>JABYQP010000017.1:0-704083 GCA_022606235.1 Abortiporus biennis
TTCTCCACTCATTTACATGGATTTAAATTATTTCCGCATTCATTCAAAACCCATCATGCAACATATCAATGGAGAAACTTGTGGTACTCGCCCTTCTTCTCCCAGTAGTGGGAACATATGTGGAGGACAATCAAGACTCAGTGCTGAGCGCAGTAGACCAAGGGTCAACTCTGCCTGGAGACGGATTGAGTTCCGAAGAGGTGATCCAGAACCAGCAACAGCCACTACGAGTACTGATACTAGGCAAGGAGTACCAATTCGAATTCCGAGAAGACAAGTTCCAGAACCCGTAACAGCCACAATGAGTTCTGATAATCCAGAAACTCCCTTTATTCAGAATTTGAAAAGAGCCCAGACTTTTCGATCCTTTCGGATTGAACGACCCACATCGAGGATTTCGGGACCCCACACGTTTGACCCAAATGTTCTCTCGATGGAGGAGTTGGATTAGGCATACAATCATGAGGACATTCAATCTAGTGGGAGGGTAATGTTACGATACAAGGGTATCTCTTGATCGATGGATTCTGACCGAGACTTCTGACCGATGACCGAGACCGAGACTTCTGACCGAGGACCGAGTATTGATGCGCTACGACTTGTATTACTATAATTGGACAGAATCATCTGTACGCTTCTTTGCTTCTTTGGCTATCTCTCTGCGGACACTTGTAACTATTCTTGTGCACTTTATCGGGGGAGCATAGTTTGTATAAATAGCTCACTGTAGTAGTGTCGAAGTTCTCTAACTTCGACCTCCTTTGTTCTTTGTTCATACGTTACTCTAAGATACTCAGCAATATACTGTTTATCACTCAAAGACCAGTTGAAACAATAGCAGTTGTCACTTTACTGCTAAACTAAAGAAAGCATCGTTTAACTTGTGTGTACAAGTTGAGATCTAGACTGACTACAGTTAGTCGCTCGGAAGATCAGGACTCTGTGGATCAGAGTTAGAAGTGCTAAACGTCTGGGATAGACGTAGCCTAGGATAGGCTGAACTATTGAAGAAACGTTGAGTTAGTATTGAAGCAAGAATCACATGCTTAGCACAGGTGTGCTGAAGATCAAACACTTAAGATAAGGAGCAACTCTAACACTTTTCCTGTAGCTAGGTAAAATGGGGTGGCATTTCATCCATCAGGTAGGTATGAATTGAATGATACTTTAATATCTGTAATTAGATCACTCCAGATATCTGGGTTGTTTGCACAGAATATTCGGATATAAGTTTCTACTGTCTGATTTGTGCATTCTGTTTGTCCATCGGTTTGTGGATGATAGGCTGTAGAGAATTGAGTATCGATTTTAAAGATTTTCCCTAATTCTTTCATTACTTGAGAATGGAATTGCGGTCCTCGATCTGATATAGCAGTTTTTCATAGTCCAAATCATCGATATACTCCATCATGAAGTAACTTTGCAGTTCCTATTGTGTCAATTGTCTTGGTGCAAGGAGATAAAATTACCCCCTTCATACAGTTGTAGTCCACAATGACTAATAAGGAGTTGAATCTGTGGGATGGCAGAAGGTCAGTGATAAAGTCATATGTAATGACATCGAAGGGTCCTGATGATGAATTGGGTAAAATTGGTTGCAGAGGGGGAATAGTTGGGTGTGTATTTATTTTTATTTGTTGACATGGTGTACATCCTTTGACATAATTGGAAATCATAGCATGTAATTCTGGCCACCAATAGTATTGTATGATAGCAGCATGAGTTTTGAAAACTCCTGGGTGGCCTGCTTGTGGAGTATCATAGAATTGACTAATAATATCTCTTCTCAAAGAAGAGTTTGGTGGGACATATTGCTAATTCTTGTAGAATATTCCTTCTTCTGTAGTTTTTCAATCAGAAAGAGTTGACCTCATGGGAAATGGTTCTTTTCCTTTAATTGCTACCAAAGCCTCAGTTACTACTGTATCATGTTCGGTGGCTTTTTGTATTCTTTTCGCTAAATTCATGTCAATTTCTCGCACAAACAACTCATCAGGGAGTAAAGTCAACACATTTTCCTTTCCTTCTTCAGTATCCAGATAGTGTTGCCGGGTTAATGGGTCTGCTTGAGTCATCTTGGTTCCAGGAGTGTGAACCAGTTTTAAATCAAATTGTGACAGGAATAGTCTCCATCATGCTTGTCATCTTGTTAGTTGCTGTAGGCTTTTGAAATAGGTTAAGTTGAGGTGATTGGTTAACACAGTGGTAGGAAAGGTAGATCCCTCAAGGTAATTCTCTACATCTTCAGTCCTCTTACTATATCTAGAAGTTCTCGGTTGTAGATGTCGTAATTCTTTTCAGGGGGAGAGAATGATTGTGAGATATATCCACATGGGTGCCAGTTGCCATTTCCATCTGGTTGCCGTATTACTGCTCCTGTAGCTACTAATGAAGCATCTGTTTCCAATACAAATGGTTTGTTCTTGTCAGGCATTTGTAATACTGGTTGAGTCAATAATCTCTGTTTGAGTTCTTCAAATGCTTTCTGACATTCTTCCATCCATTTCCAGGGTTCGTTCTTCTTGGTTAGATTGACGAGTGGTCGAGATATATCTGAGAAATGTGACACAAATCTTTGATAGAAATTGCAAAATCTGATGAATGATCTAACTTGTTTAATGGATTTTGGTGTTTCCCAATCTCTGATTCCGTTGAGTTTGACTGGATCCATTTTCACTTTTCCTGCTTCAATTACTATTCCTAAAAAGTCTACCTTGGATTGATCGAACAGGCATTTTTCAGGTTTCAAGAATAGATCCTGCTCTTGTAACCTTTGTAATACCCTTCTCGTTCTTTCATGATGAACTTTCATATCATTCGAGAAAATGAGGAAATCATCCATGTAGATTACTAGCCAACCTTCATCTATCATGTCTTTGAAGATTTCATTCATCATGGCTTGAAACGTTGCCAGGGAATTGCACAGGCTGAAAAACATTACCATGGGTTCGAATAGTCCTCGATTGGTTTTGAATGCTGCTTTCCATTGATGTCCATCTTTGATCAGGAGGTTATTGTATCCTGATCGGATATCTCCTTTAGAAAAGATGGTGGCACCTTGCAGCTTGTCCAAAAGTTCTGATACTAATGGAATTGGATAGCAGTTCTTGATTGTCTATTCATTGATATACCGGTAGTCTTGGCAGGGTCTAAATGTACCATCTTTCTTTCCTATGAAAAAGAATGGTGCTGCTTGTAGTGATTTCGATAGTCGAATGTAGCCTTTCCTGAGATTTTCTTCCAAAAATTTATCTAACGCCTCCTGTTCCTTGGGAGACATTGGATATACTTTACAATCTTTCGGAATAAAATCTGCTTTTAGATCGATTGCATGATCATAAGGCCTAGATTCTGGTAATCATTCTGAAGTCGACTTCTCAAAGATATCTGAAAAGTCTTGAAGAAACTCTGAGATCATTTCTTCTAGATTTTTCTTGACTTCTTTCTCCTGCTGTTCCTGTGCCATTTTTATTGCCAGATTCACCTTCAGTCGTATCTAGACTGATCTGAGTTTGAATTCTTTCTTATCTTCCAAAATCCAATACTCATGATACCGATGGAAATTATCTGTTTCTGGTGCTATATCGACTAACATTGATGTTCCTTTCTTTTCCATCAATGTTTGTGTTAACCTGATTCGCCTGTTTCTTTCGATGTGTTTCTTGACATATTGCCTGAGATTCTTATTTTGTATTTCTTTTATCCATTCCTGATTCAAATAGACTCTTCCTTTCTCCCAGTCTATTATCGGATTAAATTGTTTTAACCAGGGAAGTCCAATAATCACTGATTCTTTTCCTATTCCAGTTTGAAACAACTTCTGAGGAATAAGAGAGTTGTCGATATTGAGCAAGCAGAGTGTATAGTCCGTAATTCTTCCTTGATTATTTTTGGTTCCATCAGTATTGAATACTGAGATTGGCTTATTCAATGTTCTTGATGGAAGATCATGTTTCTTTGCGAAATCTTTATGAATAAAAATTTCTCCTACTCCTGAGTCGATTAAGGCTTGGGTTCTGATGATTTTATCTCGCGCTCTCAATGTAATAGGGATTCGAAATGATTGGTATTCGGTATTGGCTATTATTACAGGAGAGAGTGAGATTCCAAGTGATCCACACACCAGTGGTGGTCGCTTCTTCAAAAACCCAAGTCTTCAACATGGAATCCTGCATCATTAAACAGGTCTGCTGCTGAATCTTTCTCATCATCATCCATAGATTGAATGATGGCCCTTATTGTGGCCAACTTGTCTTGTGCCTTCTTTGACTCTTCTTGCTTCGGGGTTTCTTCGGCAACTTCCTCTATCCTTGCTTCCACTTGTACTTCCCTAACCTGTCTATTATTGTTCCTGTTTCCACTCTGCTTCTTCTTCTGGCAATCTCGTGCCATATACCCCTTTTCTCCACAATAGAAACATCTTTCTTCTTTTCTTCACTTGTCTCTTTCCTCCTGGGTCAGTGCTCTTGTGTTGACCCAATCAACATCCATTGCATTGGAGTCTCTTTGTCTAGATTGTTCTTGTGAATTGTTTGATCTGTAGTTGTTATTGTAGAATCTGAAGGTATTTCCTTCTCTGTGAAATGCCACTCGGCGATTGTTGTCGATGGTTGAAGTTCTCTTGATCTACCCTATCAGAGTGGTGGGTAGAGTTTCTGTGTTGAGGCAGACCAAGAGTAAGCTCTGATTAAGTCCTCATTTGAACAGTTCGATCTTTATGAGTTTTTCATTTATTCTGGTTCTGCTGAGCACATCTAAGAATCTAGATACATAGCTGTCTGCTGACACTCTTCCTTGTTTGAGATTATAGATTTCATCTCTTGCTTTCTGTTCTATATCTCCTTGTTCGAATTGAGACTTGAAGGCAATAATGTATTTCTTCCATTCATTCATTTCCCTGTCGGCTGCAGCTAGTCCTACATCTTTTTCTAGAATGTTGTGGACTCTTGTTACCCATTCTCCCATCGTGCCAGCTTCGGCCATGAATGACAAAGAGTATATAATTTTCTGGACCTCGGTTAATCCAGTGTTTACCATATAGTATAGGTTGCAGTGCGCTAGGTGATGTCAGACTTGCTCAGGTTTTCTGGTAAACTTTTCGGATTTACCAAGCTTGATAGTAGGTATTGGTGAAGCCATTGGTGCAGTTACTGTGGGTGGCGGTGGAGATGGTGGATTATTTCCTGGTGGGGTTGGATTGTTTCTTGGTGGGGGTGGAGGTGGTGGTACTACCACTACTACAGTTTCAGGATTGTTCAGTGGTTCTGGGCTTAGAGGTCTAGTATAGGCAATCCGAATGTGATTTGCTCTTTCGTAGTTAGCTACTTGTTGATCAAACCCTTCTACGTAACCAGTTTGATGGGTAAAATCAATTAATCGGAGGTAATCTCTGTAATGATCAAATCTGTATCCTTGGGATCTTTCAATAGGGTTTTGGGCTAACCACTCATTAACACTGAGGACTGTGATTGGTATTTGTATTTCTTGGGATACAGATGCTACTGGAGTATTCTGTTCAGTAGGTTCGGCTTCAATGGGATCTTCATATTCTAATTCAGAATCAGAGTTACTTGGTGCTCAGAAGTGTCTGCTTCTGCTAGGTTGGTTGCTTGAATCCATGGTTTTTTAAGTTGGCACCTTCACTAATGATAAGTAGGTGCTGTTTGTTAACTTCGACCTAATATTAAGGTTCGAGCTTAATGTGACTTGTTACTGTGACTATGACTATGGACTTCAATTAGGTAATTCAGATAACTAAGACTTAATTGCAAATCAAGGCTTAGTATCGAGCTGAGACTCAAAGTACTCAGACAGACTATGAAGACTTAACAAATCTATTACTAAGCTAGGAGGATACAAGAGGTCGAAGTTAAGGATCTGACCTTGGCTAAAGTACAGGTATTTATACAACTACCTCAGTCTGATAAGTGCGAGAATATCATCCAGATGTAAGGAGTAACTATGGAGAAACATTAAGGAGAAACATCAGAGAAACAAAGGAGAAATATAGGAGAAAAGTATGTGAAAATAAAATGAAGAAACTCTGGAGAAACTTGCTACTTGTACAATGTTGTCATTATGCGGGAATTCCCTTCATGCTAGATAGTCCGCAATAACTCCATATTATGTAAGTAAAGAAAGAAAAAGAAAAAGATAATCATGCACTCTGTAATAGAGTTCTTTGATGATGAGTTTTCTTATCTTTAGAGAAGATCAAAATATCATCCATATAGATTACTAGCCATCCTTCATCTAGCATATCTTTAAAAATGTCATTCATCATCGCTTGGAATGTTGCGGGTGAATTGTAAAGTCCAAAGAACATAACTGTTGGTTCATATAATTCGTAATTGGTTTTAAATGCTGCTTTCCATTAATCATCTTCTTTGATAAAAAGATTATTGTATCCTGAGCGGACATCATATACATCAAAGATGGTTGCTCCTTGGAGTTTGTCGATCAACTCGTTGATCAATGGTATAGGGTACCTGTTCTTGACCATCTATTCATTGATATATCGGTAATCTTGACATGGTCTAAATGTGCTATCTTTCTTTCCCACAAAGAAAAATGGTGATGCCTGCAGTAATTTTGATGGTCTTATGAAACCTTTCCGAAGATTCTCTTTCAGAAATTCATCCAATGCTTCCTGCTCTTTAGGAGATAATGGATAAACTTTGCAATCTTTCAGAACAAATTCAGGTTTCAGATCTATCACATGATCGTATAGTCTCGATTCAGAAAATCTTTCAGATTCCTTCTTGTCGAATCGATCTAGGAATTCATGCAGGTATCTCGGTACTATTTCCTCTTTAGATTTAGTTTCCTTCTTCTTATTCTCTTCCTGTGCCATAGTCATGGCTGGATTCATCTTTGCTCTAATCCAGACAGATCTAACCTCTACTTTGAATCTATCCTTGGATTCCCATAACTCCTCATATCAATGGAAGTTCTCTTCTTGTGATGCTGTATCTATCATCACAGATCTTCCTTCCTTGACTAATTCCTTCAATAATCTTATTCGTGTGAGTTTCTTAAGTCCATATTCTAGTACTTCAAACCTGGACTTTTGTCATAGTTTTCGGAGTTTCCTTGGATCGATATGCAGTGTTCCTTTATTCCAATCAATCTGTGGTGCAAATTGCTGTAACCAGGGTAATCCTAGAATCACTGTCTTGTTGCCTATTCCTGTGTTAAAGTATTGCAATGGTACGGATACTCCACATATTATAGTAGGAATAATTGTCATGTAAGCGATCATTCCTGTTTTGTTCTTTGTTTCATCCACATTGTATACTTTTAATGGATGATCCAGTTCATACGAATTCAGCTTGTGCTTCTTTGCAAACTTGCTATTTACAAAGATTCCTTCTGCTCCAGAATCAATTAATGCATTTGTTCTGATAATTTTTCTGCTCAACTTGATTTGGATAGGAATATGAAAAGACTTGTTATTGAGTATTCCTATGGTTACAGGTGCAAGCGATATTCCTAGCGATCGACAATCAGTGGTTGTCGCTTTTGATAAAATCCCCTTGTTTCATGATTTTGAAGAATTTTTTATTATTATTTGGTGTCATCTTCACCATTGATTTGCAGATTCAGGTAATCATTTCATCATTAAAGTTTTCATCACTACTCTCTTCTTCTTCTTCATCTTCTTCTCTTCTATCAATATCTATGTCTTCTTCTTCTTCATCCATATCTATTTTACGAATACGTGCATGATTGTCCTTTCCTTTCTTAGGGAATGGTTTCCATGAAGATTTCTTCTTCTTTTTTCATTCTGGGCAAAATCTAACCCTATGTTCTATCTTTCTACATTCAAAGCATCTTTGTTCCTTCATAAACTTGCTTCTTTCTTCTTTTGTAAGAGTTTGATCTATTTCCAGATCTGCTGCGTCTATGTCCATTACATCAGGATCCTTAGTTCTCTGAAATCCAGAGCCTCCTCTTCCAAAGTTTAGGAATGAATTTCCTCTTTCATACTCTGCTAATTCGAGTGCACTATTGTCTAGTCTTGTAGCCATTTTAATCTAAGAATTATAGTCAGTTGGTGGTTTCTCTGCCAACATAGCTTGTCTGACTATCCAAGGTTTGAGTCTGGCTTTGAATATATTCTCCTTAAAGAAGTTGTCATTGACATTTGTGCGATTACACAAATTCTCGAATGTTGCTTTGTATTCTGTAACAGTTCTTGTCTGTTTGAGCCATTTGAGCTGGTTAAGTACCTTTGCTGCATCACTTCCTTCAGCGAAGTATTCTTTGAATACTGCTACATATTTGTCCCAAGTATTAATGGTTCAAGTATTACTCATTATGTCTCGAAGCACATAGTACTTCCATTCTCCAACTCTTCCTTTATCCTCACAGTAGGACAATGAGAACTGTATTCTATCATCGTCTGTGAATTTCTTTCCTGCTTCAGTAATGAATTTCAGCTGACACACTGTAATGTGGTATCAGACATTGTCTGATTTTCCATTGAACTTGTTAGGTTTAGCTGCCTTTGCTCTGCTTGCCATATCATTATCAGAGTCTGAATCAGAATTGGAATTATGAGTATAATTGGATGAATTTAAATCATTGGGTTCTGAGTTCGAATCGGAATAGTTCCTGTGTACTAAGGTTGCTACTGCCTCAGCTACTAGTTGTTCACCACTTAGACGTAATTGGTCTAATTTATGTGTTGTACATTCTATCACTTGTTTGTAGATTTCGGGTGCAGTTCCTTGTGCTGCCTGTGTTAACTCTTCCTCAAGAGTTGTTGTTTGCTGTGTTGCAGATACTCAGTTTATGAGATCAACTATCTGCCTTTCTTCAGGTGTCGCTAGTGCATCCTTCTGTTCTATA
This sequence comes from Abortiporus biennis, assembly GCA_022606235.1. Classification (NCBI taxonomy): domain Eukaryota; kingdom Fungi; phylum Basidiomycota; class Agaricomycetes; order Polyporales; family Podoscyphaceae; genus Abortiporus; species Abortiporus biennis. The sequence continues at coordinate 8,854 of JABYQP010000017.1, forward strand.
GTTGCAATGGTACTGCTTGTTGTACTCTTGAATGTACTTCAAGTAGTTATCTGCTACTGTTCGTTTGGCTTCATCAAGGATTCATTCGTATTATTCCACCTACTGTTTTGGATATAAAAATGAACTATCCATTGGTGGTGGTGTTGATCTTCCTCATACAGTAGGTGCAAACCTGTTATGCACCATGTTGATTTAAAATGTATCTTTGTCTGTACCAAGGATTGGTAGATGAATTAGGAAACTTCAACCTAATGTTAAGGTATCGACTAATTGACTCTCTATCGATTGCTATCTTCTGCATCTATACGCTCAATCTTCAGCCTTCTCAGCTAAGCCCTTGATCTCAGCTTCTTCCTGAATGTTTAGTCTACTTGGCTAGGTCCGTTCTCCAACCTCTAGTTCTACTGCCTGTATCTAGGCTTTGTCTAACAATAGACTTTCGTGTTCTATCCTGATGTATATCTGAGATTAGTCCACACTAATCTATATCCCTCTGTCTAACTTAAGACAGGTAATCTAATCTACTATCAACTAGCTAAAGTCGACTAGAGAGCGATCGTATCCAAATAGAGTTATACTTCTGTTTGCACATGCAAACCAAGACTCTTTAAGTTCACGCTTGAATGTCCACACAGACAAGCTACTTGTTATTCAACTCAAGCTTGTAAGATAATAAGATACAAGATAACAAAAGGAGGTTGAAGTTAGAGAACTTCAACACTTATACATAGAGCTATTTATACTAAAGCTAAATCCACCAATAATTGCACTAAATACTAAGAGTGTCCACTAGGATAGTAGCTACTGGTAAATATGAGAAAGATATGGAATGTTCTACAATGTTCTATAAGCTTCCAGTTGATTCTGGTACATACAAGTCGCTACGATACTGTTAAGTCTTAATTATAAATACTCAGTTATCGGTCATCGGTCTCGGTCATCAGTCATCAGTCTCTGCTAAGTCCATCGATTAAGAGATAGACTCTTATCATAACAATTGCCAATCTTCTTGCTAGCTATGATGGTCGACTCATTGCTATCAGTTCTCGGAATCTTACCATGTTTGGTTCTCTCATTGGTGCTCAGTATCTTACTTCTCTTCCTATGGAATACTGCAATGCTGTTTAGAAGTTTCAACAATGTGTCAATCACATTCTTTGAGATGAGATGCCAGACTATGCTGGTGCCTTTATTGATGATGTTAGGATCAAGGGCCCTCGTTTATAGTACAACGATGAGCCTATTGTTCCAGGTTCACCTGTTTGTCAATTTGTTTATGAGTTTTTGACAACTGTAAATCATGTTTTTGGTCATTTCGAGAGTGCAGGGATTACAGCATTGGGATACAAGCTGGTGGCTGCTACCCCAGAGCTTCACATTGTTGGTTCTGTGGTTTTATTAGAGGGTTGGAAGTTGGCTCATGGGACAGTTAACAAGGTTTTGAAATAGACATCTTGTGCTAACGTTTCTGAAGTTCGCAGTTTTTTAGGTATCACTGGAGTCACTCATTGGTGGATCAAAGGCTTTGCTATCATCGCTCGATTACTCACAGCTCTCACTCGAAAGGACATTTCTTTTGTCTGGACTCAGGAAGCTCAGGATGCAATAGATCTTATCAAAATTAGAGTTACTTCTCCCCCAGTTCTTCGACCTATTGACTACGAGGCTGCTCAACTCATCTCACCTCTTCTCACTCATTCATCAGATCATGGCCTAGTTATTCTCGATATTGACTCATCGAAGTATGGTTCGGGTTGGATTTTGTCTTAGATGTTTGAAATTGAAAAGCACCCAGCACTTTTTAAATCTTGTACCTTTAATTATGTAGAGGCAGCTTACTCACAGCCCAAGTTGGAGCTTTATGGCATGTTTCAAGCTGTCAAAGAGCTGTGACATTGAATTTGGGGTATTCATTTTCGTTTGAATGTTGATGCTAAGTTTCTCAAACAGATGATCAAAACTCCTGACCTTCCAAATGTGCAGCTCACTTGCTGGGTCACCTACCTTCAACTTTTTGATTTCACTATTAATCATGTTTCAGCTACTCAATACACTCCTGTCGATTCCCTCTCACAACAATGTCCTTCCTCTGATGATTCTGAAGAGGAGGATGCCGAAGAATATTTGAACAAGTTTTTCGGTCATCTTTCATACCGAGAACAATTTTCTCTTTTATCACATCAGCTTACCCTTCAATATTCATTATCACAAGCTCCCTTCTTTGATTTCCTTCTGTTTTCTCCTTCAGTTCATGTTTCTACCCTCAGAATTTCTCCCTTTGGCTCTGTTGGTTTTACCAGTCTCTACGATAGTAGCAGCTGTGAGATCAACAGGGCTAATTATTCAAATTTCTTCGCGCATTCTCTTTCTCAAACAGATAGACAGTTTTTTGTTGGCAATGATTTTATGTGTCGAAATGTTGCAGTGGAGACAGCACAGAAGTATAAGTTTGGTGGCAAAGTAGTAGAGTGTTTGGTGACAGAGTATCGGTATGCATATGAAGTTTCACCTTCTGACAGTTTCCAGTTTTAGCTTCCAGCTTATGATTCATGTGCAATGACAAGGGCCTTGTATCCTGATACAAGTGCGAGGACAGTCAGTCATGGTCATCAGTTTGGCAAGTAGGATGAGAAGTCAGTCGAGCAGTGGAAAGAGGTGAAGAACTATCTCAAGGATAGAGTTATACCCTTATGTTGTGCTAATTTGGTACAAAAAAAGAAGTTTCTCTCATTTTGCTCTCATTTTATATTTTCAAATGGTCGTCTTTGGCTCGTCAAGAGTGGAAAGATGCCTCGGCTTGTTATTACTGACAAAACCTACCATTCTTTTATTATTGCAGAAGCTCACAATCAGTATGGTCATCGAGGTTGCAATGCCACCTATCTTTGACTTTCCGAATATTATTATTGGCCAAATCTCTATAATGAGGTTTCACAGTTTGTTCAGACCTGCAACGCTTGCCAGTTTCATTCAAAATCATGCCCAGTCATGACTTACAGTCCTTTCTTCACCACATCCATGCTTCGAAAATTTCATCTCGACATTATCTTTCTGCTGAAAGGTTGAAAAGGCATGCGCTACATACTGAAAGCTATTGAACCTTCAATTGGTTGGCCAGAAGCTCGCGCTGTGAAGAAGAACACATCGAAGGCTTGGGCAAAGTTCATTTACCAAGATATCATCTGCTGTTTTTCCTGTATTCCAGTTTTTATCTGTAACAATGGGTCAGAATTCAAGGGAGCTGTTCACCAAATTTTCAAGAAGTATGGAATTATTTGCATCTTGGTTGCACCTTACCACCCACAGGCCAACGGCATCACCAAACGATCACACTAGACACTTATGAGTGCACTATTAAAGGCTTGCAGAACTCATCCTGAAGATTGGCCATTATATTTACATGGGGGTTTACACTTGATGCATACAATGACCTTTCGGATGACCGGTTACACTCCCTACTACCTTTTCTATAGTTAAAATCCTGTTTTCGGCTTCGATATTGCAGATCATACTTGGGCAGTGCTGGATTGGGCTTCAGTGAAAGACACGGATGACTTGCTGGCATTGAGAATAAAGCAGATCACCTAAAGAGAGGAGGACATTGGTAAAGCATTCGAAAAGTTGAATAAGGAAAGGGCTAAGTCAGTTGCTGACCACAAGAGGAGGTACGGGTCATGAATCATATCGGAATTGTTGCCGGTAGGGACATTGGTATTGGTACATCAAACTTGGTTGGACAATCAGCATGGAAACAAAGGTGCATTGAGGTGGGCAGGGCCGTACGTGGTGAAGAGGGTAGTAGATAGGTTCTACCACCTAAAGGAACTGGATGGGACAGAAATGAAGGGAGCATTTGTGGCAGACCGTGTTAAACAATTTCATTATCGTTTCAGACACCAGAGCATGATGGACTTACCTGGACACAAGGCCCTGCTCCAACCTTCCACGTTGGACTCAACAACTCCCAAGAACATGAATGTTGTTTCTTCTCTTTCATCGGAATCCTTTTCAATTTTTTCTTCTATTGTTGACAGCTCGCATTGCCTCATGTTGGGGGAAATCAATGATGAGAGGACCCTCCTGGATGGCCAAACCATCGCCGAGACCAATCTCGCCGAGCTTTCTTCTTTGGCATCTTCACTTCAGCCTTGGTGGTGATTTCCTCTCGAAGTTGTGGTATTCTGGTTGTTTCTTTCTTCATTCCCTCTTGTTCGGTTTTTCTTCCATTGTTCATGTGGTTATCGATGCTGAGGACAGCATTGAACTGTCCCCCACTTGTGGTAGAGTGAGAAAGCTCACTTATCGAAAACTAATTTTTCTTTGTTTCTTATTTAGGTCACTAATCACACCAGAAGAAGCGGATTGAAGAATCGAGTGCCTTCAAGCTTCAAACGCGACGACGAACTTTCACCTTCAACGACGACCTCAACTTACTTCAAGATGCCCTAACTCCTCAAGTACTCGCGACCGCAATTTCTCAAGACTCCGGAATCATCAAGAATAAATTATTCTACTGTCTTCGAAGGATCAGGCTTGGTGGATGGTTGAGGCACATGGTGTCTTCTTTTTATTTCATTTTCATATGTTTTTCCTTTATTTTTCTTTCACTTCATTTTTGTTGGGCTTGCCTTGGGTGAAAGTAGCCGAATGCACACAGAAAGTAGGGGTTGAGGGTGCCGAGCACTGTACACACAACCTGGGGCAGTTGTGGAGCTTTGAGGGGAGCTCTTCGTACTTTTGTCATGCCAGTACTTCTCCCTCGAGCAATTGTCCGTAGCATGAGGCTACTGAAACCTTTGGTGAGTTACTCCTTTCAGTTTGTTTGGTGATGTCAATGACGCGGCAGTTCCGTTTTTCATTCTTTATCTCATTTTATTTGATTTTATCTTCGTTTTTCATTGGCTACCCGAGAAGGAGGCGGCAGCGTGAGCAACACGTGCTGCAATTCCGTTTGTACTTAGCCCGCCGTTCACGGTGGTGAGCTCCCTATTCAACCTTTTGACTCGAAAAGTCCACTGCGTGCTGAATCCCGTCTAACGCGATGGTTATCGAAGTTTTATTGAAGTTTTATCTTAAGTTTTACACCAGTTACTCTACCTCCCTCAAGATCTCCCTCCACAGCTCCTCCTTTTTCCCCCGACTACTCTACCAATACCTCAAGAAACACTCTCGCCGCTAACGCGGGGTGTTATTTTTCATTCTACTCGTATACTCACACATGCACGGGTTCCGACCTCGAACGGATCTACGAACGCGCGGCCAATTCTTCTACAGTGGTTTCAATTTGCTCTCATCACACAACATAATACATCACTCAGGATCAGGCTATTGCATCCCACTCCCATTCTATGCCGAACTTGACCAAAAAACCCGATGGTCATTCTCGTTTTGAACTTCTTTTCATGCGCACTTGGCACTTCATCAGTTTCTCACCTAACCAATCGAACGTTCATCGACTTACACTTCGTTTTTTTTCTCTTTAGATACTGGTAAGGATTCTTTTCGTCTATTGCATCTTTTCGCAACTCGGTGCACATTCGATTTATAACCGGTAACCCATGATGGTCGGAACTTGGCGCAGGTTCGGTGAGTCATACACGTTTGCGAAGCAATCAGACGTATCTGACTGTCTGTCGTCCTTCGGTTGTCAGTTATGTAGATTGTCCTGCTCCTTTGACTTCCCACCTCCTATTCGCACTATTCATATCCTTTCAAGACCAAAAGGGCCGGTTGTCAATTGGTGGAAGGAAAGCACAGGAGTTGAATTTCGCTGACTACGGCCAAGCTTCTCGCTCTCCTCCCTGTTCTCCTCCTCTCCTAAAGCCTTCGAGGAGAATGTTTACACTGACTATGCCACGTGGAAGGTCCTAATGTTTACAATAACATATCCATTCTCAAACGGAGGTATGGTCATTTCCACCGTGAGGTATGCATGAAGCATACCCTCTTTTGTTCATTTCAGACTTAAAGATTTGAAGCTTTCTCTTAGGCTCATCATTTCAAGTTTCTATCATGAACCACCATCGTTCAAAACCAAAGGATTCTGGGCCAAGGTAGAAAAAAAAACTATGATGAGCAATCGAGCCTTATCTCTTCTTTCGGTTCCAGTTGACCTTGCTACTCAGTGTTAAATGCACTATAGACATGTTGAAGACTCCCACTGTGAACGTGTGAGTGAAACACATTGTGTAGAAAGTTCTCTTTGCTCTGATTTGGTACTGAGATTTCTGGGAATTAGGATCCAGACCCGACTCGGAGTCGCCGTTACCAGTTGAAAGTTCAAACCTTCAGCTTTCACCGGTTCAAAAGTTCATTAGTTAACTACTCCATTCTCTTGACATTATTGCTCCTCGAGATTATGGTTCTGTCCGAGATCGAAGCTTGAAGGCGAGACTGTATCAGACTGTGGTGAGTACACTATATCGCTTTGTTATTGATGGTTTCGTGGCAGATGCTTGAAGATCTACGTCGATAGGAGCATCCCTCCTTGGACAATAGACATCAGGTATCCTTTCTTAGCCAGAACGACGACGATACTGGAGTTCAGTCACAGTCTGCCGAACAAGATACATGCATGAAGGAACACATGCTCAACTCAATGTGCTGGCTTCGGTTGAAGCTGTCTATTAATGAATGCTTGCCTGCGTATTGAAATGGATGGTGTGGCATCGTAAGTAGTAATTGTGCAGGTCACGCTATACAGCAGTGTGGAGATATTTCCGTTTTATCGTTCTCAGCAGGTGGATATGAAACTTACATTGCCAGCGTTCCAATACAACCTCTGAATAAATCTGTCAAGTCTTATTCGCATCGGGTCAGGGAATCCATGAGCGCACCGTCCCAATGATAATCAACGAGCAAGAAAATGGATATTATTTCACGTATAAAAGGCTCGAGTCTCTCAGTATCAAATTTTTCCTCATCGTCTCTCAACAGTTCACAATCTCAATCTCGCCGCGCAATCACTCTTCGAGTTATTCTAGCCATGTCCTTGGAATCAGGAAAGTACCTCATTTCTGCGATGGCTACTGAGGGGAAGAACAAAGTCGGAAGATACTGGATTGAAGATAAGAGTTTGTTACCCAAGCGTATCATTCTTCTCCCAGAAACAGGAGGACCAGATGGTTGGTCACCAGAGGTTCGTTCACTTTACCCATTGTCCGACTCTCAACGAACGTTCATGAATTTATCATTTCGCTGACTGAACTGACATTTCATTTTTCATAATTGCAGTGGACAATCGAAAAGAAAGACGACGGCTATATCATGAAAAGTCTCAACAATTACACTGCAGGATTAAACGGCGAACTTGTCGCAATCCTTATTCCTGACATGGCTCCTCCTCAAAATTGGAAAATCACCGCTCAACCTCGTCACGGAGAGAACGTTTACACGTGAGTTTTTTTCACCATCTTTCATTCATTTTATCATACCTTTATCCGTACAGAAACTCATTTATTATCTTTTGTTTTTAGTATCGAAGCCAGTGATTCTGCTGAAGGTTGGGTTATTCCAGAGCCCGAAGAATTGACTCCGGTAAGTACTATACTATTCATTCTCATCACTTTAAGTAGATGAAATTCTGATAATTTTTCGTTTACACAGGTCATTGTTCGACCTCTCATTGTCGGCGCAAGCTATCCACCTTTCTTCCCTCCCTCTGAATTGTTCAAGATCGAGCGTGTTGATGACGCTTGAGTTTGATTGATGGGTTCGATGGCGACTGTTGTTTTACGACTCGGAGATAAGAATTTTTTGAATAGTGACTGACCAGGTTATAAACATGTGTACGATTATCGTTCTTGGTTTTGAAATGATGTGCGCTGCCGTTTAGTTATGGTCGAAAACAATGAATATACTTGTGTGTGTTGTTGGTACTATATTGTATGTTCCTTCGTTCAAACATTGGACGTGTATGAGTGGTCGCACAGCCTCAGATGAATATTCGAATACTGTATCCTGTCTATTGCGATCCCAATAATGATTTTCAGGTCGAGTTGGAGGCTCTGCCCTTAGCAAGTCATGACCGATGCGCATCCCACGTGATCTCTCATTTCGCGTCTGACCAACCGGTGTCAAGATTTGTACTGTATCTTCTTTCTTTTCCAACATTTCAACGCGTCAGTCCAACTTTCAACGTTCAACTCTCAATACATTCTAACTGAAGTTTCATAAACTGCTGCTACGAAACTCTGCTCCATTACCTGTCAGGATCCAATGTTTCCGAGTCGACTTCAACCAAACTCTAGACCAGTCATTTCTTGTCCTTGGATCCATTCGTCAATCCTTGCAACCACTGGAAGTTGAACGTAATATCTCGGACGATTAATCGGTTGAAAAGTTACATTTCCGATACATGACCTCCTTTCATGGTATATCTGTAATGCTATCTTCAACGGTATGTAACCTCCTCCTCAGCTAATCCGAATCGTCATCATCGGGAATTGTGTCTCTAACCTCAATCTCTGTAGAATTCTATCTATCTAAACTTTTTAGACACAACTACTGTATAGACTACTCTGCGGCGATCAACATCGTTGCAGTCGTCGATACAAATGGAGGTCATGAGAGGCTGATGTCGAAGTTGAGCTAGGTTGTACCTGTGAATATATGAATGGTGAGTTCGACCTTTTTTTGAACTTTCTCTATTTTCTATTCTTGGGTACTGTTCAAAAGTCTCGAGACATCCTTTTGTTTAGTTCGAGGCCTTTTGTGGGGTGGCATGATAGAGAGGAAACAAACGTTGAATATTGTCAGTACAGATGATGGTCATAGAAGATGGTCAATCGCGTTCCATATGCAACGTTTACACTTTTCTTCATTGCATACATGACGGACGCGGAGTATTGCCAAATGGCTTTGATCTAGTTTTCTAATTGCGTTTGGCGACGACTAGAAGGTTTCGGGGTGGACTGGTATACGCTGTTCCAGTCGTCATATGCTATTGGTCGCGTATAATGCTCTGGTGCGAGTAAGGAGCACTTTTCAATGTCATATGAGCTCCTCTCCGTGGTTTCTCTCAAGTGGACTCGAGGAGTCGTACACCGGAGCCATCAAGTGCCGTTCTTGGATGGATGGGGCAAGATGCTCAAACTTGAGCTCGTCTTGTCATGACACGTCGTTATTGGTGTTGTCCTCCTCGTAAGCCCTGAGCTCATTCAACATGACATTTTCTCCTCATTTCTCATTTATTCATTTAGGTGCCTAATGGGCGAGGAAGACTGATACATCTGCGTTGATTCCTCATTCGCTCATTGAACATGCTTCCGTTGACTCTTAGTTTCTCTTTACATAATCACTAGGGTCATTTTTTTGCGGTACAACTTCTCTCAACTCTCTAAGTATACAAATATAGCCGATGAAGATTGGTGAGTTAGTTTTGGTGTCATGTCCAGGAGAGAGAAATGAATATCTTTAACCATTTTTATTCTCCTTATATTTCCATCAAATATAGCTTGACCTTCCTGCCGCGACGACATTTATGCTCCTTCTGCCCATCTCTTCTCTTTTACCACTAAGCCATTCACGGCTCTCGAATCCAGAAACCACATCTCGCCCAATCTGGTCCAGATACACGCTGTGAAAGTTTCTTTCAAAGTTATTCAAATACTCTTAATTCTAGATACATATGAATGATTTTCGATGCGATTTGGTTGACATGATGTATCGAGGTTGGAAGTTTAAGGACGTAGGTGTCGAGTAGGGAGCATGGTGAACTGATGAGTATGTGATGGGCGCAAATGAGAACTCTGCTCTTATGCTGGTTCTCTATGAAGGAGGATGGCGATGCGGTAATGGCTTCTGGGATAGAAGATGAAGACGATTTAGTGCATGGATGAAGATGGGTTATATGGAGCCACTAAGCGCTCAAGTTTCGCCGTCCCACAATACCGAGGTGGTGAGTTTTCTTGTTCTTTCCTTTTTTCTCACTTTCAATAGATATAGGGCTTGATAGAACTTTGAATTTCTTACAGCCTTAGTACTTAATGTCTTCGTTGATGAAAACACCACAATATCACAGTTTAACCTTCGCCACGGCCCACGGTTCTCCCTCATCCACATACATGCAATCTATCAACCTCATTCCATTAAGTATCTGTATGTATATGCCCGGCTCAAGCTTCATTCACATCTCGAGAGGACGGAGGGAGTGAAGGATAATCGATAGGGCCTGGTTATCATAAATCGGGAACATTGGGCGCGATGACTCTGATCGGGATAATGGGGAAAGGGAGAAGAAAGCGTAGACATGATTGCTTTGGAGTTTTCGGAAAATTTGGTGTACATACGCTGAACCTCGATATTTCTGCACTTCGGACACTTGAACGTTGATAATTTTGCATGAAATTCTAGGTTGGCGTGCATCAGTTGTCAGTTGGTTAAGCGGACTTTGAGAGCACATGAATTTTCCCGTTAGTCGTAAAATGTTCTCTGCTCTTTGTATTCTGCTGAATTATGTCAATCAAACTTCCCGCTTTCTAAACGACTTGCAATGTTTAAGAAGAACTTGAATTTGAATTGAAAATCAAGTTTCACCGCTTCGTTCTTCAAACCTCTTCAACCTGAACACCTTCGCATTTGACTGAAACACTTTCGAAAGAGTCACAGGATTTTCATTCGAAAACATCGACGTTCACGTTCAATCTTTGTGATACTTGGTCTCGGATGGGGAGGAGATGAAAGGTGTTCGTACATTGGATAGGGAAAGATTAGAAAGATCGACTTTGGACCTTGTTGTGAGTTCATATATATACTTTACGTTATAAACATTCTTCCACTTTGTCAATTTCATTTGTGTCTTATCTCATTCTATCCTCCTTCCTTGCCATCCCCGAATACCGATCACTCATACTACGGTCCTCCCTTAGTGAAGGAGATATCGAAACAATACTTGTATTGAGTGATGTTAAGTGATAGGATGAACAGTGGTTCATATCGATAGACCGATGTAGAAATTACTCCAGGATTCGAGCTAATTCCAGTGTTATAGGTTTCGAGTAATGTGGTGAAAAAAATCTAAGCATATCCCACAAAACGAAAAACCGCTTGCGTCCAATCTGCAGCCGATGCATCAAACAAATACAAGTAAAACCATTATCAACAGGATTCAGAATTGTTACTGTGATAGAAAAAAAAGCCACACACCAGTCGCTTCACATGCCCGTGGACACGTTCTTCTATCAATCTAATTTGCTTTGCTCCCTTTTTCTTCGTACGTTTGTTACAGCCTTGAACGCTATTGATTATCGCAGTCGTTCTGTGCATGGTTTCGAGGTCATTTTCATCACGTCAATCATCGTCCATGAAAGTACCCACTCATCAATCCACTCTACAAGTTCTCGCGCTCCTTCGGGTTTCGTTTCCAATATTCTACTCGCTTGAATGACTCTGATAGAATGAACAAAAGTTTCGAACTTTGCCCATTGGGCTGAAGGAAACCCTACAACACAAAGCGTATCTTTGAAGGTCTCGGTTTCAAAAGAGCGAATTCTCTCGCTGAAATAGCTGTCGTCAAACACGGAATGTGGTTTCTTTTCCGTCTCCGAATATGGTGGTAGACTGGCTTGGTGTAATTCATGCTGATTTGAAGGACAATTCATGTTGAAGGTGCAGTGAAGGAAGGAAAAGGGGTCGATGATACTCTGCGGTAGAAATCCAGTATCGTATCCGTTATGGGATCCCGCCATATACAGCATCCGACGAAAGGTTCAATAACTCCTAACTTTTCATTTCTATCTCTCCTCCTCTACTCCTCCTCCGCCACTTATCAACATGACAGTTCAAGAAGCTCCATGTTCTCAAACAGAATCCGACCCATTTGGAGGCAATTATTTCCTCAATAAACTCTGCACATACGATCTCGCAGCATACGAAAAATTACTGTTAACCGTCCACCCGACCTTAACCTGTTGGAGATCATACGTAGCTGATCCTCGATGGGTTTCTCTTTCGATCAAAACGTTGATAGCTAGTAAAGTGCTCAAGCACAACCCTGGAAATGCACGAATCATCTTGGAGTGGCTTGATGAGTACGTACTATTAGCCATTCATTTCACTTATCAGCCCTTCGTTAACACGGCACATTGAACTTCAGGTCTGCTGCTGTGTTACAAAGCCTACAAGGTTGTACCGGCTTTCGGAAGAAATACGTTGGAGCACGTCGCTTTTATAGAGTTGTTGATCGTATTGGTCCACAAGCGGTGAAATGGGTTCGTGATGTTCAACTTGAAGCCGGCTATCCAACTTTCTTTTCTGATTCAATATTTTGACATACAGGTGGGGGAGGAGCGGTTCTTCAGTTTATGGTCATTGATTGTAGTATTTGAACGTCAATTGCCTGGTAGAGAGATTGAAGCGGCTTTCATGGTTGACCAAGAAGACACAGAAGTTTTGAATTTGGCTGCGAGAGTGAGAGAGCAGCAACATCTTCACAATTATCATCCGCCGCATATAGATTTGGACAGCGACGTACGTGATCTGCTACCTACACCTTACATGCGTTGTTGGTTCCTTTCAAGGCCATTTACATAGTAAATACTAGCTGACATCTTAGATCTCATTGTGCACGACCTACAACCAACACGAAGTGTTCTTTTGTTTGTAAAAATACTGAACTTGTGATTGATGAATGGAATCTCCCAGTATGTTTGTGATTGATGGTTTCGAAAGCTCTGCTGATTTTATACTCGCTTCTAGCAATGCCGTCTCGAGGAGTGATCCTGATTGAGTTGAACCAAACGAGGATGCTTAGTGTCGTAAATTGTTCCATCATGGTGTTCAAGACCAGATGAGGCCTTGAAACATGAAACAGTGGAGATTGTTAACTCGACAATCATATGCAAATTCCGCAAGGCTGACCAACCCTTGGCAAGATCGTAGAAACAATGTCGGAATTCTTGAGATGTGACATGTGAAGTGTGACTCCTAGTTTCCTGAGGAGGCTGACATCCTGGTATTCTGAACCTGACTGCCGTAACAATGGGTCATCCTCACTGCTGACTCGGATATAAGTTGCTCGTATTCTGAATGTGAATAAACAACCTTCACCACCACCACTTTCTTTTGATCTCCTTCACTTCCTCCACATGCCATTTCAACTGACGTTGCTTCTCGTTGATTGTTTTCAGATCATAAAGATCGTGTTTGGTTATTATCCTGCTACGGCCGAAAGCATCAGAACTTCTATCATCCGAAACCTCTCAGATATGACCATAAATCTTCAAAAAATACAGAGTCTCAACGTCCCCACAGCAGGAACATACTTTGAAGTCATGGGCGAGTATATTAATAAGTAGGTTGTTCAATTCTTGTGTGACCTCCTCTCTTCCTTGTCCAATAGCAACTTCTAGTGTATTGATCAAATTTACTCCATTTTATACAGAATTCGGAGTGAAATAGTGGCTTTAGATGGCACGCTGCCCTTGTACAGAACCGATCATCTGCTCCTGCTGGAGCAACTGTGGATCTCCAGCAGCCTCACGCGCCGCATGGAGGTCGATTTGGTTTATTCATATTGTAGTAGAATTACTGAAAACCTTTTTTTTTTCAGAACACTTTCCTCGTTTACACAGTGGCCGTTCATACCATGTCAAGAACCCCGATGCTGATATTCAATCATGCAAGCGATGATACTCCAAGTATCGCTGATATTCAACTAGACTGTCAGCGACAACTGAAGTATCTCAGAACAGCAAGAAATATTGTTGCACGGTTCCGGAAACTTTCCCCTTCCTCCATACAGAATCCAAGTTCTGCGACGGGTGACACAGAGCTATCCTCTCCAATTTGGCGTCAAGTTAATACTTACATTGTCAGCACCTATATTAAAGCAACAGAATGGGTCACCCGACGAGGATTGTTTCAAGGATGGAGAGGACATTCCAGCGAAGCGACGGCAGGTGAAGGAGAAACTACAGAGATGGAACTGGTATAATAATTGTATAGTGTATAAACTTAGAATTGTATAGTCTTAGAATATCTCCGTGATTCAGCCATAAAGTTACTAAAGGATTATTTGGACCTGATTCAATTGCAGTAGTACCAGGATTTTGACTCAGAGTGACAAAGGTTATATTCGAAGCTTGAATATTAAAGGTTGGCCTGACAATTCTCAGACCAACTTTTTCTTTAATGTCTTCAACCAAGAATACATATGAATCTGTGGATAAGTATGAAATATGGTGGGTGACGTGAACGAGTGAAGCAGACAGTTCAGTAGAGAAAGAACGAATGAGAAAACCATCAGCGTATACACACTCCAACCTTTATTGCTTCAAATTGTTGCGAGGACATCCAGACTGTACCACATGTTAAGGATCGAGCTTAACGTGACTCGTTACTGTGACTGTGAGGTAACTGTGACTGTGATCTTCGACTTAAGTAATTCAGATGACTAAGACTTGATTACAAATCAAGACTTAGTATCGAGCTGAGACTCAAAGTACTCAGACAGACTATGGAACTTAACAAGTCTATTGCTAAGCTAGGAGAAAACAGAAGGTCGAAGTTAAGGCTTCAACCTAGCTAAAGTACCAGTATTTATACATCTGCCCTAGTCTGATAAATGCGAGAGTATCGTCCAGAGATAAGGAGTAACTATGGATAAATAGAAGGAGGAACCTCGGGGAAACTCAGGAGAAGCATTGGTAAAACTTGTGTGAGAAACAAAAGGAGAAACTATGGAGAAACTAGTAATACAACGTTAGTCATTACGCGGGAATTCCCTTAGTGCTAGATAGTCCGCAATAACTCCGTATTATGTAAGAAAAGAAAGAAAAAGATAACCGTATCCATTTGTAACATTACCCCGTTACTAACCCAATGATTCCATCATTGATCTAATCAACATTCCCCTGCCAATTGCTCGTAGTCTGAGCCATAGTCTACGTCATCGTATGGTTCTTGGTAGAATGAGTTGGGTACCTGTTCCGTAAACAACTTCCCAAATGACTTTTCTAATACCCTTTTTCGTTCTCCATCAGAGCCACTGCTTTGACTGGCCCCGCTATTTGATTGATTTTGGAATGAATATCCCTTGCGAGATCGTCGAGAAAAATAACGAGGTCCTTGTCCAGCTTCCAGTTCGCCGGATACCGGGGACGTGGTTCTTGTACCGCAAGGTTTTCTTCGACCGTGATAATTTCCATCCTTGTCGACGAAGTGGAGTTTGTTCGAATAGGAATGGACTTCAAAGAAATCGATCTCGACGAAGCAGGTTGGAGGTACTGGGAATCGGAAAGGTGGGCATTGACTGCAAAATTTGTAGTCGGAAGAGTTGGCATGTCTGACGTTACCACAGGCAGCACATCTTGGTTGGTTGCAATGAGGTGCCCAGTGTCCATGTCGACCACATCGTTTACAAACGTCGAAAGCTCGAGGACTGGTTCGAATGGGAACATTGTGGCGGTACTTGTTGAAGGTGATCTCGTCCATGTTAGTGGTGATGGCGATGGGAAACGGGCGATTTCGGCTTCCCAACAAAGATTCGTTAAACGCAGGGGTAGCCACCGGGATAGCTGCTCGATCAAGGATACTATGGTTGAAATCGTCCAAGGACATTCGGATGACTTTTCTACTTCGGGTGTCTTCGTTGCGCATCCTTCTGTTGGCTCTTCTATTCCGCTTGGCAAAGTCCTTAGTGACTTCGCAATTAACTTCTGCAGGATTCTCTGGCAGAGGTATTTGCGGGATGGTTTTGCTGACGAGAGCGGTACCGCGCTCAGCTCGGAAATGATTTTCCTGAGCCTCTGAGGAAGAAGCGTCTCGAAAGGACTGCTCGATAACTTCTCGAGCTACTTCTTCCAAAAGCTCCTCAGCTCGACCCCAGTTTCTAATTGCTTCTGCCTCGGCCTCTGAGGGGGATGACGGAACGTAAATGGGTTCTTCTGGTTGTTCACCAGCGAGGGGAGGTGGAATAGGAATTGGGGAAGGGGAAGATGCTGGTTCGGATTCGGGGAATTCAGGGAGTTCATTGAGGGTGAAGGGAGTTGGGGTACGATTGTCGAGACGATCTTGACCAGGATCACGAACTCCTAAGTCGACTAAGAGCCTTGCTAGCTGCTCTTGGCCTTCCATTGCGAGGTGATTGTATTGGTTCACCTCTTGAGCGAGGTCCTGGCATTCCTTGATTACTCCACAAAGTCGCTCGTTTATCTGAAGGTGACTGGTTCGAATGGTCTCGAACCGACTAATGGTGTCGAGGACGTGGTGGCCTCCGCTGACGGTGTAGCGGATTTCATTGCGAAAACCGGGTTCGTGAGTTCGGATGGCCTTGAGAACTCGTTGGTCGCGTTCAGTAAGGGTGTAGGGGTTGAATCGAGTGGAAGTGGAGGAGGAGAAGGTCTTCATATTGCTGAGAGTAGAATAAAGTTGAGTAAAGACTTTGTACAGTCGATGGAAGTGGTTGTTGTGAGTAGTCGTTGGGGAATGGAGAGAAGAGATTCGATCTCAAGTGTCTTTTATCTAGTTTTCGAATGACCCGGAGTTTCCTTGGAGTTTCTTCGGTGAATGTAGAATGACTTTTTCTCATGTTCTTTCTTGTCTTTTCTCATCGATAGGAATAGGAAGCTTATTTCTCCGAAGATATTCCAAGAACATGGGAAGATATCCATCGTCTTCATCAAAGAATTCGGTTGCCGTGATCCATGAGTTTTCAGATGTGGGATAGTCTTTCCACTTGACCAGATAATGGCACTTTCTCCTGATCATCTTGTGAGTGATGATTCCTTCGACTTCGTACTCCTCTTCCTCATTGATAATTTCCGGAGGAGGTCTGAGATAGTTTGGCCCATGTTCCAAGGTTTCTATGTAGGGAGATAGCAGAGATACGTGGAACACGTTGTGAATCTTTCATTTTTCTGGTAACTTGAGTTGATAGGCAAATGCCGAGATGACCTTAGTTATCGTGAAGGGTCCTTGCCGTTTAGGAGTGATCTTCTTGTTAGTTACTCCTAAATTTAGATTCTTTGCTTCTAGCCAAACCTGATCTCCTTCTTTGAATGGTTTGAACCTCTTGCTGAAGGTTCGTGCTTTCATTTTTGCTGCGGCTAGTTCAGTTGCAGCAATTGCTTCCCTTCTAGCCTTAGTCAGGAGTTCCATTCGTTCATTTAATGACGGAAGATTGGTTGGTTCGAACGATAAGGGAATCAGAATGGGTTCCTTTCCAGAAGCTAGGTAAAAAGGGGTGGCATTTCGTCCATCAGGTAAATGTGAGTTGAATGATACTTCCATATCGGTGATTAGATCGCTCCATATTTCTGGATTGTTCGCACAAAAGATTCTTATGTAGGTTTCTACGGTTTGATTCGTCCTTTCGGTTTGACCATCTGTTTGTGGGTGATAGGCAGTAGAGAATCGTGTATCAATCTTAAGAATTCTCCCGAACTCTTTCATGACCTGAGAGTGAAATTGTGGTCCACGATCCGATATAGCTGTTTTCCATAAGCCAAATCGTCGGTATACTCCATCATGAAGTAGCTTTGCCGTTCCAATTGCATCAATCGTTTTGGTGCAAGGAGATAAAATTACCCCCTTTGTACAGTCGTGGTCCACAACGACCAATAAAGAATCAAATCCGTTGGATGGAGGAAGATCCGTGATAAAGTCATATGTGATGACATCGAAGGGTCCAGATGTCGAGTTCGGCAGAATTGGTTGTAATGGTGGTACAATAGGATGCGTGTTGGTTTTCATTTGTTGGCATGAGGCACATCCTTTGACATAATTGGAAATCATTGCGTGTAACCCTGGCCACCAATAGTATTGTACTATTGCCGCATGTGTTTTAAAAACTCCCGGGTGGCCTGCTTGTGGTGAATCATGGAATCGACTAATGATTTCTCTTCTCAAAGAAGAGTTTGGTGGAACATATTGCCGATTCTTGTAAAAGATTCCTTCTTCGGTGACTTTCCAGTCTGACAGGGTGGACCTCATGGGAAAGGGTCCTTTTCCTTTGATTGCTGCTAATGCTTCCGTTACAATGGAATCTTGTTCTGTGGCGATCCGAATTTTCTCCACTAGGTTCATATCGATTTCTCTTACGAACAGTTCTTCCGGTAATAATGTCAACATATTTTCCTTTCCTTCTTCAGTGTCGAGATAATGTTGCCGAGTTAGTGGATCTGCCTGAGTCATTTTGGTTCCTGGAGTGTGGACTAATTTCAAATCGAATTGCGATAAAAATAGTCTCCATCGTGCTTGTCTTCTTGTCAATTGCTGCAGGCTTTTGAAATAAGTCAAATTGAGGTGATCTGTAAGCATGGTGGTAGGAAACGTGGATCCTTCAAAGTAATGTCTCCACATTTTTAGTCCTCTAACTATCCTAGCAGTTCCCGGTCATAGATGTCGTAGTTTTTCTCTGGAGGAGAAAACGATTGAGAAATGTATCCACAAGGGTGCCAATTACCATTTCCATCTGGTTGTCGAAGTACTGCACCCGTAGCTACCAAGGACGCATCCGTTTCCAATACAAATGGCTTATTCTTGTCAGGCATTTGTAGAACCGGTTGTGAAAGTAATCTCCGTTTGAGTTCTTCAAATGCTTCCTGACATTCGTTAGTCCATTTCCAAGGTTCGTTCTTCTTGGTAAGGTTTACCAACGGCCGAGATATATCTGAAAAGTGTGATACGAATCTTCTGTAGAAGTTGCAAAATCCGATAAACGACCTGACTTGTTTAACGGATTTTGGTGTTTCCCAATTTCTAATTCCATTCAATTTCACTGGGTCCATTTCCACTTTTCCGGCTTCAATTACCATTCCCAGAAAGTCTACTTTTGGTTGGTCAAATAGGCATTTCTCTGGTTTCAGGAATAGATCATGTTCCCTTAGTCTTTGCAAAACCCGTCTTGTCCTTTCGTGATGAATCTTCAAGTCATTCGAGAAAATGAGGAAATCATCCATGTAGATTACTAGCCATCCTTCATCTATCATGTCTTTGAAGATTTCGTTCATCATTGCTTGAAAGGTTGCCGGGGAGTTGCATAGTCCGAAAAACATTACCATAGGTTCAAATAATCCACGATTGGTTTTGAACGCCGCTTTCCATTGATCTCCATCTTTGATCAGGATATTATTGTATCCTGATCGGATGTCTCCTTTAGAAAAGATTGTGGCTCCTTGCAGTTTGTCCAAAAGTTCTGATACCAATGGAATCGGGTACCGGTTCTTGATTGTCCATTCATTGATATACCGATAATCTTGACAGGGTCTAAAGGTGCCGTCTTTTTTCCCTACGAAGAAGAATGGCGCTGCTTGAGGAGATTTCGATGGCCGAATATACCCTTTCCTAAGATTTTCTTCCAAAAATGTATCTAATGCCTCCTGTTCTTTAGGAGACATCGGATAAACCTTACAGTCCTTTGGAATAAAATCCGCCTTTAGATCGATTGCATGATCATAAGGTCTAGGTTCTGGTAGCCGTTCCGATTTTGCCTTTTCAAAGATGTCCGTAAAGTCTTGAAGAAATTCTGGAATCATTTCTTCTAACTTTTTCTTGACTTCTTTTCCCTGTTGTTCCTGTGCCATTTTCATTGCCGGGTTTACCTTGAGTCGTATCCAAACCGATCTGAGTTTAACTTTTTCTTTATCCTCTGAGACCCAATATTCATGATATCGATGGAAGTTGTCTGTGTCTGGTGCCATATCTACTAACATTGATGTTCCTTTATCTTTCATTAAAGTTTGTGCCAATCTGATTCGTTTCTTTCTTTCGATGTGTTCTTTGACGTATTGCCTGAGATTTTTGTTCTGGATTTCCTTTATTCGGTCTTGACTTAAGTGGACCTTCCTTTCTCCCAATCTATGATTGGATTGAATTGTTTCAACCAAGGAAGTCCAATGATAACTGATTCTTTCCCTATTCCAGTTTGGAACAATTTCTGAGGAATAAGAGAATTGTCGATGTCAAGGGAACATATTGTGTAATCAGTTATTCTTCCTTGATTATTCTCCGTTCCATCAGCATTGAATACCGAAATGGGCTTATTCAGTGATCTTGATGGGAGATCATGTTTCTTTGCGAAGTCTTTGTGAATAAAGATCCCGCCTGCTCCAGAGTCGATTAAGCTTGGGTTCTGATGATTTTATCTCGCGCTCTCAATGTAATAGGAATTCGAAATGACTGATATTCGGTGTTTGCTACTATTACAGGAGAGAGCGAGATTCCGAGCGATCCACACACCAGTGGTGGTCGCTTCTTTAAAAACCCAAGTCTTCAACACGGAAACCGGCATCATTAAATAGATCGATTGCAGAATCTTTTTCGTCGTCGTCCATGGATTGAATAATGGCCCTTATCGCAGCCAACTTGTCCTTCTTTGGTTCTTCTCGTTTAGGGGTTCTTCGGCAATTTCTTCTACTTTGCTTCTGCTACTTCGTCAATACTTCCCTAACTTGTCTGTTATTGTTCTCATTCTGCTTCTTCTTTTGACAATCTCTGCCATATGTCCCTTATCTCCACAGTAAAAGCATCTACCTTCCTTCCTGCGTTTGTCTCTTTCCTCATTAGTCAACGCTCTTGTGTTAACCCGATCAACATCCATTGCATTGGGGTCTCTTTGTCTAGATTGTCCCTGACTGTGGGACCCGTAGTTGTTGTTATAGAACCGGAAGGTATTTCCTTCTCTGTGGAATGCCGCTCGGCGATTGTTATCGATGGTTGAAGTTCTCTTGATCCACCCTTCCAATGTAGTGGGTAGGATTTCGGTGTTGAGGCAGACCAAGAGTAAACTCCGATCAAGTCCTCGCTTGAACAATTCGATCTTCATGAGTTCTTCTCCATTCCAGTCCTACTGAGTATATCCAAAAATCGGGATGCATACTGATCCGCCGATGATCTTCCTTGTTTGAGATTGTAGATCTCATCCCTTGCCTTTTGTTCGATGTCTCCTTGTTCAAACTGGGATTTGAATGCAGCCACATATTTTGGCCATTCATTCATTAGCCTCTGATCTTCTGCAATTGCTGCATCTATTTCTAGTTGGTTGTGGATCCTGGTCACCCATTCTCCCGTTGTTCCGGCTTCGGCCATGAACGATAAGAGTAAATGATTTTTTGGATTCCAGTTAATCCCACATTTACCATGAAATATAGATTACAGTGCGCCAGATGATGTCTGACTTGCTCCGGCTTCCCGGTAAATTTCTCGGGCTTGCCAAGCTTGATGGTGGGTGCAGGTGCTGCCATTGGTGCAGTTACAACGGGTGGAGGTGGAGACGGGGGTTGTTTCCTGGCGGAGTTGGGTTGTTTCTTGGAGGAGGCTGTGGTACTGCTACTACTGCAGTTTCTGGTTGATTTGGAGGATTCGGACTTGGCGGTCTGGTATAAGGGATTCGAGTGTTATTTGCTCTTTCGTAGTTAGCTACTGCTTGGTTAAATTCTCCTAAATATTGGTTCTATTGGTAAGATCAATTACTTGGAGATAATTTCTGTAGCGATCGTGTCTGTATCCTAGAGATCTGTTACTAGGGTTCTGAGTATTCCAATCGTTAAAGCTAAGAACTGGTACTGATGCCACTGGAGTCGGTGGTCCTGTAGGTTCAACTTCAATTTCTGAGTCCGAGTCTTGAGTTTGTGGTTCTCGGAAGCTTCTGCTTCCGCTGGGTTGGTTTCTTGGATCCGTGGTTCCTTATTTGTGGCGCCTACACTAATAATAAGTGGGCGCTTGTATTTTAACTTCGACCTAATGTTAAGGATCGAGCTTAACGTGACTCGTTACTGTGACTGTGAGGTAACTGTGACTGTGATCTTCGACTTAAGTAATTCAGATGACTAAGACTTGATTACAAATCAAGACTTAGTATCGAGCTGAGACTCAAAGTACTCAGACAGACTATGGAACTTAACAAGTCTATTGCTAAGCTAGGAGAAAACAGGAGGTTGAAGTTAAGGCTTCAACCTAGCTAAAGTACCAGTATTTATACATCTGCCCTAGTCTGATAAATGCGAGAGTATCGTCCAGAGATAAGGAGTAACTATGGATAAATAGAAGGAGGAACCTCGGGGAAACTCAGGAGAAGCATTGGTAAAACTTGTGTGAGAAACAAAAGGAGAAACTATGGAGAAACTAGTAATACAACGTTAGTCATTACGCGGGAATTCCCTTAGTGCTAGATAGTCCGCAATAACTCCGTATTATGTAAGAAAAGAAAGAAAAAGATAACCGTGTCCATTTGTAACACCACGTATCCAAGCCAATCCACAACGCAAGCTGCGATCCTGAACATCGAGAATTGCCTCAACGTGAAGAAAACAACAAACGTTTTTCTTCCTCTGCAGGTTTGCATGTGTAGGCCATAAGTCAAAGATTCCTTCTCAAAAGATGCGTATGAGTACTCATCAAAGACCACTGTTTCTGATGTCTTTCATAAACGACCTTCGAATGGCCTACGTTCCAATCCATGACCTGTCTTGTGAACCCAAATCGCCAGTACAAAGGTGGAACATCATCTTCTCGCAAATCTCTTCACTTGGAAACATGACACAGGCTTGGATACGTACTAATCTCCTCAAGTGCCACACTCATTTTCTCCACGTTTGAAAGCTTCGACAAATCGCCATGTATCTTTGATTCAAATTTGATGTCAACCATGGATCTTCTACATCCGTGTGCAAGTGCCGATACTACGAGTGTGCTGGAACTTGGAAGCGACCAAAAATATATGGATTACGAGGAAGGGACACAGGATAGGAAAAAAAATTGGAGGTTTGATCTATCACCAAGCTTGAACTCGAAATTCTTCCTCCTTCCCGATCCGTACTCAATCTCCTGCAAACGGCGACCAACACCGCAACATACTCATATGACAACCCATCTTACCAAATCCTCCCCGTGAGATACACTCTATCCACCCTAGCGCCGACAGGCTATCTCAATCTGTTCTTTGTAAAGACTGATCAGATATGGCGAGATAAAGCGATAATGTTGAGGTCAAAGTTGAGTATCAAAGATAGCGACGCGAGGAAAAAAAATTGCAGGATAAGTTGCGTGAGGATTTCCTAGAATCGACGGAGACGAGAAGACGGTGAAGAGTCGAGGACATGGTCGATATGAGCATGGAGAGGAGGGGAAGAAGCATGGTATAGATGCAAAGTTAGAACAGCTGCGTTGGTGAACGAGAATGCAATGAGGATACACTCTGCGAGTATGCTCTCAATAAACCAAGAACAAAGACACATAGAAGTAAGACTCACCTTGAATTACGTTCTCCTCACTTCATTGAACGCCTGCCCAATGCTACAAACCCGTGTCAGGTCTCTATATCTCTGGAATCCCCATCCCTCCATGTACTTGCTCGACTTCTCTCGAACTGCATTCTGCCCTTGCAGTGAAATCAATTATTCGAACGTCTGAAAATTTGTCGCCTCAACATCATTTACCTGGTTTGACCGCGTTAAAGTTTTTAGGAGAATGAATTCATCAAGCCGAAGGAGATATAAGCACATACAAGGTGTAGGTAGTCCATGGATCGTCAAACAACATTGTGTCGAAACTATTGAGGTTTGAGATGACATCTTGTTCGTTGGAAGTTTGATTGCTCCTCCTCGATTAAACGATCGAGGAACAGGTGACACACTGATAGAGAAGGAGAATCTTGAGGAAACGAGGGGAGCTGCACAACCAAAAGTGTGAAGACAATGAGTCGACGATTCCCTCTCCAGAGGGCATGAACGAGTACTCACCGAGCACCACCGTTGCGCAAGTTTGTTAATCTTCTCATATCTACTAATGAACAATCCTTGGTTGCTTGCATCTGAATGCACACCCATCTTGACAGTGAAAGCAATATCGTCAGCAGAAATGGATCATCGTCTTCATCAGAGATCTGTTCACTTCGAAACATGGCTCTCTGATGACGTTACTGATACCAGAAGACGAGAAGATAGGCGACGTAGACGCTATCGAGAGTGAGTGTGAATAGAAGCGAATGGATCTATGAAAGAGGGCGATAAAGCGACAGTAATCCATCAAGTTAGAGGGGGACGTACCAACTTCTAACTCGTCAAGTTGTATAATCCTGTCGACATTTCAACTGATTATTGACAAAATGAACCCAATGGGCCAACACAATATGCAAAAGGACTTACCTCTGCCTCCGATTCCAATCTCTCTCCTCCCAAGTTCACTTGAGCAAAACCGGCTTGGTTATTACATAAACTGACCATTATTGAATGTTATGGATCCAGGATTCGTATGCTTTCTTTTTGATGAGCTTGGTTGCGCTAGTTTGATAGATCCACACACAGATAAGCAAAGTAGAAAGTAGCCTTCAAAAGCGCGCATTCTTGAAATGGACACCTCGACGCGATCACGTGAGCGAATATTATCGTCGCTCAAGTTTTTGTCGCAGGAAGACTGTGACTTTCCGACAGGGAGAACGCGTCATCAACAAAATTTTATAATATTTTATCTCTACATTGAACAGTGTTGTGTATCTAGGGAAAAACCATAATCACATTAGTAAGAAACCAACATCCGCTTTTTCTGCAATTCCGGAAATGTGTTCCGAAGTTTAGGATGGAGTTCTATCTGTGTCTGCGAGGGAAGTAGAGACAGTGTGTTATCCAACTTTGAGAGGGCATTTTTGGATATTTTCCCGTATAAATCTAGTGCAACTTTCATCAATGTGGGCGAAGGGTGGCATCTAGAGAGCATAGCGCAAAATTGGAACGTAATTTGGTCAGACCAGAGTAATATGTAGAGTGATTTGAGTTTAGGTAGCAAGTGAGACCCCAATGAAATGGCTAGATACGAAGAATACTCAGTGAGACATGAGTGTAGAATACCTATTGATAATGAATAGTGCTTACTTTCGTTTGGACCATATTCGCCATTATACATAACGGATGCGCTAATGGCTAGCTCCTCGATATTATGACCGAATGACAGAAGCATCTTCGTTTGTGGAGGGGTAATCGTCAGGGAACGGATGGAATTTTGCGTTGGGGTTGACAATAGCCACTGTTGGATGGGACCGTATGCACCAGAATGATCATAGATCTGAAGAGAAGAAAGAAAAACTGTTTTTCTTCGCCATTCCTTGGGTAGGGTCACATGAGACGATGAGAGTTCGAGACGTAAGACTTCAAGAGGGGATAGATGTGAGAAGAAGCCGTCAACCAACCGTCGAAGATCCAGCACTGATGAAAAAGTGCAGAACTCTAAAAAGAGTGTTGTGACTGAAGGAAAGGGACGATGACATTGGCGGAGAACGTGCGGATTCAAGATAGGCATGTACGTCAACCGGAGTGATCCGAGTTTAGAGAGTACAGTCTGTCCATGCAGGAGAATTCGGTGGTAAGCCTTTACATCAGTCGTGTTGAGAACGAGATGTGTTGTCAATCCTTGGAGATGAGCATTTCGTTGTGTGATGCCGAGAAAAGACTGGACCGTCCAATTACTTGTGGGTGTGACATGTCGGTAGAGATACGATCGACTCCGGTCCAGGAATGCATGGCAGGAGAGGCAGCAGCTCCACATCGTTCTGACCAAGGACTCCACTCCTCTCACATTCGGAGTGAAAGCTTTGATCATTTCGATGCCAATATAGTCGAGCACAAGTATGCATATCTCGAGTGGAAGTCGGGGTGAACGCAAGTTGGGATTTGGAATAGTAAAGCGGCCAGTAAATCCTATTTCGTAGACCTCGTAGATGTTTCTCATATCATCCATCCAGTCCCACTCTGTGGTAGTGGGCGATTGGTTCAGAATTGTGTATCCTGATTCAAAGAACTCCACCGGCACCTCTGCGCCCGTATTTTGATCTTCTGCAAATTCAAGTTCTTCTAGTTCTCATGAAGATTAATAGACTCGTCCGCAACTAGTGTGAACTCACCTTCCATTAAGATATAACCTTGGAGGATAGTGTGATGGTAAACTTGCAAGATGTTATCGACGTCACCCTCTTCACGCTGTAGAAGAATTGGCCGCGCGTTCGTAGATCCGTTTCGAGGTCGGAACCCGTGCGTGTGTGAGTATACGAGTAGAATGAAAAATAACACCCCGCGTTAGCGGCGAGAGTGTTTCTTGAGGTATTGGTAGAGTAGTCGGGGGAAAAAGGAGGAGCTGTGGAGGGAGATCTTGAGGGAGGTAGAGTAACTGGTGTAAAACTTAAGATAAAACTTCAATAAAACTTCAATAACCATCGCGTTAGACGGGATTCAGCACGCAGTGGACTTTTCGAGTCAAAAGGTTGAATAGGGAGCTCACCACCGTGAACGGCAGGCTAAGTACAAACGGAATTGCAGCACGTGTTGCTCATGCTGCTGCCTCCTTCTCGGGTAGCCAATGAAAAACGAAGATAAAATCAAATAAAATGAGATAAAGAATGAAAAACGGAACTGCCGCGTCATTGACATCACCAAACAAACTGAAAGGAGTAACTCACCAAAGGTTTCAGTAGCCTCATGCTACGGACAATTGCTCGAGGGAGAAGTACTGGCATGACAAAAGTATGAAGAGCTCCCCTCAAAGCTCCACAACTGCCCCAGGTTGTGTGTACAGTGCTCGGCACCCTCAACCCCTACTTTCCGTGTGCATTCAGCTACTTTCACCCAAGGCAAGCCCAACAAAAATGAAGTGAAAGAAAAATAAAGGAAAAACATATGAAAATGAAATAAAAAGAAGACACCGTGTGCCTCAACCATCCGCCAAGCCCGATCCTTCGAAGACAGTAGAATAATTTATTCTTGATGATTCCGGAGTCTTGAGGAATTGCGGTCGCGAGTACTTGAGGAGTTAGGGCATCTTGAAGTAAGTTGAGGTCGTCGTTGAAGGTGAAAGTTCGTCGTCGCGTTTGAAGCTTGAAGGCACTCGATTCTTCAATCCGCTTCTTCTGGTGTGATTAGTGACCTAAATAAGAAACAAAGAAAAATTAGTTTTCGACGAGTGAGCTTTCTCACTCTACCACAACGCAGATTGCCGTAGAGTTTGATTTCTAATCTATCTGATTTCAAACATTAGAAATAAATCAGTGGATTTAAACAGAAAATTCGTCGCGTCGTCGAATATACTTAAAATGATGTACATCTTTGGCAGCGGGGAGTGAGAATGAGTATCGAGCTCGAGTATCATTGGTGCCCGACCAGATTGCGATGAGTCGCGGTTCTCTTCAATCGAGACTGGATGAGTCTAAGCCCGTCCTATACAAGGTGTTCAAAAACACGTACTTGTAACTCTCTGTTTCATTGATACCAACTCATCGCTAATCATATGTATGCTGGCATACACGGTTTGAATCGCAAGGCATGAAGCAGCTGCAATACATGGGAAGAAACAAACCTTCTGATGGATGATATTCAATCACGTGATCGCGTCGATGATGCGCGCTTTTGAAGGCTCTTTGACCTTCCCTTCACGTCGTATTTCTATAGGTGCCTGCTTTCTTTGTCTCTATTGAACTGGCTAAACCAAGCCCCTCAGCATGAAAGCCAACTGAACTCTGGATTCATAATAACAGTCAATGGTCAATTCAACAACCAAGTCGAGTTTGCTCAATCGACACTTGGGAGGAGAGAGAGATTGGAATCGGAGTCAGAGGTAAGTCCTTTTGCGTTGGATTGGATTCGTGATGTCGATGATAAATTTGAATATGGCCAGGTTATCACCACTTGACTAGTGAGAAATCGGTATGTATCCCTCTAGCTTGGTGAGTGATATCACTTATTGTCGTTTTATCGCCCTCTTCTAGATCCGTTCACTCGTCTTCGCACTAGCTCTCGACGCCACCTACGTTACCTATCTTTGAGTCTTCTGGTAACAGTAGTGACGACAAAGAGAGCCATACTCCAAAGGGAAGAGATATGCGAGATGCTGCTAGTGACGGTGGAAGTTTCATCGTTGAACATCAAGACGGATATATATTTGAATGCAGACAATTCCAGGCATGTACATCCATAGATATGAGAAAGTTGACAAGTTTGAGAAACGGTGGTGTTCGGTGAGTACTCATTCACGCCCTCTGAAGAGGGAATCGCCAACGCATTGTCTTCACACTTAGCTCTCCTCGCTTCCTCAAGATTCCTTTTCTCTACTTCCGTGTCACACTTTCCTCGTTCAATCAGGGAGGAGGAGCAAACGTTGGAAGTTCCTTGGAGTACCTGCACCACGTTGGGGCTTATATCTCCTTCAACTTCGATGACTTCATTCTCCTCCAAATATCAAGGTGTTCAAACCACGAAATGATGTTGAAGTGGCAAAATTGGAGACGTTCGAAGAGTTGATTTCACTGTAAGGATGGAATGCAGTTCCAAGAGTGTTTCTGGAGAGAAGTCGAGCAAGTACACGAAGGAATGGGGATTGCAGAGATATAGAGTCTTGGCACCAGTTCCTAGCATTGATTAGGCATCTGATGATGTGAAGAGATTGTAATTCAAGGTGGGACTTCCATATTTCTTGTTCGTGTGTTATTGACACCCTGTTCAAATAGAGCAGCCTCGTTGCATTCTCGTTCATCAACGCAGCTGTTATAACTTGCGTCTATGGTCGCGGAGTTGGACGTCAATCCAGAAATGTAGATGCGGGTGCAGATACTGAGTGGATCATCTGCGAGAATTGGTGACATTCGGTGAGCACATGCATATACGTCTTTTTGGAGAATATAACATAGTTGACTCAATGTCTTCACGTTATGTACCTTGTCTCACTTCCCTGAGATTGTCATCATTCATGTAGCATCCTTTAATATCATTGAATCGAACTCCCAGTTTTGTCGCCCCAAAGCCGAACTGTTTCGATCCGATGTTGTTAGAAGTTCCTCGAAATTATATTTCATGCTTGCTCGCACATTTCCCTCAGGATCGATGGGTCTGGCTTGTCGAAGACTAAGGACGCCAGCATGTTACTGAAGAGACGAACTTGAGAGTAACACATGCGCACAACTTGTTGGTTCAAGAGTCATGACAGTATCAGTATTTGTGGGGGATGGAAAACAGTCTGAAAAGTGTAGTGGTGATAGATGAAGTGAGTAAACTGTATCAAAGTTCGTCTTCCTTCTCCATGCATTACTTATATCCAATGGTGTTAGGTTTTAAATATCACAGCCATCATTGCAACCTTCAGTCCTTTCACCACCGATGGTTCTCACCTGCATCTGTTTGGTCTTTCTTCATGTCTCATGTCTCTTTTCGTCATCGTCGGATCGATATTGCGCCAAAGTCAACCATTTCTTCTATTTGTACACCTATGCAGTTTCACAGCAACCTCAGCTATATTTTGTGCATCGCTTAGCTGTGGCCGTACTCTGTCATCTATCCCTTTGCATGGAAGATACTGTCTATGTTCCGTTGGTCTTGGAACAATTCAGGAGAAGCAGGATGACCAGAATTGAGGGTGGTGGCCCAGTCCAGGACTGTAATTGGTGGGTTATCACTCATTTTTTCAAGTTCCTTCTTATCGGTTTCATTTTCAAGCATGCATCCTGCATATTTTGACTTCTGCCTCAGAATGATTGCGAAAGTTATCAAGATCTTCATAATCAATCCACTCTCGAAGCTTGAAGTCATCATATTTGAGAGATGCTCCTCCTTTCTCCTGCTTTTCAACTACGCTATGCTGTTCGTGCGTTTAAATAATTTATCCTTCCATTCATTGCTTTAACAGGATATGTGGATGGAGTCAGAAGATGTTTAGCATTGCAATTCATGCGAAGACCATGTAGCCTTGTCAAGAGAAAATGTTGATCATGTTATCACAGCAACGGCAGGAGAGGGAGGAATAGGATATATCTTCTGCATCTCAGCACTTCCCTTTCCCTCGGCTTTTCCGCACATCATCGTTGCCACTTTCAACAAAAGTTGTACTGAGTACTAGTCATATCGTGGAATGGCGGGTGAGTTCAGTGTATTCATCTCATATTGGTGTGCTGATTGTCATTCAAACGTGATTAGATGTATTCCATGTCACAGATCAGGAGCTTTCAGATGCAGAATCTACATCTTCGTATTTCAGCTATTATCCCACCACAATGGAGAAGGAATGGATGAAGAATATGGAAAGAGTCTGCGATGTCTATGAAACAAAATTCATCCGTCGCTTCACTATGCCAAATCGCAAGCTACGTTTTTCCCGACTGCCACGGGAACTCTTCTTGCTCGTGATTGACGAAATTGATAAAGACAACACTTGGCCCGATATGTGGAATAGAAACACCATCGCACTGTACCACTGCTGCCTTACTTGCCGTGCATTTTTCAATCACAGCCAGAGATACCTCTATCGATATACCGTGTTTCACCGCAATTCAATGCTGAAGTCCTTTCTTGGTAGCCTTGCCCAAAATCCTCAACTTCGGGGGTTGACAACAGAGCTCATGCTCTGGACATCCGAAACAGATGCTTACATCCAATTTTTCATGAATGGCCAACGTCTACTACCCAAGCTGCAATCAGTCACACTGGCGACGTGTCCTGTTCTGCATCCGACCCTTCTTGGCAGTATTTGGCGATCTTTTCCAACTGTCACATCTCTCGCTCTTCGCAGCTGTAATTTCTTCTCGGTGCAGGATTTTCGACGGCTGATTGAAAACTTCTTCCCAAAACTATCATCGCTAGAAGTGACAAACGTCGACTTGCTATCTACTTACTCCATTCCGCCCAACACACGGCCGAAGAAAGCAGTCTCTCTTTCTCACCTTGAATTATCCGACGTGTCGGGAGCCAATATAATCCAACAATGGTTATCTTCAACCGCCACCCAAACCTCCCTGCATCGCCTGACATTACAATGTCGTTACTTGACCACACTTCAGTCCTTCGGTCAAGATATCCATGATTTGCGAATTCATTGGTCTGATGAATATAGAGAGGAGATGATATATATAGATGATAGTAGTAAGTGCTATGTATCCATTCCTAGTATGTACGCCCGTATCTTATTTTAATTTTTATTTCAGCCATTTCATTCGGACCACATGTACTGCCTAAACTCAAATGGCTGTATTTTGATGTCACAAGCGAAACACAGATATTTCGATTCTGTGCTGTGATCTCTAGATTCCATCCTTCCCCCACATTCACATCGATAGAAATTCGACCAGCTCCTAATCGATATCTGGAAATATCTTCGGAGGCATACTTGCACTTAGATAACACGCTCGCTATCATTCTCCCGTCTCATACGCGTGTTAGGATGGACATTGAACATTGGGAAAATCTTCCGACTTTGAAGAAAAAAGGCATGTTGGCGGTTCCAAGGGATGCGTTTTGGTAGTAGGTTCGCAATATAGAGGAGCACTTCAAGTTGTGCAAACTTTTTCTCTTTACAAGTATCGTTTCTTTGAACTGTATACTCACGATGGCAACGGTTGAATTTATGTTGAGCCTTTCGAAAGCACGTGATCGCGACATTTCCATTTTAAGATAAGTGTCTATGCCTTGTGCATTCGCACTCATTAATTCGCACCTACCTCCTCCTCATCTCGCCACTTCACAACTTCCGCCCTGCTGAAATACTGAAACAGTAGTAGTTACATTACTTAACCGGGATTGGATCTCAGAATGATCGAAGACTCGTTAACTCAAGAGAGACTATTATTGCACTAATTTACATCCTGTAGCTCGGGGAGATTGAGGACTGGGTAAGCTCAGTTGGATTTTATTGTATAGTTATCATCGATATATTCATAGGTGGAACAGTAAAAGTGGATGTATGTGAAGATGTTGGGGTGAGATTATCATTTTCTCTGGAGTTCTCCCTTGACTGACTGATTTTTCTTAGCTTTTGTCGACTCATCCTCCCCTGCATACGCATATCGATATTACCTATACGTTCTCCTTCAATACTTCTTGATGCTCAATAGGTCGGTGCCCTATTATCCTTTCAATTTTGGTGTCACCTTTATTGACTTCATGCTATCAGGATTTTTTCACCAGTTGCGTGCGCTTTGACTTTTGTTGGAGACGAATATGGGGTTGGAGATGGGTATGGAGTGTTGAAGGCGTCTGGAGCGATGTCGTCGCGTCGAGGATTTTCATGATCAAGGTGAGTGTCGTTTGTCGTTGCAATCGCCCCGTACAACATAACTTTTCTTCTCACTTTCTCTACGATTTTCGTTCGATATCCCTATTTTGGATCTTTTCTACACCACCGAACAACACCACTGACACTGGTTCCATGTATCTGTCAGAATCACTCACCTTTACGCGAATCCTCGACTCCATAACCATCATCACCAGGCTTCAACGATGGTCCAGCAGGGTTTTGCACCTGATGCGGCATCATTATTCCGGCTTAAACTTCCTACTTCTTATACACCCTACCGTAGGGAGTTGATAGACCACATCATGGCATGACATCTCACAAAGGACAGTGAGTACTCGCATATGCATATGTTATATATATTTGAACGCCGCCCCACTCAATCCTCCCAAAAAAACTCATTCGACGTGAATGAAAACCGCTAGCATCTATTCTCATCCACTTCGAGGTATTCGTAAAGTCCTTCACTCAAGATTTGGTTCTTCTGAGCCGAGATGAGAGACCGACGTGGAACCTGGAAAAGTTACGTTTGTCTAGGAGACTAGGATCAGTGTAACTGGCGGGATTGAAATGAGGTCAAAAAGTTTCCGGTAAGTTCCTTTCTTCGTTTCTCATTCGTGCTTTGTTCATGTTGGGTCGGCATAGGTTACAAGACGTTATGAGTCAATCTCGACTTCAGTGGCGATACCATCAGCCGTGGTTCACAAGATACATGTATCGGCCTACCATCCCTGTTCTGCCAGCAAGCATTTTCGATCCCTTCCTTCAGAACTGCATGATCATTGAGGGGCTTCTCTCATATGTCATGAAACTGGGCATCTTTACTCTCAACTATGGATTCAACTCACTGTCATCCAGAACACGTATTTGGAGCTGATGAAGGCATAGGGAAGTTGAGAATCCTCGTCAGTGAGAACACAAGCGGAGGTTTCGTTTCATAGTTTCGAAACACGTTTCTTCTCTGCCCTGCGCGTGAACCTTGGTTGGTTGATGGGCGAAGGAAATGAGGAGAGCTCGAATATGGTTATGGAGCTACACCGTGGAAAGGAAGTTTAGGTGAGTTTCCTCCCCAAACATACCATCATTGAAACTGTCTTGAGGCTAATCTCGTTGCCATTTCTCATATTGTAGCATCACTCGCCATGTTTTAACCATAGCTCTAATATACATTGTGAACACCTCCTGTTGTCGTTGGATTTTGAAAATCTACGATCGTCCTGAAACGGGCTGGGTATCGTTCGAACCAGCCCGGTTTCTCTTCCAGATTTGGATGAAACCACTTCGGCATCATGAGAGTTCGCGGTAGTGCTGTGCTATGTCGCTAAGCCCAACACGTCAACAAGCACTGAGGAATCCATGAACTATTTCTCAACCCTGTTGGTAAAGATACACCGACTAGCACAAAGAGGCATCATCCGGCTTCGGTAACGTCCCTTTACCCATGATTTCGCACAGGGAGGAGTGGAATGAGATGCATTACTGCCATTCGTTCATTGAATATATGAACTTCAAGGCTGATTGTGCTTTCTCTGACTCCTTCCTCATATGAAACTATTCTCGTCGGCAGTGATTGTTGAGAGGATTGAAAGCGGGAGGCGTCTGAGGTACCTGAAATATATGTGCGCGTCTATGAGCTGCAATCTGAAATCTTTTCATGATTCAAACCATATTTACCTCTGTGGACTGGTTCACCAAATTATCAAAATGTCTCGTACGTCCGATCCAATCCTACTCTGGTGGATTTATACTTACATATAGTAATAGGTCAGGAGCATTCAGATGACTGGGGAATCGATTTGGAGGAGGAATGGATGGATGATATGAGACGACTCTTCGAAGTCTTCGAATCTTTCATCCCTCGATTCACGATACCCAATTCCGAGCTACGCTCCCCCAGAATTCCTTGGGAGATATGCCTGCTCGTGATTGCCCAAATCACACATTTTCCCTTGTACGATAATCTCAGGGCCACAACACTACGAAGCTGTTCTCTTACATGCCATGCATTCTTTCATCCAAGTCGTCAATACCTTTATGAGACCGTGCAGCTAAGGTCTGATGTTAACCTTCTTTCCTTCCTGAAAAGTCTCAGAAAATGGCCACACCTCCAAGGATTGACCACAAAGCTTGTAATCGATACCCGAAACCCCGAGGTTTACCATTACCTATTCTTATATTGCCAGACTGCCCTTCCAAACCTTCAGTCACTCTGCTTTATTCGTATGCCTCAGCTCCATCCATCATTAATCAGTATGCATCGCCCGTTTCCCTCTGTTACATCACTCCGCCTACGGTTCCTTACCTTCTCGTCGTTATTGGATTTCCGAAGATTAATCGATAACTTCTTCCCCAACCTCTCCAGGATAGAACTATCATATGTCAGTTTCAAATCCTCGCATGTTTCTCTTCCCAATAGAGCCAATGTACGATCACAAAAACAACTGGTCTCACTCTCCCACCTTCAATTAGAAGAAAGGGTTGATTTTAATCCGGTACAAAAATGGTTGATGTCGATGCTGACTTCAACCTCTATCCATTCTCTCGAGATCTCTCCAAGTGATTTGGGAATACTCCTCAGTTTCGGTCAAAATCTTCAAGTTCTAAGAATATCACCAGGTATACAAAGTACTGCTTATCCTACAGAGGAACGTAAGTATCGTATCTTGAATGTCTCTCTATGTTTACTTCGCTTATGGTTTCTTTTCCTTTGACCGCTAGATATCTCATTTGGCGAGGACGTACTACCTACTCTCAAAACTATGGCAGTTTATTTCAGAATGAGTACATGTATCTCTCAATTCTGTGCTATGTTCTCTAGATGCAGTCCTTCCTTCACTTTATCGTGTGTTCAACTGTGGCTCTACACAAATGCCGGTGACTGGGACCCTTCTACAGATGCATGGAATCAACTAGATGATACTCTGTTTATACTTCCTCCTCATACACGGGTCGAAATTGATGTTGAGTATTGGGAACATCTTCCGAGATTGAAGAAGAAGGGGATACTATTGGCTGTAGCAAGCGAGTCCTAACACCTGGAAGAATTTTTTTAATAAGGTATGTATGTTCTGCAATTGTTTGATTTTTCATCATCATTCCAATCATGCTTGTAGGTTCTAGCGACAGATTCGCGAACGTATCAACGTTTCCGTAAAGTAGAATATAAATTATATTGTTATCGCCAAGTCTAAATGAAATACCAAGTAATTGCTTGATTCTCAAACAACAATCCCTTCTCATGAACTTTCGGAAAATGTCTCATATAATCCTCATCCTGAACTTCAACTCTTCTCAAATTCCAATTCCTACCAAACCTTGAATTCCCAGAACTGAGTAAGGTATCCAAGAGATCAAAACTTCCAATGTATGAAAACCCATCGAGGAGAAATTGAATACATGTGAGTGAAGAGGACGGATTTTTAGTTTGTAAGAGTAGATTGTAACATGTTGGAATTGAGTGAATTCCTCCACGTCCGAATCCTTCAAGTTGGAGAGTTTGGAGGGAGGGTAGTATATTTGAATCTAATGACATATCTGTAAAAGGAAGGAAAAAATCAACTAATCATAATCATAAAGAATGGGATTCAAGGCAGTATCGATCATGACAGGCTTGAAAAGTGACAGTTCTGAGACTTACTTCTACACGATTGATCATTCGTCTGATCATGCAAGTCTGCCCAATCGATAACAAGGACTTGAAGAAATTCACCATAATGAGGAAGTAAGTCCAAATACTTTGCCGAGATGCGAAGGTTTCGAAGAGAGGATATGAGAAGACCGTGACTTGAACAGAACCATTTATCGAATATGCGGAATTCAGGAATCCATCGTAAATCAAGCGTTGACAAAGCAAGTTTCTGCAGAGGCTCCACTGAGTCTTTCGTCATACTAGTTGGGGCTGTGTAATGTGGTGATGAAATGAATACTTGGTTGAGTTGAAGAAGTGTGATATGTGGAAAGAATTTTTCCGTCAACTTCCTAAGATCCATAACAGATGAAAATCTTGCACTTTGAAAACGAAGTGAAGAAACGTTCTCGAATGGACGGAAAACATCATCAAGGAGTGATTGGGAGAGTTCTCCAGGTGTAGCCTGAAGTCTGAGTGAGTGAAGATTCGGTAGGAGCTCAGATCCATGGAGTAGAAGTTGCGTGAATGCAGTATCGTCGCTGAGACATAACCAGATACTACGAACATTTGGTTGAAGATGAGACCATTGTGCAAGACTATCTAAGAAAGAGTTGAAACGTTTCGCATCTTGAAATATGAGGTTTCTGTATAGGGATCGACGGCTAAAAGGAAGCAAGGCCTGGCATGTCAAGCAGCAGCGGGATAATGTATCCTTCCAGGTGTCGCTATCTGGAGAGGAAAGATCATCGCCTGCATCTAGTATAAGATTGAAAATCTCCAGTGGTAGTCGGGGGGAAGGGAGACAAGGATTTGGCACCGTGAATCGAGGAGTAGTTACTTCGTATACTTCGAAAACATTCTTCATGTCATCAAACCAGCTTTTAACCAATTTACGCATTTCCATCTCTTCCTTTGTCAATCGTATTCCTCGACGTCGATGAGAACGTTTAAATTTTTCTTGTTGTTTGTCAATTTCCCAACCACGCATAGTGCTAGCAGTTTTCTGTCAATAATAACACTGTTATTGCCGATGTTTGGATGATGAGATTTGTCTCGTTAGCGGTAAATCAGGGGGCTACTGTTTTTCAAACATACTTGGGTTATGTGATCCTGACGACTAGGTAATAGTTGGGGTCCAATGAATGAAGTACGTTAACGGTTTATATCCATGCCAGTGGCCAGTCGAAGATTCGGAGGCAATGCTAGCGCTGTTGGGAACACTCTGAATCGGCTGACTCGGAGTTTGCACCGCGATCAAGCTGTAACATGTAACACAGCTCAACATAGCTCAATGGCACATCGATTGTGGCTGTTCCCACTCGCCTTCTAACCAAAACTTCTGATTCAATCGTCCTAGCACGACTCCCTTCTTTTCGACTTTTGGAAAACGTCCCCAAAACTCCTCTTGAACCTCAACACTTGTTACGTTTGAAAAATTCGGATGTGAGATAGTATCGTCCAACATTGAGCATGCAGCATCGGTTATATACGGTGGATTTGAAGAAGCAAGTTGAATACATCGCAATTGGGAAGAGGGTTGCTGTAGCATGAGCATGTCGCAAAATGAAGATACAGACGAATCATGAATCCATGTGAAATTGACGAGGAGTCTCTTGAGTTGAGGAAGGATTTCTGAACCAAAGGGGGCGAGATTGTGGTTATGTTCCCATACTACTGGTAAGAATGTATTATTGCATGATGAATATATCATAGGCTAAAAGACGGATATGACTTACATGCATGTCGCGGATCATTTTCTCCATTATCTTTCAATACACTACTCCAATAAACGACCAGATCTTCGACACAATGACCTATCGTTGAGAGTACGGAGAGATGTTGATTTTCCAGCCAGATGGAACGAAGTGTAGACATGGTTTGGGTGCGCGATAACCATTTGAGAATCGGAACAGATAATTCAAGTGGGCTGTACAACGCAACGTGCAAGGACGAAAGGGATATCGCGTTCAAGCGTCGACATACCGGTAGTGATGTAGGGTAATTTGAGATGTGTAGCGAGTTGAATTTGGAAGAAGTAAAGCTGAGATAAGTGACATTGGGGAAGAAACTTTCGATAATTCTTCGAAAGTCGAGTAGGGATGTGAAAATTGTAGCGATTATTTCA
Organism: Abortiporus biennis; assembly: GCA_022606235.1. Classification (NCBI taxonomy): domain Eukaryota; kingdom Fungi; phylum Basidiomycota; class Agaricomycetes; order Polyporales; family Podoscyphaceae; genus Abortiporus; species Abortiporus biennis. The sequence goes on from JABYQP010000017.1 coordinate 46,578, forward strand.
AGAGACGTGATGTTTCTGACAGGACGTCGAATAGATGTAAGGCGATGATGGAGCAATGGTGTATGCTCGAATCGAACCTTTCGAAGGTTTGGCAGTAGCTTCTGGCCTTTGATAAGGAATAAATGATATGTCTCGACTGACGATTGCTCGAATGAGATCTCCATGGTTAAACCTCGTAAATAAGGTGTATTTTCCAGGGCTGAAAAGAAAGATTTCATTTTCGAGTAATTGAGATCTGAGAAGTCGACCTGAATTTTGAGATACAGATGTCGACGACTGCGAGAGAGCCACGCTCGACACGTAAGACAGCATTTTATTAAAGCCTGACGGTCCTTGAATGAGTATTGTTTGTCTGAGCCGAGGTGATCAAGGATATAGTCACAAAGTTCTAGTGGTAATCGAGGTGAAGTTGGAGGTACCAGAGAATTTGCAGCATCGTGCACTTCACTTGGTCCTGAGAGTGTGTGCAATGTTGCTATTGGTGTTGATTTTGAGTTGAGAACATGGTCTATTGTCACGGTCATGGTAAGAGGAAGATGGGGGTTTCTCCGTCGAAAGAATAGCTGTCTCGCCCCCTCAGTTGCATACCTTCCCCATGATTCTGAACATTCAACATCATCGGATGTGAAATGAATACTCCACCTCACATTGCATTGGTGAGTATGTATACGTTGATCGTCCTTTCTCAAGGGTACTCATCCTTAATGCTCAGCGCTCATTCCTCATACTGCGGTAGTCTTGCAACAGATTTAGCAAGTGTGTTCAAAGTTCAACGTTCAACGAGCCATCTTTTCCTCAATTGCGTTGAGCTGTTCTTATCAGAATATACTACACTGACACCTCGTGCATGGCGGCGTTCACGATCTCTATCTGCGGCTCAGTGAATCGAAGAAGGCAGGTGTTGGGGAAGAACATCTGGTATTAAAGGTGACCGGTGAGCACTATCGATTCTCAACTACGCCCATTTCCACATTCATGTCCACACGCAGCCCTTCCCCAGATCCAGACGACGTCGAGAGTTTTAGGAGTATCGACCCAGTTCGAATTCCTTCATTCCTCGATGATCCCAATGCGGACGTGATCTTGCGTAGCTCCGATGGCGTCGAATTCAGAGTCTTCAAGGTTATCCTCTCGAAAGCATCTCCCTTTTTCAACGACATGTTCTCTCTTCCTCAGGCGACAGGACAACGTTTTACCACTGCGCAGGTCGTCGACGTTGCCGAGGATAGTACAACCCTTGCCAAATTGCTTACGTATTGTTATCCACTCCGTACTCCCGAGTTCAGCAGCCTCGAGGAGGTCATTGCATTCATCTCAGCAGCAGACAAATACCAATTGCCTGGTGCGATGGAGCGAGTTAAAACGGAGTTGGAAACATATTCCACTACGCAGCCTGTGCAGCTTTACACGTTGGCTTGCCGTTACAGTTTGGAGAGACTTGCAGCGAAGGCCTGCTTATCCCTCACACTCGATGAACTTACCGAGTGTGAATTCAACCCTCCTCTCCTTATCAGACTCCATCGATACTATATCAAATGTCGCACGATGCTGGACACAACGATAACAGTTACCAATGTCCTTCTAAAACTGCATGACAGTCATAGGAAATCTGGAGAGAATAATGTATATTACGGCGACATTTCCCCTTCCCTGTATTGGAGAAAGACTTGTTCTTCCCCAACATGCGGGGATGGTGGTGAACGTGCAACTGGTTGGCTTACGGAGAAAGTGACAACCACCAATCACAACAAGACCTATTCCTTGTACTCTCGGAAATGGCTCAGTGAATTTATCTCAAAGGTTCACATCCAGCTTCTCATTCGTCCTTGTCCAAAATCAGTCCTCGAAGAATCCCACATTGAAGCTGCACTATGTGCTGCGGCCGCATGTGATAATTGTAGACAAACTGCATGTCGGTACTTTGGCAAATTCGTCATCGAACTTGCGGATTTGGTCGAAACAGAGATATCCAAGGTTAGCATATCTATTCATCATTCTGCAATAGTTACTTAACAGAGTGATTTGCAGATTCCTTTTACTTGAACCATTCATTCACTCTGCTCGTACTCAGAGTACGAGTACATGAGTGCTTGTCAATCTTGGAGGTCCATTTGAGACTACGTATATTTCTTGTCTCGCTTTACCAATTCGCCATTGACCATGTTTTTCCTACCCCGCCCTCGGTATCCGAGTCCCCTTTTCCAATCTGCGAAACGACCTTTCAAAATTTCACCAGTGGTCTGACTCATATCTTCGTTCTTTTCTTTGTGATTTCATATGACTTCTCTTTGTCCTCACTATATCTTCGCCCTTTGCTGGTTATGCTTTTTACCTTTACTATGCTCCAGCCGTCTACTTCAGGCTCGAGTACTATGGTTAAAGATCTCTTCATTTTTGTACGAGTAAACCAATGTACTATATGAATATCGCGTAATGTCGGTCTATTATGACTGCTTGAAGTAGCACGAGTGAAATCTGTAAATTTGAGTACCCTTGGCATCTTGAACGATGACCGGTGATTTCTGGTGAGTAGATACTGTACTCTACAGTACATACATGTTTCCAAAAGTTCTGTCCCATTTAGGCAACGATGTTCATTGTACCCACCCCTTTGCGGTCGTCTTGCAACGTGTCTCAGGGATAATGATCTTTGCTCATTTCTAATGTCGGTACACAGCCCTTCCCGAATCGATATCTCAAAATCCTACTCCTTCCACCCTACAGGTTGTTGATATCAGCGAGGATAGCGGAATGGTCCTTCAATTGCTCATGTTATCCTGTCGACAATCCCAAATGTGACAATCTTCAGGATATCATCGCGTTCATGAAAGTTGCAGACAAGTATCAATTGAATGGTGCTAGCGCATGGTTACAGAGCGAGTTGACACCATACATAAATTCGCATCCTGTGCGAATTTATGCTCTGGCTTGTCGATACGGTTGGGAGACTTATTCTCGACTTGCCGCTAAAGCTTGCCTATCACTCACGCTGGATCAACTTACGGACTTCGACAATCCAGAGTTGAAGGAGATTGATGCTCGAAGCTTCTCTCGGCTCCATCGCTATTATGCCAAATGTCGCAGCAATCTTGACAGTGTAATTTCAGTTGGCAGCATCATGTCAAAGATTGGACGGGGTTCTATGAAAATACTAAGTCATCGGTAACGATGTCCCCTGCAGCTGCCGCAACATCACAGCATCCGCAAATTTTAGTCTTCTCAAAATGATGAACCTCAGACGTACTGGGGACAAGCAACCCTCCATCGACTACTCTGGAGAATGGTTGGCCGATTTCATCGATAACATACATACAGAACTTCTCCAGCGCCCCTGTAAAGACTCGGTATTCAATGAACTTCATATCGGGAATGCACGATTCGCAGCATCCTCATGTGAAAGTTGTCGAGTATTCGCATGTCACAATTTCCAGATGTTTATCAACGACCTAGCTGCTCTAGTTGAACAAACAATATCTGAAGTTAGTTTTTTCACTTATTCTGCCGATGGCTCTCCCAGCTAAACGTAGAAACATCATCAGGTTCCTTTCACATAACCAACTATCGAGACGACAGCAATATCACCCACATGCATCACAAAGAGTGGTCTCGGTGATGTTCGAGTACAGTTCATAGAATAGAGGATCTGCGCACGTTGTCCGATTTTGTTATGCTTCAAAGTTCAATTTTAAACAAAAGCACCCTTCCTTACCTTTCCCCATCCAAGTCCCAAATCACATTGCAAAACTTTCCTTCGCGAGTTTTATATATCTATAGCTTTTCTTCTCGAAAATGTCCTTGTATATCCCCAAATACCTCAATTGACATGTGTGATATTTATCTATTTTTGAAGTCTGTCGTTCCGTAAAGTCTCCCCCGGCCACCAGTGGCAGTCCCGTTACTATTCGTGACGTGAAGTTACTACGGACACCAGTACTAGTGACAACGTCACACGACATGAAATCGAGCTTTCTCCTCATCGCTATATGTCCCTCGCCATGACTTACAATTCTATGTTGTCTTTCAGATAAACGAGATACATGCAAATAAGAATGACTTACCGCAAGCGCATGGTGACGTTTCCATCGAAGTCGGCGACTCGGATACAATAATACTAAAATCCTAGTAGACTCGGACCTTCGTTGCACTGCCCACAGACGTTTATCAAACGATGGCTCCAAAGCAACGATTCACACCTGCGCGTTTCCGAGCCATCTTTCTCTGTACGGCGTGTACTTTTGGGATAGCAGTAAGATAGTACCCCGAAATATCCAGGCGAATCACTGGCATACATAAAGCGCAGTGGTGAGTTAGTACAATACCACCGCTTGAAGCTTTCACACAGTTAATCTCTAAATTTGATGATGATACTATGTTGAACTTGTAGTTTGTGACATCGAGCTAGGTTCTAAAACCGGTGCAATTCTCTGCGGCCAGTCTTATGAATTCACCCCAAGCAATACCAAGAGAGAACGTTCGAATAGCATCAGTGCTTAAGCTTTGTGATTTACCAAGTATGTCTACTAAATTGTTTATCTTCAATCTCTTCGTTATTTTTGTCAGTTTTGATTGATGACCGCTACAGGAATGAACTCAGACGATACCTCTTGTAATGCTAGAGACAGTCTAGATTCTCCGGAACAACAATGGCTTCGTGACTTTGAATTCGTACATGACGAACGCACACCATATGTTCCTCGATTTACCATCCCAGATCTTTCAACACGCTCACCTCGACTGCCAATAGAAGTCTGTGAATCCGTCATCCAGTCCTTGGCCACCCCTTTTAAAGAGGAACAGGCATTGTGGAATTCTGCGCTGGTATGCCACGATTGGTTGCCTCTCAGCCGGCAATATCTCTACCAGCAAATTATATTTTATCTAGTTTCGGACGAAGCCCGTGTGTGGTCTTTCTTCAAGACTCTCAAGATGCATCCTCATCTTCGAGACTTCGTCCTCGAACTAGTGTACACGCAAATGCATTATCCAAATTATCGCTCGGAACCATCTGACCCAAATATTAAGGACATCAAGAAATTAATCATCACGGCAAAGTTATACCACCAACTCTTCATGCATGGTCCAACACTCCTTCCACAACTTCGCCTTCTATCCTTGGACGATGTACCTGTACTCAACCACTCCATTCTATCGATTCGTCATCCATTTCCGAAAGTCACCACCTTTATCGTCTGGTTCACCAAATTTACTTCACTTCTCACTCTTCGAAGGATAACCCAAAACTTCTTTCCCAACCTTGAGCTTCTTCAACTAATGGAGGTCGGATTTCTTTTCCCTCGTACTATCCAAATTAGCACATCACCTCCGGAAAAAAAGAGAATTGAAAAGTCATTGTTCCTTTCACACCTATATCTGGATGTCATGGCTCCTTCAGATTTCCCCACTGTTGAGCGGTGGTTAACTTCAAATTCAATAAAGGGAGCGATGATATCATCACTTCGGTTTCTTCGTTGTCGAAGCAACGAGATGAGTTTGTTTTCATCTTGCGGATGGAACCTCAAAACTCTCCTAATTTACTGGAGAGTACCAGATGATGCGAATAATATATCAGGTGAATCAATATATTCAAATATTCACACTGTACAATTAGCATATAAGTTTATTCACTGATATTACTATATCATTTGCTTCATGCCAGAATTATCATTCGGTGCCGATATTCTTCCAGTGCTGACAACACTCGAAGTCGAATTCGATAGTGACTCAACTGGAGGCCTTTCGTTTTGTCATTCTCTACAGCTCAACCAACCATCTTCAATGCTGTCATTGATTCGATTATATAGGTTCCCCATGTCGAAAGATGGTCACAGTTTGGCATTATTGGATGACACTCTCGTTTCATTACCGGGTCTTCAATATATAGAGGTCGATTCAGAAAGTTGGTCTGGTCTACCTAAACTTAGGGAGAAAGGAATGATAAGAGATTATACGTTGTGAAGGAGAAGAAAATAATATAATGGAGAGGAGATACGGTACGCTCATGTTCCGCGTCGGAGTGCTTGTAATACGTATCACTCTGCTTTGGTAAACATCCATCGCTTGGTATCAATATATTCTATTTTACAATGGAATTCAATATCTGTGTTGCATTCACATGAAGTCCCTTTCAAAACCCAACACCATCCCAAATGTGTAGCACATTACCATTCGTTTGTCTTCCTAAAGCTAAAGTCTTCTGCTCTACGTCCGTCGTCCGCCATTAACCACACCCTCAGGCGAGTTTCAGACCCAACTCCTCAGCAATGATCAAAGCTGCCTTCTCTCCAATAGCAAGGGCAGAGGAGTAGGTATTCTGAAAGGTGAATAGTAAATTCAGCAGCTAAACTGGCACGGATGCAGTCTGATGGTACTCACTGAACCAACATTCTGAGGAGCGATGGACATGTCTACAATGTAAAACTTGTGAATAAATGCGAGGGAATGTGATACGCCGAGGTATGATACGTACCTGCAACCTTCAATTTCTGAACACCGTATACATTTAAGCGTGAGTCAACAACCCCACCGTCTTCGCGAGCTTTCATGGCGCACGTTCCCAGCTTCACAGTACGACACTTATCAGCTATAGTCCCGAGAGCTACATAGAAAGGTTTTGAATCTCACCGAGTGCCAAGTCGTCGACGCTAGTAGAATATACAACAATGGTGAGTAACTCTTGTCAAAGCATCTCGGAAGAAACTTACCCCAATTGCGAACATACTGTTCAATGATTTTATCATCTTCCGCAGTATAATCGATATTTGGTGCATCCACAGGGACAGGCCCCAATACGCCATCTTCATGACAAGCAGCGTCGCTGTTCGGTGAAAATGCAGGGTGATCTGGTTTATACTCTCCTCGGTAGCATTTCATCCTACGAGCAAATTCTCGGGAAACTTTATATCCCCATACCAAGAGAGCGAGATCATCCTTCCTGTCAGTATGACTTATATGTGAATGAAATATTCACAACCTGAACACGGATCTCAAACTCACTCTTTCAAGAACTTCGGATCAAAATCACCTTGTGCATAGACGTCTTCTGCTGAAGTGAGATGGATAGACCCGAGAGAAGATGGGTATAGCAAGAATAGTGGCAGACCAAAGGACTTTCTACCAGCTGGTGGAGGATCGACACCATTCCCCAAATAACTTACATCGAATATGCGATTAGTCAACTCGTAAAACCAGAAGGGAAAAGCAGTGGCATATTACTCACATCGCAATAGGACCCATCCAGAAAATTCCTTTGTCGGGTGAGGGTACAAAAAACTCTTTCCATTTCGGTTGGAATACTTCACCTATGGCATTCAAATCGACATCATTGGGTCTTAGCTTGATCCCAGCATCGAGACCGCTGTATTTGAGCACATGAATGTCAATTTCGCCAGGAAATCGATAGAGCGAGTTCAATTGGCGTGACGTACTTGGCGGAGAGTAAGCCAGACCCATCTTCTAGCCATTTTTTGCTCCATTCTATTTGCACAATGTTAGCAGTAGATCACATATACGGTTAGTGCTACAGAACATATACTAGTAATTTCTTCTTCATCGTTGTGGACGATTGGGTCCAAAGTCACAGTCTCGTCGCTTGCAATATACGCGGGATGAATGTTAGGATGGTCTAGGGTTGACAGACGTACATAAATTAGGGATCTTGTAATTGGATTGCGGGACGGGCTTCGATAACGCACGCACCTTGGTAATTCTCACCAACTCCAGGCAAGTCAACAACGGTATCGATTCCAAACTCTTTCAAGATAGATTTAGATCCAATTCCCGACCTCTCAAGAATAACGGGAGATCCGAAAGCTCCGGCAGAAACAACAACTAAACGAGTTGCGCGAGCTGTTATTACTCCAACTTGAGAGGAATCGGGGTAGAGGCGTTTGTCGTGAACATATTCGACTCCGACTGCCTGTGTTCCTCTGACATAATGAGTTGTGAGAATATGTTCGATAAAGGAACAAGAGAAAGATGTACATACTCAAATATAACCCGCTTTACCAAACAACCTGAGAGAATTTGTAGGTTCTTGTTGTCTTGCTTATTATAGATGTAATAGTGTGGAACGTCAGAACGGGCACCTGTCTTCCCATCTATCCACCTGAAATGAAAATTGGAGAGAGAGGATTCAGTCAATCAGTCCCGCCAGATATAAGTGAGTATTACTTTGGCCATCTCTAGCAAAAAAAAAACATATCAGTTCCAATGTTCACTGTGTTATGATCGGAAAACGTAACTTACACCGTATTCGTTACATGTCGCAAAGTTACTAGTGTCGTTTGTAGATTTCCTGGTTTTGTCGTAAGTTTTTCCGACCTCCAGAAAGTCCTGTCCAATGTTGGAGGTAAGACCTCCGAAAGAGACTTTGAGTGGACCGGAGTAACCATGGGATTCAAGTCCGTCTGTTGGCTGAAATGTTTCAACCTAGTATCAAAGAACGTATAAATGCACGTATCGGTCAGCCAAGGCAGATTTCCGGAGGAACTTTTCACCACGGACCTTCTTCAAAAGGGGAATAAGGTCTGCTGAACCCCATCCTACGTTCCCATATTTCTTTTCCCAGTCATCAAAGTCCGATATAGAAGGACGCGTATACATAGTGACTAGAAAAGAAAGGTGCAACGCGGCGACGTGAGTATTACGCTTACCTTAGCGACGAAAGTTGTACTTACAGTTCACACTGGAGCCGCCTCCCACACATTGACCGCAAGGAACTATGGGAGAACGGCCATTGAGATATTCACTTTCCCGCCCGATCATGAACTTGGCAGCTTTGGTGGTGGGTAGGATATGGGTCAAGTAACGAGCGGGTTGAATATGTGATATATTATTGCGAGTATGCGGTCCTGCCTCCACCAATAATATCTTCAGCGACGGGTCCGCTTCTGCTAACCTTCCCGCTATAGTGCAAGCAACAGTACCTCCTAGTATACGATGATGTTTCTAATGCTGAGCATCTCCAGAACAAGGACGCGAAGAAAGTGGATTAAGAACTTACCACCGGCAAAAATTATGTCGAAGACTGGTTCATTCTCGGCCATTTCTTGGGAAGGAAGTAGGAGAGGTCGTTGAGAGTGATGAAGGCTTAGTCGCAGGAAGGCTTCAAGCAAGAAGCAAAGATGTTATAGAGGTCATATACGACTCCATCGTTTTAAAGAAGCCCAACATCCTCTGATCGCAGGCTCCAGGTTGTAGCCGCTTCTGTCTAATCTAGTTTAGTGTGCCTTGTCATGAATGATCACATGCGTAGGATGAAATACATCCTAAGACGCGTACAGACAACCCTATACCTGACATGTGAGCGAAATGACAATTAGAAGATATCAAAGTCAACAAACCATTGGTGTTTGCCCCACAATTGGGATCAGAAGGTGGTCATGTCTTCAGATATGTTTGAACTAAAACCAATCATATGATGGTGTGAAATTGCAAACATTCTACTAACGCAGGAACTCACTATGATGCCAATAAACTGAATACTCGTCTCACCACACCGTAGGCAAGATAATGCCCGTTAATCATCCGACCAGGGTTTCAAGATCCCCTTCTCATGTAAGTGAGGGAGAAGGTGTCGGAGCTCCGGAAAACTCAAAGATACGAAACTGCCAGTGGCATAAACTCTTTTTAATCCCCGAAATACGGATGAGGAGAAGGTCGAGTCGAGGAGAGCCCAATCCTTGGAAGTTGTGTCTCCCAATTGTTCGCTGATGCTGATCCGTACAACTGAGAGGCAGGGAGGACTTGATCGGGATATAACGCTGCAAAATAAGCCTAAAGCTGAGTTCTCTATTTCAGCAAACTCTAATTCTTCGACTTTGGGGAGGATTTCAGGGCCTAATGTGACTAAGGATTTTGGTCAGGTCATTGCAAAACAAATGGTAGTTGGACAAAAGCTTGTGTACGGGTACTACTTACGATCGACTTCATGGTCTCTATGGCTCCCATAAAATCCTCGAACTACCAGCTTCCTGAGCTCAGTGCAGCCCTGCATGAGCTGTAAGTACGGGTGCCAAGTTCCACCAGCTCCGACGTGTTGAATGTCTAACATGCGGAGAGTTAAACGCGTATTCGTAGCGAGGATCCACATTGTAATGACATCAATTGTCTGCCTCTGTCCATCGTCGATATGCAAGGTCAATGACGTGAGATGAAGCTCTGTGTATCTCGGATTGGAAGGAATGTGTTGAATGTACTGAGATTTCCAATGAATCTCGGACAGCGTGAGGGTTTCTAGGTTAGGAAAGTAAGCCATGATAAGTTTTCGAAGGTCACTGAATGATACAAATTCCGTAGCTCGAAGACGAAGTGTCGTGACAGATTTGAACTGCCCTCGTATCCTCGTAAACGTTGACGAGTGCAAGACAGGAATATTGCACATCAACATCTCGCGTAAAGCTAATGTCAGCCGAGGGGCACGAAGGAAAGTAGCCTGGTAAGACGCAGCAGTTGCAACAATTTGACGATTGCTCCTCAGACCTAGTTGTACGTGATAGAAAATACGATGAATTAGTCCTCGCAAATGAGAAGACTTCGCCAAGATATTGAGAAGAGATATGGCAGAATGTGTTTCTGGGGGGAAGTCGACAACGCGATAAAGGTTAAGTCGACTGCGAGGTAGCCAGGATCGACATGTCAAGCAGCATTGCAGAAGAGCAAATCGTTCATCTTTTTCATATGGATCCAAGAAGTCTATGATGTTTTCGCAAACCTCGACTGGAAGCCTTGAAGAGCTTGCATCTTGAGATCCCTGAGTGGAGAATCTGAAGTCCATGTTATAAAATGAAGCTAAGAATATGTGAGCCACAGAAACTCAGAACATGAGAGATTGCAGTAGGTAGATAGGATACGTAGTAGAAGAACAATAGAGGGAGACTCAAAATCATGAATTCATAATAAGCGCTCATGTTAATATCGAAGCAAGATTATAGTTTATATCTTTACTTCAAGCTTTAGTATCTCAATGGTCGTCACGGTAATGTACTTTCCAGCATATGCACGCCTCTTACTCATTAATAATCTCAGGAGGATTTGGAGGGAGTCTGACTCCATCTTTATCTATTACAGTGAGCGAAGTAATAAGCGACACTGCCAACAAGTGACGAGAAAATATAAGTTCAGACATGGCTCACCTTCGATCGGGCCAGAGGCAAAGTCTACCACAAATACTTGTTCACCTTCATCCAAGCATAAGCAAAGTCTTCCAACAGTCTCGTCCCATGCCATAGCCGCGAAACTAGTATTACCCGCCAATTCAAATCCTAAAGGTCTGTGAGCACGTCTGATCTTTCTACTCAACCAGTCTCCTAAGACCCCTATATCATCTTCGTCCACTGGATCATCTTCAGTTTCTTCTTCCAAAGGAACTTTTCGTACACTCTCTTCGTCAAAATATCGGTACATCCTGAGCACACGAGGGGCAGCAGAGATATCGTCCCAAGGGATAGTGTAGAGTATAGAACGGTATGATCCAGGTAAAATACGATATTCCTCATTCAAGAGAGCATGAAGAACTTTCACCGTGGAGGACGATGCCGTACTGTAGCGATATTTTCTTCTCTTGACTTCGACGCTTTTCTCAGCTTCAGAAACCTCCATCGACGACGGAGAGTTGAAAAGTGAAACATTAGTACTAGGAGGTGCAGGGGGCAGTGGATTCTCCTCTTCAACCTCTTCTGGATAAAGCGTGAGCCTCGCAACTCCATCGGGATTGATACCTGTGGCTATGATAGATATAGGTCGAGGTGTGCATTGTGTTCCATAAAGATCCTTGAATAGAGATTCGTCGTTATGCAATGTTGTATAGGGATCAGTAATGTAGACGCGACCGAGTTTTGCGAAGGATAGTAAATCGCTTTCGTCAGCATCCAAATTGATATGCAGATGGTCTGAAGTAGGATTATGCGGTAGTTGATATAATTCGATGGCATGGATCATCTTGGGATGAGGTTCCTCTTCGACGTCGGCATTCTTGATAGATCTGACGACAAGAATTTGTCTTTGAGATGGTAATATCCGAATGGCTTGAATTCGATGTTCCTGTTCATAAATCTGATCAGCGAATCGAAATTCCTCTCTAAACTGAGACATGTAAACGCGTACCAAGTCAGGATAATCAACATCGGGGTTGCAAGATATAATTGTCGGCGGACCTCCGAGGAGATCTTTGATCACAATTCTGTTTGGTCTCTTCACAGCCGCAAAATACGGGACACCATCTATATCTTCATGAGTCACGAATTCGATTGTACTGTTGGACATCATATAGGACAATGGGTGAAATGGAGGGGGTAGTAACTGAGCATGCTCCAAAAATTCTGCAGAGCCTGGCACGAGATCTGAGGCCCCGAGCTTCTCAAGCTCTGCTATAGACACATACATCGTATGACTCTCGAACTTGAAAGGTTTACTGATGTCAATATCGTGTTCTCCACTGAACTGACTTATGTCGATTGGTAGACCTGTTGTAGTACTGGAAGACTAATGAGTAAACCAACAGTATAGCGTATAAAGTGACGAGCACATACCGTCGTGCTTCGTCAGTGCAAAGTTTTCTACGCAAGGCACGTTGAACGTATGAAAAGACGATACTTCGTTCTCCCCCGATGGTGAGGTATTTTGCGTGTAGTCCAAACGCCTTAGTATCCGTTTGCATCTTGCACAGTGGTAGCGCCCTATGTGACGGATGATCCATCGAAAACACCATAATAAAGTATTGAACGCATGCACGATCGGAGACGGATGCAACGAGATAGTGTCCCCCCGGGAGTATAAACATACCATGGACACGATGATGCGCTTCGAATTGCCATCGGTCGTAGTAATTTGGGCAATCTTGTCGCCAATTCTTTTCGATGGATAGTGCCTTTCGAAGGATTCTCTCAGCTTCTATAGATGTAAGAGATGAATAAGAATAGCGAGAGGTTGGTGGGAGAGGTGGGAGAGGAAAATCAACTTTGAGAAGGAGCCGTTTCCAAACGATAGCCTCCAGGGTGAGATAGTAGAACAGCTTGCTAACCTGTACGAGATTGAGATATGCGAGGAATTGTTTAGAATTTGAAGACTGACCCTTCGCATAGCCAAGATCCCATATACATCGAGCTGAGCATAAATATGGTCAATGATGATGTCGTTAGTGAGTCGGGCGAGGGAGTTCTTGTTCTCATCACGACAGAGGAGAAAATCATGAGAGATAAGTTGAATAGGCATGTTGCAATGCGACCTGTACACGCTTCACGAGAGAGTCAGACTTGGAGGAATACTTTGTAGAAGAAGATTTGACCGCAATTTAAGGATGAATAAGATTCTTCGCTTGTGGTTCACATTGTCAGATGGAAGACTTTGTACTTTGGTTGACATGCCAAAGGAACTCGAGTTTGGAAGCTTTGAAGGCGATGTTGTTGTATTGTAATATTCGGAAAACAAGAACTGCTTGAACAAGGGCTCCGAGTCCGAGTCACGTGCAGCCAATCGCTCCCGTCGGATTTCAACATTCCGCTAGTTGAGATATCCAAATCTTCTGCAGTGTATCCTAGAGAGGTGAAATAAGATCTGAAACCACAGGAATTATTACCGCAGGATATTGATGCGACTGAAAATAAACGTGAGCAAGGTATGCAGGACTTGAAGGCAACACTATTAAGTTCCCCGTCGAATACAATCCCCTTTATCAGAATCGTCGTCAACTGATGAAGGGACCCTAGTATGAGAAATATTATTGAACTATCTCAAAAGGTAAACATAGTCCGGAGAAGAAATCAAGCAGTAACAAGTGGACAGACCTTGTTTGCATTTAACCAAGAGTTATTTAAGAGGCTTGAAACCAAACTTGAGGGAGTTCAGGGTGCATCACCACTCACACCGCCCTGTTCATATGATATATAAAGTGAACGTGAGGGTCAATGCCAATGGATTGATTGCTGAACGTGTTCAGGTTTGAACTCGTGTTCAATGCCTTATACTTTAAATGCCGTCAGTACAGAACAGTCCTTGACGATGTTCGTAGCAACATCTATCGCTGAGGATATAAGAGTGAACGTGATATGATGATCTAGTTGACAGCTACTGAGACTAAAAAAAAAACTGTGATGTCAGTGAACTCTGCCAAATAAGATATTCCCTGTACTCTTACCAGGAGATGTAGATCCTTCTACTCCTGATAAGTAGACGAGACATACCAGTCAATCGAGGTTCGACATCTTCACAATCCTAAAATTGCTGAGCACAATAGAAATAGAAATTGAGAGGGTTCAATGTCATAATGATTGAGAAGAAAGGACAAAGTTGTAGCAATAACATAGCATTGGGAAACATTCTTTCTGTATGATTGTCCGTGTCGATCCGATCTGCATCCTAAGCATATCCATCTTGGCTGAAACCATAGGCAGCGCATTGCAGATGGGAGTCGAATAAGTAGACTGTAGTTCCTACAGTCTATCCTATCTGTGAAGCTCTATGTTGATGGCGGGAGAGCGTGGAGGGATGATAAGTAATCAAGCTTTTTCTTCCAGATTCGAAAACATCTTCATCTTCGCCCGATCCCTATTACGAGTAAAGATACTCAAGTACGACTAAAGCACACGTCGACTGTAAGGGATCCTGAGCTCCTCTTCCGTTCTGTGGGCCCGAAAGGATGTTGCTCCACGTGAAATGTTGAGCAACGAGTGACAGAGCGATGTAGCGTAGGCCGTTATTCTTAACCGAGAGAAGGTTCTGGCATCGTGATCTTGACCTTCGGAAGGGGTGAAGAAGGTCTAGAAGGTCGTCCAACAACCACACCATTCTCAACAACGAACCCATTTCCGCCTCCTGTGTCATTCTGTGCATGACCATGTTGACCACCGTTTCCATCTTTCCGACCAAAAATTCTCCAGATAGCTCGGAAGGTACATCGCACAACCCAGATTATAAAGTTGACACCTCTATGGACGCCATAAACCAGGTATTGCAATCCTACGAGTATCCCAGCCAAGAATGACATCACTATAACAGCAGTAGGCCACGCCTCCCAAGCTACTGTTAATAGGAAGGTCGTCAACGATAAGGAGGAGATGAACATGAGCAATGATGGAAGTCGACATGCAAGCGAAAAGAAGATGTACGAGGAGTAAACGTCAAGAGCGATCGCCTATTTGCATAACCTTGTCAGAGAGGCCAGAAGAATTGAAGAGAATAGAGAAGCTTACTTTGAACTTCTCTACGTTTGCGCCGCTGTAGCGCACAATGAACCATGCATCTACTACAAGACCAATACCAGCCGCGATGCTGCCAATTGCGATGGAGCGTTTAGCAAGACCGTCTACAGCAAACAAAGAGTCCGAGGAGAATCCAAATACGGCGGCGTTCAGTCTAAATGAATAACGTCAGTCAGTTGATATAGACATAGCGAGCATTCGGCTCGACGTACCCTGCTACAGCAAGTAACTGGTTTAAAAAGGATGATTAGGGACTGCAGAAAAGGTTGAAGAAAGAGGTGGCTTACAGATGCTCCAACGACGTACCACTCCGTCAAAAGACGCCCCAAGACCTTCTCAAAATCCGAATCCGTCGTAGCATCCATCAACTCTTTATACGGGCCAATCGTATCCACGATACTCTCTAATGTGGACAATGATTCCCTTTGGTATATATCCGTCTCCCCTACCCCTCTCGACGCTTGCTGTGCGGTGTATCGGGGTAACATACTTGGAGCAATCCAGTGATTCTCTTCAGAATCGTAAGTTGCAATTGTAATAGTTTCGTCGTGTGTTGCAGGTTTGAAAACAAGTGGACGGGTTGAAGCGAAGAATTCCTCTTTAGGAGACGGTGGGAATGGTGTAGATGATTCGTTGTCCGAGGAACACGAAGTGAATGAATACGAAGATTCTGAGATGGGTTCTTGTTCGTCTTCAGTATAGATGGAGTATCCGCGTGTCTTAGGCTTCTTCCGTCGTCTGCGAAGTGTTGAAGGAGGTCTTGATGATTTATCGGGGAACGGTACGGGCATGAGAAGTTTTGGAGGATCATGTTCCACACGCTGTGGCGAAACTATGCAAGATAATGTTAGTGAGATGAAGAAATGCTACCGACTACGTGATACGCACTGAAAGGGGCATCGGAAAGTGCACCATCCGAGAAAACAGTCCCGTCAGAGAAGATATAATCTGCCCCCGAAGCAGAATCTATCGCTGTTACAGATGAAGTAGAAGTGAGCGGTGTTGTTGCTGGGGCTGTAAGTAAGGCGGGGCAGTGTATGCGGATGGTGAGTGATGCGCAATTTGATTTCCGGCCACCGATGGTTGAGCTACGTTTCTGAGGGGGCGGACAGCTCAAAGAAAGGTCGATGTCTGCGAAAGAGATAATTGAGTTTGCATATAATTAGAGGGACAAGCCTGCATTGTGCTCACCTACACCAGGCTTCGACTGCCTCTGAAGAATTTCGCCTACAGAGACATATGCTGATCCAACGAGATGTCTCTTCTTCCTGTTCTTGCTGTGAGATTTGTGGTATACGCGTATGTCGAGCTTGGTTTTATGTTCAATGTTGTGGCTAGGTCTGTGTGAGATAGTAGTATAGCCTCAAGCAAGGCGATGCACTTACAGAGGAATGCTCTGCTTCGTATTCGGATTCTGGCCATCACAGCCAAGCACGAGCTCATGAGGAAGATCCGCATCGCCTACTATGATAGAGACGATAGGACGCCATGACTTTTCCGGTCGGAGAAAGAGGATTCCTGAAGTACGGACAACTACAAGGATATGAGTCATGATATAAGAAGTTTAGGTTTCTCCAAGTGACTCACCAGTTAGATGGTTGGACCTATAAGAGAAACTCGGAGAGTCAGAAGTCATGGATTGTGTCCAAGGTGAAGGGACTCACATAGAGGAATGATGGTGGGATGAGCTTGACATACGAAGACGACCAGGACCAAGTAAAGACAGAAGAAACGGACAGCTTTGGATGAAGAAATAGTTACACAAACAACGAATTTCTTCGCTGTGTGTGGTAGTACTTGAAGATGGTGGTAACCAGTCAAGGCAACTTTGCGTTGACCGATGGACAGTTGTCGCAGCTATAGACTAGGCGCCCATTTACACAGGATTGTCGGCATTCCCCGTAGTACATAACGGTGATATCATCTCGTCAATTTCTTTCTTTTGCTTTAAGTTTCACTGAGTTGGTTACAACTTACAAGGTTGGCTCGCTTGTGCTTGAACTTGAAATAGAAAGTCGGTGTTTCGTTAATATTGGTATGAGATCTTTCAAGACTGTTGTTGACCAGCTGTTTGATGAGTTTTCGTACTCACTTTTTGTTCATTTCGCAGTGTATGACTGGAAACTTTCAGTCAAGGGGATTGATTTCAAGTTCGGTATTCCCTCTCGTGCAGGTCTCTATACTGCATTACATTGATTATCGACTACCATGGACCTTGGAACAAACGATTCTCAACATGACGATCACCAGAGGACAATTCATTTCCCAGTGGAACTATACGAACGAATCATGGGAAACCTCAATCCTCGTCGACCGGGGGATCGCAACATGCTCGTTAACTGCTGTCTCACATGCAAATCCTGGCTTCCATATGCTCGATGGTGTCTTTACAGCCTAGTTGTCATCGCAGAATTCCAAAAACCATCTTGTCTGCTCCTCATAAATTCTCTTCGTCGTTCCTCATTTCTAGCTAATCTAGTCTTACGATTGGAAAGTACCTTTCCGCCGTTGAAGGGAGATTCGAATGCTGGTGCATATCATACCGTGTTGCAACAGGTAGCCACCCTCATGCGTCGTCTTCAGGAGCTGACTCTTCGAGGTCTTCCGCAACTCCACCCCTCTACGATACCCCTTCTATCCTCTCTCCGATTTCAGACAGTGACCATACTCAAGTTGGTAGATACGACGTTTCATTCGTTCCAAGCGTTTCGTCAATTCATTAGCGCATTTCCCCAACTCGACGTACTTATTCTGAAACAAGTCGATTGGCTCTCTCAATTTGTTGGGACATCTCTCAGATCATCTAACCCGAAGAAAAACACTCTCGCTCTTTCATCCTTCGAACTTTGGGTAAAATCCGAATTAATTGTCGATATAATCACACGCTGGATTTTTACAACACCTTCAGTCCTGTCTCTACGACGAATCACCATCTCGCAGTATCCAGATAAGTCTGGTCGTGTCGATTGGCATCGATGCGAACCGTTACTTCGAGGTTGTCGAAACGTGGAGATACTCGAAATCAGGAATTGCCGATATCCATGGTCTCATGAGCTGTGTAGGTTTTATACTTAATCTTCGTCGTTTGAAGATATTCCATATAAACTGACATCTGTCTATGAGTCTAGTGTCCTTGAGCAGCGACGTGATTCCTAGTGTTCGAGATATCATCTTCCACGGGGTCAGTGAAGATTCTATCCCTTCCTTATGTGCAGTCTTGTCTCGCGGTATCTCCCCAAAACTCACCACCATCCGTATTTACATCTTGGAACGATCCCAACCAACATCTATTGATTGGAAACTTTTAGATGAAACTTTGTCGCTATCTATTCTTTCCCATCTTCAAAATGTCTACGTTGCATACTCCTTCGACAAATTACCCTTTCGGTATTTTTGTGCAGTTCTACCATCAGCTGCTGCCAAAGGACTTTTGAAATTGTTGCCTTGGAGTAGGATTTTGAATTGATGATTACCAAAAACTTAAGGCCTAGGGTTCAACAATGGATATACTATAATACATTATGATACACATTAACAAGGTTAAAAGACAAGAATAATGTCCGAAGCATACTACCACGATAACGAGAGAAGGATATGAGCAAAACATCCAAAAAGGTATAAACAAGGTCAGCTGAATCCAAAGCACAGATGAACGCAATATACAAAGCAAGAAAAGAAAGCAAATCACAGATGATGCAAATCTAAAAAAAAACATGAAATTCAAGTCCTATCATTCAACCCTGATACGCTGAAGAAAGCTTCTTCACAACGTAAACTTCACCTCCGGCATCCAACAACATATCAACACGATCTCTAACGTTCCTCATCTCATTTTCCAGTCCCTCTATCCTTCCTCCAACCTCATTTTGCAACAACTTACGAAGGTTCTGATGCAATTTTCCCTCTTCTCCAAATCCGATCCGATCCTCAAGATTATTAACTTGTCCATGTATGGGTATAGGTATAGGTGCAGAGTGCATACGACGTTGAGGTTGTATAGTATGTCCCTGCGTAGTTGGGACCTCCAATGAAGACTGACAACACTTGATATGAGTATTCAACAACTCATCAATCCTTCTATCCTTCTCTCGCATATCTTCTGAAATCTTCATGATAAGCTGTAGAGACTGTTGAAGCAGAGCATGAGTGGATTCTTGTTGTCTTTGAACGCTTTGAACCTCAGCGCGAAGTGTGTCCAGGATCGTGTTCGACGGAGAAGCTGGTGTCGGTTGAAGTTCGGGTTGAGTTCGAGCAAGAGGTTGTGATGGAGGAGGCAATGATGGTGAACTTGAGTTTGTAGTAGCTTGCGTCAACAAAGGAGGCACCGATGGAGTTCCAGAAGTTGTTGAAGGAGGAAATGATGGTTTTATTCGTCTAGGCAGTGGAAGCGGTGTCGGGACTGGCAACTCCTTCGCCACCTCCTCAGTTACTTGCTTGGAGGCTGACCGTTTACGGGTTTTCATGTAGGGTAATGGTAATCCAATAAACATCCGTGTACCAAGAGATGTCGGAGCGGGTGAGGATTGAGAACGAGCAGTAGTTGGCAATGGCTGAGAGGGCGACAATTCTGAACGCGATGGAGTTTGATGCTTCATATCAGGCGTACGTTTTGCTGCAGTGTTGTCCTGATCTCGTGGTTCGTCATCAACAAGGAAGTCAGACATGTCTATATCGTCCTCTAAGTCATTATCAGGTTCAACAGGTAGCGTTGAAGCCGGGCCGGAACTCAGCACAGGCTGAGACTTCTGACCGGAGTCCAATGTCGAAGACTGCGACTTTACCGCTGAGAAGTGGTTCGGATTCCGGATAGGTCCATCGGTGCTCGCAAGCAATGAATCCAATTCCGAGCGAGCAATAGGCCATTTGGATCGTTCAATGTTTCGTTCTCTCTCCGCAGACGAGGGTTGAGGATGAACACATTGTTGGTTTTGAACTGCGCATTGAAGACATTTCTTCGACCCAGGGTTCATCCTACAATCAACCTTGGCTAATTCACAGAAACTACACTGTGCGTGTATTAGTCAATATGGCAGCAAGAGACAAACCAAACAACGGACTAACTTTCTCGGAGTAAAGAGGGAGCCTATTGAACCTGATTTCCCTCTGCAAGCTCTTGATGTCATGAACAGGTATCACAGCTGACTTCCTTCCATTTGCACGTCGTGGGTCCGTAGCTTTCCCCTTTCCATTTTGTATCTTAATTCGTTTGCTCAAAGGTGGAGATTCCGGTTGCACGATGGGCTTCGTCTTGGTTTGGGAGAGGACTTGAATACCGTCGGCGGACGCATGAAAGTTTATAAATGTAGTAGTACCAGAAGCATTTCGACGAGGGAGTGGCAATGGAATCGGTGAAGGAGGTCTCTTGGAAGGAATGACTGTCGATGAGTAAGTATCAGCTAGGGTAGGCGGGGCGGTTGTGCGCTCTGGACTAATGTTGGATATCGAATCCTCTATCATAGGCAGAGGCAGAGATGTGGGAGTGGAGAGAGAACGCGTATGGTGCTTTGAACGTTCTCCTTTCTCCTCATTGGCATTCACGTCGGTATGATCGTCTGCGAGTAAGGAATTCGCTAAGACGATCGCTTCCGAAACCTGAGGAGGTAAATTTGGACCAGTATTAGTATTGGTATAAATTGCGGATCCAATAACGCGCAGTTTCTCCTGGTAAAAGTTCTTCGTGGTGAGTGAGAACTCAATAAATCAAAACGAATAGACATACCTCATAACCTTTGAACCCCAAAGCCCATGTTCTCTTCTCCTGGTTGGAAGCGTCTTCGTAAGGTTCGGGTTTGGATTCTACCCAACCTTTCAATGACCTAGTTAGTAGTTCCCATGCGCATTCAACACCATGTTCAGCCAGTTCTTCCATGTAGGAATATAGTCGTATGGTAGACGGAGATGTGAAATTGTGAGAGTCGACAAATGGCACCGGGAAGATTTTATGAGGTATGTTGCTTCTCAAGAAAGGATATGCGGATATGTTTTTCAAAACTAGATCATAAAATAAGGAAAATATGAGATAGTGGATTCAAGAACGCGTCGATGTCATCTGTATTGGTGCTTAGGATGTGGGGTTGAAAATCGAAATGGATGATTGGACGCCTATTTTGATTTCGTTCAAGCGCGTGTCATGTGACCCGTGTGATTGTCGCGTCAGTACTTGGCCGCTACAGACTATTGTCATCCTATGAGCATCGACAGAGACCAGTGTTCAGAGTATTATCTACTATTTTATCCAAGCCATCCGCTTTCTTTACGATTATCAGTTTCGGACAAAGAACACATCTACACTCAGGCGTGGAAAATACACAGTGGTCGTGGATCTAAGTGGTCAGGGAACTTATGTTGTGCAGAGTGAAATTGTGAAAATGCACAGGAGACTCTTTATCATCTCCAAGTCGCTCAAACAAGAAACCCGCCTGAAGGTTGAGATACACGTGTGGTAAATTTCCAAATTAGGTATAGCCATGTCGCACGTGATGTTTTGCAATCAGGCTGGACCTCAAACTTGAACTTGAACTTGTCTTCATTGTCAATGTCTTGCAATATTCATGGGCTTCCTCAAATCTCCGAGTCTCATTCTGTATCTTTCTTCTAACATAAGATCGCTTCCCAACGCAGAAGATTGTTTGGGCCTTTTACTCTTCAATATACAATTATTGCCTACCATCATCATCGGTCTTATGATACTTATATACATACATACGTCTCAGCGTCCATGAACGTTCGTTCACTCATAACCGTCACATCTGCGAATTTAGGCTGCCGGATATTCGATAGATAAGGTGGCTCTAGAGCTCTCCAGAAGTTGCCATGGCTTTCTCCGATTTTCAAGAGGCGACGAGCAGCGTCTTTGCATTCAATTAGACTCAGAAGCGCAGGATACTTTTGCCAAGTTAATGGTGCTTTATCATGGAAGCTTGATGAGCTACAATGATAAGGACTTTCATCCATTCAATAACCTCGGTCCCCCGGAACTTTCACAGCATAAAGAATATACAACAGTTCTTGCAGGTGAAAGTAACTGTTCGTTCTCGCCATTGACCATCCATGGAAAACCATCAGGCCCAACAATCGTACTTTAGGTCACAGCAGACCAGGATCATTCCTCGGATCGCACACGTCTGGACAACACTGACAACAGTAAAGATCAACGCCCTCAACAAAAAGTGCAAGACTTTGCCTGTATTTACTCTCAATAACCAGTATTCACGTAACTTCCACCTGTAAGACCAGCTTTTCGTTCATGGAATTGCGTATATATAATATTGAATCAACAGCTCATGGCTTGGCTTTTGGGTGGCCTTGTGAGTATTGCTGGCTGTCCTTGCCCCGAATTTTGCTTCCATAATCATCACTTGTTCACAGTTTGTCATGGTTTGCGTTTTCTCCACTCATCCCTGAGGCAGTGAAGTCCGACCTTAAGCTTACAAGCGCTCAAATAGGCAAGCACGTCTTCTCTTTAACTGGCTTTTGGCTGATTTCTATAATCGCAGGGAACTCGAACATTATATCTTTGTGTGCCACGTTAATTGTTCGAATTATTGTCGGCCCTTTGGTTGATAGTAAGTCGCAGTCTCCTTCGACCAGGTTTGATCGCAGCAGTGAACTATAACTCGTACTCTTACATTTTGCTTGAGAAGCTGACATCTAGGTTTTGTCAGAATATGGCCCAAGAAAGGTCATGGCCGGTCTTCTATTCATAGGTGCTGTTCCCTCGGGATTGGTAGGAACCATAACGACGGCCAATGGTCTTTATATCATCAGATTCTTCATAGGTAGGTTTGGTCTCTTCATTCAAAATCTCTCATGCTTATATTTGCATTATGACCAGGAATATTAGGAGGGACTTTCGTACCCTGTCAAGCATGGACGACTTCATTCTTTGATAAAAACGTCGTCGGAACTGCTAATGCTCTCGTTGGGGGATGGGGAAATTCTGGAGGAGGTTTCACGTTCATCATCATGATTGCGTTGTATAATCGTTTGGTTCGGGATATTTCATCCCATATTGCTTGGAGAGGTGAGTTTACACATTTACCCCAGTCTGAGTTGATTTTTAACGGAATTGACGCGATTTATTTTTCTTTATTTCTCCTCGCTTCACAGTGTCCTTTGTAATTGTTCCTGTCCCTATCCTCCTTCTCGTGGCGATGGTCACTCTAGTCTTCGGCACGGATCATCCTAATGGGAAATGGGAAGATAGATTCAAAATTCCCGCATCTGATTTCAGAACATTATCACCATCGAACAGTGTTAGCCACGTTCCTCTTGAAGAGAAAGATAAGCATACCCAAATTTTTGTCTCTGACAAGGAGGCGGCCCATTCAGAACGGGACGATACAACTCCTGAAGGCGAACATAAATTGGAGTTGGAAGAAGGGATTGTTGGTCAGTCTTCAGTCCAAGTATCTTCATTGGGAACAGGCGACTCAATTCATTACGCAGAGTCAGCATTGGACGTCGCGATAAATCGACCACTTTCAGTCCAAATTGCATTCAGCATCATTTTCAATCCTCTGACTTGGTTGCCCGCTCTGGCGTATATGAGTATGTCATCATATTCAGTACCCTGCGTAAAATGTACGACTGACAGCGCACGAATCGTTCCAGCTACCTTTGGGTATGAACTTGCCATAGATGCAAACCTGGCCAATGTACTCTTCGGGTTATACAAATCAGCTTCATTCGGGCAGACTAAAGCAGGCTACGTAAGTTTCATGCAAATAGCTCCATCGTCTTCTAACCAATCTCTGGTCTGTTCGTTTTACAGATAGCAGGAATATATGGTTTATTGAACATCTGTACAAGGCCGCTAGGTATCATTGATATTTATCACTACATACCTGCTTCCTGTTGGCCATGTCTCATTTCTCGTTTAGGTGGTTTATTTGGAGACATCGTCTACAAACGATTCGGAGTCCCCGGAAAGAAGTACCTTACACTCAGCTTAGGAATCGTTCAAGGATGTTTGTCACTTGGTCTTGGATTCTACATAGATAGCAAAGAACACCCATCTCGTGAGAGTCTTGCTTCGTTCTTCCTCATTCTGAGTGATCGAACTCCGAACTGACCACATTTGAATCAATAGTCGCAATCGTGATCGTTTTATTCACAATCACGGCGATATTCAACGAAGCTGGAAACGGAGCAAACTTCTCTCTGGTTCCTCATTGTAATCCCAGTATGTATCTCCTTTCCTCTGTCCAGGCCCGCCAACTTCTCACTTACTAACCCGGTTTACTTCTTTACATCAGATTCTAATGGACTGATGGTACGTACACTTCCTCCGTTATTCACTCCTGACCATGACTCATTCTTCTCCCTTTTCTTCACTTCACAGAGTGGACTAGTTGGGGCGATGGGTAACCTAGGTGGAATTATTTTCGCCTTGATATTTCGATTCCAACCAGTACCGTTAGGAAAAGCATTCTGGATCAGTGGTATACTCTCAATTGTATGTTTTCCATCTGTTCAATTTTCAATGCCCCGATTTTCAGAAGAAGTCACGATTTACTTATTCAAATGCTTCCTTTATTCTAGGGTGTGAACGTACTCCTCGCTTTGATTCCTGTTCCTCAGAGATAAGAGCTTCTAGTCTGATTGGATAACTCAAATGTCTTGTCCGTGCTTATGCACTCTGTACCATCATGCTTTGAATTGCGTTTTCGAATGCAATCTTGGAGTGTTAGTTGCAGCGGCTGAGCTTGTTCTTGGGATGAAGGGTTTCAATGCCCGTTATTTGATAGTTTGGGAAAAGTATGGGAGTTGGTGAGTTTGATGAGATAAGGCTGCAAAGAAGCACCACAATCATTATGCGTGCTACTGGTCTAAACTACCAATTAACTCTATGCTTGATTTCACATAGGCATGCAGCACCCGGCGGAATTGAACGTTAAGTGACAATACGAGGCTTGCCCCGGGCGTTCTTGAACGTTCAGTGGCCCCTTATTCTACTTCTCACTTTCACTTCAAACGGTACTATCAACACCTGCCTTCCAAGTCACCAATGGTCGAATTTCCTCAACCCTTTATTCCCCCATCGCTTCAAGAATCTGGGAGAGAATGTCCACCACTTCCATCAAGCCTCCCGAAGTTACCTATCAATGATACACCAACCGTAATAGTAGATCTGGTATGTCTTTTCATATGACTAGTCACCTTTCCGGAAACTATACGAAACTTTTGATATCTGAATTCATTCCATAGGATGCACAAACACCTGACAACTGGGTGAAGCGAAACCCGGACTTTGTCAGGTTGACAGGAAAACATCCTTTCAACGTCGAAGCTCCCCTAACGCCTTTATTCAATGCTGTATGTCAAACTCTCGTGGTCATCATATACACATACTACAATGACGAAACAATCTAACCTACTATTGAAATCTCACAGGGATTTCTTACACCAGCACATTTACACTTTGTCCGTAGTCATGGTGCGGTCCCTCGAGTTGATGAAACGAAACTTCGAAATTGGAGAATTAGGGTACATGGATTACTTGAACGAGAGTGTTCGTTTTCACTCCAA
The DNA here is from genome assembly GCA_022606235.1 of Abortiporus biennis. NCBI lineage: Eukaryota > Fungi > Basidiomycota > Agaricomycetes > Polyporales > Podoscyphaceae > Abortiporus > Abortiporus biennis. The sequence continues at coordinate 72,302 of JABYQP010000017.1, forward strand.
GATCTGAAGGATAAATTTCAAGTCGTCACCTTGCCTGTGACATTAGTTTGCGCTGGTAACAGAAGGAAAGAACAAAATGTCGTCAGAAAGAGTTTGGGATTCAACTGGGGGGCTGGTGGAGGTATACTCTTTCTCCAATACATCCTCAATTCAATGCAAAAGTTTCTGATTGGTTTCTTTTACAGTTTCGACCGCGCTTTGGACGGGTGTTTATCTTGCTGATATACTTGAATATGTAAAGCCATTTTACAAAGAAGCCAAACATGTTATATTCGAGGGCGATGACGAATTACCAAACGGGCCTTACGGTACATCGCAACGGTCAAGCGTCGCGCGAGAGAAGAGAAATGGCATACTGATAGGTGATTTCTCCTTCAAGCTAACATACATATTCGCTCATACGGTACCATGTTTGTAGCTTGGGCAATGAATGGACTACCACTTGAACCCGATCATGGATTTCCAGTTCGACTGATCGTTCCGGGTCAGATTGGTGGGCGAATGGTGAAGGTATGCTCTTAATCATCTACATTGATCATCGGAAGTATTCAATCTTACATTATCAGTGGTTACGAAGAGTCGAGCTGTCTGCTAAGGAGAGCCAACATTATGTATGTATTTTAATGATTCTTCCAGATTGAGGAATCCTGTTAATGATTGTTTTCGTTCTTATTATAGCTTCATTTCTTCGGTGAGCTTGTCTTAACATTCATTTGTTCTACGCTCAATGTCCATTGTCAATACAGATAATCGGGTGCTTCCCATGCAGCTCTCACCTGAGCAAGCGCGAGCTGAGAAAGAATGGTGGTATGACCCCAGGTTCGTCACTGCTCCAACGCATTAAACAGAGAGGAATTATTCTAAATAACATCATAGGTATATGATAAAGTGAGCGGCTTTTGTCGTATCATGCAATGCATAGAAGGGTCTAACATCTTATAGCGAACTAAATGTAAATAGGTGAGCCTCTTCTTCAATGTCTGGTTTTCAACTGAATCTGAAATATAACTATGAAACCCACCTTATTTGAAGTGCCATCGTGAAGCCCGCTCATCAAGAAGTTCTCGAAATCCATTCACACCCACTCAATCAAACCACCAGCCCGAGAGAAGCCACCTATACACTACGTGGTTACGCTTATTCCGGTGGCGGGCGAAGGGTCACCAGAGTTGAGATTTCCCTCGACGATGGCGTTTGCTGGAAATTGGCAGATATGTGAGTCTACCATGTTCGCCTACTTACAGCAGTAGCGAATGTTATTAAGCTGAAGTATAGCGATTATCCTGAAGATCTCTATCGCTCTGTATACCACGAAGATCCAGTGTATGGGTTGTTGGACTTGACAGAAAGGGATACATGCTTGTAGGCCTCTCCCCAACCTAATTTTATCCTGATATTTACTGACTTCATTATTTCAGTTGTTGGTGCTTTTGGAAATTTGATGTTTCAGTCAAAGACCTTGCTGAATCGACTGTTATTGCGGTTCGTGCTATGGACGAGGGATTGAGTATCCAACCACGAGATATGTAAGTAAATTTCTTTCATCTAAGTCAGATTCAAATTAAACATATATCCATTGACTGGTCGATGACCATCTCCCCAGGTACCTGAATGCAACTTCAATGATGAATAATTGGTACACTTTTACCTCCTATAATTCTGGTGTACGTCAATAATTGCCTCCTGCGAAGGTGGTTCCGAGTTGCTATACTACGAACGGAGACAAAATCTGGAGTCAAGCTGAAATTCGAACACCCTACAATCCCGGGGGTAAAACCAGGCGGCTGGATGGAAGTAAGTCACTGTGTGCGGAATACATTCTTATCTCGTTTCCTGTTCAACTTCGATCGTTTACAGCGTTTGAAAACTTCAGGACAAGATATCATGCAACCAGACTTCGAACCGATTGCGACAGACACTGTTGAGAGGCAGCCCGTTCCTCCTCCTAGCGCTATTCTAATGACAAAATCAGATGCAAATAGATTGATCACTGTTGACGAGCTACAGAAACATGATAAGTCTACACCTTGGGTCAGTTGCCTCCAATGTCAAACCAATGAAGACTAACGCAATTATCTACCAAACCTCGTATAGTTTGTCATACAAGGGGAGGTGTACGATGGAACGGGATATCTTGACGAACATCCTGGAGGAACAGATTCCATCCTACTCGTCGCAGGCGACGATGCCACGGAAGACTTCATAGCAATCCATTCGGACGATGCAAAGATGAAATTGGCTAAGGTGATTATTTCACTCCGACTGATGATAATTCACAAAACATAACATCGGGTCTGAACAGTTTCACGTCGGTACTCTTGTTGGGAAGGTTGATGATTTAAAGTCATTGAGACCCGACAGCAATAGTACTAGTGATACTGCAAGTCTAACTTCATCAGTGTTGTTACATCCAAAGATTTGGAAAACAATCAAGCTCAAGACAACTCAACCAATCAACCACGACACGTACCTTTTCCGATTCTCGTTTTCTGAAGCAAACACACCGTTAGGTCTTCCTGTCGGGAAACATGTCTTCGTACGACTCAAACGGAAGGACACCGGAGAGATTGTTCAAAGAGCCTATACACCTGTCTCAAAACCAGATACGTCTGGTGAAATTGATTTTCTTATTAAGTTCGCTCTCTCAATTTTCCATTGAGTTGTAAAACTAGACTGATATATGAGGCCAATAGGTTATATCTGCCATCCTCACATAACCCTATTGGCGGAAAAATGACAACTGGATTCCATCAGCTGGAAGTAGGGGATTGCATCGAGGTCAAGGGCCCTCTGGGTTGTTTCGAATGGAAAGGAAATGGTATCGCCCTCTGGCGAAATGTCGTTCACAAAGTTCAACATCTCGCAATGATCTGCGGCGGTAGTGGTAAGTAAAATTTCTAAGCTTCATTGCGATTTCGGTCACCCATTTTCCTATTTTTCTATAGGCATTACTCCCATTCTGCAGGTCTTGCGAAGCGTTTTCGATGACGACCACGATAGAATAACAAAAATATCACTAATTTATGCGAACAAAACGGAAGAAGACATTCTGTGCAAGGAGGAGCTTGACTCTTTGTTTAAAATTCACGGATTAGGGTTATATCCTCGCTTCAATCTTCACTACATACTCAGCACTCTCCCTATTCCTTTAGGATGGACACATAGCTCCGGGCGTGTCACAGATGATTTATTCAGAGCGCATTTCCCTACTCCAGCCGATGATTGTCTAGTGCTCGCTTGCGGACCAGATGCGATGATTGCGAACGCTGTGAAACCGGGACTCGTGGGGTGTGGTTGGAATATTGAGAAAAGTCTAGTTGTATTCTGAAGATGCTGTTATACGGGACAGAATGAAGAAGCCTTCATAACGTTGTTGATGTACACATACAGTACAAATTCAGACAGGGTCTGGCTATTCCAATCGCAATTACCATTCAAGGTCCTTAGTTCCGCAACCGCCATTGCTCACTCCCTCTTCGCCAGGGCCTACAATCTCTATACTACCCCCTCCTCCTCGATCAAGAGCTTCTGCTGTACCCTGACGGACCATCCATTTACTGGTACCGATGACTGCGTCCAATTCGTCTGGTTCGGGAAGAAGCAACAATATGTCACCGTCTTCAACCTTGACATCAAATGCCAGGATACTGAATGAATCATCGTTCAAACATTCCCCTGATGTCAACGTAAAATTCCTCTTATGCATTGGACCTGGAATTTCAGGTTAGAAGAGATGTAATGCGACGACGACATCTTTACTCACAAGAAACGTAAACCGCTCCACTGTTGGGATCGTCGCCGATGATACCATGTTCCAAGACAAAGGCACGCTTGTGTGGACACATCTAAGAATGAACCATAAGCTCACGATAAATCAGGCCAGACAAGTGACTAAAATTATATACGGACTTGTTGTGTTGCATAGTATCCCCGATGAGGTACATGAAAAATGGCCAGTTGACTATCACCATATCTGACTGCCGCTGAACTGTTATCGACGTGAAATCAGCAAATTTGGGTGAAGTGTGGTTAGATATCATACTCACGTTGTCCCGACATCGGAGGGCGAAAGGTCCTCAATTCTGGCCAATTTGCGCCACTTCCAAGCTTCTTTTGCAGTAGCGATATCAGCAGTACGGATTTGAAGAGAGGGGAAAGATTTGGCCCAATTCGCCGGACGAAGGTGGCCTCGTTCAGCAATTTGCTCAACCGCCAAGCGTCTTTCGTCCTATTCATAATAAAGGTAAGAAAATAGTCCACCAACCAAGAACATAGGCAGGAACCAACCGTGTTCACGAATTGGCGGAATTGCTTCTGACGCTCTGGGTTGGCCACTACAGCCTGCCATTCATCGTAGTATGTTCCAACCAATGTATCCATTTCGCGTTCGAGGTCTTCGCATATTCCAAGCGAATCTTCTAGTATCACTTTCTTGAGTTTCTGTGACAGAACTGTGAGTATGCAATATAATATCAGATAAAAGACAAGATATGATACCTCGATTCCTCCATCCATGTTCTCCAACCAACGAGCTGTTCTCATGAGTTTATCCGCAGTGCGAATGTAATACATGATAAACCGGTCCAAGATCCGAATGACCTTAGAAGGAGGTACGTCAGTTGCCAATAAGGTGGCATGGCGTGGTGTTGCCCCTCCATTTCCACAGACAAAGACTGAGGTGACAAATCCTTAGCACGTTTGCCTTTCTAAATCGCAGATAGTGAAACTTACTATTCCAACCCTTATCAGTGGCGATTAGACCAAAGTCCTTGCTTTGAGCTTCGGCGCATTCCCTGACACAACCACTGACACCACCCTTGAACTTGTGAGGAGAACGTATACCCTTGTACCTATTCTCGAGTTCTATAGCCACTAGGACAACAGTGTCATCAATAAGTCAGAAGATAGATCCTATCCGACTTACTTCCAACGGAATCCCCAATTCCATATCGACACCAAGACGTTCCGACACAAGATTTGACAGTTCTTAAAGCCTTGCCTGTTTTGAAACGAACCAACTCAAAACCCCGTCTGACCCACTGGGTACAATATACGATTACTTACCGTAAGCATGTCCGCTCTCAAACCCTGCGTCAACCAATTCTTTCCAGATTGAAGGTAGATCGGCCTTCTCAGCACCGAAAAGGTCAACACGTTGTCCTCCAGTAATTTTAGTGTACAACCCGTCTGCCGAATGTCGTTAGATTATAATGGATTGATCGAAGAAAATCATACATTTCTTGGCCACTTGTCCGAGAACGATGAGTTTATCTGGAGTGATCTAAGGGTGATAGTGAGTGGTAAAACATGCAGATATTAAATCATTTTGCGTACTTCTCCCGCAGCAACTCTAGGGATTACTGAAAATGTGCCATTTCTCTGAATATTAGCCATGAATCTGTAAAATAGGTCAATAAGTGGCATTTCTCCTTATATTGAAGATGCAAACCTGTCATTTGTGTCTTGGTTTCTGGACAAGACTAAATCAATATCCAAACTATCAGGGTAGCTGAACGACTAGCTTACGAATGATGAGCAGGAATCATGACATGTTCATTGAATAAGGATGAAAGAATGCTCCCAATCGCAGGTTTACAAACTTCACATCCAACGGCATCTTTTTTCACACCAATTGCAGACATAATTTCTGGGAGTGTCTTGAGGTTCTTGATTCTGAAAATCAAGCGAGAGACGATAAATATGGTTGAAGGAGAACCAACGTTGTTGAAAACTTTCCTGACAACATCAAAGATATCTGCTCGCGACATTGCAAAGTGAGGGCATAGATTATTATTGAGCGCGACACCGGCTTTGGCCATTTCGTTCTGCACAGTACTTGTAAGGAGAAAACGGTATTGAATGAAAACGATATAGCGATACCTTGAAGATGCTGGTCAACAACGGTATACCTATAATCAGTAGGGGGGACGTAAGCGATTCGTTTCATTTAGCTTTGAGAAACACCTACATCCTCCACAACCTGTACCAGCCTTTGTCTTCTTCTTGATATCCCCAAGATCGGTGACGCCACTTTTAACGCACTCAGCGATGGCTCCTTTAGTCACATTCTATATGATCACAAGAAAGGTAGTTAGAAGGTTGAGGCAACGATGGAACATGAACAAACGTACGTGGCAACTACATATCTGAGTATCATCATCCAGATCAGCACCAGATTCTTCACCCCCTGCGTTGCTGCCGACAATGAATTGGGAAGGGGGGACTTCGAGAGCTTTCTATTATAATCGTAAAGAAAGCGATATGATATCAATGATTAAAATATCATAACATCGCTAACATACCTTTTTCTTGACCAATGAAACCAGCTTGATGTAGTCAGATGTATCACCAACCATCATCCCTCCGAGGATGTATTTACCATCAGCACTGAAAATATATCTATCTCCCATGATTTTCATAAGTCTTTCAAGACGACGAACAGGGGCCAAACTTACTTACTTTTTGTAAACGCCAGCAAAAGGATCTCTATAGGTCAACGTTTCGACAGGTCCTTCAGCAATAGCAGCAGCAGCAGCACCATGTCGTTTCCGAGGTGAAGAGGCATCAGCTCTTGTATTTAGTTTCGTTTTCTCTTCTGCCTTCACCGATATCGCGGTTTCGTCATTCTTCGCATCCACAGAGGGCTGAAGTGGTGATCCTGTGGGAGTTATCTCCCATACTCTCGGTTTATTGGAGATGGTCTGGTCTTGCGAAGACGGTCCTGAACTGGAAGAGGCAGGTTTTTGGATTCGTACAGAAGTCGTTGTTGATAAGGATTTAGACTTGACGGAGGAGAAGAAACGTTGCTCAGCAAAGAAATCGCCGAAACTGGCCACCTAAATCAATGAAGGTCAACCCACGACATATAGGGAAGTATACGAAAGTAGTATAAAACCAACTTACATCAACTCCCATGAGCTTAAGCTTTGTCGAAAGGTCTGGAGGGTTCTGTATTGCACAAGTCAACACCATGTGCAAATATCTTGAGCGAGATAACCATCTTACCATCTGTCTCCGTTTAAACTCTCCGACTTCTGTCTTGACTTGAGTCAAGTTGAAACTGAGAATATCTGCCATCTCGACTCCGGGAGCAATCAACCCATAAGTATTCCCTTTCCAACATGCGCATTCTCCGATTGCAAAAACGTCCTGCGCACTAGTGTTCAGATAATCATCGACCACAATCCCATGTTTAGGCAACGTTTCACAAGTTATTCCAGAACTCCTAGCAATATCATCTCGAGGAGTGATCCCAATTGAGAATATGACAATGTCAGTCTCATGAATTGTTCCGTCGTGAAGTTCAAGCCCAGTGAGGACGCCTTCTGAATTGGTGAAAAGGCGTTTGATAGATGTGTTCAGAAGAACTGTAACTCCCATATTCTCAATCCGTCGTTGAACAATTTCACCTCCGAGCGCATCAAGTTGTCGGGATAGAGGGTATGCACCTCGATGTATGATTGAAACAGTGGAGATTGCCTCAAGATCGTAGACTGCCTTCGCTGCTTCGAGTCCAAGCAGACCACCTCCAATGACTGTAGCCTGTGAATCATTTGGTACCATTAGCTCCGAGAATATGATATTATAAGGCATAAGATAAAGGACCTTTCCGCCCCGTATGTCATCCCTCTCAGCATAAGCAAGAAGTTTGTTGAGATCTGCGATGTTTCTGTAAACGAAGACACCGGGAATAGATGGGTCTACGTAGTCTGGGATCGTTGCATCGGAGCCTGTCGCTAGGACACAGTAATCGTAGGTTATATTGCGACCTTTGTCGGTGATGACCGTATGTGTTTCGGTGTTGATGGCATTTACTGCTTCTCCGACGTGGAACACGAATCTATTAGGATCTTGTTGAGTATACCAGGCAGCTGTGAAAAGGTGTGAGACCTTGTCGTGATAATAGTCGAAACACGGGCATTACCATCATTGAGATAGAGCTTCTCCACATTACGGTGCTGAAAGTAGTCTGTTAGAGCGACTCTGTTATATGCAACTGTAGATTTATTGTGTGAGTACCAGATCACATGACAGTCCGAATGTATCTACTCACGGTGGATTTCTTCACCGCATGTGACAATGCGATAGCGACCGGCTTCATCGAGGTTCAAAACTTTCTCTATGAAAGCTGTAGGCGGCGATGAGAATATAAAGAGAAACGACTGTTTGCTCGGACTCACCAATTCCCACCATACCAAGTCCTACAACCACAATCGTCTTACGATCGTTCTCGGTTGCAGCACAGGTATCTCCTGCGGCAGACATCTTCGAAGACTGAAGGCTAGGAGAGAGTTTGGTACTTGGGAAATCAAGGAATCAGAGAGGGTATAAGTACCATTTTGATCAATACTGTCGCAATTGCAATTGATTACCAACGTGAAGTGTACTTCTGGAATCTAGGTTTGTCAGATTGGCTTCGGTGCGATGGAAAATGAGAGCTCCTCAGTCGCATTCACCGAGGAGAGGCAAGGATAACGAAATTGGTCGCAACAAGCAGAACACAGACAGAAGCTATAGCAGAAGGTCACCAATAGTAGATCATGTTGGTCTATCGGTGCTTCCCATCCATGATCAACCAAGACAGCACCATCGGGGTAGTATTCAAAGCAAAAAGATGCCCGTTTGTTGAATCACTGTAAAGATGACCGTCACTCGCCGCTTCACCTTGTTGGCGCAGAGCAAAGTGAATAAAGAAGGTCAAAGTTATTCAGCAGAATGTCATTATATTCACCGCTGAGGAGATGAGCCCAAATTTGTAATTTGGCTGCTGTATACCTCATACTAGTGCTATGGATCAGCCTCAGCAACGCCACTAAAGGAAAGACATAACGAAAGCCTCACCTGAAGTAACAGATAACCGTCATATTCACTAAACACAAGATTCAACAAGATTGAACTGCGTTGGTCCTCAAGCTCGGTCAATGAATTCCATTCCTGGTAGGAGACCACGGTAAGTCAAAAATCATCATTCATAATGTCCTTCATATACACGTCTCTATCGCCGCGTTCAGCACCAGGGATGGCGATTGATGGCCCCGTTTCCATTGCGCCTACTAGTTTTCTCGTCCTGCTCTCCACAGCCACCTTCATCTCCTGATGCAAGACGGCTCCCGCCTCACAAGCTAGCTTGAAAACGTCACCAAACCGATCTACGTGCAACCGTGTCTCCATTGATACTAGAGTGACTTTCTTTGTCCTAGGCATGATAGCAACAGTAACGTTCGGAGTGTCGTTCTCTTCCAGGGTAGTGAGATCGAGGAGAGGGGATGTTGAGTATACGCCGCCTGTAACAGCGCACACGAAATCAATCATTGGTATACCAGCAGTGATCAGAGCAAGTGTAGTAGCATTGATGCCAGCTTGAAGTAGCCCTCCGTCTTGCTGGAGAACATGAACGAAAATGTCGATCTCCGACCTAGGATAGATGGATGTCTGCACCACAGGCTCGAAGGTGGATTTAATGGCAGCAGCTAGTTCAAGAACGCGCCTGATAGATATCAGTATATAATGAAGTGAAATCACCTGTGCATACACTCACTTATCACCTCTAGATCGTTTTCTTCTCTCACTAGCACTGAATGGCAGCAGACTGACCTCCACATTGATCAAAGCCCGGTCGTGCATAGTCTGACTTCTCACTTTGGCTTCACGAGGGCCGAATACCTCAACAAGTACTTCAGTCAATCCATGAGTAATGGTTGCCGAGCCGTCTGCACTGCCGCGAGGTGTGAGGTCGATGGTAATGTCTCGAAGTTCATACTGCTTTCGTCCGTCCGAACGATAACCGCCATCGTTAAGTATTTCAACTCTGGAGCTCTAAGTGAGAAAAATGAATATGAAGGTAAACATTATGATGAGAATTGCTCACCATGGTGGCTGATGCTTTTAACGACGAAGAAAACTGAAAGAAAGGCGCAATTACTGTATTTGGTCATCCCGACGACACAGCGCTTATTTGGAGTAAGCGCCTTCGAATTCTTCACTCGAACCCTTGCCTTCCCTTGCCTGAACCATCTGTTCAATCGGCAACACTGACCTTCCCATTTGCGAATGACAACTCCCTCAATCTCCTCTCGTCTATACTTGTTCGACATGATTCTACAGTCTTCATGAAGAAAGAACGAATCACCTAAAACGGCCTTGACCCCTACCTCCAATTACAATTGATATGGCTCTCAACAAGCTAGTTAATCGATGAAGTAAAACATATGGTGGGATCTATAGAAAAATGACATCTTGGTATTGACAAGGAAGTGGTAGGTGAGTGCAAGTCCGAGTAAACCATCTCTCAGCTGACTATATAATTGATACCAGCAGAAGTGAGCATTGCTATTACAGGCACCACATTCGTTGTTGCTAACAGCACACATGCATAATCACGAGCAGGTTCAAAACTGCGCCGAACTTTTGAGCTACACTCGAACCGACTCTTTACAGGACTTTGGCTCCAGGTCGACGTTGGCAATTATGATCTGGTAGCTTTTATGTGCAGTATTGGGAACAGTGTCCCATGACCGAGCTCGTCGATCCTGCTTGGCGCCATAATCCAATATTGGCACTTCAAGCGAACATGTCCCTTCGTTTCACCTCGCTCATAATTGTCTTTAATGCCTCGATCTGAAATCGGCTCGAGTACAGTATCGAGAAACATGTCCCTCGACGATGTCAAACTCTTGTCGACTTTCTAACTTTTGTCGATCGACGTCGAAACTTGCCGGCGGCTCTCTCTGTTCAGCTACTCGTCGGGGAGTCTGAGTCTTTGACATCCATGTTGCTTCGAGTTGAACGTTGAATCACGACACATACCAACAACGTTGTCCTACTCTGTTTCACTATCGGTCGCGTCTACCACAGCATCGTAATGGTCTAACGACGAGAAAACATCCGTCCAGAAGCCATCACTGGTAGAGCTCTATGTACGCTGTTTTCAATCTAATTTATGTTCCAAGTTATATCCATCTCATCCGATTTTATTATCCTCCTGCTCATAATCCTTGTTATATGTCATATCGTGTGCATCCCCCGAAGTACTTACTATCAGGAGGAGGTAGAGTACAAACCAGACTGCAAATGTCGAAGGCAACCCATTTGGCATTTGCAACCAAAATCGATATTTGCACCCGTGTGCTATTGCCAACGTCTTCATTTCAGCGCTGCGACGGATCTTTATGAAAACGTATTGACCGATGTCGGGGAAGCTTAAAAGAATAATAAGTGATAATTTGAAACTCTGCAGAATTTGACTTTCAAGCACATACTGACAAATTCAAGTTTGACAGGTTAAGGAGCTGAACGTTGAACATTGGCAGGTGCAGGAATCGAAAGCTTCGAACATCTTGTCCCTCGACCACATCTGCGTTCATCCATTCATGTATTCACAGGTACCTCTCAACGGCCTCCGAGGATTCAGCCTCCCTTGTCAAATTGCTATACCCCCGAGTGCCCGACAAGACTGGAAGCAAAATGATTTTTCCATATGAATCCGGGCCACTTGACACATTCAAACATCTCCCGGCGTTCAAAACTCAGACCAAAATCATCTAAAATGTCCCGGGAAAATAGAGCAGCAACTTAAATTTCCTTAATTGAGTTGTGCCATCTTCATTGCATGGTTACACCTTTCTCCCTCATAGGACTCCCCCAGCCCATGAAGATTTTACGGGGCGCGTCAACTTTCAACATTTAACTCTATGGTACAGTGGAGCAATCAACCTGTTATCAAGCAATATATCACCGTATGTTCGTTGCCTTATAAATCTTCCTAAAGGGACGTGTGTCTACATTTACTGATTTTCATACGATCCCAGAAATTTCATCTTTACCTCCAGTACCAGTGCCACTTCATCGTGTGCGGTGTGGCCACTTGAAACTAGGTCTGAACTAAATTATGGCTAGTTAGGTCCAGGAGGACCGTTATTCGTTGGTAATTGTATTGATTCTGTCCTGGTCAACTGGATTCTGGACTAGGTAAGGACTATACACTCAAAGTCCATTCTCAACCTATCGAATACAAATGGGTAAGCAATTCCCTTGGCGATTTTATTTTCACGATGACGAAACAAAGTCGCTAAGATTCTGATCTAGATCGGTTCATCCCAATCTGGGACTGATACATATCACCAAATGCGAAACTGGAAAAATCGGTGGGCGGGCTCAACTAACCAGTCGTATAGCCTCGATGCCGGATTCCGTGTCGATTCCAATGTTCAAAGCAGTCATCTCAACTACGGCGAATTTCTTTCGACCGTCGTAGAGACCGACGTCGACAGTTAGTATAAAACGAAGAACGAAGCAATGTTGCTTCTTTTTTTTCCCCTTTTCTAGTGGTGTTTGGTGGTTGTACGATCCTTTTCTTCGTTGTCATTCACTCTGCCTTTCCACTCACGAACAAGGAGTATACCCCGCCGTCAACATGTTCGACGACTTCTTTGCACCGTTTCGGGAACAAATAATAGCTGAGGTTCATGGCCTTCGTCCTACAATGGGTGCGATCATGTTGGGCAGTTTCATTTGTGTATTGTAAGTCCCGCAATTCAATCTATCTACTTTGAGATTGAACTTTTTTTGGATTTCCTAGCCTTTCTGGTATCGTCACGATGCAAGTGTTTGTATATTACAGGATATACCCGAAGGATCGCATGGCATTCAAAGGTTTGGTAAGAACATGTCGTATTCTTCCAACTACTGTTCTAAACTTAACCTGTTTAATCTTATCAGGTAGCAACAATTTGGTATACCTTCCATTGAAGCAGGTTGTGTAATTGCTCATACTCCTTTCCTTAGGATTTTGGACATGGTCCACACGGGAATGGTGATGGGTGCAAATTGGTTTTATCTCGTGGAGAATTTCGGGGATTTAGACTCAACAGATGCTATCCCGTGGTACGTTTTATCTCTGCTTGAAACTCGTCCGATTTTCTCAAATCTATTATGTCCAGGGAAGTCGCAACATCAATTGCATTGACGGTAAATTGCGAAAATATTTTGTGTTGTATATGCATATGTGGTACTGACTGTTGCATTCTGAAGGCGTTCATTACATATTTCATACATATGTAGGTCTCCCTGGGGTTAGTACGAACTTCGATCGCGAATACTGAACTATCATTCCAGATTCTTTGCACACAGAATTTATACACGTACGGCCAATCATTCTATACTTGTCTCGTCAGGCTAATGACTTCCTCCCTCTAGTGAGTAAGAAGAATTTATGGGTTACGATATCTATAGTACGCATTTCATCTCCTCCATTCGTTCAAAATCGGCTAATTTTGCAACTCAGGGCCTGCTTGCGACCCTTCGTCTTGGTATGTCGATTTTTTCACAAAAGGTATTCAACGGACATAACTAACAGTGTGAACAGCTGCGGCAATCAGTGAGTGGTATATCATATCCTAGATTCAACTGAAAATTGACATATCCGTTCAATTTAGCGACTACTGGGGAAATGTATGTATTGGTTTCGATTCCATTTGGTTTTTCACGTATTGGACTCACGTATCGACCCCTTAGGGCACATTTACAGACATACACATCTTTCGTTAACGGCTTTAGCGTACGATTTTCATTCTTCTTCTGTGCAGGGTTCGTTCTGATGGATCATCTTAGTGGGTATTCACTATGGGTCTTGCTGCGGCCGCCATTGTAGATATCGCCATTGCCATCGCACTTTGCCTTTATCTCCATATGAGTCGAACCGGCTTCTCCAGGTTGGTCAATTTCAATAGACCCTTCTAGTTATGTAGGCTAACAGTGATATCATTGTCATATAGTATGGACGACATAATCGACACAATCACGCTGTACACTGTCGAAAACGGAATGGCCACTTGGTGTGTTACATATGTCTCAAGTGGAGCCCGTAACTTACAACTAGGTAATTTTCAGCATTACCACCATTGTCTCATTGATCTGTGTACGTCTTTGAACTGCTGTCGTCGATGCTTCTTTCCCTGACTGACTGATAACGTAGTGGGTAGCCATGCCACGGAACCTTATCTTCCTAGCACTTCACTTCGCAATTAGTAAATGTAAGCAATGTTATTCCTTCTATATCTTGTACCGTTGGCTGATATCTGGGGATGACAGTATATGCCAATGCTTTCATGGCGACGTATGAACCCTTCGCTTTACGATGCAACCCTGTTATTCTGACCTTCCTCCGTCTTTTGTAGACTGAATGCTCGTAAAGTTTTGCGAGGGAATTCGAAGGGTTCGAGTGATCGTGGAGACGGACATGCGCTCCCTGTGTTGTTCTCTGATAGGTTTAGTCGTGGCATAACCTTCAACTCGGTGGGTATCCTATCTCCGTGTTCCTGAACGTCTTTGAGACTAACTTTCTTGATTTTTTTTTCCGAGCAGACACGACCTGAAGGGGATGCGATCACAACTAGAGTCAGTTTCTGTTCTTAGTATTATTGAAACCTGATCGATATTGACTAATACAACAACTTTTGCAGGTTCAAATTAATGTTGAAAAGACAATTCATCAAGAAGGCGAAGCCGAACCTTCTGACGTTTCCATTGCTCCTTCAAATCCTGAATCGCAAATAGAAACAAGAGATGATAAAGATGCTGGAGCCTTCAAGCCTCTATGACAGAGCTGTATTGATTTTTTCACGATGTCGATATCATGTTTCTTATTCACTATTATGGCCGATCGGTAAAGATAGTTGTTTGCCATTGGGCTTGATAATATAGACTATCGTAATTACTCTACTTTCGTTCACTTCTGTAACGTGTCAGCACGTGATGGTTATTTTGCTTACTTACTTACACTTTTCGCGATGTTTTCTTCTCGGATTTGTTCAACTTGTTGTCATCTCTGCGTTCATCGTTAATGTATGTTGTAACAACCCAATAACGACCAGCCTTGTAGGATGACCAGGTACCAGTACGTACTAGGATGTCAGAGTCGGACTCTCACTCACCTCACTCCGAGTGCTTCGGGGGTCTTGTTGCTAGAACGGTTGGAAAAACTACTCTTGAACGCCACCTTGTTCGAACAAATTCAAAGAAAATCCCTTCCGTGTGTTGTCCGTATGCACTGCAATGAGTAGTTGCTTGACGGTCCACCCGATATCGTAATTTTGGATACCATGCCCCTCAAATGGAAAATGTGGCCCTCCTATACTTTAAGCCTGCTACCAATCTTACGCGAATCTGGGTTCACCATATGCAAAGTTTCTCCATGTAGAAGTCCTTCACAACCGGCCCGGCGATCAAGCCACTTAGCCACTCATTTTCGAGACAGTGCTTTCGAACTTCTTCGAAGTCCAGTCTTCCGCCACCATCTTCAAAATTATTTGTATGCTAACAGGCACTGTGCCACTTTCAATTCCAGCCACAGAAGATAGCCCTCGATATTTCGCATTGTCGTCAACAAGTATCATTATTTTTCTCGGCTAGATATCATGTTTGCTTCTATCATATCGACCCGCCAGACGGACGACGAAGCGGCGAAGGTAATACCGTCATTCAAAATCTGACGTACGCGACGCAAACTTCATATGAGATTTCGAATATCGTCAATCAGATCTGGTTTTAAAGTCTTCCAATCCTTTGGCTTCTCGGCTAAACATGGGGTTCGTTTACATATCCATATCACGCACTCATATATGTCTCGAGGACGAGAAGGAGTCGAAGTCTTTTCCTCTTCTTCCCCCTACGGTTTTGCAATCCGTGTACACTAATACAGTGGCCTTCGCGCCATAACGGCGTACACCACTATTATCACCTACGACCTCTTCACCTGTTAGGCAGCAGCAGCTTCAATGACCTTGAGTTTGATGGCAGCCTTAGCTGAGGTTCGTGGGGTAAGCCCTACGATGGGCGCAATCTTGGTAGGAAGCCTGATCAGTGTATTGTGAGTTATCTCTACCATCTGGTTCTCTTGAATACCTCATAGTTGATCCATTCAACATTCAGCTTTTCCGGTATTGTAGCAATGCAGGTTTTCGTGTATTATCGGATATACCCAAAGGATCGATTTATTTTCAAGAGTTTGGTACGTAGAATTATCACACTCCTATATAGCTAATATTGAAGGTCTAGAATGTCAGGTGGGACTGATTTGGTGTGTTGGTTTCTTTATTACCCCCAAGACAGCACATTCAATATCGCACGGTATCGTAGGATTCTGGATCTGGTGCATACTGGTCTAGTATGCGGAGCAAACTGGTTCTATCTTGTCGCAAACTTCGGGAATTTGGATTCAACCGACGTAATACCTGGGTACGTTTATGCTTTATCTACCGTGAAACCTCTGGCTTATGTCGATTAGGACTGTTGCTGTGACGATCGTTTTAACGGTTCGTACTGTGTTTTTCCGCCTGGATGCCTTTTGGTTACATTAATATCTTTCAGGCCATTATTACATGGCTCGTCCATATGTAGGTATCATCTTCCGCACTCTCCGCGAAACGCTCTTACAATTTCTTCGTAGGTTTTTCTCTCATAGAATTCTTACGTGTAAGATTGAGTTTATGGTCGCTTTAATCTCCCTCTGATTTCCCTGTGCCTCAGTGAGCAAAAGTATCTATATAACTGCTCCAGTGGTAAGATCACAATACCCGTGTCGATGATTAAGGTACTGACCACTCTCAATAATTCCAGGCCATTCTTGCCACTTTCCGTCTTTGTATGTGATTGTTCTTCATTCATTCGTAATGGACCTCACTCAATCGTGTTTGTAGGTGCAGCAATAGGTGAGTATATCTAACCGTTAAACTTCATGAAATATCTAAGCCGTCAGTCTCCCCTGTCAATATCTAGTTTCCACCTCCGAAATGTGTGTATTCGTAATTTAACCCACTTTTCGCTCCATTGACAATGATTCTCCTAGGATTCGCATCGGTCATTATACTGGTTTCGTTAATAATTTTGCCGTGAGCTTTGCGAAATATTAATTCTTCCCAACTTGTGGCTAATGCGGATTACGTTGCAGTGGGTCTTTACGATGGGTCTCGCATCTGCAGCCATCGTCGACGTCGCTATAGCGGCGGTGCTTTGCTACTACCTTAATCGCAGTCGAACAGGTTTTACAAGGTAGCTTCACTTTCATCGTGTTTATTGAGATGATAACGACGCCGGTTCCTCTTTTCCTTAGCATGGACGGCATCATCGACTCCATTACTTTATATACAGTGGAAAACGGTATGCTTACTTGGTAAGGTTTTGTTTCGTAGTTTTCAGTCGACTTAAGTCTTAGATGATGATCCCCAGTATCACCACGATTATCTCTTTGATCTGTGTAAGGAAATCTACGTTTCTCTGTTCAGCTTATGCGATGACCTGATTTTGAACGAAATATACAGTGGATCACGATGCCTCATAACCTGATCTTTCTCGCCCTTCATTTCGGGATCAGTAAACGTACGCTAAACCTGTTGCATTTCTCAACAATATCATTATATCTGACCGTTCAAAACATTTTTCCATATTCAGTTTATGCCAACGCCTTTATGGCCACGTATGTTTTCTTTCTCATCTTCAGAACCGCCTCTGACCCTTGGAATTTTTTTTTCAGATTGAATGCTCGTAAAGTTCTTCGAGGAAAATCTCAAGGTTCAAGTGATCGTAATCATCATTCACTTCCGATCCTTTTCTCTTCTGAAGGAGGAGAAAGTCGAAGTGGACGATTCGGTGGTAGTCGTGGTATTGGTATCTCTGTAAGTTCTCATATAATCTTCTCCAATCCTCAACATTAAGTCTTCCTCATATTTCTTTTTAAATAGTCAAGCCGTGGTGAACCCATCACAACTAAGGTTAGAGTCCACCCATGATCACGATCAGAAGTTGCATATAGTAGCCAGTCACTCATCGGACTTTTTAACGTTTATAGGTTCAAATAAACGTCGAAACCACGATCCAAGAAGATGATAGAGAACATTCCGAAGCAAGTGCCTCTGTTACACCTTCTGATATTAAACTGGATACAAGAACGGATTCAGACAGGGATACGAAGAGTGTAGGATATATAGCAGCGATTTGATTTTGATTTCTTGTTTACTGAATGCGTCAGTCGGGAGATTGAAACTTCGAGCTTTATTTAATAAGTTGTTTGCCATTGTGCCTTTGAATGGAATAGGATTGGAATAGGATCTTCTATTATACATACATGCTTTGTTTCTTATTCTTCTCTGTATGTGGCGGTACTCAATACGATATAGTGCTAGCGAAAAAATTGAAACACGTTCATGGAACATTGTTGAACGATGTTCTAGTCGGTACCAACATTAATATTACAAGAAAGAACGTACTGAACCTATACTAATAGTAGAATGTGATATCTGGGGGTAGCAAGAACGAGAGGAAATGGGAATAAGGTGTCGTAAGTCAAGAAATAATATCTACTCTACTCTCAAAAAATAAATCATATAGAAGTCCATCCAATTTTATAGTATGTAAACATACGTATGTAGGACTAAATCAATTGGATCATCAATGCGAGCGAACTTTGAGCGAAATGAACAACCTGTAAATTTCAAATTAGTCGAATGATTCTATAGAAGTGACGTGGAAGGAATTCAAGGATAGCAAATACTCACACAATCCGATAGATGATGATTATGCAGACAAGAATCGCGGCCCATTTTCCATAGGATATTCCGTCGATATCAAGATAATTGAGGACGTCTTCTCCTGAGACAGTACATGCCTGAGGTGTAGATGTTGGGTAGACGCATGAACATTGTCCGTTGATGATAGTAGTACATTTGAATGTGACTCCTCGGAGATCGGACTAGGTAAAGTAAACAGATTGATATGGTTAGAATCTGGTGATAAAGACAGCAGAATGAAGTGGCCTACGTTGGTCAGAAGCTCGAAAGCGTATTTCTGATAATCCATGAAATGGAAAGAGAAGTACCAAAAGCGAGGAAGTGAGCGTGCTTTGATGCTAATGGCAGAATAATACAAGTGGATTAATGACATAATTTGGAGACAGAAGAATTAGAACATACAAGTATCCACCGACACTCATCCAGAAACCGTTCATGCTAATTTTCCAGAGAACGTCAGATCGAATCCATGTTGTACAGAGAAATAGACTTACAAAGCACCAATAGCGAGCGCAGCCACGAAAATAGGGATTAGAGAGGCAATGATCAAGACCTGAGTTTCTGCCGCCAATATGGCAAGATATAAGAATGCCAAGTAACGCCAGAATGCAACTGCCCCAGTGTGAAGACCCTATAAACGTTCCATTCAGTATGAGATGAAAGGCTGTGGGTAGAGATGTCGCTAGATGACTTACGATTGCCCAGTAGCAAATAAGAGTGAATAAAAGAACGCAAATGAACAGAAATGGCATATTGACAAAAGTATTAGAGAGAATGAACGGAAGGGTGGTGTATAAACCATTCTTGGTTTCGCGATAATAAACCGCTCGTTCTTCAAGGACTAGATGATACTGTTAGCATTCGGAAGGCTGATATATAAACTGAGAACCTACATGTTGGAATACCAGCAACGGACATGAAAGCCAAGAAAGCGACACTGTAGAAATGCACCGAAAGACGATCGTTAATCTTCGAATCAGAAGTACCAAGTCGGATCCAAATTGTACTAAAATCGCCGTGAGTTGAATAAACAGAGGGGAGAATCAAAAGCCGACTCACGCAAGCATAAGTCCCATTCCTGCAAGGGTTGAGAGTCATTCGTAAGTTCTCCGATAAATTTTAGTATGGAGATGAATGAGTTACTCACCGGCGTACATGCCCAAACGAACACCATAAGCGAGCAAGTTGCGAGAATAGTTCAGCAAGCAACGTTCCGATAGAACTAAAGTATTCCACCACATTGTTGCTAAATACCCAGCTTTGCCTTCTTCCTCTTCAACCTCGCGTTCTTGTTGGAATTTCTCGGCGTCGGGAGATATGTGATGGTTCAAATCATATTTGACACCAAGAGTCGAGAGATAATAATCTCTGAATTCGTTTGCGCTGGGTTTGAGTTTAGGTGCGCGAGTGGATTGTTCCGTGTCAGCTGAAGAGCGACCTTCTCCCGCGAAATCGTTGTTGAGGAAATTCATAGCGTGTTCCACAGCAGTGCTCTGGCATTCAAAAATGATCGTCAGCAAGACGACGTCGCATAAAGAGAACTGTGAATGCTTACATATTGATCGACCGGGAAACCCCACCTCTCGAACCAGGGCTCCAATTCGTCAACCTTCCCATACCAACATGGACGACCGCCAGATAAGAATAGAATCTTGGAGAATTGAGCAAGAGCAGAGAGTGAAGGTTGATGAATGGTAGCCAGAACAATTATACCTTCGCTCTCCGCAAGGGTTCTGATTGCGCTCAAAACCTCACGAGCAGCGGTGCTATCAAGCTATTCGGAACATAATCCTCTCGTCAGCCATCCGCACCAAGTCACGATAATGTTAAAAGACGTACCCCTGAAGTCACTTCATCCAAAATAAGGATTCGACTGAAAACAGAATTAAGGTTGAATGAGAGTAGCGGGTGGGGTTTACTAATTACTCACGGAAAGGTGACCATAGAGCAAGCAGCGGTGACACGACGTTTCTGACCTGGATGCGTGGATATAAAAATGGTGAACTTCGAGACAACCATGTTACTACTGACCTCCAGAGATACCCCTTTGGATAGGAGTACCGATCCGCTGATCTGCGCATGACTGCAGACCGAGTGCGGTCAGGACACGTTCAACACGGCTAGACACATGAGCACGAGGCAAATTTGGAAGGCTGTTGAAGGCATTGCTCGTTAGACTAGGATGAGCGCGCCGACCGGAGATTGTCAGCGTACCTTAATCTCAAGGCATATGTGACTGATTCTCGGACCGTCAACACACCCAAGAGTGCATCGTCTTGTTCCACGAATGAGGAAATTTTGTGCATCATTGCCGGAGTCACGATTCGGCCATTCAGCGTCACCTGGAGAGTCGATGTCTGTTAGTTCTGAAACAAACACAGAAGAAATGTATCGAAAATAGTACCGATGCGCCTTCCATCACTGGCTTTCGGAATGCCATAAGATCCAGGAGGGTACTTTTACCTGTGATAAAATGAATCAGGTCCTATTTTCAACGATACTAACTCAGCGGGATATACCTGCGCCCGAAGGTCCCTGTGAAGAGTATTGAGATTCCAGTATCAAGTCAACGAAAAGGAAACCTACCATGATTGCCAACATCTCACCCGCTCTGACGTCCACAGAGACGTCGTCGACCAGCCTCTTAAAACCACCTTTGGCGGGGACCTCATAGTTCAAGTGTCGGAAAGACAGAACTGAACCTTTCAGATGTTCTGACTGTTCTGGAGGATACGCAACGGTATGGTCTGACATAGTGATCCTGATATGAAGGTTAGTATATTCAAACATGGAGTCGAACTGGATGCATACCTGTCTGGGTGGAAAGGGGATGTACGAGAAATCCGGAGAAAAGACACGACTCTGAATTCCGTTGGGAGGGTATATATGCTGCCAAGGATATCCGAATGGCAATAGCGCTAGTCAGGGTTTTAGTTGAGGTTGGGGAGTATCATGCTCTCAAAAATAATGGATTCATCATGACCGTTAGCCGCAAGGGAAGATTGAAAGTTGGGCGCAGGCATCAATTCCGAATTCACTTGCCGCCTGACACAGCCGAAGACATCCATTCCGAATTGTTCGTGGAAGAAGAGACCATGATTCGCTGAAGCTGAGTTCCGAAGCGAGGACCATTATCTGCTAGAACTATTGAATGGGCAGATAATCCGAATTCAATGCAAAGTTAGTTTGTAAGAACCTCGTCTATTACAATGAAAAGTCACGTTTCTTCGTAAAATGTCACGTTACCGTATCCTGCCCAGAGAAAGTCACGAGCTCGGGCCAGCACAAGTGCCGCATATTAAATACTTGTCGGTCCATGCTGGAAGCCGTCGCCAAGATTGTTAGTGTGCGTTACAAAGACACTGTGAATAGGTAGGGTGAGCATAAAATTGAAACTTGGAAATGTAGAAACTGAAACTGTACTGAGAATCTGTATTTATTCCCTATCCCAAATGTACAATGGGAGGACTTGTCAGTACCGAAATCATTATACACGAGCAATAGGAAAACAGCGTTTCTTGTACTGTATCTGGATTACTCTACAAAATCTGTGACAGAGCAACGTCGAAAACGATAGAAAATTAGAAAGTTTTCAACGCTCAAGAAGTCACGTGGTATTAGAAGCCTTTTGAAGAATAGTTCCCACGAATATCAACGTTCGCTAACATTTCAACGGCACTGGTGAGCATTGTTCGTAACAATAACGTTCAAGTAACAATTCGGAATTGCTGTCAGTGTAACTGTCTATACGCATCATTCAAACTCTTTAACTGCGATGCTTCCCATGGCAAGAGACTGGGCCGTGATCGATATGAATGGTATAGGGTACGTTCCAGGTTCAGCTTCATATACAATTCTCGCCGGTAATATCAACGACAGCTGAACGTTGAACGTTGAACGTTGAACGCTGGTCTATTTTAGAAGAAGAATGCGTTAATTTTCTGGTTTATATGAGCCAGATTCACATATCACCACGCAAACTGTCCTGCAACTCATCGGCCATGACCATACCTTCCCTTACTTTCAACGACCAGAAACCCTTGATCGGCTTGTGGTTACGCAGACCATCCATCAAGAGGTCCAGGGAGACTCGAAAGATGCCCGAACCCGATGTGTTCTACTATAAATAAATCAACAACACTGTTTCTGTCAGCCAAACCCTCCCTGCAGGTGACCTGTTTATACTTGGTTCCATTCCAAGTTATGTGACCCTAATAATTCATCACACTCTTCTCCCCGAGTTCAGATCCTTTTCTCATATCAGAGTCTCAAATCATTCTCAGACCTCGCCTTACTGTCAATTAAGGTTCTCAAGTAATGCCCCACCCGTTCGCCTAACGACATTGTTCCAATCAGTCTGCCCTCAACTTATTCCATCATAGCACTGCTGTTCTTCGCCGTTCGATCACAGCCGTGATGCTGTCGCAGCTATGAGTATCAAGCAACCATTCTCGCTCCCCGAAAACACAAACAACCTGTCTCAACATCTTACCCTCTCGGTTTCATATCTCAGGCTGGAAGTCACTCACGAGGAGTCTGGCTTGTCTTCATAACGCCTTAGCAGGGGAATCGCCGTCCATTCAATACAAGAATTTTGACTCAAGACTGTCACAAGTTGAAGGGAAGCATGCCTGCCGGAGACAATGCGGTATACGCGATCTTAGGCTCTATTGTTCCAGTCTCGAAAATGGTTTACTCATACTTATGCCCCCGACCCAACAAAGCCAAACCGAGCGTATGTATTGTGTACCGATCACTGCAATCGTGTTTCTCACATGCCTCTCTTTTACTCAGACCTGAAGAAAAAAGTGGGTGGTCCTGGACTAAGGTGGTGATTCGGGAAATGGTGCTGTCTGTCATGATTGGATCGGCCAAACTCTCCATTTGTTCAAGTGTGTATACAACTTACAACATACCTGATATTCCTAATGTCGTTATAGCTTGATTTTCTGCAGGCTGCTACCTGAAAAATCGACCGTCGCAAATTTCTGGCGCTGGCGACCTGTTACCCATGATCTCAAATGGTCGGCCCATTACACCATCTCTTTATAAGACCTATCGATGTATGCTGCGAGACGACGCATGTTCCTTTGTGAAGTACTCTGATTCGTCGATTATTGTCCTCAGCTCACGGGGAGAATCAGCCTTGCTTTTGACATATACTCATACCGTAAGTTGTCCGATTGTTTATCATTTAATGAACTCTCCATTGAGAAGAATACAGGGAGAGTGGCCTCCGGACGCAGTCAAGAGAGGTTCTTCCGAATGTTGTGGTGTTAATACACCATATGTTACTATCTGATCATGCCCGAGGCTACTACCGACTATCGGTCAGTGTCAAGACTAATGGAGTATGTGTGAAATAATCCTTGGCCGTTCCTAAAGCTTTCTTTTGTGGCGTAGAAAAATCCTCTTCCTAATGACTAGCTATCTGCTTGGTCCACTTGGTTTATGGTAATCATGTCCGTCAGTCTCCTTAACCTTCAGCCATCTTCTCACCTGGTGATCCCCCACAAATTATAGCCAACACGGCGTCCTCTTTTCTGATACCCCGCATGCCTCCCCACAGTCTTCACATCACGGTCGGTCGTGTGATGGTTTTATCCTGGACTTGAGATGCGAATGAGGAGACATGTCCAATCAAGCTGTTTGGCAGTATCACTATTTGTAATGTATGATTGTTCTTCCGACTCCGCAATACGGGGCTCTCTCGATAGTAAGAATGATTCCGATTTTCTCTTCAGAATTTGTCGTTGCACAATCGCGATCAGGAGATTTTAGATCTGCAGATTTCTCAGCGCTTAAACGCCATCCTGCAGCTCGCAACTTTTCGCCAACGACGACCTTGTACCGGTACCTCTGGAAGAGATTTCATATGCTGTTGGTCTGCCTACGGTATTGTTTCTCCATCTCTTTTGTCAAGTCTCGCTGATTTTTCTGAATGTTGAATGACAGAAACTCTGATTTTTCTTCAGCACTGCCGTCGAACATTTGATAATAAGTAATTGAAGTTACAAATTGTGAGCATATGTACGCTCCCAACGACGCGTTCGTGTCTCAAATCGAGCGTGCATTACGGGTAGTCATCCTTCAAGTTTAGTATACAGATGGAACTCGAACGGAAACCAGGTACCTGGCTTGCTATGTCAGTTGTTGATTTGTTCCAGACTTCAAAGCCAAACTTGACATTCGCCAATCCTTCGCAAATTCTTCAATCTCATCCGAATTTTCAATATCATATTCGCGGAGTGCTACAGATGGACATGATCGGGTACCACCATCAATCGTTCAATTGGCTTCAACCTTTGAAACTACATCATGAGATTCGGCTTGGGTTTGCAGTGGTGTTGTTTGTATCTCATACAGCAATTTTAGGAATCTTGTTTCTCTTGAAACAGACTCGATCACGGCATTTGCGATTTTCCTATAAAGACTCATGACATTTCTTTTGCGAATTCGTGCTGTCTCTTCCACTTTCTCGGGAATATAAACTCCTTCCGTCGAACCTGGACACCAACCCGCCGCTCAACATCCTCTGACTCTTCACTCAGCAGCCATGGTAACGTTATTAGAAGCGTTGGTGGATATTCGAGGAGTACGACCGACAATGGGGGCGATTCTTCTAGGAAGTTTGATCAGTGTATTGTGAGCCCGCTTCACCTCTCTCTCCTTCTCAAACACTAACCGTAAAATCTACATCTTCAAAGCTTGTCTGGTATTGTCACGATGCAAGTATTCGTGTACTACCGAGTATACCCTAACGACAGATTCCTGTTCAAAGCTTTGGTGAGCTTCCATTCATGTTTGAACGTTATGATCGTTATGTTAAACCCAAGCCATGTTCCATTCATAGGTGGTGATGATTTGGTGCGCACGAAACACCCGTTTATTCTGTTGAAACCTGTTGTATTGACAGTCGATCAGGGGTTTGGATGTCCTCCACTCAGCCATGGTTTGTGCGTCCAATTGGTATTACTTGGTTGCCAACTTCGGAAATACATCCTCCACCGATTTCATACCATGGTAGGAGAAGTTATTCTGTTTGCCTATCTCATGAGACCTAAAAATTTATCCAGGGCCGTTGCAGTAACGATCGCACTGACTGTAAGTTCTTTCTACTGTTCGATAATTTTACGCGACTGAATAGCCTACCTACCATGGCAGGCCATCATCACCTTCCTTGTTCACGTGTAAGATCTTTTAGCTTACTTACACGGTATTGCATTGTTCGCCTTGCTGAACTACACGATAGCTTTTTCGCACATCGGATTCTGACACGTAAGGAGCTTCATTTCTTTTATTACTTTGCTCGACATGGAATTGATCATGGACAACAGTGAGCAAGAACAATATGATCATAACTCTCCCTATCGTATGTTACAATTCCATTTTCATAATTACTCTCATTTCACATCTCCACAGGCCGTCTTCGCTTCCGTTCGTCTCGGTCGGTTTCAATTACCTGACTAAATCGTCTATCTCACTAACACCTATTCGTTGAAATGACTTTAGCTGCGGCTCTTAGTAAGTCATCGCTGCTCGCACTATGGAGCAGAAACAGACTGATCGTTCTCCTCCAGTCACGGCTTCACAGTCGTATGTAAACAATTATTTTACTTGTCTATTAATTGACTAATGCTTTCCTTCGGAATTATAAGGGTCCGTCTGAAGAGCTATGTGCTCCTTGCAGATAAATTCAACGTAAGCCAAATATACCAATATTCTAACATAACAATGATATTGATTCTTTCATATACAGTGGGCTTTCACATTGGGACTGTCGATAGCGGCTGTCATCGATGTTGTCATCGCGGCTGCTCTTTGTCTTTACCTTCATCAAAGTCGAACAGGATTCTCGAGGTTAGTCGTATGTTTGGTTTGAGCAAGTTCGATGCTAATGTGCTACTTCAGTATGGATGGCATCATCGACTCAATTACCTTATATACCGTCGAGAATGGCATGCTCACCTGGTATGTCCAGTCTTATGTTATCCTTGAATGATTGGTATTGAAATTGAAATCTGACCATAGTCTCACCACAATCATTACACTTATTTGCGTATGTTCATTGATCTTCCTTCCTAACGTTACCTGTTCCTGACTGGAATAACGTTCAAGTGGCTCACAATGCGTCACAATCTGATCTGGTTAGCTCTTCACTTCGCCATCAGTAAACGTAAGTACAACTCGGAGCCTTTAAAGATTATACCTCAATGACATTTTTTTCATTCAAGTTTATGCGAACGCATTCATGGCAACGTATGTTTTGTCATCATCGCTCGGGACTAACCCACAAATAATGAGGTTAAATTTTTGGTTAGGTTGAACGCGAGGAAGGTTCTCCGAGGGCGTTCAAAAGGTTCTTCCAACGGAAATGATCACGCAATGCCTGTTATGTTCCCGGATGGAAGTCGATTCAGTCGTGGTATCACATTCAATGTACGTCCATCACCTCCGTATTCATCTTTATATAGCTGACTTTTACTCTCTCAGACCCGACCAGAGGACCCTGTCGCCACTAGAGTAAGTGTTTGATGTTTTGCGCCCCTCCTCTATCCGTTCCAATAATTGAATCTTGTTTTATAGGTCACTGTCAATGTTGAGAAAACTATTCATTGCGAGGGTGCTGAAATCGATCCATCCGATATATCGTTAGACGGTGTTCAGCATGATGCCTCCTCCTCACAAGATACTGACAAGAAAGATTTAGCTTTCATCCGAGTCTAGATCGAAGTGAGAGCGGTTGAAGTTGATTCATCATGGTTGGTGTATGTGTACCCAAACTCTCCGGGTTTTGACTGGAAGCTAATGTCATGACGATATATATTTATACCGGTTGGTATATATTGCACTTAAGCTTATTTCTCCTAACTAGTAACATTCATAGCTAGGATGGTTGACACGGATGAGTTTTTGTTTTTACTGTGTACTTCGTTATTTGTTCGACCATAGAGTAGCATTATTGTTGTGCAGGACTTTTTTTGTAGCTCAATAGTATACATATAGACGTTGTTTGACTATTGATCAGTAGATTCTTAATACGAGTGTTGTGTTTTTTGGACATGGATCTTCATGAGTTTGTTGGTTTTGCTTTCACGCGATAATACCAGAGCTGACTCTTAGCATACCCTAAGTTCAAGCACATGTATTCGTATGTTTCGAAATGACAAAGGATCGAATTCCTCGATTCGTTAGAAATCGTCAGTCTTTATCTGCAATTGTCTGCCTCGAGATTTCACCTTCAGAATCGTCTCAAAAAAAGCGGGCGGAGCAACAAGTTGAAATTGAGGATTGATGAGGATTTGACTTTTGACTTTGTCTTCGAATTTGATTATGCTTCTCTTTTTAATTGTGGCCTAGACTCCTCCGGAGGGTCTTACCTCCTGTGATAAATTACTGATAATCGGAATACACGCTTGCTCAGCATTGTGAGCAAGATGCCCTGTTTTACACTCGAAGAGTCCCCTCAGTTCTGAATTCTTTGCCTCCTCCTCCTTGGTTCGTCTGCATCTAACCAAAATAACGATCTTCCTCTCACACATTTCTCGAGGACCGAGGGGGGATCAGTATCATGAGAGAATCTATTTAATCACTTACGCTACTGTAATCCGACATTGATCCATTAGACCATGTTTGTTTTCGGTTATGACTGAGTAAGAAATCCAATTTGTATTGATGGGTTTAATTCAACGACAGTCGGACAGGCCAGCGTCTGCCCTCGACAGTCACCATCAGCCTGTTGACCATGAACCTGACTTAACCTTCCCCTTTCCTTCTCCCAACCTCGCCAGCAGTTATTCGCAATGAACTATGGAAGGTGTAGAGGATGTTCGCGACTCTCTTGGGGCCACTTTGATCGGTGCTTTCATGTCTGCAGTGTAAGCTCCTTCCAACCTATTCAGACGAAGTTTAACGAAACTCTAAAATCTGTCTGGACCATATATTCATGATTCGAACGACTGTAGTCTCTCTGGGGTGTTGACAATGCAAGTTGTCGTATATTTTCGTCTCTATAGCGTTGATTTTTCGCGGAACAAAACCATGGTCGTCTTCTTATGGTATGTTTTCTGTTTATTTTATTTTTAAATTCTACGTTCGAATTTTCATGACATACAGGGTATTGGATTGTGTACATGTCTCTATGGCATGCGCAGCGACCTGGACATATTTGATTGCGAAGAGGGGAAGCAATACCATCGCGGATTTTATACCCTGGTATGTTCTGATACTTTGATCGCAAAGATAACGCTGAATTCTATCTTCATTGCATAGGACTATTGCGGTATGTAACGTCAACATCTACTCTAACTTTCCTTGTTAAAATTCTCGTATCTAGGTTACTGTCGCTCTAACGGTGCGTCGGTCGGTATTCTATGAAAATCTATGACTGAAGAAATATTTCAGGCTATCATCACATTCATAACGCATTGGTATGTCCCCTATCTTCATCCATGTTCCCTTCACTGAATGAAAATTAGTTTTTTCGTTCAAAGAGTCTATACCTGTACGTCTCGTTAGTCCGCTTCCCCTTCTTCATCTCATTCGTTATTCAGTGGGCAGGAGTCTCCGCCTTGCCATTCCTATCGTAAGTATCATTCATCTCAACAGTCAAAGGATGAACTGACCACATGCTCCGAAGTTTGCTTTGGCACTTGGCCGTCTAGGTATGTCATTCGAGTCTGATGCACACTTGGTGGGTTGATTGATAGCAGTGAATACACATCACAAAGTGGCCGCGCTAGTATCAACTTCTGAAATGTGAATCTAACTCCCATCTACCTCCTATTTTGGCGCAAATTGACGACTCCTTCATTTTAAAGGATTCACCTCAAGAGTTATGCTGCATTTGTCAGCCAATGTGGTGTAAGTTGTCGAGCAGCTATATTAAAGTATTCGACTGCTGACTTTGAGCGCTTAGTGGGTCTTCACTGTTGGCCTTTCGCTCTCCGCTGCCACAGACATTTTTATCACCATCACTCTCTTATTTCTCCTACGCCGGAGTCGCACTGGCTACTCGACCACGTACGTAGTTTGATAATTCGATTGCCGTTGCCGTATCCTAAAGTGACATTTGTTTTAGGACCGACCATATAATTGACTCGATCGCTTTGTATACCATTGAAACTGGAATGATCACCAGGTAAAACTCTCGCCGTCCTCATTGTATGATCACGTCCTCACTTTGCGTTCAGCATTACTACCATTGTCTCCCTGATATGTGTGAGCACTGATTATTCGTGACTCTTCGTCATGTTTAAACAAATTTTCTCTTATCGCAGTGGGTTTCAATGCCAAATAATCTCATCTTTCTCGCTCTGCATTTCACAATCAGCAAACGTAAGTCATTATTGAGGGCACTGCCTGTGATATTCATAACTGATTTTCTTTATAGTCTACGCGAACTCCGTTCTAGCAACGTAAGTTCAGCTGAAAGCTCCATCATCATCCCAACTCACATTACTTTTGATCAAGTTTGAATGCCCGCAGAGCGTTACGGAGGCGGACAAGATTCTCATCTGAATACCAACCAACGTTACCCACTATTATAGCTGATAATACTCAATTTAATCCGATGCCACACGGAGACCTCTTAATACCTATGCACCCAACTTTAAAACCTGTGTGTTTATTTCTTCGCTATTCTCGTTGATACATCTTACACCTCTGTGCATTTCTAGGTACATCAAACTTTCAACGCCAATTTTACTACTTTGGACGTAGGTTTGCTTTCGCACTTAGAGACTCATACAGCTCACCCAATTCTTGACCCAATAGATCGAGAGACTAAAAACATGGCCACATACTTTTGGCTACGACCCAATGGGTGTCAAAGGTAGCTCAAGACACTCGATTGCCTAACGACGGACCTTCCAAGTTTACGAGTAAATAATTTATCATGTAGGATTATGGTGTATCTAGTTTTGTACTATATCTGACTTCCATTTATTGGTGACTTTCTTCTCGTGTTTCATACTTGATCCTTTGGTCCAATGTTCTGAGTTTGATCACGTGCCGAGGAGTGGACGTCGTAGTATATGAGCGCCTAGTTCACTGCCTTTAACACCTCCTTACCGTGTCATCGACCTTTGCAATATATATTCGACTCGTTCATTCTTCTTTCGTATCTCTCAATGTCGGACTCACCGAATGCAGTCCAAATTCCCGGTGAATTCGGTTCAGAAAGCCCAAAATCACACTCAGAACTTTCGGCAATATTACCTCCTGAACTTCGAGCATCAACAACACGACTCAACTTTCCACCTTCATACGTTGTTGTCGGGGTTTACAGGCTTTTTACAGATAAATCTTTATATATCCCTGCTTGGAAGAAATGCGAACATGGATTTGTGAGAGGTGCGACCATTGGTTTAGTTTGGGTGAGCTTTGGATTCTCCTGTCTTCAGTCATTTGTTGATTATGTGAATTTGTCGAGGATTCTTTTAGGCTGTGACTACGTTCAAAATTCAAAGGAAATTTGTCGAGTTGTTCTTGATCAAGTACGTTTCTGTGGATTGGTTTGTACAATGGAGGATTGACCGCCTGACTTGGTAAATTGGTGCTTAGGTCTCCAAGTGTTACCGGTGTCTCTCGAGATGCCATCTTCGGGTTTCAAGTACCCTTCGACCTTCCTACATGTAAGCGGGCGATATTTACCTTCCATGAAGCAAGGATAACATGTCCATTTCAGACGCAACTCTCGTCTTCCTCTCAACTCAGTTCAGCGCTATCTTAACTTTCTTCCTATCACGCAACATCAGGATAGCGCGAGACAGAGTATATGAGCAAACTATTCAGTCTAGAGGAAAAGGTCCTGATTTTTGGAAACCTTATGTTGAAGAATGGGATAATCCACCCGTTGTACCTCAAGGCCATTTCGGAGTGGGTGTGTTTGCCTCAAGCTTTGTTGGTAGGACTTTGATCAAGAGTAAGCAGTCTTGCTCTCAAATTATAAGAAACAGTATTGAGGAAATTGTACAATTTGATAGTCATGGTGACCCCATTCAGACTGGTACCTATCGTTGGTATCTTACTATCTGCTTGGTTGAAGGCATTGGGAACAGCAAGATATCTTCATCGTCATGTATGTCAACTCATCCGCTTTTTAGTTTATTGAATTAAGCTCCGCTCGTTTTGATTTTCATTAGTACTTCCAAGCAAAAGGTATGACGAAAGAACAAATTTCCATCTTTATTGAAGAACGCAAATGGAGCTATCGAGGTAAGCTTGACCCTTCTCCTTTCCTCATATAGTGACATCGTTAATAATATTTAAATATAATCAAATAGCGTTCGGTTTCGCCGCAGCTCTTCTTGAAGGATTACCCATAGTTGGCCTATTATTCACCGTTTCAAACCGGATAGGAGCTGCGATGTGGGCACATGGTAAGAAAGTCTCTTGTATCTTTCATCATATTCTAACAGTGTCTTGCATCGTGATAGACTTGGAAAAACATCAACATTATATCGCTGAGTTGAAGGCTAAGAAGGAATGATCATACTCTGGTCTGGAATATTAGCTAGATTCCTTGTCAACTTGAACAGACTGAGTTGAAGGATTGAAATGAACCTTGGCCGGTCGTATTATTGCATGTCGTGGTTCTTTATATTTATCTAGAAATACACTGATATTTATCCTCCTCAAGGCTTTCATGGCTCTGAACGGGTTGATTTGAGGAAATGATACATTCCTCAAAGTAAGATGCGTAAGTGAATTTACAATGTCTATCGACGCAAGGTCATATCGAACCCGCATCTCTCCTTATCCGCCAGCTTTGTAAGAACTTGGTCACGACGAGACGTTTAGACTTCGGCGAACTTGCTTGTCCAATTACAACGGGCGACTGAGATTGGGTATTGAGCTCTATTCATCTTCCAGATGACTGTCTACGGAGTAACTCGGTGATGAACTTCTACTGGAGGCACACATGGGAAGTCGATTGCTCCTTCGCGGGCTCACATTTCGGACGAGTATAAAGGATGTTCAGTTGTGACAGGATGATGTTAGTCAGACTCTTAGTTGCTCTATAACTCTCAGATTCATCTCCAACTTGAAGAAAACTCGTCATGGCTTCTGCACTGGTAGGCTCCAAATCGAAGACTGTTTACTGCTGATTTACGATCTACTCCTTGCTTAATTCTCCCCAGAAATTGAACTCTACCAGTGAACCCTTCTCAAAGTTGCCATCGATCTGCACAGCTCTTTTTGAAGCTAAAGCAGCCAAAGGTATATTCCACCCAGATTGCAGAAGCTTAAGGGGACTAACCGCTCTATATTACCTACACTTTCGTTTTTAAAATTCCAGGTCTCACGTTCGAACAAATCGGAGAAGCTATAGGACGAAATGAAGTTTGGGTAGCTTCAGCATTTTACGCTCAAGCTAAATTATCGAAGGATGAACTCAACGCTTTAGCACAAACCCTCGACATTGATCAATCATCTTTGAACGCTGAACTCGGTGAACATTGGTTCCCTCGACGTTCCATTGGACCTGCTATTCCGACTGATCTAGTGATTTATCGTTTGTACGAGGTGTGTAGTTGTCCGTCGTCTCATGAGTGATTCATACCCCCATCAAGCCACTGAGGATTTTTGGATGGCTAGGGCGTCATGGTTTATGGAAATTCAATCAAAGCTGTTATTCATGAGAAGGTAAGTCATTCGTTCAATTTATTCTACAGTGGTTTCGTCATTATTCTGAACAACAGCAAATTTCATACTTTCCTCAATAGTTCGGAGATGGAATCATGTCTATGATTGATTGCGAAGTAGACATTCAGAAGAAGCCGACTGACAAAGGCGAACATGTAGTGTTGACCTTTGAGTAAGTCCATTAACCTCTTCGCAGTGGCGTATTATTTTTACTGATTATTGTTCGGTTTTCAGAGGGAAATACCTACCATACAAGAAATGGTAATTGTCCCCGAATACCTCTTCACAACTCGGAGCTGTATGATCATAAGATCATCTTTTGTAACTCTTCTGTTGTAATATTACCCCTCTCTCATTTAATATCCTCACGCGAACAGATGAAATCGTAACGTACTTACGGAAGTTCTCCCCCCCGCGGACTAGGTTCACAACGCTACTATACTATTCATTCTTGCATCCCAAAAAAGCCTAGTATAGACTTATCAAAGGTCTAAGCTAAACAATAAGATGCCGTACCTATCCAGATTCGGAAGTACACGACGAAACTGATCATTCATACCTCTAACACCATGATAATAAGTAATCATGACTTTTTCCAACCGATTGATCAAAGGGTCGGAAGCCAAGATGTTATCCAAAGACGTCCAAGACGTTCTACGAAATCGTCTTACACTATATTCGAGGTTAAACTCGAGATGAACCTCAGATAAGACGCTAGATTTTATAGAAGAGAAGATAGGTAGGAGGGTTGGGATCTGTCGAGGGAAGATAAGTCCAAGTTTGACAATTTTGAGATTATGAAGGGCTCCGAAATTCAGAATGGAGCATGGTCCTATTTAAATATATGGATAAGCATTTCTACCCAGAATAGGTGATGAAAGTACCTTCAACTTCCAAGTCCGATTCTGCAAAAGTTAATTGAACGGTTTGGAGAGATGTTGAATACTTGTCAAATAGCACATTGAGCGTCTCGCAACTAGATGAGGTATCTAGATGTCCGCCACCTCCACCAGTAAGATCCAACGTCAAAGATACAAGTGTCTTCGTGAACTTTGAAATAGCAATGTACCATGAAAGGACAGTATTGATCTCGACGTCGTTGCCTCTTCCATAGAGCTCCGCCAATCTCAAGGGTCTATCTCGAGACGGAATCCGCGCAAAATCTTTGAATAACGAAGGCCTTTCCCATGTTATGGATTGAAAGTAGAGTTTACGAAGATTCCTGAAGGAGATGACCAACCGCCAGAAATGATCGAAACTGAAGAATTGACATCCTTTCAGATGAAGATTCGCAACACTGAGAAGTTGTGTGCAGAAGAATGGTGTGGAATGATGTAGGGTAGGAGGGAGGGATATCAACCATAGTTCTTGTAGATGGGGGAGCAAAGATGGTGTTCGCACGAACACTGAACCTATATCTGCTAAACCAGGTTCCACGTACAGAGTTCGGATATAGCTAGCTAGAATAGGCGTCCTAGATATGGTATGGACGAGCCCCGAGTAATTCTTCCCATCGCTGCCTAAACAGACCGTGGAGAAAAGATACGAACGACTCTTTAGCAGGAAATCTTGGCACGTGAGCGACAATGAACGGAGTGTGTAGGGGTCATCTGCGAGCTCGTCGATTATACAATCGAAAATCTCTTGTGGACAACGCCGTTCTGTAGGGAATCGAATCGGCACACTTGGCCTATCTAAGTCCAGCAACGGGGCTCCTGCTGTGGACCGTAGAAGGGTTATTTCTCCGCCTAGAGTGACGAATTTCATGAGTGCGATGCCCACAACACACTCTTACAGAGCGGTGTATGAGAGGACACGGGTAGCAGACTAGACGTGGTTTGGGTAAATTGAAATGCTGAGGACATTGAGCAGTGACATTTTAAATGTTTCTGTACTCAGGAGTCAGTTATATCCACCTAGTATCACCTTAGTCTAAGGCTATAGCCTAAAATTCCCAGTCCCCAGATCGTACGTGTATTCTGTGAGAAGTCGAACGGATGATCGTGAGATGACTCGGGGGACGCCATCCTGGGGTCGGTATAGTATTATATATATGCGGGAATATGCGAGTATAAAAAATTCAACATCTGTACAGATTGCTGATTGTACAATTCTCGAGCGTATCATCGGCTGCAATGCAAATCAGGGCCCATGATTTTGGTAGACGTACTGTAAATCTCATAAGCTGGGAGTAGTACTAGTAGTAGTAGTCATAAGCTTTTGTGCGTGATTAATATTTTAAAGCGAACTGAATAACTTCAAAAATCACTGACCCGAGACATCAGATTATAGCCGGCACAGCTTCTACAAGTAAGATTGGAAAGAACGGATGGAAAGCTGTGGTTAAGAAGTTACGGAACAGTTGGCAGCACATACTAGTACGGAGTCACCCGAATGTCTCGTGTCCGGAAAATAGCGGCGTGACCATGACATTGCATAAGAGGTTCTGTGAATAAGTAAGGACACACCATCACGCTATGTAGTTCCGATCAAAGGCCAACCGGTCAACCGGTCAACTCCGGACAGGTGTACGATTTTCATTTATATCTGCTCAGCCAGAGGGAGTGTCGTAGTAGTATGCTGTTATATATCAATAATGCACATATATCAGAAGTCTAGGTCACTTTGCCGGAGTGGTTAACGGGATCGCCTGCTATCCAGCAGCTAAGCGGTTGTGCTTTGCACGCGTGTGTTCGAATCGCACAGGTGACGCATTTTTGCCAGCTGGTATGTGCTCTCTTTTAGATTAGTTTCCTGCTATCTTAGTATTACGAGAAAATATTATATTCCGGATCCCCAGTGGAAGGATTTTAGTCGGAAGTATGATGAAAATAGCCATAAGGAGGAAATAAAAGAATGTGATAAAAATGAAAATGCAGAAGGCTCTGCTATTGGATGTCTACGAGAAGAAAATATGTCCATGGACGTATTCACGCTTCACTATCCTGCTGAACCATCGTCTCCACAGTGATATGTACCTAGGATGTCGAGACCAATTAGTTCCACCGTTTGTCAAAAAAGCTATTCTCCGATAGTAAACTTGCCTTGGTAGCACTAGCCTGAGGATCAAAATCAACTTCGTGCTATCAAAATCAATCGATGTTGAGAGACGTGTATCAAATGTAAAGGTTACATACTCACCGCTGATCCTATGGTTCTACTCAATGATATCCTGCCGATTCCTTCACGGAATAGTAATGGTCGAGATGGAATTTCTCTTGGTCCGGGACCGCTGAAAGACACTACCCCTCCACGACTTGGACGAGCATTCAAGCTGTAGAGATCCAACAGGTCAGCTGTATGCGTGAAGCAAGAAAGGATCACTCACGTTGCTAAGAACGCATTCGCATATGCTAGACAATTGAAATGATCCATCATTAGATTTCGCACTGATTCTTGAAGATACGTACATTTGCTGATAGTAAAATGTAGACCTAAAAAGATCAAACTATCACGACGATTGGCTAACCACTGTCGCGATTATAGGAATTGGGTTATCAATGACGTGGTTAAGATATAAGAATGTATAACCCTACGAATATAAGTGCGAGAAGAGTCGTCAAGCTAAATAATCGAAAGCGTTCAAACTCATGATCAGTTGAATATGGAAATGAGCAGATCGCATACCAAGTAAGCATTCCATTCTCCACCGTGTATATTGTGAGAGAAGTGATGATGTCGTTCATGCTGTGAATGAAACAAAGATCAATTTCAGATAGTAGGCATATAAAATTATTCATTGAACCTTGTAAAGCCAGACCGACGTCGGTGCAGATAATAGACGAGCGCCGCTGTCACCAAGATATCCACAACGGCGGATGTCGAAAGGCCAACAGTATATACCCACTATGACATAAGAATGTGTGTATGAGCCTTCCCCGCTGAAAGTAAGTAAGACCGACACTCACTGCGAAACGGGCAACGTAATCGGCATAATTTCCTAAACGGTTCCTGAAAAGAATCAAAAGAAATACTTGGTAGGTTGTGTTTCACCTCACATTTCGACCGTCGAGACTACAATCCGAGGAGAATTGAACCGTTTAATTGTTGTTACTTATTATCGATTATCCTTAGAAGATACTTACCAATGGCAGCTCCTGTGTATCGTGTTAGTGGCGAGGGTTAGCGTACGGAAGAGATCTTCTCGGAGCTATTGATGACTCACCGAGACGAAAGGTTGAGATAGCAATCTATGTGACCATGATCAGAATTCGCAGTACAACTTCCAGCTCATGTTAAGACCGACATACAATTAGCAGTATGAGTATCTTATTCTGCCCCACTGTATAATCCAGCGGTTATAGATCTATAAAGATGATTCATCCGATGAAAAACGGTTATTTCACTTACACATGTAGATTCTGTATGAAAAGAAACTGATAATCCGATAGTCAGGGTTACAGCATGTACTGGAGATGAGACATGAAACCTTACAGATGGATTAAGAAAGTAATGAATGCCTGCAAACTAGCTTTCAGGTACCGTACGCTGCGTAAGGCGAAGGGATGAACAAACGGTCAAAACGATTGTGATAGCGATTTCCCTGAATTGTACTATAAGAAAACCGTTTATCATTGAGAAGAGGTAATGCGTGCCATGGGATTTGAAAGGTAGCGTCGACATCAGAGAAGTGTTCAATGAAGTAATACCAATTGGCACTACATAACATGACACTATGCAAGAGGTCCAAAAACCTTTGGTTTCAAGCGAATAAATTCAAATTAAGCTCAAAATGAAACACAGAACGACAATTTAACGTGCTTACCAAACGGTACCAACCTATCACAGACCAAACACCAAATGAGCAGTCAGTGGTCATTAGAGAAGAAAATGGGGGATAGATCTAAGAGTTGGATGTGCGCACCAAAGTTTTGAATGTAAAGCGATCTCCTGGATGTAATCGAAAATAAATGATAGCCTGTGTTGACATGGCCCCGGAAAGGCTACATCGCAGTAACACATTAACGTTAATTTTCTGTAGGTGATATGATGAATTGTCACTCACAAAAGACTGATCAGACTTCCAAGTAATATTGCGCCCATTGTTTGACGAACATCAACTGGGTGGACTGAAACCAGCTCTACATTATGCAACATTGTACAAATGGCAGTCGCGGAGGGGAATACGATAGAGACAAAGTCGCATCAGATGAAATGAATAGGTCCGTAGTTAAATAGAAAAATGCGCGTGAGCTGACATGGACTAAGAGAGGAAATGTTCTGTTTTGAACTTTCATTCTTCGTTCCTTTCGGACGTGGGTTGGGAAATCGGGTATATTTGTCTATTTAGATACGCTGGCCGATGTTTCAAATGGAAGAGAACCGAATAGGTCTTACCTCAATGTAAACTTCCAATAGTCTCCGGCTTGCAAGGCACAGCATCCTATTCAATACGAGACGCGTACTAAGAATCGCCAAAGTCTGAGGCATGGAACGTATAATTTGGTCTTTTCCAAGTCTTTTCTTCCTCGAGCCACAGCGATATTATTGCCAGGATGCGAGACCTTTTGTATGGAATATCCTAGAGCAGTTGTAGGTGTGCCGGGCGCATAATAGTCGTACGAGAAAGTAGCTTGTCAGACCAACGAGACTCAGTGGTCAATGCAACGACTCTGTGAGAGGTCATGAGTCCTGGTATCTCAAGGTAAGTTCACGTACTGGCGCACCTGGTATACCTGAGAAGCCCTTTGAAATAGACTTGCCAGTATATTCAATCTGAGAACACTTCCCACAGCTACAGTCGCCGAATGTAGTTTTTGAGTTTTGAAGAACCCGCTGTATCTTCTTTTCCAAATTCAACCATATGTTACCTGGGGAGTTTATCTGAGCGAAACAGTCGGGATGAACTTGAAGCTTGACATCTTACCGTGATCTGTTAGTGTGTCGTTCTCGCTGTTGATCGTGAACGCTGAAATTTGTAGTATATATTCCCGACCAGATTACCAATTACCGTGGCATGTTCGATGAATACGGCTGCGAGCCTGTGACCTAAAGAAGTCGAGCTTTTGAGTAGAAGCACTGAGCACAATATATCCATCATGACAAGATAAATATAAGAGTTGTGATGGCAATAACTTCTATGAATCGCAAGTGTCTGAACGACGTGCCAGCTTATGATTCAATATTTGATCTGTCAAGGAGCTTCACTAGGCTCGAGGCACTGTCCCGTTAATTAGTACCAGAATACGACAATAACGATGAAATTACACGAGCCTTGTTAGAGTGATCTCTGTAGAGTGTTGATTGCAGGTAGAGGCATGTGGACTTGCACACGTGGATTCAGAAAATCACTGCCATAGATACACAGCGAGCCCGCTACTGTAACAATACAGGTCAAATTGTAAAGGGTGTCACCTAGTTCCCGGGTTGTAAATTATCATAAAGTACAACTATAAGAGGTTAGCAAGCCGGAGAAAGCATAGCGGGATGGAGATAAGTAGGAACTCATTAAAACGTAAACGGGCGCAAGCAACTCGAAACATTGATGTAGTTGGATCATCAGAGTCATGCCATACAATAAGAGTATGAATGATGTATGGACAACAGTCAATTTTTATGCCTCGACATCATCTTCCTGAATGGTGGTCTCGATATTGATATGAACCTATGAGCAAAATCAGACGTAAATTAGTTTCATCTTCATGCTGGGTTTCATGAACGTGCCTTAGTGGTTTCAAGGCCAGAACCAAGCCCATCCTAGATGGACAGATGTTAGTTAAGATATTCTGAGTCTATAGACCCGTTACACACCGATGATCGAGAAGTTCTCGTTAAGCAGACACCTCCTCCCTCGTCGCGAAAAATAATGGGCCGAGACCGACCGTCACTACGACTGCGGCTTACAGAACTTCCTCCTGTAGTGCGCCGCAAGTTCAGTCTGTATTGGAGCTGTCGTTGAGCACAGTTGACAAGAGAGAGACTGATGAGACTCTTACGTTGCAAGAAACGCGTTCGCGTACGCTGAAATTTCATGAATTTTTCTAGCACATGAAATTGTTTGTTCCTGGGAGAGTGGGCTTACATTTACTGATTGTGAAGTGCAATCCTAAAAATATAAGGCTATCGTGATGATTGACTAGCCACTATATTCGGAACCATAAGAAAAACGGCACTTCAGTAAATCATGGGCCACTTACAAATATCAACGCGATCAGAGTGGTCACACTACAATCAAAGTCAGCATCCGCTCGATTCCTGCTTGTGTCTATGACTTACACAGTTAGTGAGCCATTCTCTACAGTGCTGATGGTAAGTGATGTGATTATATCGTTCATGCTAGAAAGAAACCGCCGTCAACGCTAATATAAAGCGACCAGGGTGAGTATATACCTCGCGAATCCAGTCCTCCGCTTGTGAAGATAGTAGCAGAGAGTCGCAGTCACCAAGATATCGACAGTTATAGATGCCGAGAGGCCGACCGTGTATACCCACTATCATTGTTGGTTAGTATGAGGCCGCAAGAGAACTAGCAAAAAACGATCACTGCTCACAGCAAAATGCGACACGTAACTGGCGTAAGTTCCCAATCGAATCCTATGATCAAATGTCAGACAGATGAAGGAGGTGATATATATATGCAATGCTCACATTTCCACAGTAGAGACTGGAAATTGGATCACGAACAACCATCTTGAACATGCTCCTCTCCAATCAGAATAAGGTCACGCACCTAAAGCAGCAGCTGAAGATACTATTAGTTTCGGAAGGTCAAAGGGGGATGAATGTGCAGATAAACACTTACAAAGACGGAACGTCGTAATCAAAAGCTATAATTATGATAATCACATCAGTAACTAAAACACTGAATCGAAAGGCCACTGGCATACGATGGGTATAATGATATAAATATTTTTGCTCACTGCAAAGTCGTGTGAGTTATTGAATTTGAGCTCGATCATTGCGAAAACTCACGTAGATATATCCTGTATGAGAAGAATCTGTCGAGTAGTTAGCGCAGGCACCTGAGTGAGAAAACGAGGAAATTCTTACAAGTGAATTAAAAATGTGATCAGTGCCTAAGTCAGCATAAAAGTATCCCAGTGTTAGCAAAAGTTATGACGACGGGATGATTACCAACCGTTAAGGCAATTGTTATCGCGATCTGCCTGTGAAAATGTAAACAAAGATTTCAATGGAAGACTGACCGACGTACCATGGAATTTGTAATGTCGTATTTAAGTCTCCAAAGTTTGCGATGAAGTAGTACCAGTCCGCATTACATAGCATAGCACTATGTAGTAAATCCAACACCCTAAATAGATCCATCAGCATCTACTACCTAGGGTTATCCGAATGACTACTAACCATACAACAGCGACCTACACAATGAAGGCAACATTAATATGATACGTTTGATCACGCGAACATCGGACTATTTGCTCACCAAGATTCTGAATATACGACGGTCCCCAGAGTGGCTTCGAAAATAAAGGATGGCCTGAATCGTTACAGCTCCGGAGAGACTGCGATGAATCAGATTAAAATACAGAAAACCGCCCGATAATGAGTTTATAAGGTAGGACTCACAAGAGACTTATCAAAGTTCCTAACAGAATCGCACCCATTGTCTGACGGACATCTGGTACGTCGGCCACAGCTCTCCCTACATTCTTCAGCATCGTGGCAGGAGGATACAATGCCAATGGGATTGGGGTGGGCCGGCTTGGGTATATAACAGAATAATAGGGGGATCCTACGCCTAAGCACACTGAGCCTAAAGGCATGGATCGGGTAACGGACCAGTAATTATAAGATCGAGGTCAGCGCTCGTTATGAACTCTCTCGAATAGGGGCTGAGACGCTGCCACCCTCACAAGTATACAAGTCCTTGCTAACCTCCGCCTTTTAGTACAGGGCTCATGGGTAGGATCCTGATGGGCGCACAAAACGGAGCCACAGGGCTGCTATTCAAAGCCAAACCTGATAATTGATTTCTGTATCCGAATAGGTCAAACATACCGATAGTTGGCGGATTTATATGAAAGGACCAATGGTTTCATGCTACTGAAATTTCTTGATGTAGGAAACTTGTCGAAGAACGAGGACATGATGCTTGAAAGTTAGGTCGGGATATTCAATATTAACTGATTACAGGCACAAGATAAAACGTACTTGTAACTCAAACGAGACACGCCTTTAATTGGAAGAATGCCATATGGGTGTACTCGAGTACATAGCGCAAGAAAATATTGCTCCATGGAGCATTCCTTGAACGTCTCCAATTATTAAGAACAAATACAGTCTAATAACGCTGAATAATGTTTCATCGTCAACGTAACGACAAAGTCATGAGACCATTCATAAGGAGTTTGGTTTACTCACCGATTTGATTGACCAAAAATGAAACTGTATTGAAAGGACGCTAGTAGAACTTTCGTACAGCTTGCAGGATGTCCATGAGAAGCAGAAGTCTTGTATGCGCAATTTCACAACGCCAAATAAGCTCTTTCGAGAATATTTATTGTGGGCGATCAAAAGGATATAGTGGATTCAAGAGAAGTAGAGCCTACAGCCTGCTCGGTAGGGCTTTCCCTTCTTGATCCAGTTGTTCTACAATTTCAATACGCTTGAGATCATGAAGATCGCCGATGCTGAGACATGAACTCACCAATTGTATATAATAAGATGCTCGAGAACTCCGATAGTTCACGTCCGAGTGCAAGATGGAGGGCACATATGGTTTTCAGGGAGGTAGTGAGGGTTAGCACAGAGTCTATTCTCCTTGGGACTAGCGTCGAGCTGAGACGATAATCTATGCATACACGATCAGGAAATTGTGGTGCTCCTGCGTTTGAACAGCGACAGGATGCACTTAGCACCGACGGGATTGTTGACAGCGGGTATCCTCACACGTACCTGGTCTACATAGATATCTGTATGAATAGAACTTGAAATTGAGTACTGTCATAAGCAAAATCGACGGATCCCATACCCTGGATGAATCCCATATAAACTTTAGATAGTATACCAAATGTAGAAATAGTAATTGAATGGCCACAAGGCTTGTAACCGAGATAACAGCAGGAACATGAGATCCGCGCTGAAGGAAACCACACGTACCTATCCATACTTTCCTACAGCAAGATTTTGGAGGTCCGACAGTTTGAAATATTGTAGAGTTAAATCTGTACTCGATGCACGCGATGTATACGTGATGCCAGCATTATTGAGAATATAACACGATCATCACAGCCCACAGCC
The DNA here is from genome assembly GCA_022606235.1 of Abortiporus biennis. NCBI lineage: Eukaryota > Fungi > Basidiomycota > Agaricomycetes > Polyporales > Podoscyphaceae > Abortiporus > Abortiporus biennis. The sequence goes on from JABYQP010000017.1 coordinate 115,711, forward strand.
TGAGACAATGACATCTGTTCACAAGTAGGTATCATTCTGAATCTTCGCTGCAAAGCATGACAGTGTTACTGAGGTGATGAACATTAGTGAAAAGCACTACATTATCCAGTAATGAAAATCGTACCACGAAGGCTAGTGCTCACTTCCTATCAGCACAACTAATTGACATTCATCTATATTGATGGTCCATGTCAGCACAGGTAAGGACTCGATAGCTAAATTGTCCTCACCAGTTGAGCAACTTCAAATTCAAGTTCATAGTGTGTGCTCTCAAGACGGAGATCCGAGTCGTCTGGGGCGTTGCGCCACGGCTGATCTTTGTTTGTGTCTATTGACCAATGGCTCCATCAAAATTGCCTAATTTGAATGTTTTCAGGTGCCACGTGAGTAACAATTTCACATTGTTCGGCATTGCAACTTCTACTTATTTAAAAGTTGAACTTCAGCCTCTTGAGTCTTGACAAAGGCTTCTGACCACATGCTCACTATCTGACAATATCTCGACTATGGCTTTTTATTATGCGGTCTCTGTGCTGCTGCTTAGAACCTGACTGGAATTGGCACGAATTGACACAACCCGTCGTGGTGGATAATCCGAGTCGATACCCCCTTGTATGGAGTCGGTAAAGTTCTGGTGTAAGGGTATGTTGTTCCCTATGTGAGTGAAGGCCCTCATGAACAAATTTGAGTGGTCAGGTTGGTCGATTTTCTGAGGAAGTCGTAAGCCTCGCTGACACTCTCGTGTACCCGCCTCCCGGTATGTACTCGTACATGTAATAGTGCTCCATTACGGCTTGTTATCCGATTTGTTACTTACTATATGAATTGTATCTATTCCAGGTATCGACAGTTCCCTCCTCGGTCTCTACGGGGACAATGGGGCGTTTACTAGAGTCATTTCGGCTCAGGATATGTGGTCAAATCGGTCCATATGTACCATATTACGGCGATATCGTACGTCTCACGACTGTCGCAAACCCTCAAATTCAATTTGTTGACATTTTAACTCTAGACGTCCCTGTATGATAAAGGCGCATCGAATGGTACCAGACGTTTGAAGTCTATCACAACACTAAACAGGCATCTCACATTGCAGCCAACTTTCGAGATTTCTATTCTGAACATCGTTTAGAAGCATTCAATCATTCATAGGAATATTGCCTACTCAAGTCGACTTCTACTTACGCTTGCCAGTAATATGCACCTTGGTGCGAAATCGAAATAGTGAGTCAATATATTGGAGAGTAATCCCGTACGCTAAATGATACCCAACCCACCTTCTTCTCAGCAACGTTGTCAGTATAAGCAAGCTTTGGTTAGTTTCACGGAAATGAACAGTTCTCAGAAAGCATTCTGGTGCCACCTCAATCGCAAACACGTACTCTAGAAGATGTACTGCCTGAAATAGTCACCCTCCTGCAGTGTGAATGCACCGCTCGACAAGATCGATATTCCTCATCGGTTAGTATTCCGAGCTTCTCTTCTAACGATATTACTGAACTGGATATCTGATTATGACCAGTTTCCATGACACTACTTGGAGTTATTTAAACAGGGTTAAGCTTTGAGCTTCTCAGTACCCTCCCTCCTTTTCCCTGTCTCCCATACACTCCAAGTACACGATGTATCCTTCTCACCTGCCGAGGCGCGAATGGTAGCGATGTGGGCTGAGACAGTCTTGTATGGTGTATATCTAGTCACATTCATTCACACCACGCAAGTTACTTTTTGGAGGGAGGGGAAACTCTCGAAACCAAAAAACATTGCTCTTGCCATTGTCACAATCGTTTTTCTTGTCTTGACGACTTTTGAAGTTGCATCGAATTTTCATTATAATCTCCTCGCTTTCATTTCATATCAAGGACCTGGTGGCCTGGATGCCATATTTGCAGGTATATCGTACTGGCCTAATGTCGCTTTGGTCAGTACAGTACAACGTGATTTGAATCGAGTTGCTTCATACTTACCTATCTTATGTTTCCAGTATACATGCACTCAATCTACAGAGTTACTTACGGATGCTATGCTTGTAAGTTTACATGGTGCGATTGATACTTCAACATGACGACTGATATCTCTCTTTAGATCTATCGTTGTCTGGTCATTTATTACTATGATTATCGAATTATCATCGCTCCTGTCATATTATGGCTCGCAAACCTGGGATTATCTGTCGTCATCATTCTTTTCACTGCAACCTTGCACTCCAACGCTCTCTTATATGGCACAAACACCAAACCACTCATAACCGCATTCCTTGCCTTGAGTCTTGGGTCCAATTTTATTACCACAGGTGTGTGGACTTTGCTTTTTTATATATTTACGAATGATTGGATTCACTGACTCTGACCTACTTCCAGGTCTCATAGCTTATCGAATTTCTCTCGTAAAGAGGCGCATGACTGGGCACAATGCAAAAAATGCTCTTCCTGCGGAACGAGCCATCAAAATAATCGTAGAATCAGGTGTCATCAACGCGATTTCAGTTCTTGTCACGTTCATTACCATTTTAATCAATAATAATGCCCTCTATATCTCTGCCGATGCGGTAAGCTCTTCACCCTTCCTTTTCATGCCAATAACTCTAACATGCAAATCTTTGGCTCGCAGGGAAAGATGATTCACAGTATAACTTTTAATCTGATCATCATCCGTGTTGCTGCAGGGACTGTTGATGCACAAACCTGTTCACCTTCAAACACACCGGCGCACTCAGATCCAGTATATCCACTGCATCTCAATGGGCACAGTGTTAGACGTCTTAATTCAGATACTCAAGTGGGCGTTATGGTCCATATAGAGACTATACAAGATTGTTCGGGTTCTTTCAAAGATACTTCCATGCACTTGGGGAACGTTGCCAGGGATATTGAGGAAGGATCAATGATGGAATCCGAAAAAAATTAGAAATTGTTCGTATCAAAAAGTATCTCGCCGAACCGTTCTTCAAAAGTACACGAGAATTATTCAGTATCTTGCCAGTGCTGTCTCCTCAATGTATGAGACTTTCTTCATCATATCATGGATTTCCAGCCATAATTAACCAACTGCTTCTATCGTGCTGATTTTTTCTATAATCTATCGTCTTTACTCTTTAGCTCATCATCAATTTAAACTAAAATATGTCCCTCTCGTCGCTGCCTTACCATGCCTTCATCGAGAGGTCGCTCGAACCCTCCATTACTCGTTTATCCCCTTGATGCGGATGCTTAAAACCATTAATACTATCCATCAGACCTCAGAAGGTATTTTCTCAGTACGCCTCAAAAATGATCAATGTTCAACTTCCTTTGTAGTTGCGAAACATGTGTTGGCGTTGTTTGGCTCTGTATGCCAAAGACTTGATCAAAATTCCCAACTATACTTTCCCAGCCAAACTCGTAAGAGCCCGTCAAGACCCTGACCAGAGGCATCTTCCCAACCGTCACCTTCATCTGTCACGCCATCCCCAAGATTGCTAAAACTTGTTGCAAAAATATCCATCCCTGTGTTTTGTAAACATGCACACGAAATTTTACAGGCAGTGCGCACTGCGCTCCGTGCATAGCGGCAAGCCCGGAACGAACCTAGTTGCATTATTTGAGATGCATGAATCCGGGTATATCCTTCAAGTTTCGACGGTTGAAAGATTCTCAAAAACGATGAGGTAAATCATGGTAGCTAACCTACACCCGCAGTCACGCAGAAATGGTTTTCGTACGGTTCCTTCATGCCTTTTCAACGACTGTCCCATTTATACCATTGGAAATCCGCTGCCAACTACACCTCGGGGCTGTACAACGTATCTGATACAAGACGCATTTTCGACCTCTAACAAGCCTTGCAGATTTTCCTGGTGGAAAATTTGTTGCCTCGTGACGGCATCTAGCGCTGGTCTCCTAGGCCCTTTATAGAGGTGCATAAGTACCGACTTCACAGAGAGGACTGCCTCAGGTCGAACGACTTGCTTTCTCCCCAGAGGTGTATAGCCTCGAAGGTGAGTCGTCTCAGTTTAATTCGAGTGTCTTGCGCTGAGCACGGATTGTTACAAAGGAAAGCAATGACATCTCATCAGAAAGCTCGGATCAGAGCTCAGTCATTGTCTGAACAGCAAGCTAGTATTGTATCCTTCCCACTGGAGATCTATGAACGCATTATCGATCTCTCCAAGGATAACCAGGCTACGCTTCATGCGTGCTCTTTGACTTGTCGAGCATGGTTACCACGATCTCGACATAACATCTTCCCCAAAGTCACACTCAATAGTTCGACAACCTTCAGGCGTTATCTGGACATTCTACGAGTCAGCCCTACCATTGCAAGATATGCGCACACCCTTCGTATCTGCAGTAGTAACGAAAGTAACAACGGAGACTGGTATTGGGCAGCCCTCGTTCCTTTATCTCTCTCCCGCAAGCTAACCAACCTCCAAGAACTCGAATTTATCTGTCCATTACTTCGGTTACATCCTTCTTTCGTCACGCTGTTTTCGCAGTTTACTAGAGTCAGCACTCTGTCAATTTCGGGTCCTATCTACACCACCTTCCGTGACTTTGTCCGGCTTGTTGTGTCTCTGCCGTTACTCTCTAACCTTCGGATTAATTTGGACGGTATCACCTTCCCCGAAGACAATGTTTGGGTCACCCCGTCCCTCACACGATATCTGATAAGGCCAAAATTGACGTCGTTGATGGCACGCGATGTTGATGGTCATCTCACAGCCTTGATAACCTGGTTACTGGACACACCTTCTGTCGACACTCTGCAGACGCTCTGGTTTGAGTTCTACTCTCAGGACGACTTGCATGCTATCTCGAGATTGATCTCGGCTTGTACCGTCCTTCATGATTTAACTTTGGATTACTGCTCTGGTGGTTCTCTGTCTGGTGATATCATAAGTAAGACTGATTCTTGTTCAAAATGATCGTCTTTTCTGAGTTTTTTTAATAGAGTCACTTTCATTCGCTTCCAACTCGTATCTACAGAATATCTGCCTACCTCATATCTCCGTCGACGGTCTCCCTGCTCTAAGATCAACTCTCTCCAGCCTTATTCCTCAAATCATTAGGACAATAAGCCTGCGAGTCACAGCCACTTCGTTCGAGAATTTGATATCAGGGCCATGGAATATGATCGACCATCTGCTCTCGAGTAGTGACCAGTTTAGTCAACTCTACAGTGTCTCTTTGTTCTTGGATACCCGCGGTAAAATACCCAAGAGCCTCAAGTCCACCGTGTCTACGCAGTTACTACCTCTCCTTGATGCTAGAGGTGTTCTGGACGTCTCGAGCGCAGATACTTTCTTCCCGTTCAAATGGTATGATTCAATTTATAACCATGTGCTCACCGACCGTGTTGCTCATCTTATGAATTCAAATTTCATAGCATGATACGTTGGTAGTAATCGTACCTTGCCATATTTCTGGCACGCAATTGTCTCAACTCTGAGTGTATTCCATGGTGAGTTTTGGTTGTTTCATTACATTCCAGCTTATCCTTACATTCCATTCTTGTTCATAATAACATGATATGTTGTCGTTGTAGTTTTGAATTCTTCGACAGATGTTCTTAGTCAACGTATGGATATCTGGACAAGTCTTGTGTCATACTGTATCGTCAAATTATAAAGTCAGGTTATTTTTGTTTGCTCAACATGTTTCATTGTCGTTCCAGGATTCTGCACTGATCCATCATCACGTTCAATACAAGTCTACAACAACATGTTATTTTCTGCGACCTCGATTACGCTTGACTTCATTGATATTTGACATAATTTAAACTTTTGATGCTACATGCGTTACAGCTCTCGACGTCGTCATAATTAGGTCTGGACTTTGCCGAAGCCGCAGTATGCACATTGCTTAAATACCTAGCCTCACTGACAAAACCACAAAACCACTTTACTTTCCACCTTCATCTCCATCCTCCCAAACTTACAGCCTTGACCTACTTCAAACAAAATCACCCTCCACCCGTTCCGCAATGTCAACGACAGATTCCGTGACCTCTCAATGGCTCGAAGAGAAACTCGCCGAACTTCTCGCATCCCCTCACATCTCATTTGCATCTCATAAATCAGGTTTACCAGGTATTCGACTTGGTCCTGGTCCAATCGATTTATTCAGTACCAGATTCAATAATCTCGTAACTCATGATGTAACTGGATCAGTCGCCGGTAAACATGTTGATAAAGCAGGTCTTAAAGAGGGTTTGCTTGCTTTACAAAAGAAATGGAATCCTGATACTGCTAGTTTCAATGCTTCTACTGCATCTGAACCTCATGCGGTTTGTGTTTCCTTCCATTTTTATTTATTTATTTAAGTTGAAACGTTCTGAAATATGAACAACTATGTTCGCTTTCAATTATTGCTTTGTTTAGATCGCGACAAGCTTCGCGTGGACCCAAAGAGAGTCGACTGACAAACATCAAGTCAGTGCTTCTGCATCGTGAGTAATCGTCTATAATGTTGAAAGAAGTTGTTACTAACCATTGCCATGACCATCCACAAAACCACATATGTAGCGTCCGTGAGGAGGGAGGCGCTCCGAGGTGTTTTTCTTTGACTTTAGAAGGCGAACCTTCACTCTTCCGAGTCTCTGCATGATTGGTTGGATGTACCCGCAAGGACTGTATAAATCTATATCAACCGCCAAGCAATTCTGTATTAGTACTATGGTGTATGCGTGCTCATCGCGTCTGGCAAAGTTGTACAAGGTCGTCATAAATCCATGATTCCATTTATTTCCCAGGATATTGAAAAAAATACAAGTGCTGTCCGTGATAATGTCAATTCGTCTCCTCAGTTTCAACCTCAATATCAGCGAGAACCCTTCCTTCCTCGACCATTTCTCCTTTAACACACCCAACAACTCTGACCACACCATCAGCTTCAGCCCTAATAACCGTTTCTGTTTTCATACTCTCCAATACAACAACCGCCTGTCCTCTCTTAACAGTCTCTCCAACCTCAACCTTAACTTCAACCACAACACTAGGCATAGGAGCTTTCAATACTCCTTTAGCTTGAGAAGACCCCAATAGATCCCCACCTAAAGAAAGCAAATATTTAGGTGATGGTATAACAAGTGTTGTTTTATGTCCCGTCAATGAATCGAATAAATGTAATCGTTCCATTGTGTTTGGTGATGTTGATGCAGGGAGTGAAGGCGGCGGAGGTTGAGAAACTATCGTAGTTTGTAATGAAGTTGAATTGAGTGTTGTAGATATCGTCGTAGGCGTGGATAAGTTTGCAGGTACTGATTTGAATTCATGATGACCAGAGGGTGTTTCCACTGTGATATCGAAGAATCCTGATGAAAGTGACCGGACATGAACGGAAACAGGCACAATGGAGGAATCTTCAGTTTGAAGGGTGATAAGACGACCGTAGACGTCTCCCCCGAAACGACGAGATGGCAGAGTTGTCCATGGTGTCAACTTAGCAGGTTTAGGTTGATCTCGTAGAACAACATACAAAGCGGCTTGAGCTAGCAGTTCAGGTGAAGGTGCAGAGATAGGAGGGAAAAGATCTTTATGATGTCTCTGAAGAATAGCAGCCAGCACCAATAATCAGCAGCATGCCTGATTATAATTAGAAAAAAACTTACAGGGATGAAACCAGTTTCAACATCTCCCTCAATGAACGATTCATTCCCAGCCAAACTCCGCAAAAACTCCACATTTGTAGAAACACCAACAACTTTATACTCTTCCAGCCCTCTTCTTAACATCCTCAAAGCCTCGGTCCTATCTCTTCCATGAACCACGAGCTTCGCGATCATGGGATCATAGAAGACCCCGATTTGTGAACCTTGACCGAATCCTTGCTCAAGACGGAGAGAAGGTTCTATCTTAGCAGATGTATCAACTGAGCGTTCGAGCGCTGCGTCTGGTGAAGGGGAAATTGATGACTCGGTTGGAGTAGGAAGAGAGGGTGCAAATGTATGGGTGGGTATGGGGGTTGATAGGTAAAGAAGAGGGCCCGAGTCAGGGAGGAAGTCATTTCTTGGGTTCTCGGCGTAGATACGTGCTTCGAATGCATGACCTACAAGAGGAATAGCTGATTGGGAGAGTGGAAGAGGATTCCCTGCTGCAACCTAGGGTGTAGAACTGAGCACAATCGAGAGCAACAATTCCATTATCGAAACAAACCTCGAGTTGCCATTCAACCAAGTCAAGACCAGTGATCATTTCTGTCACAGGGTGCTCCACTTGCAATCTCGTATTCCTACAATAATCGATGGTTCAGCATGGCATTAAAACAAGAACGTGATTCAGCACTCACATCTCCATGAAATAAAACTGTTCTGTGTCGTTGTCAAAAATAAACTCCACAGTGCCCGCACCGACATATTTAACTGCCAATGCAGCATCAACAGCTTTCTTACTCAACTCTGCTCTCATCTCCTTGCTCAATCCAGGGGCAGGAGCTTCTTCGATAATCTTCTGATTCCTTCTTTGAACTGAACAGTCTCTCTCCCAAAGACTGACACAATTCCCTTGGGTATCCGCGAAAACTTGAACTTCGACATGTCTTGGCCGAATTATATATTTTTCGACCAAAACATCTGCATTCCCGAACGACTTGAGCGCTTCACGCTGAGCGGATGTGAGGGCTTCGTGAAAATCTGAGGAGGAATGAACAACACGCATTCCTTTGCCTCCTCCGCCATGGACGGCTTTGATGAGCACGGGGAACTCTATCGAACGATACATGTCAACGCATATCTTGTGTTGATCAAACAGGACTTACTGATACGCTTGGCTTCATTCAATAGAAAGTCAGGATCTTGGTTTGAGCCGTGGTATCCTGGTACAACGGGAACACCAGCATCTGGTCATAGAGCGAATCAGCCAGCGTACGCATGACGCTGGAAGCAGATATTACCTGACATAATAAGTTTCGATTCACTGAGAGGTCACATCAGTACGTCACAGCAAGGTCGCCAACCTCGTGAACATACCTCTTAGAACCCATACTCACGATGGCACTGGCAGGAGGCCCGATGAAGACCAACCCCTCCTGCGCCAACCGTTCCGCGAACTTTGCATTCTCGGACAAGAAACCATAGCCTGGATGAACAGCCTATTGACGAAAGTTTAGTTAGGTCTTCATTGTAAGGAACTGAAACCCACCTGAGCACCACTTCTCTTGCAAACTTCGATGATCTTATCCATCCTCAACTTTTCATGATTGGGTTAGTTGGAAAGATAGTGAAAGTAGTTGGATACATACATAACTCTCTGCGGAAGGAGCAGGTCCTATACAATACGCTTCGTCCGCCTAAGAGGAGTTCATGAGTTGCATGGCTGAATGCAGGGGGGGAACGTACCAACTGGACATGCAACGAGTTTCCATCGACCTCACTATACACTGCAACAGTCTTAATACCAAGTTTCTTCGCAGTTCGAATCACCCGACACGCTATTTCCCCCCTGTCGAGAACAGTCTATGCTGGAAGGACAACATAGAGACGATGCAGACATACCGATTTGCAATCAGGATCTTGTCAAAATGAGGTTTCCTGTCATCGTTGTGAACAACATTATCTGTAAAGTTGGAATTGTCATTTACACAACCTGTATAACCCTACAGTAAACATAACGGACTCACTCGAAACTGTAGCAAACTTCCTCTTGCCCGAAGACCACTCAACAGCTAGATATTGATTCGAGCTACGCGTGGTGTTCCGCTGAGTTGCTTGAGAGAAAACAGCAGTAGCAGAGTAGATGTTCCTTGATCCGACTTTAGAGATGGATGTCGCGAATCGAGGTGAAGCCAATGCTCGCGTTCGAGCTGCCGCTGTACGACGAGCAGGGATCGAATGCATGATCGCAAAAATGGTATAATGCAGTTCGTCTTCAAGGTTGTGAGTGTCTAAAGCCTTCGAGAGTGCCCAAACTCTTTATATCAACGACAAAGGTCGAACGGCCGGGTCATGGTGAGTGTATAAACGCGAAGACCGGTGAATTTCACAGTTCGCTTACCCCGCATACATCATGTGGGGTACGGGAAAATGTTTCTTTCGTTACAATATCGATAATTATGCGAGACTCAAGAAATGGTAAAATTGTATAAATTGAGGACATACTTAGTATGTACGTGTAAATTAGTAAGTACATAGTGAAGAAACTATTGATACAGGAAGCTTTTAAGCAATACTGATACATATATACCATTGACAGTACCCCCAAGAACACACCTATCTTGGGATTCATGTCGACTGCCAAATTGAATAACTTTATGATACAACCGAGGATGCAAGAATATACTCTTCCTCCCGCGTCGAGATACCAACCAGTTCTGTGTCTTTGGTGAGTGAATCCTGAGGGCGATGCATTGTATCAAAGAGAATGTGAAGGGAAGCAACAGAGAGATAGGATTGATTTTTTGTGTGCCGATAATCGTTGAGACGTGGAAGATAGATGAGTGTTTGCTAACAACAACTCTCTGAGAGCGGAAATCGTTGTAACATCCAGGTTGAAAGTGGTCTTTATGAAAGCAGATTCGACGAGAGGTGTGGTTGCAGCCGTTCGTTCTTGATGACCATCGGGAAGGTATTCCTCCCGGTATAGTGAAACAACTGAGAACAATGAGCATTGTCCAAGTTATCATCTCCGCAGGCTAGACCCCATTACATACCATTATGGTCGTCGACATATATCCTTGGAGAAACACGCTCGTAGAACTCCTGAAAGTCTTTCGGCCATGGTGGACCCTAGAGGGGACAGAATTACTGAATGCCCACGATAGTACTAGGAAGAACGGACCTTGCATATGGTGAAAACATCGTCATCGCAAGCAATAGCCATATCTGCGGTTGATTTCTGACGGCTAAAGATGAGTCTGTTGGTAATGTCAAGTGGATATACTCAAGCGTACCCGGAGTAGATGGTTCAACAACTCGTCCAAAGGCTTCCAGGTCTGTACAAAAAGAGATCAACTTTTGAAAAGGCAGAGAGACAATCTCACTAACTTGAAATTTCAACTCGCCTGCATTGTCCCCGTCATGCGGGGGTAAAGAAGGATCCTTCGGCTCTGCATTGGCGAATATCGTGGGGACGTAGCAGCGATATCGTACCTGGTAGTAGTTGATGAAGATATACATAGGCCCCCGAGGGAAGGATTTAAATTCCCCCTCGTCGTCTGTCTCAGCTTCAATATGTCTCTCCCCATTGCAATTTTCCTGGTCGTAGATATCGTGATTCCCGAAAAAGCTCGATGGTGAAATTCCTATATAATGAATTCGGAACCTGACCACCTGGTTCTCCTGCTTCAAGAACTTCAGCCCGTCGGGGATAACATTCATTCCAGGATTACCCCAGCTGCCGTCGAGGACTCTCTCCTGAGATTTGGGAGCCACAACACCAGCTATGAACTCTGTCGTCGTCGTGAATCCTCTCACCAGAAGCACGTCCTCGGGCTTGGATTTAAGACATAGTGATGGAGACTTTCGTACGAAGTCAGACCATATCATATGGTTGTCACGAACATGGTTTCGGAGCTTAAGACTTGGACGTACACCAGCGAATTTACCGGGTTTCGCAGTGTATAGGATAGCGCCCCTGCCGGTGGAACAAGAGAAGGTAACTTCATTCTGAGCTCACAAACACTTGATCAGTCGAATAGAGAGATAAAGCCTGGTGGGTTACCTTAGAATTGACTGACTCCACTTTCACAGACTTTGAGTGAGTGATGCGAGGCACGAAGTCTTCCACTTCTATGCGCTCAGAATCGTCGATATTCAATTTCGGATAAGTCAGAGGTAGGCCACACGCTTGGAAATCGTAGATGGAGAAGGAGGAAGTGGAAGGAGGAGGGTTTATGACTCGTGTAGACACGTTGTAGATATAACGAAACTGGCCGTCGACAATGACACCAACATCGCCAACTTGAATACCGCGACGGTAGTAATATGGTGTAGGCAACCACAAGGGGTGCCCAAAGCCCTCCTGGCCGAGCTCGTCTGCGTAGATTTCATCGACGAGCATGGAGAAAGGGGTATGAAGTCAATGTTGATTACTAGATATTGGGGGCAAGAGGGGTCAGGCCGCCGCGGGCGCTCGCCATAGTTGCAGGATGTCAAATATTTTAGTTGCTCGCTAGACACAGAAATGTTTTTGAGAGATTTAGAAGCAGCAGGCCACTCGTAAGACCGAGTTGCAATTGAGATATTTATCGAGAATTATCGCTCCAAGATGAAAAAGTAATGGGCCCAACTGGGATTTGAACCCAGGATCCCTTGCACCCAAAGCAAGTATCTTACCCCTAGACCATTGGGCCACTCCTCTGGACAGATCATACCAGATCGGAATATACCCTATAGAATGGAACAGAAAGGTATCATATCAGTAGAGCGCAAGATACAGCAATTGCAACAATACACCTTGATTCAACAAATTCTTGATGCACGTTGGAAGAAAGGTGAGATGTGATCTAGTTGAGAATGATCATATACTGGAGCAAATAAATAGGTATACATAAATCAGCATGAATGTTAAACGTTAAACATTAAGAATTGAATGGATGGCGAGAAAGTAGAACTCACTTCGGATGACGACGGCGGCGATAACCAGCCTTCAGCAAAATCATCCGAATTTCGGAAACACATGGTAACAAAACGTACTGCTTCGTTTTCATAACTGCGGGAAGCACAGCGAGAACCATCCTATTAAGGGAAGGAACTGAAGGGTAGATGTCTTGGATAGTCCTGATAATAAACAACCCATTCAAACAATCCTGCAGCAGTTCCCATTTCCACTCTTCAAAGCCTTGAGTCCGAGAGGCGTCCCAAGAGATTGAACTTAGCAGGATAATGGCCACGTTTTCCCGAGACTTGACGGATAACTTATGAAGGATTGTTTTCATTGTTGCATTTGGATTGTCGGGATGACGAGATTGATAATCTTCACGGAGAATTGTATGAACACAGAAAGCAGTCGTTGGAAAGTTCAGACCGAGGAAACAGTCGCGGACATTGGAGTCAAATATGACCGCTCCATCTCCCGATTGCGAAGCGCCGTTTTCAACCAGAATCTGCATGAGTAATTCAGATCGACTTGGGTTTTCAAAGCCGGGTTCAGAAAGGTACGCTTTCAGGGTCTTCATAGATGAAAGGACTCCAATGACGAATACGCAGAGGGTTAAAAGCATGACCGGTACGATGAATATCAGGAACACTATCGCCAGAAAGCGCAGAATACGTCGCTGTAACAGGCGTGCAAAGAGGCTGAGGGAAGATAGCCAGAACGTTGTCGCTACAAGCATCAAAATTCGAGAGAAGATGTGTTGATATAAGGAATGATAGGAGTTGTTTCGTTGGTGTTGTAAGCCAAACAGTTGATTTTGAATGAGCGGATATGGCACGTCCAGATCAGCAGCAGGATATAAGTGGTCAGGATCTCTGAGCCATCGGAGATATCGATTGCACAAGATGAGGGTGACGGAGGTGGTGATGGTGCATGCACAGAGCTTGAAGAAAATGGATTCGCGTAGCGGGGAAAGTTGGTATTCCACACGGATACGTTCAAGAAGCCCGTTTGGATACGCTGAATTGGTCACTTTGCCCAGCTGGTACACGTAGATGAGCATCGCAAAAGATAGCGCGATGAAAACCTAGAGAAGGACCAACCAGGACTTTAGTACTCAACACATAATGTGGGAAAATATCAAAGATTAGATGCGCCATTCCAAGTCATCCCCCGACGCGTTTTGAGAGATAAGTTGATCTGGAAATACCACCAAAACATGGAAAGAACGCATCTGTACGAACCACGCAGATATTCTCAATTACTGTACACCGGGAGACCCATTTTTTGGCTCTTTTGCTTCTTTCGTGATTATACTTGTCTCGCAGTAATGTCCACCCCTCGTGTACGTTGTTCTACAGAAATGGTTTAGTAGGCAAAACAATACAGCAGCATATACTGACCATTTCTATGATTTGAGGGGATGGTTGAAGTGTTCGTTCAACGTTCAAATAATAACGCGTACTGATTAGTTCAAAGCGGAATGTGAAAAATCTAAACTCAGCCAGTACTCTCTGAATACTCAAACGCCCAATGGTAAACCGTAAAGTTAGTGAAAAACAATGCTCGTCCTAACAGTGTAGTCATTCAAAATGCTACAGCGACTACAAATGCTGACGATCCGAAAATTACTGTATGTCCTGAGTTCATTGTCACTAGCGTCCAAACAGGATATAGATATAACGATGAGGTTGGGGTAAGGATGGGTAGGTTTCTTTGATGGTTGCGGCAAGGAACGAGTGAAGAAGGGAGAAGATCGACGTGAATATAGAGTATGAAAATACGTGATGGACTTGGGCCTATGTTACGAACTGTCCGTCCTGCCACCAATTGCAAGAGTCCGATGAGAAAACTAAGACAGAAACATCAGTCAACGACAAAGGTTAATGACGTGTTACAGGAACATACCTCATCAACACGAAAGATCACGCATGTTCTTTAATCTCTGTTCGAGATCTCATACTTGTTCACCATAGGAGAGCTGGGATTGCTGTTGTATGGCATTGAAGGCATGCTGTCAAGGTGCAGGTTGGATCTGGAACGAGCGATGATTTCAGATGCGACGTCGCTTCCATATTGTTCGGCGAGTTGGCTGAACAAGGCAGAACATCAGTATTATATCGCAAACGACATGGATCCAGTAACATACTTCGCATAATTGTCCATGATAACCGCCATACTGTTCATGTTCAGTCGGTAGGCCTTTGGCATCATTCCTTTACCGAACCTGTACGTGACATGGTTGGAGCAAAGCAAGCCGGCAACCATGACGGCAAGTTGAGCGGGAACCAGCGAGAAGACGACCGTATACCATCTCTCCAACACGTTTCTCTCAAACTTGAGGTATGGGCCTTTACATCCAGGAAGATTGCTTCTAGCGTAACAAGTCTGACTAGCAGCGGCTTCGACGAAAGGATTAAAGTAACCACAGCAGTGAAGTTGATTCTGCACTCTCAAACGACCAGAGATACCGAGATCTCTAGACCATTGAGCGTTGATCTTTCCTTCCAGGTTGAAGGTGCGTTTCTTGTAGGTGATGTAACCTGGAGTGACCAAAAGCGCGAAAGTGAACCAAGTGAATAAACAATACCAAGCAAGGAATGCTCGATTGTTCAAGAGGATACCGGACCAGCCAATAAGGGATGTGAAGACTCCGAGAGAAGCTGCGGTGGTAGAGATGATGAGCTCGGTTTTGTTTCCGACGCGAACAATGTCCGCATGGTTCCAAACGTTGAACCAGATTAAAAGGCAAGCGATTAATCCAGCGAGAGAGTACAAGGTGAGCTGTGTTGGCGGGGTCGGGAATTACCGAAAAGAGAACAACCGGTTAGATGAGACCGCAGCATAACGAGGACAGCGAGAGCAGCGACGAGGGTTAACTCACAAGCAAGTTGGTGCAGAAGAGAATCCATTTGAACCTGTTCCACCTCAACCTAGGTCTAGTCTTTCCTTCCTTGCCACCAAACCAACCACTGCTAACACCATCATAATCATCGTCACCTTCACCGGGCATACGAGCTTCATTGCTTCTGAAAGCCTCTCTCCCACCACCTTGTTTAGGCATCATGTAATCAACATCCTTGCCACCTCTACGTTTGGTGATTGAGTTTGAGAACTTCGAAGGTAGATAGTTGATACTGAGAGAAGTCGAGAGATGTTTGTCGGAAGACATTAGAGGGGTATCTGTTTTGGGGGATAAAGAGCGGAATGAGCCTGAGCGAGAGGCGAAAGGAGCGCTAGGTGGTTCGAGGGGGGTAGCCATGTCAGCGAGCATGTACCGAGTGGATGCGGCGTGAGATGCTATGGACGCTCCGTGCGAGTAGACCGAGGACGTTCTTGAGTGGCTGTTATTCGGATCCGTATTTGTAAGATATGTTGAACGTTGAGGAGGAAGTCGTTTTGGTCGGGAATGCGAAGAGTTGATGAAAGAAGTCAGGCCGACAAGAGAATCCCAAGCATACGGAGAATGTGAAAAGAAAAAGGCGGTGAAGAGATGTCAGCGTAACGATAACCAAATATGCGGTAAAGTCGACAAAAAAACAAACATACGTGGGTGATCCAGCGTCCATCTAACGCCGATTAGTTCATTCAGAGAGGCAAAGGAGAAAGTAATGGATTCGAGAGGAGAGGAGGAAGAGAAAGAGGAGGTCGGGCGGCAGTCGCGATGGGACGTAAGAGGGGATCGTAACAGGCAGAAAGTTTCACACACGCACCGGTTGGGCAGGAACGCCTTGATTATGGCCATGGCTCGAATCAGACGCGAGGTAGACAGACCAGACTCGCTGCATGTTACATGCAATAAATATACAAAGTCACAGTTACAGAATCGTAAAAAGAGTACAAATGAAAAGGAGGGAAAATCAATGGTCGCCGTCGAGGGAGAGGATGCACACAGCGAACCTCTCAGATCCTCTTCCCTCTTGTCTTGCCTCGCTTAAGCGCTTGCATATCATACCGGCCTAAACCATATGTGGCCAACTATTCTGAAGCAGTTTTCTCGGAAAAACACACATCCACCTCTCTCTGCTCTCCTACTGTCGACGTCGGGTGGAATAAGGACTCGCACGTTCCCTACTACGTCCGCCAATACTCCAAAAGTTCACCACCAAGAGAGGCTCCGAGTAGAATCGAGTATGCATTGACAATGGGAACTACCCACAAGGAACTTGATGCAACAACAAATAATGGATAAATCTGTCCAGCCAATGATGATCAGAGATCCACACAAAACAAACATATGATATACTCACACATACAAAACATGTGACAGCACTGCGATAGCAAAATTCGACAACAATTCAAACCTCCAAAGTCCAAGAAGAAAAGCAAATACTCTCAGCCGTACAACGTCAATGTCATGTCGCGGCGATACCGTTGCTAAGACTCGAAGCCCCGCGTTCATACAGAGCCTTGACCGCCTCAGCTACTTGAGCATTAAGAATAGCCTGTCTTCGCACGAGATCTTCGTGACGGCTCCTCTTATAGAGTTCTATCAAAAGTTGGCATGAGCAAAAAAAGACCAGCATGCGTAACCACACAGGATGATCAAACCTGCGCCGAAACAGAGGTTCACTCACCAAGATACCGTTCCCCAACCCAGAGTTTCAAAGGCAAGTTCCCAAGCTTCAAATCTCCATTCTTCTTTGTTTTATCCTTCGAGGATGAAGCACCCATCCCCGCAGCCAACGTGAGACAACTCTGAAGAACGTTACCAGCGTGATCCCCTGCTGTATACATATAATGGGATGACACTAATGCCAGAACGAGAGCCCGCAGATAGTTGTCTTGTGAAGCTGTCGCAAGGGATAAAGCCGTTTTCAAATGTTGCCTACAAATACAATAAAAAAGACACAGCCGGTTAGCATAGAACAATTTTTTTAAGTTGAAATGAGTCGCACCGTCCTTTCAAAATCTCACTCGAAACACAAGCTCGGAAAATCATCCCAATACTCTCCAATATCCCGCCCATTCCTTTGCAACACCTAGCAACTTCTAATGCCATCTCTTTGACCTCATTGAAGCCGTTTGATTCCTCCCCATCTCTATCCTCATTATCTTCGACTTCCTCGTCAACAAACATCCTCTTCTTTCCCTTCCCCTTCAAGGACGTCTCTTTCTCTTTTACTTTCGCTTTGCCCTTTCCCTTCTTCCCGTCACCGTCTTTTTCATCCTTCCCTGTCTCAATCGCGCTCGTTCTAAACTCAACCCCAAGCCTCAACCCAACCTCTCCAGCCTTCGCCGCAACCCAAACAAAACTCTTATTCCCGCCCTTTGTTCCTTCCTGCTCTAAGAAGCTCGCAACTCTATAACATTCTAGAGCTCTAGTTTCCTGTCCTAGCGCATGGGCGAAATGCGCGTGAAGTAAAGAGATCCTTGAAGCGAACAGAGAGAACATATCGTATGTTCTTGTATGTGCTATTAATAAATTCATATGCTGTTCTGCTGCGTCAAACTCCGAGCGCATTATTGATACCTGACATATAATGGTTCAATGTGTATAGTGCAAGGAGATTAGATAAAGAACATACCGAAATAACTTCACATAATAAATCAGCTTTGATCCTTGCTAATCTCTCTTCAATCTCTTCAATATCATCTAAGCCTCCCCATAGTGGAACTAGAAGGCACCCAATAGTCGGTCAATATTACATTTTGCTGAAGAGGGATTCAATATGATCAAACTTACGAATCAGCTCCTGCTTTACCTCCGATTCCCAATCTGCGATTCCGTTCAAAGCGAAAACTTTCCTTCTTGGGTTTCTTCCCGTGACATCTACCTTTGCAACACTGCTCACTAAGAAAGTGAGGAGCCTAAGGACACGAGGATGTGTAACTTGAAGGAGCAGAGGAGTCTCTTCTGGAATCGCAACCTAAAAGCCAAATCAACGAACGATTCAGTTTGATGAGTTGTTTGCATTGATGAACGCGCTGAGCAGAAAACGAACCTGGACAACCCCATCTGTAAAAAGCTCTGAAGCACCAGAATCGAGTAATGCATGGAGATGCGACAGCCTCGGGGAAGCCTCCGAATATTTCCCCATGAACGTATAATAAATTGTAGACATCATCAACGTATGAATGACCATTGTACATTCGAACGGATCATCAAAGGTTACAAAATTGGTATCTTCTCCTGGTATTGCTTGTTGCGCGGGAGGTTTGGTCGTAGGGGTATCTTGCCCACTGGTCATACTGGTATTAGTGGTATGTGAAGGCTGTTTCCGAGGTGAAGCACTTGGACTTGGTTCATAGGAGAGACCTAATACATTCTCAACTGCCGATATAGCTGATGGTACGTCTGACCATTGATTGGATGAGACTAAAATCCGAAGTCGAAGGACATGGGTCAATAACGATATTTTCGAATGTCCGTTTTTAGTAGCTGCTGCATCAAAGTCTTGTACAGTTTGTAAGGCGGATTGAATATCTTGAGCATTTGAAGTTACTAAGGATGAATGTTTTGAAGCGGTCGATGATGAGGTTGTATTCCGTTTGACACTGGTCGACGTAGTATGCGGTGTAATGTATAATGAAACTAAAGCCAGATAAGCAGAGTAAAGTAAGTAAGGTCGGTCGGTTGGTTTGAACGAATTGATGAGAGTTCGCATTTGATTTCGAGCGAATTTAGCTTTGTGTTGCCATTGAGAAAACTGAGATTGTAATAGTCCGATATGAAAGCGGAATTCTCGAAGAGATGGGTACTAATTGCATGGAAATCAGTATATCGCTCTATGTATGCGCATATGTGAGTCCAATCACCTTCTGCGCTAATAAAGCCTTAGGATCCAAGGGTTAGAACTCGAAAGACGGACGTAAGGATAGATATAAGAAATGTTTGCTCACACCCTTGCTCAGAGCGGCATCGACCTGAATATTGAGTGAGCGAGAAGAGCAAGCCATACATTCAAACTCACATACCTCAACCTCAATCCCTCTCGCCCATCGTAAATCGTCATCATTATCCGCTTTTTCATGCAAGCCGCCACTGATAATTTTCATTCCAACCTCAGCCAATCCTGTCCAGGCTCTACATTCAATCTCCGGCGATAGAGCAGGAAGTGAAAGACATTTTCTGAACGAGACTAAAGACATTTGCAAAGATAAGACATAATTTCTGTGATTTGGGGGAAGTGCAAAAAGGCCAGGTAACGAAACAAGAAGGACTGGGGTAGGCAGAGGGCGAAGCTGACTGTTGTTCTCGAGTTCCTGTTCTTGGGAGCAAGATGATGGCTGGCCAATTAAAGGTTTAGTAGAACTCGAGTTTGTCACTGCAGTAAGCGGTGAGCTCGTCAATGCAGAGGGTGGAGAAGAGGTAATGCCGACTCGTTGTCTCTTATGCGGCCTGGGATTATAGTCGACCATGGCAGCGAGCTCAATGTGACTAGTGTCGAGAACAGAAGTCATGAACGCGACGAAGATGACATGAAAACGCGGGTCTAAAGTTATGGCTGTGACTCTCGCGTTGCGTCACACGGAGTGACATCGGCGTTTTAAATTTCAAGAGGAAAATATGCAATATTCTAAACAAATAAGTAATGTATACAAATCCCAAAATCAAACAAAACGAGAGCAAAAAGCAGAGGAAAGTGATAAATCAGAACAATCTATGTCTTCTTTCTCTTTGCCGGACGCTTGGTTGTTCCAGCAGTAGTGCTACCCGTCGGTGTCGACGACCTGGAGGCCTTTTCTTTCTCTTTGTCTGCTCTCGCGACATCGTCAATGCCGCGTTTCTACAAGCATAAATCAGACACTGCTGAGAAACGGATGAAGAGTGCAAAGATAACGTACCTTGCCTTTTGAACCTCCTCTAGCCTTGACTTCCTCCGCTTGAGTAGCTTCAGCCTCCTTCTCAATCATACCTAAAAGTGTATTACACCTTCGCTGGAGCTCCTGTGGGCTTCGACTCTTAAAGAACCAATCGAATCTGAACACCGGGAACTCCGTGATATCCTTCTTGATTCTTTCATAGACATCATCTGCGCGCATCCCGTAATGGTTCAGACGGCAGAGCAGATATCTGTCCTCTTCTTCCGAGTAGACTTTGCCTTTGGTTGTCGGATAATTAAGTTCAAGCTCTTGCATCGGATAACGGACTGAGGATATTTTCTTTGCAAGAAGATTTTCAAGGTTAGAGCGTTTATTTCGTTTGGCTTCCCCTTCTTCGATACGGGTCTTAATACGAGGATATTCTGTAGAAAACTGTTGAGTATAAATTGAAAATAATTGAGAAGAATGGCTGACCAGCAAGCTCCTTCCATTTCTTCTTGAAGACGTTATAGTACGCCTCAACATCCTCAGGAGTCTTATCTTGGATTTCGCTCGCTAGCAATTCGAAGTCAGTTATCCTTGACATAGAAGTTGTCAGTATTCCTTGTCGGGGAAAAGATCTCAGATACGCACCACCCGTAGTTCTCTAACCCTCTGATGAACTGCTGGAAGTCACGTCTGCTCCAATCTTCGAAACCCTGTGCAATCAATTCTTCCTTTTCTTGTTGTTCTTCTTCAGTGAGTGGTTCAGCTGTTCGCAATAATTGTAAGTGTTGGATTATATGGGTTCGATAATGCGCAAACGACCGACCATTATCGATGACCTCTTGAGCGGCCTTTCTCTCTTCCTCCAATTTCTCCGGTGTATCTTCAGGTCCTTGAGGCTCGCGAAGAATGGCAGGGATCTCATTCAACCTCTGATTGTACGTGGGTTAGAGAATCAAGCACCACTTAACACTAGCATTACAAACCTTATGTGAAGCAAGCTCTTTCTCCTGTAATTCTGCAAGTCTAGGAGGGAAGAACTGGAAGTCTTGACTGGTAACATCGAATGAGTTCGGCGCAGATGATCAGTAGAAGGTACGCCTGTGTCAAGAAATTGATACGCACAGAGATAGTTGCTTGGGGGCGCGAGGAATTTTCGGTGCCTTTTCTGTCTTAGAAGGACCGGCCCTCATTGTTTCTTTGAAGTAACTGTCAACAGAATAATTCAATTTTCGCTCTCTTTTTGAGAGTGAAAGTGGATTAAATTGAAGAGTTTTTTTCTAGGACACGAAAAAAATTAGCGAGGAGAGAGTTGTAAGATGACAAAGTACATACTCCAGTGCGGAAGTCTTCGCCCTCCCATTGTTGAACAGATGCTTCCGACTTGAAGTTACTCAAGTCTTCGAAAGTGAGGCCCTCATACTTGCTATTGAGTTCACTGGTACGTTCTTCGCCGCGTGCAATGATGGCTTCAATATCACCGTTGATCAGGAGGCTGGCCAAGAATTATGGTTAGCATGGAGGTACGGATAGCATGGAAATAAAGAACATACTCGTCCGAAGAGTTGACAATATGTTCAGCACCATGAGTGATCATCTCCAGAAGCTCATCCTTGTTAGCAGCTGCACGGACTCGATCAGTATTTCGTTCGAATAACTACAGTCGTTGAAAGCAGGCAACACACCCTTAGTAGCTTGCGTCCGTCCTTGTTGAATGACCAGCTGATCTAATCTCAACTTCTGTGCAGCGCGCTCCAACATTCGTTCCTCCACGCTACCCTCTGTAATAAACCTAAAGACATAAACTTGCTTGGTCTGTCCAATACGATGAGCGCGATCCATTGCTTGCAGATCAGCCTGGGGGTTCCTGGGAATGGCATAATATCTGTTAAGCTGTATAGGACTGTAAGGAGTGTTTATGCATACCAATCAGAATCATAGAGGACGACAATATCAGCTGTAGTCAGGTTGATACCCAAACCACCAGCACGAGTTGTCAAAAGGAAGATGAACTTGTCACTGTCTGGCTTATTGTATTCATCAATAGCAACAATTCGATCTTCATGGGCTGTTCCTCCATCGATTCGACAGTATTCTACAAGAAGGTGTCAGTATTGAGGAGATAGCTGCCAATCAAAACGTACTGTATCCACGGAAAAGACAATAGTCCTCTAAAATATCAAGCATACGACTCATTTGACTGAAAATGAGGACTCGGGATCCTTGCTCTTTCATCGATTTGAGCAATTTGTCTAGAATAACCATCTTCCCGCTGTTTTCTACTAGGTGCTCGTCAGTTGTGTACGGGGGACCTGGCTCAGCACCATCGAAGAGGTAGGGATGGCATGTAACTTTGCGCAGCTAGAAGTATAAAAATTGTAAGAGCTCTGAAACCAAGAAGGGGAGATGACGCATCGTACCTGCATGACCATGTTCATGAGGCGAGTTTTCCCTTCTTTCTTTCCAGTAAGACCTATCAAGATTCAAAATTAAGCACAGGTTGAATTAATCAAAGTCACAAGACATCCATACCGTTCACAGCATCGATATCCTTCTCGAGGACGGAGCGATACCATTTTCGTTGCATTTCCGTCAAACCAACGTAAATGTTAATTTCCTTCTCTGTGTAGGCGGATTGGTGAGACCCGGACGATGGAGAAAAATCTAGACTTACTTGGCAAAAGACTTTTCTCTACATCACTCTTGACACGCCTCAGCAAAAAAGGTCGCAAAATCTTATGCAAAGCCTCTACAACCTTCCTGCTCTTCTCATCATCTCCTTCGGCCTCCGCCTCATCTTTGTGCAAAAAGCTTTCCAAATCTGCATAATCCGAAAATATCTCCGGACAGATGAAATTGAGTAAAGCAAACAATTCCTTCATGTTGTTCTGCAGAGGTGTACCGGTGATCAGCAATCTGCCACGAGACATGAAAGAGCGAACGATCTGCGAGAGAATCGAGTCCACGTTTTTTATACGATGGGCCTCGTCGATGACAATATACTCGAAGGAGAATTTCTTGAGCGCAGACTTCTCGATTAAACATATCTCGTAAGATGTTATGAGAATTTCGAAGTCTTGAGGGATGAGACGGTTGGTGATGATCTCGGCACGTTCTTCTTTCGAACCAGCTAGGACGACAACATTGAAATCTGGCGTCCATCTCTCAAATTCGCGAAGCCAATTTTGGAGAGTCGACTTAGGGACAACAATAAGGTGAGGACCCGAGATCTTCTTGTAGTGCTTCAGGTAAGATAGGAATGAAATCGTTTGGAGCGTTTTACCGAGTCCCTATGATAGTCATGAGCACGATTAGCATTGAGGGGGTAAAAGAATCATTACCATTTCATCAGCGAGGATACCGTTCAAGCCATTGTGGTGCAAGGAAACCATCCAATTAAGACCTTGTAACTGATATGATCTCATTTCACCAGTGATGACTATTGCTCACAATCAGCATGGAGGACACCCAGAGTAAACGAGATATTGCGTACAGCTCGGTGACTCTTCAAATACGAAAGGCTGATCGTCCTCGTCAGCAGCAACTTGGCTTTCCTTGAGCATTTCCTCATCTTCCTCTTTCTCAGATTTGCGGTGGCGAGCACTATTATCACTATCCAAATGTCAAGAGCCATGAAGACAAGGTAACATGAGAACTCACATTGCCTTCTTTCTTCCTCTTCCCTTGGGCTTCGGTTGAGCATCCAGAAGTGCAGCATATTCAGGGTCACGTGCTTTCTAAAGGACAGTCAGGTATGATCTTCAGTCGTGGTAGTGGCCTTACCTTGATGTCAACAAAATGCTTGAACAGTTCGGTTTGCCCAAGAAGATAAGAGTACCGTTTGACTGCGTCGGAAATCTGTGATACGCACGTCAGCGTCACTGGCTAGTGAAAAAGAAAATTGCGGGGAGCATCATCATGGTCTTATTTAACGAACAGGACATGTCGTAGCATGGTTTTAAATGAGCCTTCGACGCCGTTACAGCACTACACACATGCTCGTGGAATCGTCGGTGAGAGGTCGACACGGGAGAAGCAGTCTTCCATGGATGGTATGGTCGTACTCTCCACCTGCCTGACATCTTCGGACTGATAAGGGAGCCAGGACTGTGCGTCTTTCATGAGGTCTGTTTGAGAGAAGATTCCTCACCTTTGCTTTATCCATCGCTTGTCTCTTCTCCTGGAGCTGCCCTTCCTCTGCCTTCCGCTTCTGCTTTTTTTGTTGCCTCTCCGCCGTTGCCTGCAACTTTGACAGCTTCGAAGGAGAGGGCGGTCCCTCCTCGTTGACCTATAAGGACAAACAGTCGCGAATATACGCGTTAGCTTCAACTTTGAACGCGTAGTGATGAAACAATATGCCTACCGCAGCCTCCTCGTCATCCTGAAGTTCGTCCAACTCAGCAGTTTCGTCCACATACTCGCTTTCTACCCCTTCACTTTGCTACAATATATATTTAATTAGACCAACTTCAGATTGTACAAATAGTCCTTTGAACTTACCTGACGCGAAACTATGTTACTCGGAACAACGTCGCTGAGTATATCCTCTTCCATTGGGACATCCTGCGTCTAGAGAATTCGCTTGAGAAGACTTGTGAATGAAGAACACGTCAGATACATACGCTCATCTTGCAGTGATGGTGGTGAGTAAAAGAGAAGTCGTTGGGCCAACACCGATAATTGGCGTGAGCTTGAACTAATTGTTTATGTAAGCATAATTACTCAGGGTGGCGCTCGAAATATTGTTTGCTTCTTCTCCTCTCCTCTTGCTATATGAATATTGTTTCTTCTTCTTCATCGCTCCTGACTATGCCAAGTCCACATTTTGCTACCCTGTTGTCTAAGGTTAAGCCATTCATGTCGACAGCCAGTGCCTCCATGACAATCAACCATACGGAACCGCCGGAGTCATAGTATGCATAGTGGGCCGAGAGGCTACTGAAGAAACAGCTCTTTCTCTTCAAACTTTCGAACTTGCCATGGACGTGGAAATATACCGAGCCTGCATTGCTCTACTTGGAGCAGAAATCGATGCTGTGGCAGATCGCATGAGGCACGACGTTGCAGACTTCGAATGTGCACCCTCTTCGAATCCCTACCACATCACGATGTTCTCCAAGGACGAAACTCGCGCTCTTCAGTCAAATCATTCATCTCAGGAACTGCTTCAGAAAGTTCGCGAGTCAGCAAGGACCAGTCTACACCTCGTTCATTATCTCGGAGTCGGACGACACCCTCTTTCTCAGCCAAATGTTTTCTTTGTTGTCTGTATCTGGGCGAAAGGGCAACAGATACGAAAACATTTCGGTCTACCTCCCAAAGATTTTCACATCACGCTTTCCCGATCAGATACCCACAACGTCGACAAAGGAGTATCCACTGTCTTTTCCAATCAGTTTCCACTCAATCTTTCTCAGGAACTTCTAGATGATCTCATTTTTACTCTACACATGATGGGCCGGGATATTCAGGCCAAGGAATATGCCCTACTTTTGTGTCAGCAGCATCCTGGATGTGAAAAAGGTTTCATACGACTTGGCGGAATCGCGTTGAAATCGGGAGAGTACAAGCTTGCGATGCTTTCCTTTGCTCATGGACACCAACACTCCTGTTCGGTATCTGTGAAGGACTATTGTATTCGGAAAATCTTGTATTGTGCAGCAGAAACCGAATGGGGTACTGTCTTTACTACTGAAGAACAGGATCAATTGCCAAGGCCGCTCTTGTACACTCTTTTGGAACCTTGGTCGGAGGAACTCCGTTCTACTCTGAGCAAAGTTCAGTTCACTCCAACACAGACTAGAGGACCCCGAGATCAGATGTTCATTCCCCTCAACAACCTCGTCGGCAATCCTCACACACCATTCTCCAAGTTACCTCGTTTCTTCCGCTGGATTGTTCCCTTCTTTCTTGCCGTCATGTCGACGCCGCGGGACGCAGTCGACCTGGACCGTCTCTCTTCTCCATCGATTGGCATTCGACATGTACTCACACTTAGCGAAGAGACCCCTCTCAAAGAATCTTGGTTCACGGCACGGCGTGACATCAGGAATACATACCTTCCTATCCCAAACTACCACCCGCCTACTGTGGAACAAATGGATCTAATTATTCGTTTGATCTGGGACTCCGACAACAGCCCTCTTCTGATTCATTGCGGTGGTGGAAAAGGTCGGGCAGGGACCGTCATAGCGTGCTACTTGGTAGCATTTGGATTTTCGAGACCTCCTCAAGATCTTGCTACGGTAAAGCAACCCTCCATGAGCGCACAGGATGCCATTTCTGCTCTTCGTCTTATTCGACCGGGAAGTATCGAGACACCACAGCAAGAATCCTTCGTTAGCCAGTGGTTCAGTACCATCTGGAAAAGGCAATCTATCCTCCCACCAGTAATACCGGAGCCTCCGCCGTGTCATATGGAGATCGAAGGAGTTCTTCATCCAGATGCGAACCTGTTCATTCCAGTAGGCTTACCAGGGTCAGGCAAATCTCAGCTTGCTCGTTCACTACTCGCTAGGAATCTATGTGGTTGGACCTGGGTATGCCAAGACGACGCAGGCAGTCGAACAACGTGCGAGAATCAGATCGGGAGACGTAGCACTCCCGCCAACATGATTCTCGACAGATGCAATACTTCGAAAAGTGATCGGGAGCATTGGCTCAGTCTCGCAGCTGTCTGGTCATCTCATCCTACCTGCGTCTGGTTTGACTATGATCGAGACTTATGTGCTTCGCGTGCGCAATCTCGAGCCAACCATCCAACTTTACCACCTGGAAGCAGAGTTCGAAAGGCCACCGAACAAATGGACAAGATCTTCGACAAGCCTTCACTTGACGAAGGATTTTCTGCTATCGTCACTATTCGCTCGTTCTCCGCATCAGATGAATTAGTCGAACGTCTCTCACCTTCCATCACTCTACTCAAATTTCCACGAACGGAACATCTCATCGACCTCGGTGCAGCTACTTCAGATGATTTGATTTCCCCACATGCTCTTTCTTTCCTCTCATCTCGACCCGGTTCGCGCGTCGTGATCACTGAAAAAGTGGACGGAGCCAATATGGGGTTCTCTCTTTCCTCGGACAGAACCCAAATCCTTATCCAAAATCGTTCGCACTATGTCAATTCGGCTACGCATGATCAATTTAAGAAACTTGGGTTATGGGTTGATTCGCATCGCCAAGATCTATACGGCATCCTAGACCGTGATCCTTACTTTGCCCAACGGTATATCTTGTATGGGGAATGGATGGCAGCAACACACTCTGTCTCATATAACGCCTTACCTGACTGGTTTTTGGCGTTTGATCTATTCGACCGGGGTACTCAGTCTTTTGTTGATAGAGAAAGGTTAGAAAAACTCGTGGAAGGGACGGGTATCCATCTGGTTCCCTTACTCCGGCACTACGACACAGGAGATATGGTAACGGAAGAAGAGTTGAAAGAGATGATACAACAGAAATCAAATCTCACAGATGGGAGGTTGGAAGGTGTATATGTGAAGGTGGAAGGTGGTGGAAAGGTTTTAACGAGAGGGAAGGTTGTAAGGGGTGATTTCATTGCTGGTAATGAACATTGGACGAGAGGCATGATCAACTGGAATGAACTGAAACATGTCTAGGGATGTACAACAATAGGTAATAATCCATTTTAATTAAGTGCATGCAATGCTCATCGTCTTGTTCTGAACCATTCAGTACCTCAAGTGAATCTTCAAAGAAACAGTTCATTCCAAAACTAGCTCAGGCATCAGGGCTGAGGCGGATATTCCTCGAGTATGTGGTCACAACATATCACACCTCACAATCAGGAGGTTGCCTCATCGGTTGTTTTGTATGTACCAGCTTGACACTATTTTATCACTATTTTATCCATGCTCGCTGCTGACATCAACGCAGAGGAGCTCGGTGAGGAGGGCTTTGGGCACCTCTTGTGGTGGCATATGACTGGCAAATCCCATTCGGGGCATACAAGTTGGCGACGTTGATGGCCAGTTCGGTTCTGTATATAACGTGTCTACACAAGTCTTACATCCCCTCTTCCTCTTCCTCTCTGGTTTCCAAGTTGTGGCTTACCTGCGACTTATCCATCACGTAATTATAGTGAGGGTTTTCTGTTTCAAGTTTCGATCGTGACGATAGGGAGCAATATTCGTCGGTTAATAAAGTTCAACATGAATCCATCCTCATCGGCCCAATGGTCTAGAGGTAAGATACTTGCTTTGGGTTTACCAATTTGCAAGGGATCCTGGGTTCAATTCCCAGTTGGGCCCTCCTTTTTGGCATTATTTGTTCGGAATCCGCTACGGTTGCCTTGCTTCAACATCCAACATACTTCGTTCACATTCTCGACATGAAATGCACAAACACCGCGCGACGATACAACTATGAAATGCTTCGATAGTAAGGTACTGTAAAATCGGGGGCAAAGTTGAATACTAATTCGATATGTTTTATTAACAGTTCCCGTAGCAGATCTCGCTGTCTATAAATGTGTTAGCATAGTCCTATATAATCAGCACTTTCCCCCCTCTCTCCTATCGCTCAACTCATACAACCCAGTCTTCGGTGAAGTATTCTATCGGCATTGTGTCAGTACTCATGCAGGAATCACTCCAAGAACGAACTTCGAGACTTCGTGCCGCGGTCAAATTGCTTGCGGAATCCACAGAAGAAATCATTCAAGCATGGGAATCCGAGCACAAGCCATATCCTGTTGATATTCATTTCGGTGCAGATGTAACCAGTCAACCTTCTACAGGAAGCACTGTGCCATCGCATGAACTTTACGAGGCTCGTCGTAGATCTCTGGGAGCAATGGGCGTCGTAACGGAACTCGTTCATGACCCTCGAATGCGACTTGCCGAAATGACTATGGAGTTCTATGAATCAAGAGCTTTCCATATCGTAGCTGAAGCCAGAGTTGCGGATCTGTTAGATGAAAGAGATAAACAGAAAGGAGTCCATATCTCAGAGTTGAGCAAACTGACAGGTGTTAAAGAACAAAAGTTGGGTATGTATTTACCTCCAAATTCGAGTCGATTGATTCACTCCATTCTTACTGTTCTGATTTTCAGCTAGAATTCTGCGAACACTTTGCACTGTTCATGTATTTAGAGAGGTTTCTGATGGATACTTCGCAAACAATGACACTTCG
This sequence comes from Abortiporus biennis, assembly GCA_022606235.1. Lineage (NCBI taxonomy): Eukaryota > Fungi > Basidiomycota > Agaricomycetes > Polyporales > Podoscyphaceae > Abortiporus > Abortiporus biennis. Next base: position 145,128 of record JABYQP010000017.1, read on the forward strand.
GCAACACTAGTCAACGACGAGCCATTCAGAGCATTCCTACTTCTCAAGTGCGCAGTTTTTGTATGTATCAAGCAAACTCCATCAGAATTAACTCAATGTTTCTATAAATTTTCTTTCCAGTTCACAAGAAGTATACGAAGCTTCCGCCAAATTACCTGAAGTCATATTTGATCCTCTCAAAACTAATTCAGAATCCGTCCTTGTAACCCCTTTCCAAGTAGCAACAGGGAAAAATCTAAGTTTATGGGATTGGATGGAACAACCTGAGGTTCTTGAAGATGGGACATTGGCTCCGAAACCCTTGTTGGATAGATTTATGCTTGCTATGGTTGGTGCAGGACGAGCACAAGGTCCTCCTTTGTATGAAGGTTTGCCACAACGTTAGCTAGTTGAAACGTGATTACTAGTATGCTTATGTTTTATTATAATTTATAGATTATCCATGGAGTCAATTGGGAAATGGTACCATCGTAGATGTCGGAGGTGGTGTTGGTAAGAAAATCCATCCATGCCGCATGCCATGAACACCAGAGGACTGACAGTTTCGATCCATTGTATTAGGCGGAATGTGTATTGATCTCGCAAAACGATATCCTCAACTCAAGTTCATTGTTCAAGACAGAGAGGGTGTCATCACAAACGCGCCTTCCATATGGCAACGAGATTTCCCGCAAGCTCTTGAAGAAAAGCGAGTTGTTTTCAGGCAACACGATTTTTTCACCGAACAACCTGTAAAGAATGCGGAAGTATACAACTTGCGTTATATCATGTGAGTGTTATGTCCATCGCTCTACATCTCTGATACATATTGAACAATGGTTCGATTCATTAGGCACGACTGGTCAGATGAAGAATGTATAAGAATCCTATCTTCACTCCGTCCAGCTTTGGGACCTAACTCTCGAATTCTGATTTGCGATCAAGTTATGAATAAAACTTATCAGCCCAACACCGACTCCGGATCCTTTAATGCTGAAGGGAGCAACGTTCCTCACGGAACCCTAGCACCGTATCCTCTTCTAGCGAATTACGGTATCGCACATCGATTCAAACATTTCCGTGATTTGAATATGTTGACGACTATCAATGGGAGAGAACGTACAGCGGAAGAGTTTGAGAGTCTTGCGAAGAAATCTGGATTGGAAGTTGTTAAGGTTTGGGAGTGTAGAGGGATTGTTTGGATTACAGAGTTGAGGTTTTGTAAAATTTGAATCCTGTACCGTTTGCGACGAGTATGACATTTCCGTCATCGAAACAGTGTCGGATTTTTCAAAGTCCTGAGGAACATCTATTTTATCGAGCTGTTATATTCTGGATTTACTACAGATGAAATACAATGCTTGCCTTTAGTAATTCAATGTTCAGAATGTTCAATGGTATTATTAACAGCATCGCAGTGGAAACACTACGGGAATTTTGATATTTTTATGAGTAAAAATTGTAACAAAAAAGGAAAAATAAATTTGATATCTTTGTTGTGATGTTTATTCCGCAGAAAGTTGATATACTCTTTTGGGAAAGATTCCCGCAAAAGCTTGAACTCTTTTCGCATGAGAAACTTGAAGTTTTTCTCATCCCAAAAATAAAAGTAAAAACTTCAAATTTCTTCAACAGGCGGAAAATGAATCAGAGAGGTGACTTGTGATACTCTGAGCACCGTCTTATCCATTTCAAAAAAATTTCAAGTGTTTACTTTCATTTTTTGAATGAGAGAAACTTCAAGTTTCTCGTGCAAAAACAGTTCAAGCTTTTGCGGGAATCTTTCCCAAAAGAGTATAGATACTGAGTCTGCGCGCCACAGCATATCCAGTCCACTACTTCGGGTGAAAATACCATGAAAATAGTAGCCAAAATGTTCGGAACACTTGGCTACTTTTCTCGGTAGGAAAAGTCAAAAGACTTTCAGCATTTTTCACACCTTTTCTGCAAATCCTTCGATATTTTCACAATTTTGTTTTGCATTTGTTGGCTCGGTGACTATAGGTGGAGTGGGTCGAATATTAATTCAATATTAATTAAATTAATTCGAGAAGGAGGAGAGAGGATGTTCTGAACATTTAATAATTCGCATGTCACAGGGAAAGAAGAGTAGGATGTAATGGTTTTAGGATGAAAGGATTGTTGAATTTCCAGTGGCAGTGATTTTTTTCGGCCCTGCGGGGCTTCCACAAATATTGTCCCACACACACAAGTCTTTTTAATGCAGAATACTATCGAAGACACATCACCGCTTCTTCAACAGAACACGAACGAATCAGAGTGATTTGAATGTGCAAGTTTGCACCTTTAATAGATTAAATGTTCACTTTTTAAATAATTTTTTGTAATTTTTTCTTTCCCTGTGGGAAACTCCATCAATGAGTGCATTATCAATTGGCTAGAAAAATGCATCTCTGTGTTCCAAGAAACTGCTAACTTCTTGATTTGTGAACAAACTTCCGGTGGACCTACAAGGAAGATTTCTAGTGAATATATGTTATGATTTTTTTCAGAGGCCCTGCGGAGCACAACAACATATAAAAATTCACAAAGTTCTCCATTGTAGAGTATTCAACACAATCAAAATAAGTGCCAATTTTTTTTTTGCTTCGTATGAACAGACGATTTGAGAAACAAAGAATTTTTAAGAAACACTCTCGAGGACCAATCATGTGACTAAGTTGAATCCCCGACACGAAAAATTGCAAAACACAACAGCTACATGGCAGATTTCATTTTCTGAATCACGATTCTAAACATCTTTCGCTAGTGATTTAACCAATCCCGGGTGGGATTGAGTAACAACTTGCGAAGATATTCGACGATTCGACCTACTATGTGCGAGAAAAAGCGCCCGGTGGCTGCGTTGTTTGCGTTTGTCTAGGTTTTGCTTACCTCTAGTTAGGTCCTAATAGCACTCCACCTATAGTAAGTGAGCCCATTTGTTGGGTCAGCAGTTTGTTACAAAAGTCTGAACAATTTTGCCGCCTTTTTCATGATATTTGCACACGAAATCGTGGACTGGATTTGCTGTGCGCCATGCTCCAGCGGGTGTCCGGACCGAGACAACGTTTGGCACGTGAAGACTACCATATAAAGTAAGCTCACGGGGTTTGATATTCAACGCCGCCTGTGATGGTATTTCTCACTTAAGTTGCTCAACAACTGTTCAACCGTCATGCCACATGCCGTTTTGATTTCTGCTTTCACACTCATCGAGTCTTTCGTCCACCAAAATCGTTGAGGAGAAAAAACCTATCTCTATCAATATGTACGGCATAGTCCATACTTCTCCGATCAGCTTCACTCTTTGAATCTTAACGTCTCAAAGAATACAGATCTAGTATGTTTACAAGGAGTTAGGAGTTTTGAGGTATGTAAATCCTTTAAAAATTAACTGTACGCACCCGTGGTAGTTTTGTTCTCGACCTGATTCTACACATTGAACCAGTTGTTCTGTCTAAATTGATCCTACTCAACCTGCCTTTGGAAAGCTAGTTTCCATTACCAGCGAACTCTTATCAAAGGCGAGAGATATTTTCATGATACTTATCACAATTGACTATTACATTGATAGCATGCAAATACGGCTAGCGCATTTTCCATGAGCTCGCCACAGGAGCCAGCGATCTTCTTCGTGGCATCCCCGTTTGCAGGCACTAACCCAATTTGAATCTTTACAGGGACAAGTCGGTTTTTACTTGGCGGAATGGATATTACAAAGTCTCATCTTGTACGGGTCGCTCAGTTGTTGTCCCTGGATAACAGCCTCCGGACCCTACTAAGCGTCACTCACGCAAATGATAGGCAGCGGTGATACGACGTCGTGGTATTGTTCCTGGTGTCATTGGCTCGGGCGAGGTCGTCGTCAAATTATCCGTATAATCTAGCCATATTAATGCATGCTCTCCTCTTCCCCTTCATCCTCTATCCACTGGCATTCGCACTAGTAACTTCACCTCGCACTCAAAGCTCTGTCATTTGGTCGCATGCAAACTCCTCGATTACCGATAGAAATTCAAGAATACATCGTCGAACTTTGCGCATGCGATGGAGATTATGATCGTAGTCGTTATACACTCCTCTCCTGCGCTCTCACGTGTCGAACATGGCTCGCAAGAAGCCAACTCCACCTGTTCTCGCACGTCATTATCCGGAATGGTAAAACATTTCGAGCCTTCGTCAATGGACTAAAGCTTCGACCAATCAATGGTTATTTCGTCCACGACTTAGAAATCAAAGATCACAATGCCGAGCATTCCTGGATAAACCTCGTCCCTTTACAACTCCCTCTCCTCCTACCCAAGTTGACTTCCCTTCGACTAGAGAAAATTCAAATGACGAACATCCATCCTAATTTCTTTCAAAACTTTTCTCAATTCAAACGGATCACTCAACTCGTTGTTCAATCTATCGAATTCGACAAATTTATCGATTTCGCTAGACTTGTGATATCTTTGCCCAACCTTCGTTGTTTACAAATTTTACGAAGGATTCAATGGAAAGAAGGGTCAGGAATACTCATTCCGCATCTCGTAGGAAAAACTCTATCCAAGAAAGTCCAACTCACCCATCTTTGCATCGTTTTCATGGATGATCCTCATATCAATTCAACCATTATCGATTGGTTGCTTTGGACTTCTTCAATGAAGAGTTTGAAGGAGTTTGAATTGCTTTGTTTACCGTACACGGAGAATTTTGCGAATCCCGTGACAAAATTTCTTGAGAGTTGTGGGTCGTCGATTAATCGACTTTCAATTTCCGTTGATAACCTTGGTAGGATTTCATTCATTCTTTTTCCTCGTCTTCCTAAGATTCATATTCTGAATACATGCTTGACGTTATTCAGATCTCCTAGACATCTCCCCATCAACGTCTCTCAAGATCCTCTCCTTAACACTCTCCTCCATCCTCGCATTTCCGTCAATCGCAATCCCACTCTCTCAAATTAAATCCCAGTATATTCATACAATAATTCTTCAAATGCCAGTTCAATCACTCGAAGAATGTCTGGGTATTGCTTGGAACGTTTTAGATGATTCGCTCGGGACCTTATCAGGACCGCGTACAAGACTCGAAGATTCTTCTAACACTACCCGAGGGTATTCGTTTCCTCAGCTTCATCTTCAGAACTCAAATTCCAAGCTGAACATGTCCGATATTCATCCTCATCCGTATTCTTATTCACGTCATTACCTCAAAACTGTTATCGTCGTATTCGAAGGTATAAGGGGATTTGATACCAAGATCATTGAACGCGAAAAAGCTAGTATCGAAGGAAAATTACCGAAGCTGATGATGAGAGGTATACTTGGTTTTATCTTCAATTGAAACTTATTTCTCCAGTATTACACACACGCGCAATCCATCCATCACATCACAGCCATCTTTACGTCCATTTCCACCCAATATTCCGCTCTCAATTCAAGAGTTCCTGATTCTCCTCTTCCTACATCCCTCCATGTATTTTCGACCTCTGTCTCATATCTACCCATTATCACCTCTCTCCCACATCTCCCAGTTCGCCCTAAACTGAATCATCCTCTGTTTTATTTATTTATTCGACTGTTCTGAATCGCTGTTCGCTGCTTACTGCTTTCCTTTGCACCTTGTTAATTAAATGTGAAATTATGTAAATTACATGTATCCTAATATGTATCATATCCAGAACGGCCCTATCAACGTAGCCGCACAGAGACTTGGACAGTATTAAAGTCAAATTCGCGGAGGCACGTGACATGGCGTTGCCCGTGATTACTTCTAAATTTGGCCTCCTGATAGAGGCCTTTGATCAACAAAGGCAAACAAACTCTCTCTCAATTACGTCCATCATGGTCGAGGCAGGCTCATCTACAAGCTCTGAAATCCAAATTAACGTGAAAGGTTTGTTTGATCTCGTTGAATCTGCGAATTTGACTAAAATTCAGGCGTTCATTAGGTCCAAGCGAACTAAAGCTTCAAATTACGATTGCTACAGACAAGACCGTCTTAGATTTGAAGCAGGCCATTGCAGACAAGTCAGATGTTCCTGCAGATCGTCAAAGATTAATATACTCAGGTAAGAGCTCCTATCTGCTATATATCTTGCGGAAATTCTGATGAGTAAATATGTGTTGAAGGAAGAGTTCTGAAGGTGTGTACAATCAAATCAAATAATTCGGGAATACAAGGCTCACTACATCTGTGAACAGGACGAGGATGCTCTCTCTGTTTACAAGATCCAATCATCGCATACTATTCACATGGTGAAAGGCGCTGCGAAGTCTACAGCATCTCAATCTTCTGCACCCCCAACTCTCCCTACTATGCATTCTGGTCAAAACCCTCACGACCCTCTTACTCAGCTCAATGGCCACCAAGGGTACGGTCTCATGGCCGGTCTGAACCCATTCGCAGACATGGGGCTTAATCCTAATGATCCAAACATGGTGAGTGAAGGCAACTTTCTTTCATCTGTGGATTGTGGATTTTCAATCGACTTTGCTTCGTGTCTCTCAGATGCAAGGAATGCTCAATAACCCACAATTTTTGCAACAAATGTCTTCTGTTATGTCTAACCCAGCTGTCATGGATCAAATTATCAACTCAAATCCTCAACTTGCCGCAATGGGTCCTCAAGTTCGAGAGGTATTTCAAAGTGAAAGATTCAGGCAACTCATGTGCGTTCGACGAATATTGCAAATTTTTTCAAACTAATCCTCTATCCTTCTAGGTCTAACCCAGAATCTCTGCGCATGATGCTACAAATGTCAAGTATGCTTGGAGGACAAGGGATGGGTGGATTGGGTGGAGCAGGTGCAGGAAGTTTCCCAGCGCCCGGTTTGCCCTCTACAGCACAGCAACCGAACCCCCAAACATCAGCGCAGACACCTTCCGCAGGAGCTGGGACAGGCCAACCCGCTGGGGCCCTTCCACCTTTCCCGATGTTCAACCCCTTTCTGTTTCCACCACCCACAGGTGGTGGTGCCGGTACTGGTACTCCTGGTGCTGGCACGGGAACCGATACACTCCCTAACAATGCCACACTGCAGGGCATGTTAAGCGCTATGAACAATACTGGTCTTGGTGGTTTCGGTGGCTTCGGTGGTGCTCCCCTCCCGCCTGCTGATGTAAGGCCACCTGAGGAACGATTCCAGGTACAGTTACAGGTGAATAAGAGTTTTCGTCTTCAAACATTTCGAAAGGATGCTGATATTTCTTTCCTCCCCTCAGCAATTACAAGATATGGGTTTTACAAATGCATCACAGAATGTTCGGGCATTATTAGCAACGGGTGGAAATGTCAACGCTGCGATCGAGTATATCTTGGGTGGAGGTGGACTTTGAGTGGTATGCTCCCAGGTTAACGGTAGACATCTTTCCATTGAACAATAACATGGAGAGTATGAAGTGTGTAGTCGTACATGTTGTACAGTACTAATTATATCGCTTGTATCGTGTTTCGGTAGAAAGTAGAATGGATGGACAGCTGTTTTGGATACCCTGAAGAAAACATGGAGACGTATGTCTATGGTATGATGCAAGAAAGGAATGACGTTTGCAAACTAGCGCAAGGCTAGCTTGTGGCAGGTATAAGGTCAGAATCAAGCTTCGCCTTTTTGGCAAGTTCATCTGGTTCAGGAGTCCGATCACTGAGCGTCCTCTTACTGGGAGATATCGACTCCTCGGAGTCCTCTATACCACAACTTGGTTCCTGCTGATGTTCGAGCTCTTCTGATATACCATGTCAGAATATTCACGATTCTATGCGCATTTCGGAAGGGAACATACCATGCGAATGAGCAACCAAAGCTTCAACTGCCTTCGTACTGATTTCATCAGCTTTCTCAGTAGCTTCTTTCATAACGGCAGCAGGTCTAAAGTATGGCTGAGCAAGCCAGTGTGGAAGAATTTCCAGACCTATCGCCGGATCGATTTTGATCAATTGCTCTGACGTTTGACCTTCTGCTGCTTTAGCATCTCGCTGAAGGAGAGAGAGAAAAAATCAGACATAAAATACGGTCGAAGGGGAATGCAGATATCGACGGTCCACTTACCAACATCCGTTCATGCATCGCATTCACGATGCCCTCGTACTTTTCCCAAACATCATTCTCCTTCCCCTTCTCGGACCTAACCCGTCCCAATTGATCTCTCAAATCGGTTTCTCTGACCAATGCTGGTCTCATAAGCTTGAACAAGTGTCCTTTGACCGCACTGAGAGAAGTGGCAGTCTTCTGCTGCTTCACGATGATAAGGTACTCCATGGCAAGTTCCGTGTGTGGGGGATGCAAACCAGTTGGTGATATCAGGTTCCAGGTAGATGAAGACGAATCGGACTGTGAAGGTGGAGGGGAGAATATTGCGGGATTATAGAGGTTTCCTTCGGCAGACATTATCGCATCTGCGCCTGTCACCTCTAGACATTTCTCGATATCAGAATAGAAGAGAATATTGCCGTTCGCAAACACTGGTACAGAGACAGCTTGTTTAACTGCACGGATTTTGTCCCAGTCTGCCAAACCCTTTGTTTTCGAATGGTGAGCATGTCATGACTGTGTCCATGAGACTAGAATAGAGACGTACGGTTTTACTTCCGCGTTGATCTCTTGTTCGACCATGACAAGTCAAAATTTGGGCTCCAGCACTCTCCAGCATCTTTGCATACTCCACAGTTTTCTCTACTGTTGGGAACACTCGGAACTTTGCTGTCACCGGAACATCGAGTTCACGATGTAGAATATTGACTAGGTTTGAAGGGTACATTGAGCAGGATGTTAACAAGAATGGGGAAATAGATTTACTCAGTTTATAGATCAAATCCCACTCCTCTTGAAGATATGAACCATAATGTCCCCTTCTTGCAATATCTTGCGGACAACCGAGGTTGATATCGACAGCGTCACAATGCGGCTGAACTAGTTTGGCAGCTATGAGCAGTTTGTCTGGATCATTTGCAGCGAATTGAACAATCAATGGTCTATCTTCCGGTCCACCCTCTTCTCCGTTCTCAATGTCAAAATTGACTTGTCGATATTTTGTCCGGATACCATCAGCGAACATCTAGGTATCATGAAAGGTGAATTGGAAGTCGTAATGACTTTAATTTTGACATACCTTCGCATTAATCATAGGCGTATAAACAAGCTATTCACGACTTCAGTAATCCATCCTCAGGAGGGGATTCGGGGTACACACCTGAGCACCATATCGTCTCGACAAGCGTCTCCACGCCTATCATTTTAAGGACATTTATCAAGCTGTACAGGTGTACAAAAAATGCTCACCAGCTCACTCTGATCCACCATCGGTGCTACTACATACTTTGGACTCCCTAGGACCTCTCGATAGAAGTCGTAACCGCTCAATTTCTTTCGTTTCTGTGCGTCGATTCCTGGCATAATAGGCGATAATGTTCTGGTGCGCAGAAAGCGCAGGAATGAGTTGATAAGTCCAGCTATAGTGAAGAAAGAAAGAGGTCTAACAGTGAGAAATACAATGATTGGTCAAAGTATTGAGTTATGAGGTCAAATTTCCCACGTCACTAATGACTCGCATTTACACCAGTTTATACAAATTTTCTTACTTCAATACAAATGATTGTTACTGGGGTAAATTTTTCATTTACAGATTGCGAGCCAAGTATTCGGGCGCTCAACGGTTAAGTAACCGAGGGCTTGTTGCAACTTTTCCCCCAACCCCCATGAACCTTTGCTTGCATGAACAACAACCAGGCTGAGAATACGAATCGAAAGGTGCGACTGGCCGAGCGGCTTGAAGTGGAAGATGATGAGGAGAGACAACAACGGCTACGTGAGTCTAATGCCTGATGTTTACTTCCGGCATTCGTTGCTGATAGGTTGCCAGATAATGTGTTTATGCAGCTTGATAAGTCGAAGAACACACAAACGGACCAAGTGACGAAATCTTTTGACTTTGGAGACCGAACGCCTTTCCCTGTAGCGCCTCCTTCAGAACGTATGTATTTGACTACGATGTCTTGCGACACCATCCCAACCAGCTGAAGGCCTCTTCATGCTGACCTGACCGTTTGCTTTAGTTTTGTCAAGGGTTCAAGCTTTCTTACCAGAATTGGCTGCCTCAAATGCTGTGCTTGCTCGTCGTGCCCAAGAGGATCCTAGCAGCGTCGATATTGAAGAGTTAGGAGAGACTCAGCAGTATATACAAATGGTCAGACAATTTCATTACTGTTCCATGCATGGCTAACTCTTCAATAGAACCTTGGCTTAGGGGTATTTGAACAGCGCGGCCACGAATCTCAGACTTCAGGTAATGCATTTAGGTCGCGTAATGACCTAGATACAGAAATGGGACATGAACAAGTATCTTCCGCCTCTTCTGGAACCTCTGACTCAAGTTCCGACTCTGATTTGGAGATGTCCAATGACTACGACGACAGTGATTCCGATACCTCTTCTGTCGATATCATCTCCGCCTTTTCGTCTGTCATTGCTAGACCAATTCGACCGCTTCCCCGTAGGAGATCAACTCGACCAGAGATTGTGACGCTTGGAGATGGGAAATTTCAGGACTCATCTGTGAAGAGCCCAGAATCAGTATCGAGCTCGGAGGAAAGCCAGCCTTGAGATTGCTGTCGTTGTTACCCCCCTTATTCGTCCATTTGTCTGCTTATACTTGTGCCTTGCTAGCTTAATCAGATTTTTTGCTCCATTATATGGTCGCTCTGGCTTGACTATCTTCAGTGATTTCCTCTGCTTGCCTCACTTTCGGGTTCAACAAAATATGATTCAGTTGACAACTATTGGGATCTACTTAGGCTAAGGAAAGGGTATGCTCTCGTTATTGACGATCGGCTTAACGGCGGCTTTACTCTGCCGCAGTGTCCTTTTATCTTTGAATTCTATGACCTTGCTCAGCGATGCCGTACTAAGTATCATTATTTGCATTAGGAAAACGCTCTGTCAATTACTCGTATTCCATGCGAGACGATCGTCGGAAACGTCCGCATGTCCTCTTTGCTGCCAACCACCATCTTCTCCCCGTTCACCGCAGAGGATTGCGAAATTTCGAGACATGAGCGACCTCGTCGTCCCCGAGAGGGAGTTGGAATTTCGATGGGCCCCGGAGGTATGCCACAAAATGTTATCCTCGAAAACATAGCCCTGACTTCTCGTTAACTTAAATAACAGTTGGTTGTATTGTCTTTCGTGCTTTCCTGGCTAGGAGCATATACCTGCACCCAGGTTGCCATCCATGCTAAATACATGCCGAAGTCTACTTGGAAATGGTTCTGGACGTTCCTTGGAAGTGTAGTGTTCGGCTTCAGTGCTATATGGTGTATGCACTTCGGTAGGTCATCATTTCACACAGATATATTTACTTCTTGTCTCTCAGGTTGACTTTTGCTACTCAAGTGGGCATGTTAGCTTGCAGGCTTGACGTCGAGGCGACATTCAATTATCCGTTGACGATTTTGTCTGGGCTCGTCTCTGTCGGCTTCACTTTCCTCGTTCTAGTAAGCGGTTATGTTATGGGAACGCTAGAGAACTCCAAGCCTGGTGGGACCCTGTCACGATATACACGGGCATTCAAGGTCTTCCTGCGAACGCATTCCTGGCAGTCTTTCAACACTGACACTGAATATGCACCGCTGGACATTGAAGATAGTTTCACCTCATCTTCTCGGACGACAAGCTGCAGCGAGACTGAAGTTGACGATGTTCCTGAGAATGCAAGGAATACCCTGGAGCACTTCTCGGATATCTCCAATTACATCGACGCTGATCCCCCTCATTCTCCGACTTCTGAAACACAATCATTTCTTCCTCCTTCGGATTCACCGACCGCACGCCCTACCCTTGATGCAGAATGGACTGGAGATTCGCATAACCCTAATGAACCGCACGCGCCGAATGACTGTAAGGACTGGAAACATTGGATTATAGCCCATTATAATTCTTCGACCTACGCTGTTGCTATCAAAGCAACTATATGGGGTAGTGCCCTTGGATTTATGCATTACTGTGGAATCTGGGCCATGGATATTCCCGGAGGACGCATTGAATGGAATTTAGTTGTCGTCGCCGCGTCATGGATCATCGCTTTTCTTCTTTGCTTCGTCGGATGTATCGCCATGGTTCACATGGAGATGCATTTCATACGTCAAGTTATCTTCAGTACTTTCGTTGCTGCTGGATCTTGTTCAATGCATTATATCGGTGCTTATTTTTGTTTTATTTTTGAAAGCTGGCCGACCGTTCACTTACACCTCCGCATACAGGCATGGCAGCTGCAACTATTCACACCACTGCCCCTCCTTCTTCCAAAGCAGGCTACCCAGCCTCTCTCCCATTTGTCGTTATAGGAGTGGCTATATTCGTTTGTTTGGTTTCCAACATCGCTCTCTCTCACAGCGTTGTACTTTCTCGATATCGGCTGGAAGAAACCATAGTCACAAAACGACGTCTCTGGAAACTTATAGCCGAGAAGGAGGCCGCAGAGAGAGCTAATGAAGTCAAGCAGCAATTCATTTCCGTCGCCAGCCATGAGGTGACCAGCACTTGTTCCGATGTAATGTTGAAGATTTGCTGAGTTTTATTCTCAAGATTCGGACTCCCCTCCACGCAGTCAATGGGTATTGTGAGCTTTTGAGCCGAACGAGTTTATCGGATGAACAAAGAATATATCTATCTGGTATCCAGCAGGCTTGTCATGGTATCAATGTAATTGTTGGGAATGTCCTAGGTATGTTTCCGAACTAAGTTCCATATATATGCCCCGTTTTACTGATCAAATATCCCAGATTTTAGTAAAGTATGTAGATCTTTCTCGTCAACGGAATATGACTGAATTTATTTCAAAGCTTGACAGAAACAATACCGAACTTTGCGCACAGCCTACGCACATTGATCTTCGGAAGATGTTAGAAAATCAGGCGAAAAGCTTTGAAGTGAAAGGGTTCCGTACAAATCAACATAATACGGACATTGTTGTCTCTGTCTCTAAAGAAGTTTCATCTACGGTCTTTCTAGATGAAAGCTATGTCTTTCGGGTGAGTTTGCAATACCAAAACCAATCATTGAGACGGTCTCTAAAAATCAATGTGAACAACAGATACTCATGAATGTGAGTTCCTACAAGCCTTATGAATGCAATGATAGTCAACATGCGCTTTATCCAGCTTCTCTCCAATGCTCAGAAATTCACGCAGAGTGGTTATATTTTGGTCAAAGCCTACATGAACAACCCTGAAGAACTCGCCATCGAAGTTAGCGATACTGGATGCGGTATGTCAGGATCCTTTCAAGGCGCTCTTTTTCAACCATTCCAACAAGCGAATAGTTATATCGCTGGTTTGATGCAAGGAACGGGATTAGGCCTGGGTATCGTCAAGCATTTGGTCCAGAGGATGTCAGGATCGATAGACTTTCAGAGTGTTGAAGGGGAGGGAACAACGTTCATTGTAAAACTCCCGGTGACACTCCCGCCGTCAAGACCGCTCGAGACTACTAGTCCTGCCACACAAAGAGTTTCCGACGTCCTGGTCAAAAAGCGGATTCGAGTTGTTTATCATAACCCGAGGACCCAGCGCTTGTTTCTCGATCTCTGGAAAAAGACAGGTTGTACAACATACAGCGGCTCCATCGAGATGTCATCCAATGAGCTCTTAGCTGATGTCGACGCTATCTGGGTTGACGTGGAGAGTGTCCGAAGTTCACGCTCTTTGCAAGACTTGGTTTGGCGAAGTCCGCGATCGGGGGAACAACCTGCGCTTTATATCGCCCATTTCGACTCTACGGACTTTAATGACATAGGGGTGGATGTGTTTCGTTCAAGGAACGTTGTGCTTGTGAAACGCCCTGTGATCATGGATCTAGCGATGGGGTTACTTGCAAACCCTATGCGTGAAGTGGCGCAAAACGCCAACTACTCGTTATTGTGTGGATCGAAGAAGATTGGACTCGCACTGCATGATCACACTCCTGAAAAGAGACTACTAATGGAGAAAACTCAGTCCGCCCCTGTGATTTCAACGCTAGACAAGCCTTCTCCTCCCTCTTCCACCTCCTCCCAGTCACCTAAGGGAGATGAAAAGATGAAAATCCTTTTGGTGGAAGACAACATAGTGAGTTTTCTAAGATTGAAGTCTGTTTCACCGCTTTAAGTCTGACGTCATACCGTACCTTGGTGATAGATAAATCAACACCTGGGGAAACGGCTCTTGGAGAAACTTGGTTATGAAGTTATCACCGCTTCGGATGGACAGCAAGCGGTGGACATAGTGCTCAAGACCACCGTAGCATGTTGTGTCATGGATTGTCAGGTTTGTGAATACATTCAGAATTTATTCGTTGTGCTCATTATGACGGTGACTGTAACAGATGCCAGGTGAGCATTGACTTATCTTATTCCCCTATAACGTTCTCTCATAACAGTACGCGTGGGTATAACTCGCAGTATTGGACGGCTTTCTTGCAACCATGAAAGTCCGCGAATTGGAAACTCGAGGAGATTTAAATGGGCGGTTACCTATCATTGCTCTCACTGCTTATGTCACAACGGAAATACAAGAAAAGTGCCGGGCTGCAGGTATGGATTACTTCTTGTCGAAACCGCTGCAGTCAGCTGGTCAGTTGCCTATTCATATCCATGCATTATGATTCGACCGCGACTAATTCTGAGCTATTTTAGATCTTGATGCAACAATCCAATATGCCGTTGCCTGTCAAAATAGACATTAATAATGAACTGTAAAGGATGTCTTGTTTTCTTTATTTTAGGGCTCACATGGGTTTTGGTTTGGGGAATATCCTGCCAGTGCAGATTGATCATATGGTAAACTTTGGAACAATACTTTCGTCCGATCGTATATTTTCTGTCTTTCTCGTGGGCTTATGTATTTGTATTGTAGCAATATATCCTGATATGCGTGGCTAGAGATGCAAACTCCGGTCAAACGCCGCTGCAAGCTATTTTATTCCGCGAAACGACAGGAACACTGGTGACATAAAAGGTATTTTTGATGAGGGTGCAGCATAACACGGCCAAACACAGTCTTGACGGCAATCAATGCGGCTGGTTTGTTGGCCGTGGGTGCCGTTTGTACCGGATTGTCTTGGATGATGATGTTGTCATCGTCTGACTTGCTGCGGCAGGTACGGCAGGAAAATCATGGAACAGAACTGGAAAACAAGCCGACGAGAATAGAGAATTTATATCTTTCTCGTTCTCTCTCTCGCTTGTATACCCCTTCCTGTCTGATATACACGAACCCAGACGACCTCATTTACTGACTTTTTCTTTCAACAGATGAGTCCGATTTCTCTACCAGACCCGCATACGATTGTAAGGGTTTCCAAACAACCTGTATTCGATGCATCAGGTAGGGAGGTGCCATTTGGAAATATCTTTAATGAACGGGAAACGATCGTAGTATTTATTCGTTGAGTGGCTTTTCTATCTTTCTTCTTCCCAAGGCCAACAAACTAACAAATCGATTTCAATAATCAAAGGTCATTTCTTTTGCGGAGTCAGTATCAGAACCTACTCTCTTCCCGCAAAAAAACGAGAATGCTAATGACCAGTCCATTTGGATTTCAGAGTTGTCAGGTCAGTAGAAAAAGACAATGTGTTCAAATCGCCTGCTGGAATTTTTTCTAATTTAAATTGTAATTGTGTCATTTGTTCTAGGCCTATGTCTCACAATTGGCTTCTGTTCACTCCGAAGCACTAGAACGTGCCAACAAGCAACTCGTTATCGTTGGTTGTGGTGAATTTCAAGCAATCAATGCCTATGCAGGTCGGTACCCCCGTCGCTATCAAAACATTGTTCAGATTGACTTTCGGTGTCGGAAAACTGATTTTTTTCTTTGAAATCCTATTCTATGGTACAGAAACTACCAAGTTCAAAGGACCTATATACACTGACCCGTCACGTTCATTATATCGTTTACTGAAACTCGTAGACTCCAACCTCAAGACGACGCCTGCAGGTCAGGAGCGAAAGAGCTATCTTTATAACTTGCCGTTTATCAGGGTTCTTTTCGGCAGCTTATGGGTACGTACAGAATCCAAATCTTAAAAAAACAGAAAAGCTCCGTTTCCGCAATGCGGCATCGACATTGCATACATAACATGATTCATTGATGATGATGATGATGCATTTGTAGAAACGGGTCATTTTCTTGACATATCTTCTTGATGAACTTGTGACATAACTGACGCGTCTTTGTTGTTTGTGTTTTGCGTTTCCCCTTTGGGTTTTTGTTTCTATGTTTTGTCGCTGAAAGTCGGGACCTTTGAAACATCCAAGTCTCATTGGAAAACAAGGGAATGTATCTCAACTCGGTGGTGAGTTCATCTTTGGACCAGGTAAGTAAAAAAAAAAAGATGTTAAACCGCCCTTCTCAAGCCTTTCTTTATCTCATACTCATATCCGAAATACTAAACATCATCTCACTAATACTAATTTAAACGTTTTCCTCGTAATAGGCGACTTATGTTCGTATGCTTCTCGGATGGAACATACTGAAGATCGTACGTGGCGTCTTATTTTTTAATGTTTTATGTTATACTTATACTCAACTCGGCTTGATTTGCTTTCTAATAACTAATACGTTTTCTTTTCCATCATATTTCCATACAGATGTCGATGTTGCCGAACTCATGCACGAAGCAGGTGTGGAATATCCATAATCCAATTCAAGACCAACTTTCTCTCTCCCTCCCTCTCTCCTAGAATCTCTCTCACTCCACAACCAACTGTCACCGTGCCGCATCCGAATTCCGTTTTTTTTTTTACATTCATTTAGACCAGACCTTACCGGTATACCTCTCGCTCTTCGAATTTGTCGTTCAATAAACCGTGAACCCCCCTTTTTTTCGCTGTTGTCAACTTGATATCGATATCGCTTTCTAGTACATACAAATGTTTCCATGATGCTGATGATGCTTTTTATACCTTGCTCACTCTTGCTTGTATTACCCAAATCGCTGCCTGTTTACTTATATCAGACGAATCTTGATGCCTTTCTGTTATCTATCTATGCTTCAACCTTCTTTCCCCTTTCATCGTTCGGTATCTTTTATTCAATTCATCCCTCCACCACACCGCCCGCTTTTAGCTTTTCTTCCCCCACCCAAATTCACATTCCCTCCCCCTTAAAAGTTATAGTATGGTCCAATTCTCTCCAATAGAATTTAAATAAAAACCAAATTAGAAAATGTAATATATTTACATACTACGTACTCGTACATCAGCTATTTTTGCCTAGCTTTCCTAAAAGTAAAAAGAATCTACAGATACAGATACAGCAAATGTTTACATTGGAAGGTATACTATAAACGAACGGAAGCGAGCTAGTCATGTGTGGGTACCAAGGAGAGGTGATATGAGAGCGAACGTAACGGGGAATAAAAGTGCCAAGGGTAAATGGAGTCGAGTAGTTGCAGAGGTTGTGATATGATGGGAAGGGTAGGAAATGTGGTAAATATGAGTATGAATAAATATAAATAGATGATGAACACTGAAACGGTTTGCGAGAAAAGCAGCGATAGAACAGGATGTGATGATGACGAGTGCCGAGTGCGGATGGTGAGAGAAAAATAACATGATGAAGATGGTACAAGAACCCGAAGCAGATTGAGATGCGCTAGAACTGAAGAGAAATTGATCGGCGGAATGGAATGACGTTTTCAATAACGGATTTTTGCGGTTGACGAGTCTAAGGGGCGTCAGGTTACTCATCGTTCAGGAATCTTGTCGAACTGTGCGATTGTTGCTTGAAGGTCTGTAGATATATTACACATGAATGAATACACGAGATGAAGGATGATATCTCCAAAAGAAAATACGTACCAGCTAATTTGAGAGGTTTCGGCAAGAAACGATCCATACCAGCGGCCTTGCATTTGTCTTCATTCTCGTTGCTGACATTCGCAGTGAGAGCGATGATGGGCAACCGCCCATGGATAATGCCGCGAGTTTCAAGTTCCCTAACTTTAGCGGTGGCAGAGAGACCATCAAGAACTATGACAGAGACGACGTCAGAACTCGTAACTGAAGAAAAAAGAAACATGTCGCTCCACTCACCAGGCATTTGACAATCCATGAGACAGCACAGATATGAACTTTGACCAATCATGTCAACGGCTTCTTGACCGTCAGAAGCCGTGTCGACTTCATAACCAAGTTTTTGTAACAAACGCTTTCCAAGATGTTGATTGACCTATTGGGAAGAGATGTAAACTCACAACAGACGAGAGAACCACGAATACGTACCATATTATCTTCCACCAAAAGCACTTTGCCCTTCGAAGCCTCAGTCGAGGTAATATGAGGAATGGTCCCGTTAGTGGCATTAACCGGAGGAATTGATGGCGCAACGTCCTCTAGTCCTTTGTCCTTCTCATTTGGCGAAGGACCCTCGTTGGGAAGAGCAAAGCGTACCTTCCCAGTACGAGTATGCAAACCAGCGTGTGCCTCAGGGTTCTCCAGTAACGGAAGAAGATTATGCATGACCACTGGTCGCTTAATCAAAACCACTCCACGAGCTGTTGATAGCGAAGGTTCCAAAGCACTAAGTTCGTGCTTATCCGAATGGACGATGTAAACAGCTGGAAGATCCCTCCATTTCTTCATCCCGATAAGTTCCATTAAAGCGGGAGATTTCTTGATACTGTCGACATCGGTCCATATCGCATCCGTATCCTTGATAATACTCTGGAACGATAATTTGTCAGGGTTTGAAGGCACGGTGGCGACGCAACCAAGCTGATTGCACAAGTCTGCATAAAGCAGAGCGGTTTTCTGGTGTCGATAAATGATCTTAATCTTCTTCGATGACAGGAGTGGCTTGGTTGACGAAGGTGGGGTGCGATTTGCGACTTGAATGGGTAATTTGACGGTGAACGTACTCCCTTCACCCTCGACCGAGTTGACATCGATAGTACCGTTCATCCGTTGAAGGAGATGCTTCACGATACTGAGACCTAAACCGGTACCTTGTCGAGGTCTGGTGAGAGAAGTATCGGCTTGGCGAAAGGGTTGAAACAGCGCGCTGCGAAAAGATTTTGGGATTCCACACCCAGTGTCGCTGACTTGGATGACAATCTGTTGATGACCCATCGACACCGAAACACAAATATATCCAGATTCACAGAACTTTTGTGCATTCGACAGAAGCTGTAAACGCGAAATACACGGAATCAATCAATCACATTGTCCTGAAGAGATAGAGAGAGACGTGGACCACGCACATTCATGAGAATCTGTGATTGAAATACCATGCCGTACTGTCAGCGTGGAGACCGCGAAGTAAAAGATTCAAACTCACTCGGAAGGTATATGTTTCATCAAGGTACACCCCCACAGGAACATCATTCGCAACCGAAACGATGACGTCGACACCCGGTTCGCCAGGTTGTACACCTTTGGTTTCCGTTATACGCGCAAGATTTTCAGTCATCTTCCTCAGGTCCACAAGAACAGGTCTTGCTGAAAGTTCAAGGTTATTCCTGTCAAGCTGTGAAGAGAAAAGATGAAAATGTGAGTAAATGAACTCCACGTGGATAGCATGTAGAATAGAAGGTTCCTGACTGACCTTACTAAAGTCTAGAGTGTAATAAGTTTAGCGCGATGATGCATGAGAAATCGCGAAGCAAGAAGTATCTATACGAAACCTACCTAGAACGTTCCCTGCAATGACGTTGATAGCATGACATGCTTGCTGGATGCTCGTCACATACAAGGATTGCTCCTCCGTCAAGTTCGTCAGAGCCAATAGCTCACAATATCCATTGACAGCATGAAGGGGCGTTCTGATCTACGGCAGCGAAAAGAAGTAATCGATGCGTAAGGGCAAAAACATACGCTTTGCACGCGGGCAGGGACATACCTCATGACTAGCAACAGAAATGAATTGTTGCTTCAATTCGTTCGCTTGTTCTGCGGCTTCCTTCTCGGCCATGATTCTCCACAGCCTTCGTTTCGTCAGGATCATCTCTGCCATGCGGTTTCGAGAGCTTATGGCACTGTGTGCTAGGGTCCCATTGGAGATGACGCAGACGAAGATAGCGATTCCGACGATAGTGAATGGGAGATAAGCAGGATATGCCGCGTTCGGATTCGGAGGGGCTCTCGTGTAAAACGTTGCTGCTGCCATTCCTGCAGAGCAGTCAGACGCGAGCGTTTACGCGAGGGAGGAGACATACCAGTGTAATGCATTGACGAGATACCAAGTGCCGAGATGGTACTGAAGGCGACTTGCCGTCCAAAGTGGACTTCCATGTGAACCATAGCGAGACACCCCACAAAGCACACTGCGAGCGCGACGGCGTAGGACAGTGCCACAATCTTCAGATCCCAAGAAATCCTTCCCATTGGAATCATCATCGCCCACATACCTTTAACATGTTCAGCATTGGGACAGCAGATATAACAACTAACGGCTTACCGCAGTAGTGCATGAACACGACAGCGAGAGCCCAAATAACCGCTCTGACAACGAGCAAAATTGAGATAGACTGGTAGAGCGCCTTCGTCCAATACTTCCATCCAAATTCTGGGACAGGTCGGTCCCGAGCCTGCGCCTTGATCCTTAAACGAGTTTCTCGACTTAAACCAGCATGCAAAGACGCATTAAACGATGTGCTTGATAACGTCGATCCCGAGCATTCCGTTGATTGACTAGTCGAGTTAGTCTGAGATCGACTAAGCGTAGACTCTGAATCATCGGTGCTCAACGAGTCTTCACTATTGTCGTTAGTGATACGAGCTGTAGCAGTTTGTTGTCGAGAACGAGGACGCTGGCTTCTAGATGGCGGATCCGCTGCGGGTGGATGAGGCGGGAAAGGAACCGTGGGCGGATATTCATCGGGAGTTGTAGGTTCGTCCGCTGGCATGTTGAAGGGAGGGAAAGAGGGAGTACTGCAAGGTCGGGGCTGTTCCCTTTCATGGAGCTCGCTGTGGTTTTGATTTTCGTGGCGATCGTCTCCAGGTTGAGATTCTGGATCGAGTACAGGAGAATACTCTCCCTGTTCGCTTCCAGTGTCAGAAACGGTACTGACAGGGAGATATCCACCAGCTTCCAAGTCTCCTCTGCGGTGTAGACGAATTCGATTTCTGATCCTTGCAGTCAACGTCTTCGACAGTTTCGCGACTGAGAGCACGATCCGGGAGTTCTCGATGGCTTCAGAAAGATATGCACTGGAAAGGGCAGCGAAAGTGAAGAATACCGCGACAAATGCGGAGAAAATGGTAGAGGGTATGTCATAGGTGATGTCAACGTCCAACCTGCAGGCAAGCATCCCGACTATGCCAAGAAATCATCAGTAAAAAATACTTCGAAAGCAAGATGAAAAGCCAGTTAGACTATAAGAAAGTTCGATTGGATGGCGTACAACAACCGCCAGCCGGTATATCTGGAGAGTACGTTTTCGACCTCTGGCAGACTATATTTCCATCCTTTGGTGGATTTTACCGCTTCAACTCCTCCCCGTACACAAAGATCCATATCTGTCGGAGTGTACAACCTTGATGGTAGAGGATGTCTGCGTACCGCTCGGCAACCCCATGAACCGAAGCCTTATTCACAGACTAGTTCATGCAACACGACCCGCCCACCAACTGACAAATGCATCTCGTTCCACCCGTGCATTACCTTGCCACCATAACATCAACGAAGCCCGAAGAACAAACTCACCAAAGTGCATAGACCAAATAGCACTGAATCCAAAAGCAATACTAGCCAACAACGTCCACATCCATTTGAAACGAGCCTGCTGAGTATACTTTGCATGAATGATGATTTGAGTGCTCGTATACGCCCCGATCCACGATATGCATAACGACAGGACTACGAGCTACGAAAAAGTCGAAGGATCCAAGTTAGTCAATTACAAACAAACTTTAGACTTTTTCCTGAGCACTGAGACGTACCTCGGGAGCCCACTTGGGGATAAGCCGACGCTCTTCATCACCATGCAGAACGTCCATGAGATGGTGAGGAATGCTGGGAGGACACTGTTCAGCGTCGAGGACGAGCTAAAGGCGTGGTAAATGGAAGAAAGTGGTGAGCAAGCACTCGACAAGCGGCAATGGCTCAAAGCTACACCTTCACGTGCAAAAAAACAAATCTTAATTTAGATCAAATTAATTGTATGACATCATCGACATGCACCCGCTGGCTTCGGCATGTTGACAGAACAATCAAGTCTTGGTGGGAATAAGGAGGAGGAGGGGGGGGAAAAGAGGCAGCGGAGGGGGGGGGGGGGGGGGGGAGGTGATGGTGTGTATAGAAAAGCGTTGAGTAGAGGTGAACCACTTAAATAATAGTCTAATATCCACTTCTCCAATTTAAATTTCAGCTCGACATGTGTTAGAACCTAAGAAAGGCAATTCGAAATCGTAGGAATCAACACGTTTCTCTGGAAATATTGGACATGCACTGCTCTTCATTTCTTCCACTGGAATTAGAGTGCGAAGCCAATTTGATGTTTATTGAAAGTAGAATGTTCAAAGTCGACCTTCCAGCATCGGAATTATCGTCGGGATGATCGAATTCAATACGACTGTTTGTAGCTGTTATGCAACGGCTTCATCAAAATATCCTTTTCGGGACTGAATCTACAAGAACGTTGATTCAACGCCGCCGCCACGTACCACTCGTTCGGCATTTGCATGAAAATGCATATGTCTTTTCACTGTTATAACGGTTCTGAAATAACCGCTATACGAATGGACCAGTAGAAACAACATGGAAGTGACCGTTTGGCTTGACTCTAGAGGCGACCTTGAAGTAATATAAAGGAGAAAACATTGACCAAGATATATACGTTGAAGGGATGCACACTTAATGCTCTGATTACGGCCTTGAGAACGTGACGTTGAAACAACCAAGGCACGTTTGAGGCACTGCACAGCGTCGACATTGAAGAGATGTCGACCAGAGTATGCACATTGAATATTGAGGTCACGCTCGGTTTGGGGCTATACCGGAGAACACATATACTAAAGAGCAGACAGAGAATAACCAGTCCGCGAACAGCCGACCAGCCAAGTAGACCTTGCCAGTGATGACTGAGTCCTCTTGAAGACGTTGAATATTCTTCCTTGTGATCTTGATGAATAACATGGGAGCCGATGCAGCAAAAATGGACGACTGAAGAGCGGCATAGTGAAAACTGCCAAAAGCGGGTCAGAATTGGCTCAAGCAGGGAGAAAATTTATGCATTACTGTGCTCACCATACGTCCCGGCGGTAACATGCCCTTGTATTATTGTCTAGAAAGAGAAGAGGATAAATCACGCACAATGTTACAATAAACTAGAGTTGATATACCATATCAACATTAGGCTGAAACCTCTGTGTCGCGGAGGCGAACATCATCGAGGCAGAACGGCGCATATCACGAGGAAATTGAAATTTGCTGCGCTGTCCTTTTCACGATTTCCGAGTGAGATGTTGCACGATGGATATGCATAAATGAACCTAGGCTTTCGAAGCGGGTCCCATTGTCGACCGTCAAAGACATAGTGTGTAGTGTATCCCGACATTCAAACGGAAAACCCCCGTATAAGCTGTCAGTCGTGTAAGCGAGAGGAATACCTACAGATATCAACTTACTCTCAGATAAAAACCACCAGGCAGCTGTAAAAACGGGGGGTCAAGTATCAGTGCGACAATGCACTGTCAGGCTACCTCAGCGGTTTAGACGTCTAAACATGATGCCAGTACTGGACTAGTCACGAGATGATCTTCACTTGACTTCGGAGCCCTTGAACCAAGACAAGAGAAGTTACAAAATCGATTGAGTTGACTCTTCGTGGAAATGAACTTACTTCACATTCCTCTTAAACCGCCCTGCATATACACATAAGTACCACCACGGAGCCGCCACGAAGTAAGTGCTTAGAATACTTGAACTTGGTAGCACTATCATTGAAGAGCTTCGGACCGACGCTGCCTGTTGAATTTTGACACAATCAGTAACGATCGTGTCTATTCAAAGCGTGCAAAGCGTTCAGTTCATAAGACAGACGTCCGAGATGTCCGACAGTGCATTCAACTCTTCATAAATAACTCTGCAGGTGTATATACGCACCAGCTTATACATAATGGTAGAAAAATCGAATAGAATGTAGAAAGCTCGATATGGCGAAATGGATGTTGGGCGCCGGGTTGTGGTGAGATGAAGTTAAGTGACAGGTCGGAATTAAAATCGTGGGGAATCCGGTTCGGTGGCTTAAAAAGGGAGGCGAGTTACTTGGCTGGTTTGATGACTGTGAGACGATGATGTTTCCAGTTCGGAGTGGGAGAGATTGGAAAAGAAACGTGTGCTAATGCAATTTACTGAAACAATGTTTCCGTATGTTGCGAGAAAAATGACAGTAAAAACACAGGGATATCGATTGTTCCTCCAACTATGCGTGAGAACGTTGGTCGGTAGTGTTTTGCCTCCAGACAGAGACGAGGATCGAGAGGGTTCGATTCAAGAAACAATGGGCTTTTGGTATCGTCGAGGTATGATCGGCTGTTTCCGAAACATACCAAGTTGAACAACCTTGTCACATTTGCGGGCTAAGACAGATAGTGCTCGCGTCAGTACATCAACCAGGCCATAGATGGCGTTATTGGATTCGTACTTCCAAGCTCGCTGCTTGTCACCAGCCTGTCTATCAGATTGCACGGAGCGAACAGGTACGCCTCAAACAGTGTCGTCCTCTGACCTTCCCTTGCCGTAGAATATTCTGCACGACCCCCAGCTTGTGTCTAGAACATGGAAAGTTGTACGCACCAAGTCAGACTGGCTCAGGACGGATCGTCAGCGTGTCGCGAAGGACATGAGGGATTGGCATGAACGCGATAAGATTCAATTAAAAGCTACGACTGACAGCCATTCACACCCAGAAAACGAATTCATTTTCCGATTCTTCCCCACTCTGTCAGTTGCCTCGAACATTCCCAAGCAAATCGGGCGAAATGAGTTCTCAATCGGCCCAAGCGTGCTGCTTCCTCTATACTTCACCCTCTGGCGTTTGCACTTCATGCCATCAACTCGCACTTAAGTACGCCTCTCGTCTCCATCTCGCCAATCTTCCGTTCATCCCCCTCCCCTCCGACTAATTATGCATTCCTCCAACAACTCCTTTCCCCTGGCGGAGGCGAGACTAGTAGCCCTCTTCATGGAATGCATCGGCTACGGAATTTATCTCGTCACTCTCGGTCACGCTCTCCATGTTTTGTTCTCCAGAAACGACGGCATCAAGCGGCCCAAGAGCATCCCACTGCTCGCATCTACACTCTTTTTTGCTGTTCTTACTACTCTCGATGTCGCTGCCTCTTTTCGTTTCAATCTCGTCGCCTTTGTGCTCTATCGCGGTCCTGGAGGTCCGGAGGAGGTCTTTGCAATGGTGTCGTATTGGACAAACGTGACCCAGGTTAGTATCTCGAAGTGAAGGAAAATCATGGTCACGTTACAAATGTGCTCTTCACAGTACGCTTGCACGCAGACGACTGAGTTGATCACAGAGGTTATGCTGGTGCGAATGAATTATTCTCACTACTATCACGTTATTCTGGTCTGACATTTCTGACTTCTCAGATATACCGCTGTCTTGTCGTCTACTATTATAATTGGGGCATAATTGCTTTCCCCATCGTCTTATGGTTCGGCAACGCAGCATGCTCCATCGCCATTGTTTATATCGCTGCTGCTCTCAAGTCCGACGCTCTTGTTTACGCTCATCAAATTAAACCGTTCATTACTGCATTTGGGATCATGAGTCTCGTTCAGAATTTTTTGTGTACCGGTAAGTCTCTTGTTCGGTCGCAGCTCTCCGCTAATTGATGTCATCCTCCACCACAAAGGTTTAATTGCATGGCGCATTTCTCGCATCACTCAAGGAGTTTCCGTTGTTAGTACCATGCCATCAGTGCGACCTCATACTCTTTCCCGTGCCAGTCGTATTATCATCGAATCCGGTGCCATGAATGGAGTCTCGGTCGCCATATCCTTCATAACAGTTATCGCAGGAAGCAACTCATCATACTGCTCTGCGGATGTGGTATGTGCAGCCCTTTCTGCGGATTGTACGATGCATTCACACAAGACCATTAGGGAAAGATGATTCACGGAATCACCTTCAATCTTATCATTATTCGCGTTAGCAAAGGATTGACCACCGGACGAGCTGAATGGAAGGGTTCTTTACCAATTCTGAGTTCTCCTCGCACCCCTCTCGAATTCGTTCCGCATCCGCATGCCAACAACGGTCCATGTATATCCAACGTTGACTCATTTGGCGAAGTTTCGGTGTTGGCTTCTGACAGAGGCCGGGAGAACATAGAGATCGCGATGCTGGAAGACATTCCTCTCGGTTACTCGAAGGAGTCTCCTGTCTGAGATTTGGAAATTTTGGTTTGACTCAGAGCTGTGCCAACGATGTGAGTTTCCTCGACCTTCAGCCCATCAGCCCTCCCAACTGACCCCGCATGCTCCATTTAATAGTCTCTCACGTTCTAACGACGTTTCCCCATGGATTGAATCACAAATCTGTACCCCAATGTTTTATTTTGGATTGAAAGATGGTGAATGGTAGCGTTGACGATCCGAGTCGGTGTCATTTCCCAATTCTTGGTCCCATGCGCTGCTGCATGGTCGATTGGAAATACGGCTTTTGATGTCAGTGGCTTTCGCGTTTGAATTTTTTTCAATCTACTTATCAGTACTGAAATTTTCTGATACTTGTAGGTCTTCAATTTAACATCACAGGCCATACGATCTACCGGATACTTTCGCGACCTTTTGGATGTTCCATATGTACAGTATTTGTTTCTATCGTGGGTCCCGAATAGTATCATAAGCTACCGACATTGACGTTCCTCCAATCCTTGTGCTCTGCGGTCTTCCATATCATGAAGGGTTGGATTGATCGGTGAGTGTATTTGATAGAATTTTTATAATCATCTTGGCAGGTCCACTTATTATAATGTAGGTCTCGCAGCCTAGGCTAGGCCGGGTCGATGCTCGTTTGACCATTAATCGTGTCGAAGGCGAGTCAACTCTGAAGCATGGATCGTGGTCGCGCACGGTTACGAGTGTCGAGTAGATGATGCTGTTTGTTTGTTCGTATCGGTTGTGGTCATGTCACCGTAAATGGGGACATTGCCTAAGGAAATAATAACCCGTGCGGATGTTTTCTAGTTAGTAAAGCTAGAAACATGAGACCTTGGCTTCCTCGAAATTAATTTTATCTGTACTCTACACGTAACATAACTATATTATTCGATAATATTGATGAAATTTAATGAGTATTACTGGGTACTAATTGGATCTGTATGGGTTGATGATGAAAACGGCTCGAAGAATAAATTAGTAATTGTTCATGAATTACAATTCGTGCACCTAATAACGACCATGAGAAGAACCAGTAAGAAATTTCTAATGAATTATTGGCTGTGTGAGTGTTTCCAAGAGTATGATAGTATGCGGCATGATGGGTTCTATTCCAACTTCTGGGCGGCGTTGAATATCGAACCTTGTGAAGTTACCTTATATGGAATAAGTCACGTGCAACCAGTTTCTACTCGACACTGGACCAGACGATCTTCTTCTGTCTGTTTACATGGCTGTTTTCTATTCTTGAAATACACACATCTTTTCAAAGGAATCCCTATCGTTCCTCTCCACGATGACCCCGCATTCGAGTCATTATTAGAGTCCGCGATCATTCAATCTTTGGTGATCGCCACTTTTTTCATATACTACTCCGATAAGTCATGATCATAGCGGGGTAGAATCTGATTATCGAACTGGTACGGAAACTTCAAACTTGGAATCGTATGGGCACAGTGGACAAGGAGGAAGAGGTGCAACAAGAGCTTGAGAAAAGTTTCTCGTCGGTAGTAGTACTAGAGAACAATACAAATAACTGAGTAATCATATGCGATTGTGTGTGTTTGAAGGTGCAGTTTTGGTGCAGAACCACATGGCATGATGGCAAGCGTTCCGTCGGTGAATCCAAGGAGCCATGAAGGAGGAGCCGTATGGGCTAACATGAGATATTTCCTCGGTATCTTTGGTGCGATCGAGAAATTCTAGGTCTGAACAAAGTTGCCGGTGACCATTCTTAGCCAATTGGCCAGGCTACCGTTACCCAATCACTATTCAGATCGCTTGCTATCAAGAGATGGTTTGTGGTATTTTCTACGATTGGTCAGGAATCTTGAGCGCGGTATCTTTGGAGGATGTAATGAATGGTTCTTCAAATATAGGGATACTTTCAGATGCTTTCGGTGAAAGTTGAGAACATACGCCTTGTTTTAGTAACAGTATCGGATGAACATATCAGCGATGGTCGATGGGCTAGAGATATGAGCCGTGGCCACCTTCCCCACATGCACGGACACCCGCCTTTCTGGGGCTGAGACTGCAGTTGGAGCTGGTTGGAGTCGTACGAGGATGTTGTCGAGAGTAGTGCTCTGAGTAGTAGTGTGTGTGTTGATTAGTTGAAACAACGTTGAATAGGAGACCTGATAATTTCCTTTTTCGGCGGTCATGCGCTTAGGTAAATCCGAGGAATACTACTAGCTCTGAGCATAGAGTCCGTTATGTTGTCCCCCTCCCTTCACTTTTCCACTTCGGACCACGACCATCTACCTGCGCAACATCGTGTGCATTGTCTACAAACTTTTTCTTAGTCGATTTGTAGTGAGTTTATCGAACTCTAGTTCCGTTTCCCCGCTCGGTCTCCCGACTACGGACGAGACCGGAGGCGTTCTCGTGATTGGATCCCTATTTCGGCAGTCGACCGCCAGTGAATGCGCCTCTTGCAGACTATAAAACCTCCTCCTTGGTTCTGCTCTCGTTCTTTAACTTCCCCTCTTCTGCATCTCCCTAGAACTCGTAGGCTTCATACCGAGGTCGACGCTAAATCTCTCCCCACCTTCACCTTTAAAGTGAGTTCTCTGAACCCCTCGGTGGCTTGATCCGTTCAGTTTGTTTGTCTCCTGACGCTCGAGAATCATGATCTACCTTCATCTACTTTATCTGAATCTATTGCGCTAACCTATGTTCTCTCTTTCCAGTTTTCTTCCTCTGTTAACGACATCATGGTCCACCAACACGGTTCTACCCCTTATGTGACCCCTCACATCCTCCACAAGCATTATGCTCAGGCATTCGATGCTGAATCCAACAATTGTGAGACATGACATCGTTTGATCATCCTCATCGCATATACTGACAGAAAATCTTGCAATCGACAGTGGTTGGTAAAGATTTGGAGTACTTCTCCCAAGCTGGATTCGACATGGACCGAATTCAGATCAAGCGCAATGCTCCTGTTGCTCAATTGTACGAGGATGCCATTCGAAATGAGGGTGCTATTGTATCCTCCAGCGGTGCTCTCATTAACTTCTCCGGGAAGAAGACTGGTCGTAGCCCCAAAGACAAGCGTATTGTCTATGAGGAGACCTCAAAGGATGAGATCTGGTGGGGCTCCGTCAACATCAAGTTAGATGAGCGTGAGTTACGCGTAGTGTTTTGTTTTCGATATAACGCTCACATTTTGCGATAGACACATTCGAAATCAACCGAGAACGTGCCATTGATTACCTTAACACCCGTGATAACGTCTACGTTTTCGACGGTTATGCAGGCGTAAGTTTGACCAAACATTTTTGACGTTGATGTTTTCTCATTGTTCTCTTCATATATTGCAGTGGGATCCCAAATACCGCATCAAGGTCCGAGTTATTTGTGCTCGTGCCTATCATGCACTTTTCATGGTAAGTCTCCTCGTTGCGTTGCTTTTGCCTATTGTACGCGACACTGACTTCGTTTCGATCTTTCAGAACAACATGCTTATCCGCCCTACGGAGGAGGAGCTTGCCAACTTCGGTGAACCTGATTTCATCATCTACAATGCTGGTCAATTCCCTGCCAATCGCTTCACCAAGGGTATGTCTTCAGCTACTTCCGTTGAGATCAACTTCAAGCGTATGGAGATGGTCATTCTCGGTACTGAGTACGCCGGTGAGATGAAGAAGGGTGTCTTCTCAGTTATGGTGAGATACTTTGAGAATTTTGTTCATTATGGGTTATACTCATCAGATGTCGATAACCTAGCACTACCTTCAACCCGTCAAGTTCGGTCAACTTTCCCTTCACTCTTCTGCTAATGTTGGCATGGATAAGGGTGATGTCACTCTCTTCTTCGGTCTCTCAGGAACCGGAAAGACTACCCTCTCCGCTGACCCTCGACGACTCCTCATCGGTGATGACGAGCACGTCTGGTCAGACACTGGTGTCTTCAACATTGAGGGTGGTTGTTACGCCAAGTGCATCAACCTCTCTGCTGAGAAGGAACCTGAAATCTTCAACGCCATCCGCTTCGGTTCAATTCTCGAGAACGTCGTCTACAACCCTATTTCCCGTGTTCCTGACTATGATGATGTCAGTATCACTGAGAACACTCGTTGTGCTTACCCCATCGAGTTCATTCCTAATGCTCAAATTCCTTGTGTCGTTAACACCCAACCAAGCAACATTATCATGTTGACTTGCGATGCTTTCGGTGTTCTCCCCCCTGTCAGCAAGCTCACCCCTGAGCAAGCTTCCTACCACTTCCTTGCTGGCTACACCTCGTATGTTTATTCTGGTTCTTACATGTGCAATTGCCTCTAACTTGTTTGATTATAGAAAAACTCCTGGAACTGAGGATGGTGTCCTTGAGCCCATTCCCACCTTCTCCACTTGCTACAGTGCTCCCTTCATTGTTCTCCACGTAAGTTTTCCCTACTCGCTACATTAACAAATTACTTATTGTTACATAGCCCGGTCGCTACGCTGAGATGCTTGCTGAGCGCATGGCCAAGTACAACGTCGACTGCTGGCTCATCAACACCGGTTGGACTGGTGGCAAGTTCGGTACTGGCAAGCGTTGCCCACTCAAATTCACTCGTCGCATCGTTGACGCCATTCACTCTGGTGAACTTGCCAAGGCTGAGTTTGAGAACTTCGGTGTCTTCAACTTGTCTGTCCCTACCGGCCTTGAAGGAGTTCCTCGTGACCTCCTTAACCCCAAGTTGGCTTGGTCTGATAAGGAGGCCTTCGAGCGCGAAGTTAGGAAGTTGGCTGGTATGTTCCAGAAGGCTTTCGCTCTCTATGAGACAGACGTAGAGGAGAAGGTCAGATTGGCTGGTCCTCGTGTTTGAGTGATCTAGTCGAGGAACCCCCATCTTTCTTTCCTTTTTTTTCGTTTGGTTTTTGAGAGGGTGGCGATTACTTTCATGACTTGACTAGACTTCATTTTTGTTTTTGTTTTGCGGACGGTCTTATTCATACTTCTGTTAACCTCGGTACACAACATATTTTTCCACGCATACATACTGCATTTCCCCTCATATCGCAAACTCTTTTTCATTTTTTTACCATTTACTATCGACGTTTTTTTTTTCATTTGTTTATAGTGAAAGTGTTTTTTTTTTCGCCACACATACTAAAGAAGAGAAGTAATTCAGAGGATTCGATGTATTCATTTCTTCGTTTCCCGTTGTGTATTCAATATATAACGATCATTGTACAGCAGACTCGATCTACCTTGCGATGTTTGAAAAAAAATGCTATAGCTAAGGTACTCTGTACATACAGGTGAGGTGATTAAGTTTGAATTTAGTCGACCATGCTGACGCTATGTACCGACAAGTGTTGAGTAGATTGATTTTGGATTTCTTCCTGGGAAGACTTCAAATTCGATTGATCTGGTGATTAATCAGTGTGACCTTTCGTTGTTTCAATGGTGCTAGAGTACATAGTCTCAATACTTCACTTTCTGCATCAAGTCATATCGTGATAAGTATCAAATTGAAGTTGTTGTCGATTGAGACTGATACTCGCGAATTCCTTTTGAATGGATATCCATTATACCAAATATACTTAGCGGCGTTGCACCCCCCAAATATTCTTCCTTTCAATTTGGATCTTACCGCTTCGAGGGCCATTTTATAGCAAATGCTCAGCACCCTGATGATTATTCACAACGAACAACAATCTGATCTTCGCACTGCTTCTGTTCATAAGTAATATGATCCACTGCGGGGACGAGTTGTGAATATATCATATCCAGGGTCTGGCTCACTGTGGATTATCGCATTTCTATCCCTGATTACTTTGTAGATATCATATGATTTACGTCAATTATATCACTGTCTTTAAATCTCCAGTCGTACCAAGCTGTAGTGTATCAGAATGTCCGTCAAAGAGAATTAGACTATACAGCACTCAATGTGCATACGTAACCAACAATAGAATGAATATAGGCGCTTAATTAACTCAATCTCTTACCGCTACTCTCGCCGCAGTTGTCTCCTGCCTGCTCTGATCTTCACGCATTTCATCCTACCATGACAAGCGGTCAGAATAACCAGAGCAATACCAATTCACAATCGCAGGATTCACCGACGGATTTCGCAGCAGATGCGGAGAACTCTCAACCCAAATTACCTCGACGTCCTCTGCCCACACCTGCGGAACACAAAGCGGTACCTACATCTTCATTCTATGGAACTACCACAGGATCGACACAACCGCATAACCGAGATTCTTACTTGGGATCAAGCCATACTGGCTATATTGCCCCTACTGCTTCGCCACCAAGTTATGCTCGAGAAACATCCTCATTTCGCGAACCAGAACTAGTTGTTTGTACTGAAGAAGATGAAATACCTGGCTTGTTACCCATTACGGATGATAATTACGCCTCTTCCTGGCCAACACAACCCGATTATTCACCTTGGGCTCGTGGCTGGGATGCAACCGCTTCAAAGAAGATAGACATAGACGGACGAGATGAAGACGAGGAGGATAAATGGTGGGACAAGGAAACTTTGGAGAGATGCAATAGACCTGGTCCTGGTGTTCTGCCCCCTCTACTCTCAGATTTACTACACAATCCCGAGCACACCTTGTATTCCATCACTGCCAGTGCTCCTATGACCGCTAGGACAGCGACGGCCACGGCGCCGTCTTCATCTCCATCTGCTCCTGTTCCATATCCTTATGCGCCATCCGCGGATGAGATTAGGACGGCTATTCCCCATCCAAATGCATACTACTGTAAAGAACACAATGGCTGGGTCTTACTCTCGTGGTGTTCATCTTCTGTGTTACCAACCCTTGCACCCTCATTTGTGCCGTCATCTCCCTTACCTGACCAGACTCGTCGCAAATACACGTTGTCATGTGTTAGTGATGGTGAACAACCATTTGGACAATCAAATAGAACACACCATTTTCACCGATACCCTCGAGCTGTTGATGCACGATCGCTGACGACTCCGTTCAAACGAGCGGATTGGGAGGAGGACCAAATCCGGAAACGGAAAAGGCGAAAGGTGACTCTGGTTTTGGATCCATCCGAGGTGTCTCAGGCCATGAAAGATTATTCCATGCAAGACGAGAAGGATGACGAGCCCGAAGGTGACCTCCTCGACCTCTACATTTGCTGTCAGTGTTCCACATATTGTCTAGTATCGGAGGTCATTCCAGGCGTTATTCCTCCGAAGTTTTTGGAAGAGGTTGCCAAGGAAAAGTTTGCGCATCCTGCTTTGGATCGGACGCCAAAGGCCACTGTAATTGCTGGGCTGGAAACTATTAGCACGTATGTCTCACGGTTCTCAATCTGTTTCATTACTGTATCTAACACAATGCCACACATTTCTGTGAACTTCACATATTCTGTTGGTCAGCATCATCCAGAATCGCCTGTGGAAAGGTGAGATACGGGACTTACCCATTGAGAGACCGAAATTCCAACAAAAATTAGGATGGAATCCGGTAATGTAAGTTGTATTGAATCAAACCCGGTTATCTATGCTTATACGTCCATTGAAGTCGACAACTTTTTGAGCATCTCAATTTTGAACTCAAAAGAAAAGATGGCCAACTCGCGGGTATCGCTTCTCAGCCATCTTCTCCTGCTCCATCAACAGAAAGTTCCCTTCATCCACCTTCCACAGAGCCGACGACTCCTGAAGGGAAACGCGTTCGCGCGAAGCTGTTGAGAGCATGGGTGGAGCTTAATGCTTGGTTGTCAATTTACAGGAAGACGAATAGTGCGTAACATCCCTGGCTTTGACGATATAAATATCCTAATACTTTCCAACTGGAGGCGCTCCATTGGGAGATTATGTCCCACTGGGCACAACAGTCACGACGGAGAGTGCTCGAGAAATGTACCAAACTGCAATTGGTGCGCATGTGAGCCAAAGTCAGTCTTTTCATTATGCTCTTTAAAAATTGGAAGATATTAATTTCTATTGTTACAGTTTCACGTGGAAATTTACCTGACCCACTGATTGGGTACACGCCTCTTGATCAATCGTGGTCTGCACTTGGTTTAACACCCAGCTCATATTCACCTGGTAACATTGTTGTTCTCTGACACATCACTGAAATTATAGCTAATTGAAGCTCATCTCGCCTTCAGAACTTTTGCTGTTCGCCTACTTCGCACAATGCCGATGCGATCCGGCAAATACAATGACTTACTTTATGCATTTCAGCAACATTCACGAAACGATGAAGATCCTCGGAGTCACACCACCAGAAAATCTTGATGTCATACTCATTGAAGAGAAGTCTCGTGGGAGATTCACACAAGATGACCTTCGTGCAGCGATCGCCACACTTGGCTTTGGCAAGGATAACGAATTAGGTGTGGATCTAGATGATGATATTGACGACCAGTTCATCTATGATGCATGGAAAAATGGATTGAAGAGGGCGTGGAAAGATATTGAGCATGGTAGTGAGAAGCGGAACGCACTTAACGATGCATTTAGGATTGTTGCTGAGTCCAGGAGGAGCAAGAAATTGAGGACAGCATGGCAGGACGAAAAAGGGACTGGGATGACGCCTGATGCTGCCTATACTATCCTAGGCATTCCAAAAGACTTGGATGAGAGCATGATAATTCCTATCTATCAAATGAGGGTAAGTCTATACTTCCTGTGAATTGACACTGGGTATTAACTTATACATATAGGTCATGGATCAACCCCACGAGCTAAGCAAGATGAAAGAAGCTTTAACAGTAATTGCGGAACTCATAGATAGCCAACGCTTGAAACAATTCTTGGAAACAGGGACCGATCGTAAGTTACTAGACTATCATAATTCCGATACAAGGATATTCACCACTGCCTTAGCTGGAGAAGTAACTCATGTC
Source organism: Abortiporus biennis (assembly GCA_022606235.1). Classification (NCBI taxonomy): domain Eukaryota; kingdom Fungi; phylum Basidiomycota; class Agaricomycetes; order Polyporales; family Podoscyphaceae; genus Abortiporus; species Abortiporus biennis. The sequence goes on from JABYQP010000017.1 coordinate 180,297, forward strand.
ACTGCCGCTGATATGCCTCGAGGACTCAACCAACTAGGCAATACTTGTTATCTGAACTCGCTACTGCAGGTAAGATTTGTTGGTTTAGTTACTTTCTCAAGTTTTGATGTTTTTGCTGCAGTATTTCTATACAATCAAGGACCTTCGCGAAGCCATTGCCCCTCTCGCCAATGCGGACACCAAGTCTCTAGATGATAGTAAATTCACTGATGATGATCTGAAGCGACACCGAGTAGGAGGGCGACTTGTCACTCGAAGAGAGATTCAACGATCAAAGAAATGTAAGTTCTATTGAACACGTATACCCTTCCTGTCACCTTGTTGAATGCTTCGTCTAGTTGTCAGCCAACTAGCCTCTCTATTTTGGAATTTGGAATACTGTGAATCGGCTGCGGTGACGCCCACCATAGATCTAGCAAAATTGGCTCTTGTGACCTCACAAGACGAAGAAGATGATCAGGGTGGTGCATCTACAGACGCTTCAAATGATACGGACGCTACACTGGTCGAGGACGCTCCTCATCGTAGCACCTATGAACGTTCCTCTAATTCCCCAGAGCAGGCGTCCGGCTCCGTTCTCGGTAAACGTTCTCGGGATCAACCTCAATCCATGGATATAGATAGCCCGCCTGCAGATTCTGACAAAGACAAGGAGAACTATGTGTTGGTCTCAAAACCATCATCTCCACAATCAAGGTCATCGGCTTCTCCACCTGCTACATCTCCCGAGCCGACTGGCTCTCCTTCGACATCGAAGCTGAAAACTGTAGAACAAGATACAGATGTTGAAATGCAAGAGGTTGCTCCAAAGCCTCCACCTCTACCACCGCGAAAACCTCGAGAAATTGATGATTCTGTAATGATGTTCGGTAAGTCAAGACGTCGTTGTCACGAGAATCAGTGCTTATAAATTGGATAGGACGACAACACGATGTTTCTGAATGTATGGACAACTGTATGTTCCAGATCGAAACTGCTCTGCTGGATTTTGAAGAGATGACTGGTTCTGACGACGATAAGACAAGTGTTGTGAAACGGTGAGTCTTGCTACGGCTGTGATAAAAAGTGACGAGATCTCAACATGTTTGCTTGTCGATAGTCTATTCTACGGCAAGAAGCGGCAACGCCTGACTCCTCTTACCCCGCCTGTTGATCCTCGACGCCAGGTCACATTACACGAAAAAGAAGATTTGTTCTCACATCTTCATGTGAATGTTGCGGAAGAAGGGCATGATATCTATGATGGTCTAAGCAGATATTTCGACGATGTCGTAGAATTTGAGGGAGTCAAGAAACGCATGGAAGTCAGTCTCATAGACCTTCCTCCATTATTGCAGATCCAACTTCAGGTTCGTCTCATCAATGCTGATTTGGTGACATAAATATCTCATTTCCGAACTTCCAGCGTGTTCAATTTGATCGTGAGACGCAACAAGCATACAAATCACAAGCATACGTGAAGTTTGGTGAAACCCTTTATCTGGACCGTTTCCTAGATAGCGTAGATCCCGAAAAGAAGGCCAGGTCGAAGCTGGTTCAATCACAGCTCAACAATTCTCGAGACCGGATACAAAGACTCACGCAAGGAAAGGTGAGCTTTTTTTCTAACATATCTTATGGCCCATACGGTGCTTATCAGACGCTATTCCAGTTCGCGCCATTTGCTCCCGCATTGGGAGGGGTAGCCGAATTCCTAGCACAGCAGGACTTGTCCGAGTCAGATTTGGACCCTGCAATTGTCGCCAACTTGCGTTCTGAGAAGGACCTGATTATATCAACAATCGAATCGGAGCGGGCGAATGTCGTTAGACTGAAGGCTGAACTAGAAGATTTGTGGAAGAATGATTGCGAAGCCGCGTACGAGTTGACCTCTGTCTTTATTCATCGCGGGTCTTCTCCGTCTTTTGGACATTACTTTTTCTATTCTCGACATCTCCCAGACAAACCCGACTCCTGGTTCAAGTATAATGACTCGGATGTCACTGTTGTTTCGAAGGAAGAAGTGCTTGCCGATACCACAGGTTCCACTGCTAATCCTTACATGGTGAGCAAATTATTTGTACGTTTGAGGCACCACTGTTGACGACACATCCTCTCAGCTGGTATTTGCGAGGAAAGGAGCTGATATTATCGAGACTGTGAAACGATTCGACCCTGCTACTATTGAAGACATTAACTAGATCCGTGGAATATTGTATTCTAGCATGCCATAACCTTCTTTCGTGGATTTGTAGCTTGTGACTTTCATTGTATCATAGATGATTCTTCAATGTGCTACCATCCTATCAAATAATATTATTCATGAAGCTTTAAATTTCTTGAAACGCGCGCGCAATATGGAGTTTTTCACTTTTCTATTGTTCACATGAAAGAAAATGTACATACTTGTTTGGCTACTAACGAATTTCTAACTTACTACCTCCATAGTAGAAGGTGATGCTACAAAACTCAGACCCGACGTGCTAAAAATGGTAAAATAATACAAAACTGCAGAAATACCCGTAACAGTACAACGCGAATAAAAACAAGAAAAAAGGAAGAGGTATCGAGCTAATGGCACATGTAAAATATAAAAAAGGCTCATTTTAAATCCACCTCTTTGGTTGGGTATTCCGAGTCTGGTGAACTCTCCGAAGTAACCATGACTTCTATTGGCCTATTTGTCGAGAAGTTGGTAACAACTTGAGTTTCTCTTCTGTCCCAAAATTGTAGAGGTATAGGTGCTGATCTAGATGACGTTCCATTCTGTTGAGAAATAGTACTTTCACCAGGCTTCTTTTCGTCAAGACGGACGATGATCAGATTGAATGATATAGCATAAATCACGTTCATCTACAGTGGTAGGGTATGACTATCGTTAGCTTACAGGAACTAGAAATGAGAATGATAGGTACTTACCACGTCAGAAACAGGATAGTCAGCATTGTTACCCGCCAAGTAGGTTGCAATGAGCATGATGTTCGCAAGGGTTGTCATTAAACCAGATTCAATGACAATGCGGATGACATCTGCAAAAGTACGCCTTTGTACTACTCGTGCGGATTTGAGAATAGCAGTCTCCTTGGCAAAGCGATACAAACGGAAGCTGATAAGGCCTTCAGGAATAAAATTATTAAACATAAGCCCCAATATAAACATGTCTATATAGAAACGAAGTAGGACTCACCAGTTGAAAGAATACTGCCGACACAACTTGTTACCATCCCTGATGTTAAGAATGGTTTCAATGATGCCACATTTAGAATCGCGTCTTGTTTGAGGGTAGCAGCAATGTAAACGGCAATACCGTAACACACGACGTTACCAACCCATAGAATGAGGGGAGCGATGATAATCCACCAGTTGTAATAATAAATTACGAAGCACCGATAGACCTGAGGCGACAATGACAGGAATTAGTGTCTTGACACTTCTCAGCAGGTAAAACACCTACAAGCATAGCATCTGCGATCAAAACGAGTACAGGAGTACATATTGTCTATCATGTCACAAAAGTCAGTGGTGAAACTCGCGGACGAAATGACAGTAGGTGAAAAAAAATTAACGCACTCTGATAAGGTTATCCTTATTCGACGCGTCGGACAAGAAGTCTGCTCCGGCTTCTCTTGTATTCGAGAAAACAAAAGCCACAAGCACCTGCCTCAACCCAACAGAAACATCCAGGGTGACAAAAGCGGCTAGCGCGAGAGTAGCGAAAGCAAGGATGAAATGAAGCGGTTTGTTCCAATAATCCTCCTTGTGGATGAAGCATCGCACAGTACGTTCCAGAGTGATCAAGTAAAATCCAAAGAAAATCGACTCGAGGAATAGAGCAACAATGCGAGCTTCAGTTAAAGGGAACTTGTCCCCCATGACGATTTATAGTCAAGGAATTGAGTCGCACAGCGAAGTGGACAGGAGATGTTGGGATGTCGGTTCCGCCGCGTTGGATGTAAGGAGTGTAGAGAGGGAAACATTCGACGGGGTTTTTTTCCAACAGGTTGCAGTTTGAATGTTGCTCAAGATAAGGACTTTACGCAAAGACTTGAAAGACGCCCGAAACAGGGATCGTACCTCAATTTTATTTTCCAGCCTTCGCAGCAGATGCTCACATCGTGCGTGGGGAGGTGCGATATCTGGTTTTCCAGCGTCAAGGAACGCCACTATCATTGTACAAACTATTACTCGTGTGAATCTAGGACTGTTCGTTAGAAACCGTTCATGTATTTGACTCTGAAGGTCTAGACGATTGACAAGATTCAACTCACAGAAAGGGATGCTAATCGTAGAAAAACGCCAATAAATGGTATCCGGAGTATGCTGTACCGTATAACGTCGTCGGCCGTGCGCACACACAGGGCACCTCGGGCTTCCACCAACTTCCTAATTGCATACCTCTTGAATGAAGGGAGGAGTTATTATCTGAGCTGTTGAAGATAATTGGTATTGACAAACAGGGCAAAGATGAGAGATTGAGAGATTGAGCACTCGAGCTCGCGAGACTCGACCTGAATGTTAAATAAAAACAAATAAAAAATCCTCCGACTTTGAATGTTTTTCCGAACCTTTTAAACTTTTTGGTAATCGGCGTACTCCATCCAGTACAGCTATGCAAAGACATAGCATACTACACAGCATGCGGAATCAACTTTGAGTCCAGGACCGTTGACATCGGGGAAGAGTAAGCGAATGGTCCCTTGACATCCGCCCATTATCCATTGCGATGATGCATGCATATGAAGCTTAAGAGATGGATTGGGTGGTTCCTGGGTATGACGAGAAAAAAAAGGCCGTCGTCCGACTGGTAAAGATAGGACTGATAGCGTTTAAATTCTTCAGGATTCGTCGTTCCAGACAACCGACGTGACCACCCAAAACCCAGGGCGCCCCATCGTTCAAAACGATCTCGTTTTTTTTTTCGTGTTCCTATCTGTCCGAGTGATACTCGAATGGTAGACATTTCTGAACCTGTTTCATTTGCCGCAAGACTTGTTTCGATAAAACTTGCATTGACATAATAAGAAAACCATGCATGCATGCGTACGGTTTAGCGTGTATCATTCGCAACATAAACACGAGGCTACGAAATCACCTGTGTACGGTAACGACGCCACGCATATGGCATATGCATACGGTCTTGCAAAAGAAAGCCCGAATTCGCCAATTATACCAATAATGTCTTAGACTGGGTTCGGATGAAAAAAAAAATCAACTGAACTCACCCGCATCTCAAACTTCAGATTTTCTCTCTTTTTCACCGGTGTGCAGGTAAGGCACCATCTCGAATCACATTTTTTTCGCGTTGCGTTGCGATCCTTGGCCATACTTGGGTAGATAAGCCAAAATTGTGGTTTATGATTTACATACGAACTCCGAGAGAGAAAGGAAAGAATTTGAATATCGTTGATCTCCATAATGATGGTGGTGTTGGGTTTCAAGTGTACGAGGGGAAGAATGATTTTTGCCGTGGATTTTGGCGGTCCCGAGATAAGATAAGATTGTGTTTTGATGGCATTCGCACAGTTAGTACTAACAACTCTCCTCAGGCTATGAGGATCTTTCAAACTTCCATCAATTTTGTTACTACTTACTACTGTTTATATAAGTATGTATTCGGAATACAAAGGTGGAACTAGAACGTGAATAGCAGTTTATCACCTTTTTAATTAAACTTCTTTGAAAAGTTTACGCGTCGAAGCAATGAAATAATCCGAACAAGGACATATCATATATACAGTACTCTACAATGCAAATCCTTGTGCAAAGATTGCGTTTTGAATTGTACTATGCATTGATCAAACATGGCGAAGAGTTCAACACTCCAAATTCTTGTAAATATGCATGCGAGTACGGTGTTAAAGTTTATTTTATTTGAAAACTTTACAAGGTAAGGTACTAATTGCAACTTGATTAGAATATGCAATAATACGGGCTTTTGGCATAAACATCCAATCGACTTGCAAACGTGTGTAAGTAAGTATACAACTGTTATTACATCCAGCAAGATCTAAGAGAGGATTTTCAACTTTCAAGCAGTAGACGTCTTCAACCAATAATCTACCAGTAACCCGATCCAGATCAAGGCACCGGTAATTCCATGAGACTAGATACAGATAAAAAAGAAACTCGATCGTAAGTCTCTAAACTTTTGGTAAAAGAAAAAAGAAATTCGTAGTGAACCGAAACTTACCTCGTATTTGATTCTTCCTTCGTCCGGTGAATTCACATTCCAAGTCAGGAACTGAAGGAGGAAATGGATCGCCGATCCTCCACAAGATATCAGAAAGAACCCAGTACTTTGTTTGTTCTCTATGCCAACGTAAATGAGACTGCAAAGGAACAATATTGCGAAACATGTTAAGATAGGGCGAACCCAATCACCGAAGAGGACTGCAGTTGATTTGATACCAACTTGAATGTCGTCCTCTCGGTCTTGAAGTGCGTACATCGTATCGTACACGATTGTCCAGCTGATATCAAGTACGAGGAGTGAGTATACGGGCCAATCACACGAGTATGTACCACATTGAAGCTCACCAAATCATGCCTAGCATAAAAATAGAAACCATCTGGAGACGGGTGGTTCCCATAATCATCATCCATGCGGTAGGAAAACCCCAGTTGATAGTCAGGCCTGTCGGACATACGAACAATGATTAGAAACATAGAGTGCATTGAAGGATAAGATGTATAACCTAAGAATGCTTGTGGCCAATACGTCCAACGCTTCATTAATGGGTAGAATACTAGCAATGGAAAGACTTCAAGCAGACCGATCAGCGCACTGATATGGGAGAGATGACGTTTAATATTCATGACCGTTGGAACAATAAGCATAGATACTTACGCTTTTAAGTTTATAAGGAGAAGCATAGCTACAGCTGGCGAAAGGTTGAAGAAGAAAAATATCCAAGCTTCTGAGACGGACACGACACCAGATGGTAGTGGTCGGGACTTTGTCCTTGCTAGAAGCGAAACATCGATCAATCAATAAAACTGTACTGATAATAGAATAAGAGTTGAAAGTCAGGACGTACAAACTTGTCGATCAAAGTCGATGTCGAAGATATCGTTGATGATACAATTTGCACTATGAATGAGGGTGCTGCCGATGAGATACATGGTAAAGTAAACCAATAGATCTCGCAAAGGCATGTCGGTCGAGTAGGCAGCCATAGTGAGTGCCCATGCTAAACCGACATAGAGGGAGTGAGTTATAGACCCGAAAACAATTGTTAAAACGAGAGTACTTACCACAAGGCCAGAAAAAGCACAGGTTGCCGATGGTGGATTTGTGAAGTCTTGTAAGCTCAAAGAATCCGCATAGTTTAGACTTTGCAGGTTTGAGAGGAGGCAAGGTTGAGAATAATGGAGAGACCTCTGTGTAGTAAGTCGACATGATGGCTTGAGGGGTGTTGGGAACTTGTGTTATGTTGGAAGAAAAAGTCGTCGGTGGCAATCATATTTATAGGGTAAACAATAACCGATCCCGTCGCGTTTTTGAGTCTGATCAGTTTTTACGACAAGGATAAATTCGACATGTACTCCATTACCTTGGTGGCTTCACACCATGTTCCAACTTCATTACGGTCTTCCCTTGGTCATAAATCTGTTGAGACAGAAATAGCGGTGCCTGATGCGGATGATTCCTAAATTAAGCAGATAGGAGCAAATTAGACAATAAATACTGCAAGATTAATCCAGGGATAGGAGGGTTTACTGCATGGTCTGGCCAGGAATGGATGCTGGTGAGTCGCCAAACGTACTCTTCTGAAGCCACATGTTGAGCGTATTGCTATGGTTATTACAATACAGAGTCTTTGGTGTCAATAAAGTACTTGATAAATTGAACGTGGACAATTTGAACTTGAAGCTTGAAGTCTTGTCGACAGCGACCCACCTGATGATATGATGCTGCACCATCGATGGAAATAATACTGCAAAGTACCCTGTTTTCGTTGATCCAATCAGCGTCGGAGGGACATTCATCGAAATTTGAGAGAACCAGCTGCACTTACACTCACCGTCGGCATGCACTTCATACCGTCCAATTCCGTAGCACGGGAGAAACTTGCGAGGGAAGAGCGCCTGTGTTAAGACGTGTAAAAGTGACACCGACCCCTATCAACGCATGACCGATGCTCTCGAACGACTTACCACAGACAGTGCGAGCTTTCTTAATATTTGTAAATGACATATATCTTGCTACAGGTACCCAGCAAGTGAGTGCATATTGTAACAACAAAAAGACGACGAAAGCAAACAACAACTTGTACGTGACGCGTGACTGGACCCGGAAATGGGGACATGCCGAGAGCTCGGCAGGGTTGCGATCAATTTCTTTTACATCTTACCCCGTCACTTTATTGTCGCCTCTTTTCCGGCTACCCTGATGTGCGTCAAGCTTTGGTGAATTAATCTGTCGCATAACAGGACTTGATACCAAATTTAATTTCAGGGTCTGCGTTTCTCGACATCCTAAAGTCTAAACATCCTACTGACTTTACCTCATTGCTCTGCCACACAAACTTAGACATTAGCCGGATTACAGCTTGCACGAAAGTGGCGATTAAAGCTTGTATCTAACCGACCTCAGAGGCTTTGCAGAATCAAACGTACACAATCGGATTCCACAGTTGTCGCCGAAATCGTTCGTGGCGCATTACAGTTTCATTGTTGGGCATGATGCAGGAAAACCGTATGATGTCCATTCATGCTAAGAGTCACATTTTACAGGAATTTCCTTTGCTATCACCTCAGGAATCATTCGGTCTCCGTTCGCTTCGTAGGAGAGGATGGAATACCGGAGACAATGCGCTGATTCGTTGTCCACTTCGCCGATACTACTGGTCAATATCTAACCTTTCAGCTCTGTTGCGTAGAAAGCATGTAATCTGATGATCAAAATATCGAGGAGACGGTAATCACTCGGATTTCAAGTTTCTTGTCGTCGAATCTAGTAATGGCTTTGGTCCTTGGATCATATTCTCGACTCGGATCGACTGGCACTCTTTTAGGTGGGAGCTGATTTTCAATGTCATGGCTTGAATTTGATGGCGAATTCCATGCGGTGGATATCGAGTCTTCCCAGTGGGATTCTTCAGCCTGAAAATTAAGTTATCTCCGTGCTGCTCTCATGTATTGATAGCCGATGATTTCGACGGTGATTCATACCACATTTTCTAAGCTTAATTTTAACTTAACATCTATGCAGTCAGCATATTTGCAGCATTCGCTGATTAGTTGTATTGTAAAGTTCAATTTGTTGAAAAGGCGATCATGTGTCTACGGCCACCAGTTCTGGAAAGCTATAATCTCCGTCTCATAATGCAAGACCGGTGAAGTCCAATCATCTTTCTAACATGCACTCTGATCCTGTCTTCCAATTAGTATTCTCTTAGCTTCGTTCATTTGCTATATCCAGTGCCGCTTGCGTCGGTGCTCCCACTCTTGTGATTTTGATCAAGAGTGACGACGAACGGTGGTGATCTGTCTCCACTGTGCAACATAGACTAGGATGCAAGTCTTTCACGTATCATCAGTAGCTATAGGCTGCCTATGCTGAACATGTTGCTTAGATAATGTCGGCCGAAAATCGCCCAAAATATTGTTATATACCCGGCTCGAAATTTCTGAAGACATATTCCCGTATGTCACGATTCGCAACGTACTTGCCAACCACCTATTTTGGACTGCAGGTGCACTGCCAAAACGCTAAATGAAGCATCTTCGCTGTCATACTGTGGCCATTGTAGCCGGATATCATTACCGCATATAGGTTCTGGTGTTCACCGGAGATGTTTGAGTGCAGGACATCTGGGGACTCAGTTTGAGCTTTGACGTTACACCGGGTTACTAACGGCGACTTACATAAACCCCTTCTCGGGATCACCTTCCCAATATCGACGTTTACTCTTGGATCCTCGTAAAAATGGTTCTGTTCGGAACCCATATGGTCGTGACGCCGTCCGTACATTTCGCCAGGCCTCCCCGATTTGGCCGAGCTTCGCAGAGGGAAGTTGGTGGTTTTTAGCCAGGAGTCGTACGAATATGGACAGAGTATTTAACATCAGGACCGGTGGAGATTAGAGTTTATAATAGCCGGAAAGTACGTGCCTTCTGTCTTGTAACCTCTTTCGTAGACGCCAAGCGCATGTTCTTCGAAGCCCTTATTCCATTCCTTGCTAGCGAATCATCTGGGTTATAATATGGGCGAGCATCCTTCCACACGTCCTCTCGGCCACCTTGCACGATCCTACCATGTCCTCCCATTCTCGACTCCTCGTTGTCGCCATCAACGCACTCCTCATCCATCTCAAATCCACCCCTCCAAATCCCCCCGCTCACAAAGTCGAACGAGTCAAATTTGACGGAAAGAATACGAGGAAAGAATTCTTAGCCTGTTTCTTACTCTGGAGTCGACCAGTTTATCAGGCGAGAATTCAAAGTTTTCCTCATATTTTTCTCGACCTGTAAAAGCTAATTCCTTCTGAATTTTCCATCCAGATAATTAACATCTTCCTTGCCGTTTGCGAAATCCATGTCTTACTACGACCACCATTCCTTTCGCCACTCGGTAGAATCTTACCTTCATGTTCTCCAGATGCTATACAGCGACTTGGGATCTCCACTATATTCATTCTAGGATCCATTCTCATCATGTGCGGTTCATCGTTTCGCCTATGGGCGTTCCGAAAACTTGGTCCATTCTTCACCTTTGAACAATCTTTCAAAGATGACCACAAACTCGTAACCGATGGTCCTTATGCTGTCGTTCGACATCCAGGATACATAGGTGCTGCCATGGCTTGTTCAGGTGCAATATTAAATCATGTAGGATCTGGGTCGTATTGGAGGGAATGTGGAGTTTGGAAATCTAATTTCATTGGACCTCTTGGTGGATTTTGGATTTTGGAAAACTTGCTTCTGGGGATTGCAGTCGTTGGGAGAGTTCCTTGTGAAGATGTTGCTATGCAGAAACAGTTTAAGAATGATTGGGAAGTTTGGGCAAGGAGTACTCCGTATAAATTGATTCCGTTTGTTTATTAGTAGAAGTTTTTTTTTTGGATATATGTACAGTGACTTTACGTGAACCTGATGAGATCACTCGTTGATATATACTGTATCACCTTGAGCCATGGGCCATTCCAAGCGGAGAAAGTGATGTTAGTCTTGGTGGGTTCAATGAAAATTGACGTTATATACTTTAAGGAAGCAGAATTGCCATCGGCTTAATGGTCTAGGGGTAAGATACTTGCTTTGGGTACAACCTGCAAGGGATCCTGGGTTCAAATCCCAGTTGGGCCCTTTTTCCCGCATCTTCCAGTTATCTCAAGTGGGGCACCTCAAGCGCCGTAACTTTACTATATACCACCACCTTCGGGTATGGCGATATCTTCGGAATTACTTCACTTTTTCTCCAAACAGCATCGTGCAACATCCATGTCGGTTTTATCTTCCACAAACCAGTGAAATATGGAGAGATCTACGCCACGATTGTCCTACCGGTCACCGCTATCTCTCTTCCTCCTCTGACCGTACGCATTGCGACATGCCTGCCCGTCACGATCTGTAGACGCTCGGACCCTGAAATTCTTGTTCTCTACAGACTACGGTGATTATCTAGGCATCTTTGGTGATTACTCCAGTTCAATGGACTTACTAGGAGACTTTTATCTACTTATATACATGTTCTACACTACAGACGCTCATTGTACAGGGTTTGTTTTATCGATGGCCATGGGGAAGAAGTTTGTACAGCCTTGAAGCTACTCATACAAATACCTCGACAGAACAGCGTCGCCGACTTGCAACATCGTCTCTTCTTCTAACCTCTTACCAACTCTTCTTTCATTCCTCAGTCATGTCCAACAACGCAATTGGAGGAGAGATTTACGCTAAATCACTCGAAGCGCTAGGTCATGGATACGGATTATGGTTCCCAGAAGTACCAATGAAAAGAGGGTCTTCACAGGCAGTGGGAGATACTCATATACGGATAGGTGATGTTGGTTATATGCGCACGACAGGGGACTTCTTTCCTCTCTTCAATGTGATTGATGAGAATGATCCTTTAAACGCACATGGTCTCCCAGAGGGATTCAAACCACTCGTATACAATCGTACCAATCACACCACTTTCAATGAATACCTTCCAGGCAACCGGCCTGTAGTAAGTACAAGTGTCAAAGAGGTTTCCAATTCTGCGTCTGTGGGAGCGTGAGTTAACTTTTTTTTTTCATTTTTCGAATTGCTTTTCGTACCAATTTGAACGTTATTAATATTGATGCTTTTTCTAAACTCTAGAAACGTACCGGTCTCACCAGCGGGGGCGAAGATTGAATACAAGATTAGTTGCAAAAAGGATCGTGGCGCTTTTCTTCTGATGCTGGAACCAGCTGATAGAGATGCTGTACCAACCAACAAAGCCTTTACTGACTACATAATGAAAAACTATGAAAAATGGGCAGAGTTCGCTCTAGCAAAGTATGCCGTCGAAATCAAACATGAAGAATTTAGGCTTGTACACAGCGTCGTCTACACCACTGGGGATTGGCATGTCGCTTCTTGGTTATCGAAAGAGGCCAATTACGACTTTGGTCTTGAAATTGATATGTTTAATATGGCCAACGTTGGGTTTTCTGCCGGTTCAAAAGATCAAAGTTATCGTTCACAGTTTTATCGGAAGAGGCCAAAGATCTGTTCATCTGATAAATACAAGCATACTATGTTCTTTCAGGCGTACCGGGTTAAGAGGAGGACCATGCTCTTTCGAGGCATGTATATGGTAGCACATGCTGGGGATCATGAATTGCCAGATCAAGATCGAGGAGCTGGAGAGGCGGGTGAAGTGCTCGCTCAGGAAGATTCAGAAGAGGTCCAAGCCCGAGTGAGTCATAGTATTATGTATAGATATGACGGTGTGAATGTGAAACTTTTGTGTACTCATACTGATTTCGTCTTACTCAGGATGCATTCGACGACGTGTTCGATTATATCTTCAAGGTGAGTCTCTATACAGCGTTCACTGCCGCCGATTCGGTCTAACATTTTCGATGGTTAGAATTCAGACGCAGAAATCGCCATTGTGAGCGACGGGGATATCAATTCGTTGTACCGCGTAAGCATCGTCCTCCACATCCTAGTAGTAGAAATCGTGATCGTTCAATGATTATCGTTTTTTAGGGACAACCGTGGTCGGACAACGTTGCCTCGGATTTGGCAGTGAGGATACCTACGGTTGATACAAGTACCGACGGCAAATGTAAGCTATCGGTTAGCATCATGAATATTTTCAATATAGCTTATACGCGTGTCGTTTTAGATGGATATTTATCACTGATGGATACCATTAAACGCAACTTCTGGGAGAAACTACAGGAACGAGAAATTGCTCGTGATAAATACAGAGACGATGGTCGTCCGGTTGATCCATCATTGGATGAGGGAAAATTAGATTCTATGCCAGTGGACACAGAAACGGGAGAAAAAATTCAAGTAGAAGTTGAAGAAGCGGGTATTTGGTTCCGTGGTTTACTTCAAGCTAGGAAATGGGACAGTCGAATTCTCATTGATCACACTGCTGAGGGAGGAGCTCCAAGTGGAGGATCGATCTCTAAGAATGGGGAATTGTTTGCTATAGGATATGAAGATGCCGCTATTCGGGTATGGAACTTGACTGTTGACCTTTTAGCATTCAAACTTCAAGGTCACGGTGACAATGTTCTGTCTACTGCATTCTCTCCTGATAGCAAACATCTTGTTTCTGGATCCCAGGACGGATATGCGTTTATTTGGAGGCTTGAAGATGGAGTGAAGATAGGAGAGTTGATGGGTCATGACGGAGATGTTTGGTCTGTAGCTTGGTCTCCGAATGGTAAATTCATCGCGACTGGATCGGTTGATACGACTGTCAAGCTTTGGGATGCTGAAACTCGCCAATGCTTCGCGACAACTCAAGAACATGAAGCCGTCGTTCAATATCTTGCTTTCACTCCCGACTCTGACAAGGTCGTTTCGTGCGCAGATAATGTTGGATACGTTTGGAAAGTCGGGTCTGGAGAAATGATTGGGAGATTAGGAACACATGAAGGTGTCATTTGGGGTGTGGATATATCTTCCGACAGTCGTCGTGTCGTGACTGGAAGTGAAGATCATACAAGCCGGGTATGGAGTACAGAAACTGGAGATGAATTGGTTACGATTGGAGATCATCAAGGTCCTGTTTGGTCTGTTGCGTTCTCACCAGATGGGAAGAGGGTGATTTCTGGATCTTATGATTCAACCGTTGTCGTTTCAGATGCTGAAACAGGACAATGTCTTCATATTCTCCCTCCAGATCAACCTTCTGTCGTTCATGCAGTCGCATATTCTCCAGATGGAAACACTATTCTTTCAGGTTGTGCAGATGGATCGGTCAAAATTTGGAACGCTTTGACGGGAGGTTTTGAACTGGAATTGAGAGGTCATAGGGATAAAGTGAAGTCTCTTATGTTTATTTCTGATGGTGAAGAATTCATTTCTTCTTCTGACGATGGTACGATTCGGATTTGGGATTTGGTTGATGCGCTCAGGGTTGCTCCTTTGGCTTCATGATCTCAGGCTCTCCCTCCCTTTTTATACCTTTGTATATCTGTCTCTGAGCTGTTGTCGATTATCGCTCTCATTTAATATTCTTGGTTTTGTTCGAACAGACTATTGTTGCTACTAGATACCGTTTCAACTATATATCTTTGTATTCAATTTTTGTAAACAACTTTAAGTAATAAGAGTGGTGGGTAATAGTCTGAATCGCGATCGGTCAACCGGTCACGCGTCGTAGTGATGATGTCGAGTCCATGACAACTTGGGGCTCTTCCTATCACCTCCATTCTCTACTCATAAAATACTTTTACAATGTCTCTCCCTCCTGAAATTATGGAGCTAATCATTGATTTTTTAGGCGAATGCGATAAAAGGGGGTTTGAATGGAAGTTTGATTCGCCTCGCAATTGGGCAACCCAAGCACTCTGTGCTTGTTCGTTGACATGTCGAGCATTGCGACCTCGGAGCCAGTTTCATCTCTTCGAAACTCTCCATATAATCGAGGCTAAACATCTTCGAACCCTTTTGCGTATGCTCCCAAAGTCTACTTCCAGGATTGGCGATGTCGTACAGACTATTCGAATTGGAGGACCTGTCCTACCTCGATATCCACCACCAGTGACGAATAATCCTAGGATCCATAATATTCACCCGAATTGGTGGATCCATCCAGCTCTTCTTATTTTACCACGTTATACTGGTCAACCGTCGACATTGCATCTCGTCAGTTTACCACCCTTACATCCATGTATCGGAGCACACTCGCAGTCATTCACTTCGGTAACTCGATTAATTCTTCGAAATTGTCATTTCCAGACATTTGGTCAATATATCAGGTTGATTAGTGTATTCCGTTCTCTCCGGGAACTAGAAATCATCAATCTGCCTTGGCTACAGGAAGCATCAGGACACCGAATATTTGTTCCAAAGAATGATCGTATGAGAGGGCTGAAACTACAGAAACTTCGATGTGTAGAGGACTTGGAATTAATGCCCTACCACATGATGACGGACTTACTACGTTGGTTACTTCAAACTAAATCCGTGGACTCTTTGCGGTTCATAAGCTGGAAGAGGCTTTATATTAATGACGAATTCGACCACACCTTGCGGTTGTTTATTTTTTCTTGTTGTTCTCTACAAACCATCCAGTTTGGTCGTATTTCATGGATATATAGTACAGATCTTCCAGACAACATCATCGAACATCGTGAGTAATACTACTTCTTATTATTTTCGGTCTCAATAGCACAAAGCTAAGCAGAGGAAAAAATCATCATTTCATATTAGGTTTACCTTATAACCTGAGATCTCCTCATAGAATCCGTTCTATTTCCTTCTCGGTTTCGGGGGAAGTTGAGGATATCATCAGCATTCGAATGTTACTCTCTTCTCTCGTATCGAAGGAGATCGGCTACATCGACTTTCTGTTTGAATTCGAACATCACGAAGACGTTTCTTTGAACGAGAGTCATGTCCGACAATGGGGTTATATCGACGGGATTCTTTCGAACTGCAGTGGTTTGCAACAAGTTTCGCTGCGCTTTGAACAAGCGACAATGTTGGTACAGTCGGATGTCACCAGTTCTATCGAACGTTATCTCTCGGACGTAGAGAAGGCGTTACGACAGACTTCACATCGCGGGATTCTTCGATCAAACTTATCGAATACACCTCGCCATTTCCTTTCTCTATGTGACAATTCCGTCAAGCATACCATTTCAGAGATTACCGAAGATGGAAGGTGGTGTGCTGTGGGATGCAGAGAGGGTAAAATCAACTTGTGGGATCTCTCGTCTGGTCGAATCATTTCGACATTCGATGGGGGGGACGATATAGTTGCCCTCTCGTTCTCACCCAATATGAAATACTTGGCATCCGTGTCGTATAAAGGGGTGGGTATTGTTTGGGATCTCACAGATGGTTCGAGGAGGTATCGATTTTTGAACCAGGTTCGTGCCATCTCGTGGTCTCAAAGTACAGGAACCCTTCAAGTCGCGGTGATCAGCGAGACTGAGGAGGCCCGCGTGCGAGCCTGGATCGGCGATGCAGAAACATTGGACGGTGACTATATCCCGATCAATCTCTCCAATGCTCTTGCCGAACATAATCATGAAATTTACCATCTACTCTTCACCCCAAATGCGACGACTCTGATAATATCCAATCAAGTTGTCACTCATATTTGGAATGTCACAGAAAAGACTGTTCTGACTATCAAGTACCGTCATGGAGAAGATATCTTAGCTATGGATGTTTCTCCTGATAGTCAAAGACTTGTAATTGGGAGTTTGGATCATACCTGTCGGATATTGGGGGTACAAACTGGAGAAGAATTGGCTCTTATTCAACACCATTCTGGTCCTGTTCAAGCCGTTAGTTTCTCTCCAAATGGGAATACTGCTCTATCGTCCTCCTCCGATGGTACAATTCTTTTATTTGACGGATTCACTGGAGATATCATTGCCAGACTAGCACGGGAGTTAGCATGGTGCAGAGACGATGAGATTCTTACAGCCAAATTCGCAATGGAAGGTCGAATGATCGTCTCTGGCTCTGAACATGGGTATGTACAGATTTGGGATACCTCGAGTGGTTCTCTTCATCTACAACTCAACGGTCACAAAGATTTGGTACTTTCTGCGATTGTTACCCGGGAAGGAGATAAAATTGTCTCTGCTTCATTTGACAGGGTTATAAACATATGGTGTTTAAATTATTTTCTATCCGTGTACTAATAGTAACGTAATAGTTCTACATTTTTGTAGCATCATATCCGATTCATTTCAGCCTCCAGGCTCTGAGTTCGTTCAACCAGAAAACCTTCCATATCTAGACACGCACTTCGTTGTAGGCGCCTTATTACGTGATCGCGACTGTTCAACACGACGCTCCCAACGTTCGACCTTTACCACCACCACGCGCCTCACCAACTTTTACTACCTTGCTTCTCCCGGCTAGCAAATGGCGACGAATTACGAAAACGATCCATTTTACCTTCGGTACATATTGAAAAAAGCTTCCGGCGTATAGTCACAATGTTTTATGTTGTAACTTACGCCGTTCATTTTCTAGATACTAGTAAGTCTCTTTTTAAAAGTTTGAAAAGTTATTGAGCTCATAAGAGTATCGTTTTTTGTGTCATTTAGTACAGGTCACTCTGGTAAACATGGACATGAGTTCTTGGAGTTCGAGTATTCGCATGGACGACTTCGATACGCGAACAACTCGAATTACAGGAATGATAGTTTGATCAGGAAAGAGAGTGAGTCCCTCCTTGTCACACATGATAACTACACGCTCTTACGCTGTTCCTGTAGTGTGGGTCGGCCCCCTGGTTATCAAGGAGCTGAAGAGGATCATCGAGTCGAGCGAGATCACAAAGTATGTGGTTGTCCCTTCTATCTAAACCTTTCCCGTATTCACCATGACGCTTTGATTCACAGGGAAGATGATACCAACTGGCCCAAAAAGAATATCGTTGGCAAACAAGAGTTAGAGATTCGTGTTGGGAATGACCACATCGCTTTCGAGGTTCGCCTTTCTCTTGCATCTCTCTTCTACACTCTCACTCTAGTTTATAATATTTGTTAGACTGCAAAGATTGGCTCCCTCGTTGATATCCAGGATAGTGAAGATCCTGAAGGTCTACGTGTGTTTTATTACTTGGTACAGGACTTGAAGGTAAGAATCTAAACTTGCATCTTCTGCGCGGTGTTCTAACATTCTCTTCGCAGTGCTTGATATTCTCATTGATCTCCCTTCACTTCAAGATCAAGCCTATCTAGGTCTATAGCTGTTGTTGAGAGCGCGTATATTTTGTTCTGCTAGTGCTTGGGTCGTCCCTGCTCTGATTCCAATGCCATTTGTTCTTTCTGCTTATCCTATATGTCTGCGTGGTCTGTCGAATGCCTTACCCAGCCCAAACACGCCAAATGTTCCAGCGTCAATATGCACAGTTCAAGTTAACCGGCGATTCCGGGCAACCCGCCTCTTTGTCTCTCTGTCAATCGTTTTCTCAGTAGAAAGATCAAGTCAACCACGGATGTGATGGCTTTGAGAGACGGTTGACCTTTCCATCTCTCCCTCCTCCCACCAACTCAGCATCCCTTACTAGATCTTCGTGAGCTTGCTACATTTACAATATTCAGGTTATGTATGCTAACATATCTCGTAAGTAGGACAAATGGGGGACACGGTCAGTAAAATCTCCTGTATCATAGTTATAAGACGATTAAAGGAGAAACCTCTTCTCAACTTTCCAGCCGGCCCCAGATATGCTGCTCCCTCCTCTCTACCGCCGTATGGAGGATCGACAACTCGAACTCATCGAGGGCTTCAGGTATACGTCCAGTGTGTTCCAGGCGTGGGTGCGTAAACCGCACCTTTTTTGAGTCATTTTTTATATTTATTGCGAGTTCTTACATGCTACTACTAGGCCATTGGCATAGGTCTTGTGTCAAGAATTTTGCCTCGTTTGTGCGAGATGCATCAGTCTTCTTCAGAGTCAGACCGCGCCCTATGCTGCAAATATGGCCAAGACCGCGCAATCCTTTCCTTCGCAATCATCATATTTGTTTTGGCCTCGGCCATACGACTATTCACTCGTCAATTTCCTAGTACTGGTGATCCTACGGACCCTTTGGAATACCATCTCCTGCTCTATCAGGAACAATTGAGTGGGATGAGATCATGCGGTTTTTATGGTTTAATTCATATCCTTCCATTTACCCTTATCCCGCCTCTGGTTCTTCTCTGGCGCACCTTCGCATGCTGCAGTGATGACAAGTTAAACCTAATTACTATAGCACTAGCTGCAGGAGGGTATTACACTTTAGGGATACTCGCGGCGATGTTCCCTCGTTACGGGATTCTCAAATTTGCATCAACCTATGAATCAGAAGCATTACGTGCTGGCTACGACTGGCTCGTATATGGCAGGAATTGTCCTATGGATCGTGCCAGTAAACCTGATGATGTCCGACAACGCCTCATTGTTGGGATGTTATCCACGGCGGATCAAGTCCCCTTATCCGTTCGTGATACCTTTTTCTGCACAACAAGCCAGCCTTGGTTTTCCGAGCTCGATATCGGGGAGCGTGTGTTGTGCCTCGAACAAATTCTCTACCAACGTTATCCCAGAACATATCCCGGTTCCCTCTCAAGTGCAATCGGAGAACTATATGTGTCATCCGAACTTTCCACCGCCATTTTTGACATTCTCGTCGATGGACTCAACAAACCCGAGGCATCGTCCGACTGCAAGGACACACCAGCCAACATCGAGGCTCTTCGCACTATAGCCATCCTCCTTATCAAACTTGAGCAGGTGTTGGACCCTGTTGATACACAGATCCGACTCACGACAGCGGTCATCAAGCATGTTCCTTGCCACAGCACCTATTATGGTGACAATGAACGAAGACTATCTCATCTAGTCCTTCTGTGCTTGTCTTTGCGAAAGAAGCATGTTGCACTGGATAACCTACCAGACAGTAAGTATATCACGTCTATATATTCATTCACATGTCCTAATGTTCACGATTAGGTGCTCTTGAGCATCTCATAGCACAAGCAACATCGATACTCGAGAACCGCCCTTCAATTCCATATGACTTCATCGCTGATTTGATAGCAATACCCACTATCTCAATAACACTGGTGGTTTTCAGTCTGGCAATGGACCATCATCATAGCAAATACATGGATGACAATCTCAGGACATTTTTTCAATCGGCCGCGACCAAAATAAATGTTGCAACATCCAACGTTTGTGCAGTTCAGGAATGTCTCGCTCTCATTCACCGCCTACAACTCAAACACGAATCTGATATAGCAGATGCTTTATCTCAAAAACTAACAACAGGGAATCCGTCCGAGAAATTCGATCCTCCGCCACCGACCTCACCCACTCCCTTTGTGTAGACAACTGGTCATGTTGACATCGGCTACATATGCATCCTGACAGTCCTTCCTCCCGTGGAAATGGCCGAGGATAAATGTACCAACTTTTCGCCACCGTGTTCATTCCCGTTTTCTATTTTGGATCCATGCTCGAATATCGTTCAAGTCGGGTTCTTTGACTTTTGTTATGACTCTTTGTATTCAATCCTTCAACCGCGCCTGTACTCAGAAGACTGCAGTAAATCGGGTCAGTCAATACCGTACCATTGTAACGATGACTAGATAAGGGGAACTGTCCCTGTCTTTTCTTTCCGAATTTTCCTTTAGTGTTTTCCCTCCAGTATAATATTTTCTTTAAAAATCTACGTTCTCGCATAGATTCGCATTAGGCTTGCGTTCAAACTCTTAATGCACTTCAGATTTCGGTGTTTCTTGTCATCTTGTAGAATTATGTTGTACTAAAATGAGGTGAAAGATTATTTAATCGCGGTGTGTTTATAAAAAAATGGCGGTGATGATTCATCGGTGAATAAAGAACAACTGATTGACTCTACTTTTACAGACTTTGATTCAGAGGTGCAAGGCAGGAAGTTGTCCACCTGTACGACGAGTATGAGCTCAGAATTATCGAAATGCAACTTTGGATAAGTCAACGAATTTTGCTCTGATCACACTATTATGCAGGTGGAAGTCCCATTTCTATAACCCAAAGCGTTCCCCTGCACTTCCAAAGTTTCAGGATTTGCAATCCAGCTGACTTTGCCAGATTCTTGTATTCGGAAACAGTCCTTTCACGGCCTGCTAACAATGTCATCATGTTGAGGTCCGACATATTTGGATACCGATGAGCGAATCCATAGTTGGCGGGAAGAGGATATGGGATATGTTCATCAACGTCCTGCGGTGAACCACACGTAGTCCTCGTTACTTGATCGCAGATTAAAATCCTCGATTTTGTACCTAGAGCTGGACGAAGCGTAGACAGAATTTTTATGCATACATCATCGGGATAATCATGCCTGCCATAGCAAAATTTAGTAGTGAAGCAAAATACAGAATGTCATGTCTCATATCGATAGTACTTACATGATATAACGCAAGAAATATATTTCCGCGTTCTTGACTGGTTGTTCAGTCAGGAAGTTATGGATCATAAATTTGACACGTTCTCCTTCCAAAACAGCTGGCAATTCCTTTTCCCAAATCGACGGTGCTTGTTCGATTTGCTCCGATAGATCTTGGACGATGAACTTCAGTTTGGGGTAATTCCTGGCAAGGTCCATAGACATGCCACCTGAAAGCCGCCACAGTTGAGCGAGAGACTAGAATGCAGCTCATGGAAATCCTTACCAATGCCCCCTCCAACGTCTACAATGGTGGCTGAACCCAGTTCGGCCCACGGATAATCTGACAGCAATGTTCACGAACGATGAGCATGGATTCACCGGATGGTGTTTGGAGGGAAATTCAACGAACCAACAATCACTGCTTGACCTTGAGCACGACCCGCTCCAACCATAGCTAAGCTAAACAACTCGAGTACTGGTTTCGGTTTCGTACTTCCATCTGGAAGCATAATTGGTTCCTTAAACCATTCCCAAGAGGTTTGATTGGTTTTGAAAACGACCTGAAAAGCAGTTTCTCTGTTCGATTCCGAATTCGACTTGGTAGGATCGGACAGAACTTCTGGTAATTTTCCGCAACAATCGTAGATGAAATGGTGACTATTTCGAAAGGGATCATTTTGATTAATAATGAACAAGGTCCAGATGGACGGACGGTGGACGTACTGCAACATGATATACGCTCTCAATGCTTCGTTGTGAGCAAGATGCTCACTGATAACATTGTTCCCGAAATACCCTTCAGACACCTCTGAAAAGACGTGCGTAGAACAGAGCGTTCGTAAAAGTCTCGCTAGACATGAATCAATTTTCTTTTCGTCAAATTGTTGGAATTTATGGAACCTACCGAGTTTATGATCCTTGATCCCAATTCGCTTACTCAGTTCTGCGATTGAAGTCCCATGCACCTGATCACCTTCAGCGAAAATATCAGCAACTCGTTTCTCTGCAACAATATGTAAAGCTCTGGCTTCGTAAATTTGGAATGCGACTTCCAGTAACCGGATTTGAGGATCATGGACTAGCTCAATGCAAACCCCTGCAGCTCCTAGAATTTCGTTGCGTGCCTTGTATAGTTCATGCGATGGTACTGAACCTGGATTCTGAGAAGGCGGAATAGAGGACGAGGAAAGAATCAGAGTTTCACTTTGGGCAGCTTCAGATTCCCAAGCTTTGATGACTTCCTCGGAAGCCTTTGTGAGGACTTGGATGGCGGAACGTAGTCTGTCGATCCTTTCTGCGAGTAACATGTTGTAGGTAATCCGATCCGCGAGTTTCAATGCACATATCTACAACTTACGGATGCATATCACTGAATAAATATAAAAACCATGAGCGTCAGTATAGTTGAATTGTGAGATATTCGTGTATTTTGGTACTTGCCTGTGTCCGACTAACATCGGACGGGTGGTTGGATGGACGTTATCATCTGTACTAGAACATTTCAAAGTTGATTCAGAAATGTGGGGATAGTGTGCCCAGATTCAGGATATCATGATATGTCTGATATTGTTAGATGGTGGATTCAAATGCTCATAGCGTTTCGGAGTCTATTAGTATTAGCTGCGAGATAAGACATCAGCAGTTGAATGAGAGCTCTTTGAACAAAGAGGCCTACTTCGTCTCATCCTTTGTCCAATGACTCGGGCTAGAGTCCCACTCGACAGAAATCCATCGGATGATACAGGTCAAACGTTGATATTGATATCGAAAATGATTGCTGTATGCAGCTCGATAATGTGGGGAAGTTGGTAGAAAGACATGAGCATCCCGCGAGTTCAAGTTGCCCGAGTCCCAACTCACAGTTGAGCATGGTGTCCCTGTGGCATGTAACGGTGCACAACACTGAAAATCCAGATGGATGGATTTACAAAAATCGAAGTCACCGGTTGTTGGTGCGGGACGAATCATGTCATGTCGTCTGAATCGAGTGAGCCAGGTGTAGTCACTGCAAGTAATCCGAAGAGTTCGGCGTACATCAATTTCATCACATTGAACTTGATTCAATTAGACTTCAATTCAGTCACGAAAACCAGTACCTGGAGGTTCGGCAAACACAGTTCAGTCAAATGGATGGAGGGTTAGAGAATAAAGATGAACTTACGATAGTACAACAAAGTTTCAGAGAATAGAACAGCCGAGTCTGCTTTTCACTTCTGTTCCCTGACTCTCAACTCAGTGATCCAGATTACCCCTCTACACTCCCATATCTTCACAACCTCTAACCCAGCTTTCCTCGCCAGGGCATCGAGTTCCTCGGCCGTCCGCTCTCTCCCATTGACTAGGCTCATGACTGATAAGTCCAATTCATGGGACCACCGTCGGGCAAAGCCGTAGTTGGCAAGAAGAGGGTAAGGAGCGGAATTTGTGTATGCAGAATCACAAGTAGGTTTCATTACTTGGTCGCATATGAGGATACGTGAATTGGGTCCTAAAACAGGCACGAGTGCCGAAAGGATTTGAACACATTGGTCGTCGGCCCAGTCATGTCTGAGTAAATAACATAAGTATCGATCAGTGAGTATAAGCAAGAGAACAAAAAATAAAAAGACCTACAAAATGTATCGCAGAATATACACGTCGGCATTCTTGACCGGCTGTTCAATAAAGAAGTCATGGGGAAGGAAGTTAGCTCTAGCTAAGGCTTCCGGACATTCCTTCTGCCACACCGCGAGAGCCTGGTCGATAACAGAAGGTCGATCTTCAATAACGAAATTCAACTTCGGGTAGTCTCTAGAAAGGTCCATACACATCCCTCCTGATAGATTATCTGTTCGTCAAGGTCTGGATGATGAGCTTAGGAGAAGACACTTGCCAACACCCCCGCCGATGTCTACAATGGTCGCATCTCCCAATTCAGCCCAAGGGTAATCTACGAAATCAGATTTATGATATGCATTAACGAGAGCATTTAATTCTTACCTGAATAGAGAGGAGGGCTTTGAGTACGACCCAATCCAACCATGCCAAGGGCGAACAGTTTCCCTTCGGGATTAGGCCCTCTTTCTCCGTTCGATAGAATAATCGTCTTTTCCTCCAGCCACTCAAATAAAGTCTTGTTCATTCCAATAGCTTCCTGAAGTGCGGTAGACTTGATTGAGTCGGATTGGGTCTTTATAGGATCAAATAGTACGTCGGGAAGCTTATAGGAAGCTTCGAATGGCTTCCCCCCTCTAGATGAATTGTTGTTAGAGCTTCATAAAACACACAGCAAGTTGAGTTGAAACGAACTGAAAAGACACAAATGACACGAAAGGTTCGTTCTTGATCATTTGTTCGCTTGTATGATTGTTCACGAAGTACCCATCCGAGAGCTCTGCGAAAACATGATTCGAACACAACGTTCTCAATACCCTAGCTGAAAAAAGAATAAAAAAATCAGTGGGATAGAACAAGAAATAACATGAGGTTTACCAATTTACCTAACTTGTGTTCCTTTATTCCCGTCCTTTTACTCAGCTCTACAATCGAGACTCCATTCGTCTTGTCACCTTCGTCCAAAATCTGCGCGATGCCAGCTCTTGCAGCGATATGTAAAGCTCTTGATTCGTGGTATTGAGATGCAACTTGAAATAACCTCTGCTGAGGGTCCTCGACCAATTCCAAGCATGTTCCTACAGCTCCCTGAATGATTTGTCTTGCTTTGTAGAGCTCAGGTGAAGGCACTGCTGAGCTCAAAGCTTGTGAATTAGAAGGCAGGACACTGGATGAATCCGCTTCCCATGCTGCAATGACTTGTTCAGAGGCTTGGGATAGAAGCTGAATGGCTGCCCGAAGCTTAGAGCTGCGTTCAGAGATCGGGGTTCGAGAGGTAACGATTCGGGAGCAGTCATTTGCAGCTGCACTTTGGGTAGAAGTCGACATCTCGCCAACTTGGTTGAGAAGAAAAGGGGGGTCCGAGATGTCGAGTTGACCAGGAAAGTAATCTACACTCAATCGGAGGACGTCCATGTGCATCTACGGACTTGGCGCTGCAACGAATGGCCAGACGTATCAGCATTTGGTCGCTCAACCAAGCAAATGATCAGGATCAAGCAAGGAGTCGCTAGTCTTTCAAATCATTTTGATCTATTTAGATGTCAATACGGTCCAGGTGATGAGCATAGAGGCCAGAAAGAGTGAAAAAACTAAAACTTACAGATGCTAAATGCCGCGAGGATATTTTTGACGATAGTGCCCAAATTCTAGTGGAGTGATTGTGTCGTTATCAAATGATAAACATCTCCGAATGATCTCCTGGATTCATCATGGTCTTGTACGTTTTATTCCAAAATATACATATACTTACAAAAAGGCTCGTATGAAAAAAAGATTTTACCTGAGTCAAATAGGACGCCTACGGGACGGATCACGATGGTGCACTTAAAGCTTAAAGATTCATTGCATATAATCCTAATTGCTACGTGAGTAAGTAGTAACTGGAGGCAGACGGGGAAGACCTCACCGTACACATCTACTCAGCTGACTGAGGATTATTTCCCCTTGATACGCAACTCAGTAATCCAAAGGACTCCTCTGCATTCCCAAACCCTAGCAACTTCTAAACCTGCCTTCCCAGCTAAAACTTCAAGCTCCTCAGATGTGCGTTCTCTGCCATTTACTTGGGACATCATAACAAGGTCCATCTGGTGTATGAATCGGTGTGCAAATCCATAATTCGCGAGCAGAGGATAGGGGGCGACCTTGAAATGTTGCGAGGCGCATGTTGTTCTCACCACTTGATCGCTGATGAGAATCCTTGACGTCGGTCCAAGTGCAGGAACAAGTGCAGACAAGATTCGGATACAATCTTGATCGGACCAATTATGTCTATCAGGACTGTTAGACGAAAATCCTGGCAATGAATTTGAAGAGACCATACAAAATGTATCTCAGATGGTATATTTCTGCGTTTTTGATTGGTTGTTCAGTGAAAAAATCGTGAGCAATGAATTTAACACGACCCGCTTGTAAAGCAGCAGAATGTTCTTGTTGCCATACTTCAGGTGCTTGTTCCACGACAGAAGGTCGATCTTCGACAACAAATTTGAGGTCTGGGTATTTTTTAGAAAGGTCAATACACATTTCTCCTGCCAGTGGTAACACACATACATAAGTAAGGTAAGCAAAGTTATATACTATCAGGAAAAGAAACTGACCAATTCCACCACCAACGTCCACAACGGTGGCATCTCGAAGTTCATCCCATGGGTAATCTGGGAGGATCTTGATCAACGGGTCGATGAGCAATAGGAATGACACTAACCTAGGTGTAAAGGAGGTCCTTGAACACGACCTATACCCACCATACTAAGAGCGAGCATCTCCAGCTCTGGTCTCGCAGACCTCGTACCATCGGGTAGCACGATAGGCTGTTCCAACCATTCAAATAAAGTCTGGTCTGATCCCCTGGCAAGTTGAAACGGAATCCGATTATTTGATTCTGACTGGTTGGTGAAAACATATTCAGGTAGCTTGACGCAGGCGTCGTATCCTGTGCTGGGCCTAAATATATATACAATTACCGACATCATGAGTGAAAAAATCAACATAAAGAAGAGACTTACGGGCAGATAATGTATGCTAAGAAAGGTTCATTGTTGAGTAGTTGGTCACTAACATAATTATTAGTGAAGAATCCATTCGAAACTTCGGCAAATATATGGTTGGAGCATAATGTTCTGAGTATCCTCACTTTGACAACGTATAAGTCTGAATCAACCCAAGATAAAATACAACCAAACGTACTCAATTTCTGTTTCTGGATTCCAGTCTGATCGCCAAGTGACTGAATTGAAACACCATTGTCCTTGTCCCCCTTGTCAAGAATCTCTGCTATGCGTGCTTCCGCAGCAATATGCAAAGCTCTAGCGTCATGAAACTGATAAGTCATTTCCAGCAATCTCTGCCGAGGATCTTGAACCAATTCTAGACAAGTCCCTACAGCTCCTTCAATAGTCTGCCTTGCATTGTATAACTTGTGCGAGGGTACACCAAGGAGAGCACCAGGTTCAAATATGACACTGGAAGGATCAGCTTCCCAAGCTGATATGACGTCCTCGGAGGCAGATACGAGGAGTTGTACAGCTGCGCGAAGCCTCGAGATTCTCTCAGAGAGAGATGTCGAAGATTTTACAAATCGAGAAGATGAATGTTTTGAATCAATATCGACATTTTCGACTGGTGCCATGATACTAGGGTGGAGGGGGACACCTGTCGGAAGGGTACCATGACTATTCGCTGGGACTGTGAGGTGTTGTTATATATTCATTATTGCTGACAGAAGGTAAAATGAAAGTGAATGGGAACTTACTTTGCAGGTAGCGACGATGAACTAGTGCAGTGATTGTGAGGTTGAATGGTGTCGTACTGTTCTGTTAACTAACCGCGCTCCGAGTCTGATCAGCATCTAATCCGAAAAGACATCTTTCTTCGCCTTGTTTCCGCAAATGTAGGCGTCCATCATACCAAAGCAATCACGAGTACAGCAATCGTCTGATGACTCAATTTCAATCACAGTATAATACAACATCTAGGTCCATGAAAGAAACGAGGTAAGTGTTACGACATTTCACAATAAGACTAAGAACCTTACATTTACATATCAAGCCTAACAAGCCAGGACCAAACCAATTCAACCCCTTAAACTCTTCTAACTCTCAACTCAGTAATCCAAATAACACCTCTACATTCCCAAATCTTCACAACCTCTAACCCAGCTTTCTTCGCAAGAGTATCGATTTCCTCAGCAGTACGTTCTCTACCATTGAACAAAGTCAACATAGCCAAATCCAATTCATGCAAGTATCGATGAGCGAGACCATAATTTGCGGGAAGAGGGTGAGGAGCTGATTTCGAATGTTGTGAGCCACAAGTTGTACGCATTACTTGGTCACTGATTAGAATTCGGGAGTTAGGTCCAAGAGCGGGGACTAATGAGGAAAGAATTTGGATGCATTCATCATCGGGCCAATCATGCCTATATGGTGATGGGAATTAGCGAAAGGGTTGAAAAAAACAATAGATAAAATAAAAAAACATACAATATGAATCTCAAGTGGTACACGTCGGCGTTCTTGACGGGTTGCTCAGTGAAGAAGTCGTGAGGAATAAACTTGACACGATCAGCATGAAGAGCCTCCGGATTCTCTTTTGCCCATACTCGAGGAGCTTGTTCAACGACTGGTGCCCGATCTTCGACGATGAAATTGAGATTAGGGTATTTCCTGGATAAATCGATACACATTCCGCCTAGTATAAGAGTTATCGTAATACAATTCAAGTCAGATTATATGTGGATAACGGTTGAAACCATGAAAAAACCTCACCAACACCGCCTCCTACATCGACAACAGTAGCATTTTCAAGGTCACCCCAAGGATAGTCTACAACAAAAATGATGTGTGAGAAGCAAGTTCTGTCACCGTAGATAAAACATATAGATAGATCCATACCTGAATGCAAAGGGGGTCCCTGAACGCGTCCAACACCAACCATAGAAAGACCAAATAACTCCAAGTCAGGTTTGGCTCCCTTCGTTCCGTCTGGCAAAGTAATAGGCTCTTCTAACCATTCCCACAAAGTCTTATTCGAACCGATAGAAGCTTGGAATGCAGCTTGACGATCGGACTCGGACTGAGACTTGATAGGATCCACAAGGACTTGAGGGAGTTTGGCTGACGCGTCATATCCAAAACCACCGCTGATGGGACAAATAAGAAAAATTAATTTGCTAAAATGGGGGAACTTGAATGAAAATCCTAGGGAAAGCAACGTACGGCAACATGATATAAGCTAACAAAGGCTCGTTGTTAAGCATCTGTTCGCTGACATAGTTATTGGTGAAAAACCCAGTAGAAACTTCCGCGAAAATATGGGCCGAGCACAACATTCTCAATACTCTCGCTAGAACATAGTAAATGTGTGAGTAAGAGAATAAAATATACAAGGATACTGGGACCAACATACCCAATTTATGACTCTTTATACCCGTTTTCTTACTCAACTCATCTATAGAAACCCCATTCACTTTATCTCCTTCATCTAAAATCTCCGCAATACGAGCTCTAGCAGTAACATGCAAAGCTCTAGCTTCATAATACTGAAAGCTAACTTCAAACAACCTCTGCTGAGGATCTTGAACCAATTCCGCACAAGTCCCTGCTGCACCTAAAATGGTTTGTCTAGCATTGTGTAAATCAAGTGAAGGTACTTTGGGAAGATCTCCAGGGAGGATTGAAGCACTTGAAGGATCAGATTCCCAAGCTGAGATAGCTTGTTCAGAGGCTTCAACAAGAAGTTTGACTGCTGAACGAAGTTTGGAGATACGTTCCGCAACTGGAGTCGAGGAGGTAATGATGCGAGGGTTCAAAGGCGTAACTGTGGTGGTCGACATTGACGGTTCAAGTTGTAATATCTGCAAAAATGACGATGAGCGCAACAGCCAAGAAAATCGTCAACCGATAGTATTCCAAGGAGTTGCGACAAGGCCTAGGGGAGGGGATAGAAGAAACACAGTGCTTACCTCGGATTGATTTCGGTGTTGAGTTTAGTTGATGAAGAAACCGAGAAGGGAATCTATCAAGTTCTTCGCGGTTCTGAGTTATGTTTCAAAACCACACCTAGTCTTTATATATCATATCTCCCTTGACATGCGAAATAGATGAAAAATGCACAAGACAATCAAACCCTTTCTCTGGACTGGCTTCCATGCTCCCTAACGTCACGGAGGATTTCAGTCGTCCCGTGTGGCACTTGTTGGTTCTTTCCCTGACAAATCGTTGTATGATCTGTATTGAACTTGATCTGAGCATGAGTGGAGTGTTGGAAATCTGTGGGGAAGAAAAGACATCTACATACAAAGCACGAAAGGATTCGGAGACAATTTCCTCCTTTCGAGCCTCGAAACCAAGTTGAAGCGTCGAAGATAACGTCCGTATGGGTACGGTCTACTCGGAGGAAGTTAATGTGGCTCGGACAAGTGTTTACGCAAATACAAGAGCTCTCACCTTTCGCAATCCCTGTGAATATAGAGTATTCAGTAAGACTTGGACCGATGGGAATTGTCAAAAGAAGACTTGACGATCCTTTGCCTATGTTTGGGAGAGATTGTCGGATCCCTCGGTCACCTGGAATGAGGAACGCTTCGGTTACATTCCGCAAGATTGGACCTATTTCGAACAACTACACAAGTCAATAGCAAGCCTGCGAAAACTGGACATTCTGAGAGTAGAATTCTCAACTAACACTGTGTACAGTGCAAGTAGAGCCAGTTCTGATCGAGACTGATGATACATGGTGGGGATTGTCAAAAGGAGACTGGACGATCCTTTGCCTTCGTTTGGAGAAGATTGCCGAAACTCTCGGATTGCTAGAAATAAAGCCCACTTCGGTGGTATTCCGGGCGGTTGGAAGGCTCTCAACAATGCGCAGGTCAATACGAAGCTTGTGAACTCGAATGTTCTGACTTAAAAACCAGACAACGTGCAATGCCGAGATAGTCACATGGATATCATCTGCAAAGAGTTAAGCTTTTCGTCATTTGGGGAGAGAGAGAACTCACCATATGTCTAACGCGGGGAGAAAGGAAGTATGTTGCAAACCCAGACTAACGAGATGGTATGGAAGGTTCAAGTACAATTCATCTATGAGATACTTGCAAGATTAACAACATGTAGATCGACGATACTTATATATCTATGAGGTATCTCAGAATTTGAAGACCTACAGAAACACGTATTGTCAGCGATAGGAACAAAAGGTGTCATAAAACGCTTACTTGATCCTCAGAGTAGCCTAACTCCTTCAAGACACCACTCAACTCTCCTTGCTTCATACCAGCCTTCTTTCCAGCGATGGCTACGACTTGTCCCGGAGGTCCACAAATCAAGACCTTGACCTTCTCACCCTTCTCTGGTCCAGCAATGTGAGCCTTGATCAAATCCTTGTTAACGTAACCTGTTGTTCCAACCCAAGTAGGGTCAGGCTTGTCAACAGTGTAGACGACCTTGAATGTATTGGGGTGCTTCTTCACGAGGTCATCGAACTCCGATTTGAGAAGGATATCGGCAGGAGTGGTGTTAGCGAAAATGAGGGTGTACTTGGTGGTGTTGGCTGGGTCAGAAAGAGCAGCTGTAAGAACTTGATACATTGGTGTGCTATATCATTTTTTGAGTAGATTTCTTTGAAAAGGAAGACAGGAGACGTACATTCCACTTCCACCGGCGATCATGCCAACTTCCTCGAACTCGTTCACTGTGTGAGAGTATCGAAATCGAGCATACTTGATAGAAATATACGAAGATACTCACCTTTCCAAGGAATCTTCATGATGGGACCTTTGACAGCCAACTTTTCCCCAACCTTCAAACCGTGAATGTACTGACTCATTTTCCCCTCCTCGTACCTCTTTATCAAAAAGGTCAATTCTCCCTCCTGGTCAGAAGGAGAAATAGGAGTATAAGGTCTAATGACAGGCTTGCCCTTAGCATCTACCAGAGGTTCGGGTGCATCTGAAGCAGACTTGACGACAACACAAGAAGCGATAGGAAGAAGAGACGCGTCGTTGTTGGGAAGTTCAAAGATGTACTTCGCTGTGTTGTGGTTGTAATCTTCGACCTTTTTGAGCTTGAAATCGACGAAATTGTTAGGGTCGAGTGGGCTCTTTTCCTGTACCTTTTTAGGTACGACAGTTTCGGATTGGCTGAGGTAAATGTAGGTAGCTAATCCGGCAATACCTAATAAATATTTCAGTTTGTGTCAGCATTTTCGTGGACACAGAGAGAGGGAATTGGCTAAAGGCCTGGGAGCCTGGGGTGCGCTTCGTTGAATGATTTGTTTGTGCCCTTTGTCCTTTAGATGTGATCCACCAGCATAATACCAGGACTCATGTCAACGAGGGATACGAGAACAACCCTTCGTTCCATGCCTCCATTTGCCTAGCTGAAACCGAGCACCCCCCCCCCCCCTCCCCCACTGTAGAAAATGAAATGGACTATACCTGCTCCACCGAGGTAAAGAGGAAGATTTGAGGACTTCTTGGTTTCAGGCGCAGTGGTATAACGCCGTGCGTTTCGAACCTAGGATCCCGTTGTGTGAACGAAAAGGTCAATAGCAATAAAAGATATTCAAACGCACTACTGTGCTTGCGCGGAATGAAGCCCGTAAGAAAGACATTTCGAGGTGATGGTTAGGGTGTAAAAGCAATGCAATTTATGCAACGCACTTTGAGCAACATTCAAAGGCGCCCCCAATTTGAGCACGCGAGTTTTGCCGAGACGCGTATGTCATTTCGTCAATCTTTCGTAACTTGTCCAGAATCAGAAGACAAGCAGACTTACGTTCGCAATCTACTCAACTTCCATTGTCTCAGACTAACAAGCTTAATCTCCAACGAAGTTGGGATTTAGTGAATTGGAGTATATCTTCGTGTTTCTGAGCACGCTAGTTTGACCGAGACAATTGAACGAGATGAAAGTTACACGTGACACGTTGAAATGGGACTCAAAATTCTCAAAGTGAGTGGCATGGCTTGTTTCTGAATATAAGAACCTACATAGAGAACAAGGAGGAGGCGTACTGGGGGAGTGACCGTCATCGACTCTGATTTTTGTGTGCCTTGGGTGAGCGCTTTTATAATTACCACTTTGGGTTTACCGAGGAACAACGTCATAACACTTATCGGTCTTCGCATAGACAAACACCTTCAATTACAATTGCTTCAATAGTTCGGTACTTACTTTTCTTACTAGCAGTTGCATACATTCTAGTTGTATTTTTCTGAAAATGTTGGAAGTACAAAGAGCCGTGTCGAAAATAAATTGACAAGGTCAAGGGTGCAATGAATCTGCTTACATGAGGTATGACATCAGCGATGGGAAGAACAACGAAAACTGCCCTGACTGCAGCCCCAACTGTCTTCACTCGCTATCTACTCAACGCCTACGGCCACCCCGCCATCTCCTCCAGAGGCCCCTCATCCAAGTACCCACTTATCTCAATCAAATCGACCACACACCCCTAGACACCACACCTAGACGATGTCTTTCGTCAAGCTCAGCATCTTCGGCACCTCCTTTGAGGTTCGCTACCGGCTACCACATTTCTCTTCGTAAAACATCGTTAAATTTTTCCTATTCATAGGTCACAACCCGTTATGTAGATCTACAACCAGTTGGAA
Source organism: Abortiporus biennis (assembly GCA_022606235.1). Lineage (NCBI taxonomy): Eukaryota > Fungi > Basidiomycota > Agaricomycetes > Polyporales > Podoscyphaceae > Abortiporus > Abortiporus biennis. Next base: position 214,044 of record JABYQP010000017.1, read on the forward strand.
TGGGTACGTCTCTTACAACCGATTGCATCGATTCGCTTCTGAACGTATGTATGCTGCTTCAGGTGCTTTCGGTCTCGTATGGTGAGCTCCATCTCGTTCCCCCCCGTCTTCAAATATTCCTCAAATATCTGCACTCGTAGTTCTGCCAAGGACCAGTTAACAGGCTCATCAGTCGCGATCAAGAAGATCATGAAGCCGTTTAGCACCCCGGTATTGAGTAAGAGAACCTACAGAGAGCTCAAGTTGCTAAAACACATCAAACACGAGAATGTGCGTCCATTCCTGCCCTTCAACGCTTGTCTTCGTCTAACTTCGAACGATTGTGGCGTAGATTATCAGTCTGAGCGATGTGTTCATCTCGCCGCTTGAGGATATGCAAGTTCCTTTTTCATCTGTTCCCCCATTTAAGCTGACCCTTCCATTCCAGTTATTTTGTCACTGAACTCCTGGGAACTGACCTTCATCGTCTGCTGACTTCGAGACCCCTCGAAAAGCAATTTATCCAATATTTCCTGTATCAAATATTGGTACGCTTGGAATTTCCTTTGCTTATTATCACGTTTTAAATTGTTGATTCTTTTCAGCGAGGCCTGAAATACGTTCACTCGGCGGGCGTCGTGCATCGGGATCTCAAGCCCAGCAACATTCTTATTAATGAAAATTGCGATCTTAAGGTGAGAGTTTCACCTTGATTTGTGGAAATAGCGCACAATGCCGCTGGTTTTGCGCCTACGAGCTGCTGACATTCAATGTGTCATTAGATCTGCGACTTTGGGTTAGCCCGAATTCAAGATCCTCAAATGACGGGCTATGTCTCGACGAGGTATTATCGTGCACCTGAGATTATGTTGACATGGCAAAAATACGATGTCGCGGTTGATATATGGAGTGCTGGATGCATTTTTGCTGAAATGCTAGAAGGGAAGCCTTTGTTCCCTGGAAAGGATCGTGAGTTTTCATATTTATCCCCGCTGCTCATTTCCGGTTCTTATGCGTAGTAGATGTACACCAGTTTTCCATTATCACAGAGCTGTTGGGCACTCCCCCTGAGGATGTCATCCGGACGATTGCGAGTGAGAACGTGAGTTCTTCGACATTTTTTCTCGAAACGCGATCTGAATGTTCCTTTCCATAGACTCTTCGGTTCGTTCAGAGTCTACCGAAACGTGAACGAATTCCATTCAGCCAGAAATTACATTGTGGCGATCCAGTTGGTACGTTCCCACATTCTCTTCATAAGTCATGTAGAAAATTGCTAACTCATTCCAATCCTTATTACAGCGATCGACCTCTTAGAAAAAATGCTCGTTTTCGATCCACGAAAGCGTATAAATGCTACTGAGAGTTTAGCTCATGAATACGTAGCACCCTATCACGACCCAACTGATGAGCCTGAAGCTGAAGAGAAATTCGATTGGAGCTTCAACGATGCCGATCTACCTGTGGATACCTGGAAGGTTATGATGTATTCTGAGATTTTAGGTCGGTTCCTCCTTTTCATCGTTTTGTTGGTTCTAATCTAACTGATAACAAACTACGGTATTACAGATTTCCACCAAGTGGGTGATCAGAAATTCGGTGTTGGTGGTCTTCCAGCCGAAGGAGCTTTGGCAGGACCCGAAGATGGAGTCACCCCTATTCCTTTAACGAATGGGTCAGTAATTCCTAACGGAGTGGAATAAAGAAACCCTCCCCGGTTCCTTGCGTGATGGATTCCCCTTGTTGTTTTCCCCCTTTTGTCGTGATACCTGGAGTTTGTGTTATGTGTTATTATTCCAGTTGTCCTCGATGTCGTATAATCATCATTTCATGTCCATGCTGCGCCGTACGTAAGCGTTTTTTTGGCTTATGATTTTATGTTCCATCTGTGCATGGATGAAGGATTTTTGTTTTGTTTTGTGTTTTTCTTCTTTTTTGTCTTTTATTTGTCTTTTAGAAAGAAATGCGTTTGGTTGGTTGGTTGGGTGTGTTTCTTCCTGTACTCTAATCTCGTAAACTTCAATCACTTTTCTTCTGACTTTACCTCTTACTTTTACTTCCCCTACTTCATTTTTGTAGTTCTTTAAATTTTTTTTCTTGAATACACGCACTTTGGTGATTTCAATTCATATGGCATCGTATGCATATCGCATGGTTGGCCATTTACCAGTATTGACTCGGACATATTCTTCCCGGATCCTTTTTATCCCCTCATGGTCCAGTATCTCCCGTCTCTAAAACCTCTCTTTCTTTACATAACTTTCGGACTAGAGTATCTCTAGTTACTATTGATCGTAGATTTATTCGTACAGGTTATTCAAAGAAATGATAATCTGCCAAAAAAAATGTGTTTATGGACATAAAAGGGCCCAACTGGGATTTGAACCCAGGATCCCTTGCAGGCAGGTGATTTACCCAAAGCAAGTATCTTACCCCTAGACCATTGGGCCGTTGCAAGGTAATATCGTTTATTATATATTAACTACATCTATTCAAGCAACTCTAAATCTGCGGCTGTGAATACATCGCAATCAGAAACTTGAACAACTCAGGCTTGGATATCACTGAAAAGGTCCTGGCATGTATCATCGGCACGGTACGCTGGCTTACTTACTTACGTGCAGACTTCAGACAAGAATTACTAAGGCAAGTCTTTTTTCTTTTCTGTAACGTTACATCCTTGGATAATAAATCAAATTCATCCAGGAGACCAGGACATATGACACGTACGGCCATACTAGACTACTATAAATCAGTCATCCGATGTAGAGACGAAGCCTGAAGATTGAAGCGAACAGTCTGTTGAACACTCGTCGATACTCGGAGATACTGTACTGACAACAGGTAAGTGACCGTCTATATGCATAGAAATCCAAGCCAATTATTGAAAACAATCTCTTTGTTTCATCAGTTTCAGGAAATAGCCCTGACAATGTTTTTGTACGTTTGTTCCTTGACCACTCAAGATGTATTTATCTCGGACAAGGTGGGCGGGAACTCTTGAATTTACACTCACTTGATTCCCCCACGCCCGGGTCAGCAATGCTTGAAGAACGTATCTCCAAACTACGTGCCGCTGTAGAGCTCCTTGTGGACGCTTCTGAACAGGTTATCACCGCTTGGGAATCTGAAGCTCTTGGAAATCCTGGGCCGAATGATGTCGATGACCACTCTACCCCGGGCCATTGTTCAACTCTTCCTCCACTTCCTTCACATCAATTATACAATGCGCGGAAAACAATTCAAGGTTCTGTCGGTTCAATCTTAGAAATAGTTCAAGATCCTCAACAAAGATTGACGGAATTGGCACTTCAACATTATGAAGGTGTTTCTTTGAATATTGTGGCTAGAGCACGTATTGCGGATATTTTGAATGAAGGGGATAAAGTGAAGGGTGTTTCGATCGAGGAACTGAGTAAGACAACTGGAATAAAGGATCATAAATTGGGTGAGTGAGCTACGTGACATTCTGCAGTGCTATTATAGTACTATTCAATATTTTCGATCTTGCAACAACACGACTCCGAGTCTGACTACTTATCATCATTTTTTTTTTCGTATTTTCGTTATTCTAGCTAGAGTATTAAGAACATTGTGTTCCATCCATATCTTTGCTGAAGTTTCGAAAGGATACTTTACAAACAACCAAGTCAGCGAAAAAAATGGTCGACAACGAATATCTTCTTTCGTTCTTAATTTTCCAAACGTCAGTTTTTCTCTCGAGGCCTAGTCGAATCGTTTTGTACCTCAAGACGTTTCTGATTTTTCAGTCAATTTAATTTTCAGATCTGGAGCAACCTACAGGGCTTCAAGCGAACTTCCTCGTATTCTTTTCGACTCTGTCAAGACTGAATCCGAATCTATCAATCAAACAGCGTTTCAAGAAACTATTGGGTCAAAGAGTACATTTTTCGAATGGTTAGAAGAATAGATTACCCTTCCAGATGGCACAGTGGTTCCAAAACCCGAATCGGAGTTGTTTGGTCTAGCTATGGTTGGTGTTGGTAACGTCCAAGGACCTCCTTTACATTCAGGTAACATATCATACGCTATAATCGTAGTCTGGATTCATCAGATTTATAGATTATCCATGGGCCGATCTTGGAAATGCTACTATTGTTGATGTTGGAGGTGGTGTTGGTTAGTATTCATTCGAGAATCAAACCTATACCGGGATTGCTGACAACTATTATTCGATAGGTGGGATGTGTATCGAGCTTTCGAAGAAATATCCGAATCTGAAGAATATCGTTCAAGATAGAGCGTTAGCCTTGGAACAAGCTCCTCGAGTATGGCAAAAGGAAGCCCTAGAAATACTCAATGCCGATAAAGTCCAATTTATTCCTCACGATTTCTTCAATGAACAACCAGTTAAAAATGCAGATGTCTATCATCTAAGATATATTCTGTACGTTGCTTTGATTTTTTTTCTTTACCTTATTGTCACTAATATCGCATCGGTATGTTCTACAGACATGACTGGTCCGACGACAAATGCGTTCAAATACTTTCAGCACTCGTTCCTGCATTAGGTCCCAACTCCCGAATTCTAGTCTGTGATGCAGTCGTTCAAACGACACATGGTTCACCATACATAAAACCAGCTCCATACCCTCTTCTAGCTAACTATGGTTTCGCCAGTCGATGTATTCATCAGACAGATATGGCTGTGATGGCGATTGTGAATGGAAGAGAGCGTACATCAGAGGAATTGGATATTGTTGCGAAAAGAGCTGGGTTGGAAGTAGTGAAAGTTTGGGAATGTAGAGGCGATATATGGATTACGGAGTTGAGAGCGAGAGCTCTGAAGTGAGGTTTGCAATGCGTCGGATTGGGTTTAGATGTTTCTGAGCCACGTCCGTGCGTAGGCTTATACGTACTATTTCATGTTGTGGTTAAGAGCTTGACGAATATATCATATGTTCGTGATGTTACCAGCGTTATATTGAGATTACGACCTCCAGTTTTCTAACGTTGCATCTGATACGAAGAAATCAAACCACTCCACTCCTCGTTGCGTGCTCTTTCAACGAAGAAAGATAGCTTGCTCTCTTCGAGAGGTTCTATCGCCAACTTGCTTCTAGCCCCACGAATCGTCCCCAAATCGTATCGAGGCCACCAATGCCAGATTTCAATACGAACGTAGTACCGAGACAACGTGCAAGAACTGCTTCGTGGCATGGAGGATCGCCAGGAAGACTGAATTGAACGTAGTGATACCTTGATTATGACCCGATTCTGAATTCGGTGAAAAGTTCGACCGTTCCTCTTGAAAGGTTAGACACCTTTGCTGGGCAGACAGGTCGTATCTCTATAGCTTGTCTCAGTATTCAAATCATACATTATTTTCAACAGAAATTCGCAAACTTACAACAAGATCAACACGGGCTCTTGAAGTGAATCAGCCATCCGCTTCCTCTATCATTTCATAGCCAACCCAGACTACCTCTGAACAACTGCTACACCCAAAAAGATGCTGTCCAGATTCCAAATCACTCTCCGTAGCTACGTATTGTCCTCCGCATCTACACCCATAAATCCATTTTGTGTGACCATACTGTATATCATCGATTTCATCGAAGTCGTCTAAAGAGAGAACTTGTGCTGGTCTTGGACCAGTGGGATTTGAGACGCGAGCCTTGTCATATTCCCTTCGGAGACCCGGGGATGATAAAGTCAAGTATGCACGTTTAATCAGGTCAACGTCGATTCCGTCTTCACTTGAATTTTCAGAATCGACAACTGAGGAATTCGATATTGAACGCTTGTCTGGATGATATATGAGTAATGTTCTATGGTATGCAAGCTTTACTTCAGAAAAGGAAGCAGAAGGCGAGATAGAGAGTATGTGGTAGTAGTCATCAAGCTTGAAGCCATCTTGAGAAGCCAGGATGATAACGCGAGTCTGAAGCTTTAGTGCGGTGATGGTGGATGCAGATGAAGATGATTTACTGCTATTTACTGACATTGAAGCGCCCATAAAGACGGAGTTTTCCACGTGTGGTAAACTCGAGTCGGTCTGCCTTGGGTCTGCCACTCACTTCTGTACTACCAAACGACAATTCTTAATCTTCATCAGAGTATCCTCTCAATTAGCAATGTCGCGAAGGAATCGACCAAGCGCATTTGATGTTTCTTTTCCCGGTGAGGCCTCAGGATCATCCACCAATTTTACGAATTATAGGTCTCCCTCCCGGTCTGTGTCTACTGTGCCTTCTGTGAGCTCGTCTACTGCAAGGAGTACTACTGTCGCGTCAGGATCTAGTAGATTCGGTAGTGTAAGTATCAGTGAGAAGGCGAATGGGAAGAAACCAAACACAACTACCTCTGCGCATGAAAACTCGAGAATGGAAAGTGCAGTCAATAGGAGAACAAGAGATCTTTTGAAGGGAAAGAAGAGGATTAGGGATTATGTGGAAACAGATGATAGTGACGACGAGGAATCTGTTGCACCCTCGAGAACCTCGGTGCGAATAGGTTGATTCGCCTCTAAGTATTGTACACTTATTCGAGGTCTATATAACTTCAGATACCCAAACGTCCTCGGTCTTCTCTATCCTCTACACCACAGCCACAAGCGTTGTCGTCTTCGGCTGGAAATAGTAAGTGATTGTAAACAAAGATGGCTTTATCATAGAGAACTCAAGGTTACCGACAGACCAACAGCGATATATTCCAAACCAGCGGGACCTCGATGAAAGGAAGAATCCCGTCATCATTGGAGAAGATTCCGACCCCGAGGATGCAAAAGGCGATGGAGAGATTGGCTACAAACCCGTCCGTATCCTCACCGACTTCGTGATTTTCGACCCGAAGCACAGCAACGCGCATATATCCCTGTCGTTGCTCGAAGACAATGACGGCGTAGACAGAGCATTCGAGGCTGTAGGGAATGTGCTGCCGATGTATGCGAATGAAGAAGACGAAGGACAAGAAGACGACGGACTAGATGAAGATGAAAACCAATCACAGAGACTACGGACCAGTGCCATCTTCAACCATTACTTTGACTATACTTCTCCAGACGAGTACGTTTCTTGTTCATTCTGTCCACGTTTCGTCTCATTCAGTACTGTTTAGGCCAATGTCCATTCAAACCCAATTTGCGTGGTACATCCTGAAGCTTCCCAACGATGCATACAAGCAACATTATTACGACTTCTACCGGCCACACCGTATCGCCCAAATTGTAGTTTCGAGCGCACTTGCCAATCGAGACTGGACGTATAGGATGTTCTGTGACTCACTATTGCACACCTACGACGAATTGATGCACAAAACTTTAACAGAAGACTTGATCAGAAATTCGGTGTGTTATCTCTTGCAGATAGTTGCTATTGATTTGTGAGTTATATCTTACGTTCTTCTGTCAGATACCTACAATTTTATCTGCAATAAGAAGTTTGGAAGAAAGCGGAGACTTAGATTGTAATCTTCGAGAGCTTCCTCTGCTTAAGGCCATCCTGAAGCTCCAGGCCGTTAGCTCTGCCACACCCCAACCTCGTATTCCTTCACTCCCTCAACGACAACGTCGATACATCCTGGGTTCGAGGGCACCACGGGTGCCTTTATCGGGCAACAAGGACATTGCGGTTTTACGTCCGGAGAACCAAAATCGCACCCATGTTACTCCCTTGGTTGATAGGCTAGCCACGGGTCTGTTCAATGAACATCTGAAGGTTGTTGGTCCTCCACCCAAAGCGCCCAATAAGGAGGAACTTGCACAAATCGAGAAGAAATTGTATGGGAGAGTGGTACAATTCGTCCACAAAGCCTCAAAAATAATGTTGCCGCAGCGAACATTCTCCTTCCCCATCGACGACAAACTAGCAGACCGATATTGGAAGAAGGTTATCATTGACGGTGTGGAATACAAGGTGTGTCTGATCAAGATATTTCCAATTTATCGCTATAAGTTTTTCGACAGGTTGGTGATACCATCGTCGTTGAAGCTGGAGAATATAACGGAAGGGAGGGGGTTTCTCTTCCGTCCAAAGTTCCTGAGACCGCTACAATGGCGGATTATTTCTGGTATGTCGATAGCTGTCTGCTATACTGTGTCTGATATGTTCCTTTTCTCTTAGGTTTGGACGAATCATCTTCATTGATCAGAAGAAGAAGGTCTTCCATGTCCACTGGTTTGAACATTCGTCGAAGACCATTATGCAGGAGATCTCAGATCAACAAGAGCTGTTCTACACTGAGACATGTCACAATGTTGATATACGAACAGTTCTAGGCAAGGTAGTCGTTCTATATGGGCATAGTCATGGAAAGCTTGACTCTTTAGCTTTCTATTGCAAGTAAGCTTCAGCTTTTTGCTCTGTTTCGTTTGACATCAATCTTCTACGGCAGAATGCTCTACAATGAAATAGATGCAACGTTTCAGTCAATACCTTCATCCTATAGTACCTTGGCTGGCCTTCCACCCCCTGATAACTGTCCAATCTGCATAAAACAAACCCAACGAGACGAAGATGAACACGCTAGAGAGATCCCTGATGGTGTCGCCTTCCACGGTATCAACTTTCATATCAATGACTTCGTCCTGATCAGAGCAAGTGGTGGGGTGGACAACACGTGTACCAGCTCCCAAGTTACGCCATCTCACATTGGCCAAATCACTGATGTGAAGTGGCCTTCAGGCTCTCGTCGAATGGAGTCTGGTGTAGTTTCTGTACACATGCTTGGGCGGATCAGTGACATCTCTTCCATATGTCCCTCAAGTATTCTCAAAGATGAGGTATGTTCTATCATCCATTGTCTGTCCTATATATCTCATGGATATTATGTTCCAGCACCATCTGTTCTTGACTGACGCCATCGAACATTTTCCCGTGACCAATCTCATACGGAAATGCAGGGTTCTTCATCCACAATCTATTCCTACCCCCGAGTTTCAGATATACCTCAACCAATCACCTCTACACTTCTTTGTTAAGTACCATTTCACCACATTGCGACCGAAATCATGGGGAGACAGAACAAGACTCTCTATTAAAGAGGTTTTAGTCTGTGCTTCATGTTTCAAGGAAGAACACGGGCATTTCAAAGAGCTTGTTCGGTTCTCAGAGGAGTGTCAGAGGAAGCCTCTCAGAGCGTTTGATCCATTCTCTGGTGTTGGTGCTTTTGGATTAGGGATGGAAGAAGCAGGTGTTTTAAAGGTCACTTATGCTGTGGAGATCTCACCTTCTGCCTCCCAGACTCTCAAGTGAGTTCTTACTGTTTCTCTTCCGTATAGCTAAGTTGAAGTTAAACTTTCAGGAAAAACTCACCTCAGACAGTGGTGTATAACCAATGTTCAAATAAGGTCTTGAAATATGCTATCAAGACCTTTGTTGGACATAAGGTGAAGACACCTCAGGCAATTGGAAGTCCTGATCTTTTACCTCCTCCTGTCAAGCCATCTGATGTAGACTGCTTGATTGCTGGTCTTCCTTGGTGAGTTTACCATTCTATGTCTCTCTTCCTACTAGCTTACATCTTTTATAGTCAACCACACTCCAGACTAAACATGTTTCAGAAAGCTGATGATAAAAAAAGCCACCTCATTCTGAACTTGCTTTCATGGGTTGACTTTTTGAAGCCAAAGTATTGCTACTTTGAAAATGTCAGAGGTTTCCTCAAGTACAACCTCCAAGCCAAGCAATTCAACAAGTACACAACTAGAGGAGGTATAGAAATGGGAGGACTCAAGTTTGTACTCAGAGCTCTGATAGCAATGAAGTATGTCCTCTCGCTTATACTTGATTTTATCTACCTTACCTGTTTTTAGTTATCAAGTGAGGTTTGGATTGCTTCAAGCAGCTCACTATGGCACTCCTCAGACCAGAGTCAGATTTTTCTTGATTGCCTCTCAAACTCATCTCCCACTTCCATTCTTCCCTCAACCAACTCACCACTTCCCTCTGAAGGATGCTCTTCAACTGAAGTTTCCTGGATTTGACTCTGTCAGACCTATTGAGACAGGAGATGGTTTAGCACCTCTCAACTTCATCTCAGTTGATGATGCTATCAGTGATTTACCCAGATTTGATTGGTATGTGACATTTTCTATCTTCCTTTGTCTATTGCTAAACTTATAGGATTATATTGTTTAAAATCTAGGAAACCCTTTACTTTCTCTCATTCTTCTAGAATAGTCACTAACTTCAGTGATGATGAAGTTGAAGTACCTGCTGTACCTTGTGATTCTAGCAAATTCTATTGTGGTCTGAAGTCTCCAGAGTACTTTTCAAGACCCAGGACATCTTTTCAAGTAAGGTGTAGAGGGACATGTCCTAAAACCAAACAACACTTTACCAGAGTGCTTAAGGATGATGTTGTAAAGAGGTATGTCCATCTGTTAGCTGTCATACATACTATGTTTGACAGGTATAATTACAGAGTTATCAAGATCCCTCTTCAAGCAAAGGCTGACTACAAATGTATGTAACCTCTCATACTTTCTACCTATTGACAGTTTCTCAAATGGTTTTCTCTAGCTTTGGATTCTTCACTTTGGGAATGGCAATTTGCTAATCCATCATCTGCTATGGCTAGAGATGGTTTCAGACATGGTATGTCTTGATATCTTTTATACTCAGATATATTAACCTTATTACTGAATTTAGGCTTGTATGGTAGATTAGACCAAAATGCATGGTTCAACACTACAGTGACCAATGTTGAACCTACTGCTAAGCAAAGCTGGGTTTTAAATCCATATGTAGGTCTTCTCTCTTTTATCTACTTGTAAACTGCTTACAGTTTTTCTCTCTCTAGTGTAAGAGGGTAGTCACAGTTAGAGAACTGGCAAGATCACAAGGGTTTCCAGATAGCTTTGAGTTCTACTCTTACAATAACAGTGTCAAGACAGTAAGTTTTCTTTTTCCAGGTCTTGAAACTCTACTAATTTGCTTTTCAGATGCATAGACAAATTGGCAATGCAGTTTCATGGCCAGTCTCAATTGCTCTTGGAAGAGAGTTAAGAGAAGCCTTGTTTCAAAAATGGCAAGATGACAAGCAGAGGTCTAGAATGGCTGAAGAGATCTTAGACTAGTTACTTGAACCTCTTCTTTTCTTGTCATGTAATCTGTTATGAACTTGATTTGGTTTGAAAGAATAACATTCATGTATAAGAAATATCCAAGATAGACAGATATAAATCCAGACCCTACAAAAGATAAAGAATGTTGCTACAGAAGAAAACGAGTCCAAGATGTCCAAGATAAAGAAGACAAGTAGAAGATACAATGGAATAGAAAGGTCAGAGGAGTGTACAATCAGTATCAAATTGCAAGAAGATAAAAATGTTAAATGAATAGAGTAGATAGGAACAGACGGAAGAATATATCATGTCAAGTCATATCATGTCATCAATAGGGTGTGCATAACCTATGACAATGTAAGAACTCTGTATGTGTACAATCAGAGTGGAAGAGACATACCAGAAAGTATCCCATGTCTATCCATCAACTGCATTTCCTGACTTCTCGTCAAATTCACCTTTTTCGGCTGTCTCCAGTTGTAGTGTAGGAGGAGAAAGAGGAACGGAGGGAGGCTTCAAAGCGCCAGCGGAAGTTGGAACGACAGGAGCAGACCTAGATCTCCTACTTCCATCACTGAAGTGAACACTTGAATGAGTTCTTGCCCTAGGTCCGATAGTGATGTTACTCGAAGTATTGTTCCCTTCATCTGCATCCATATCCGGATCCTCGATGATAGAAACTTCAGCCTTCTCAATATCCTTCTCACCTCCGCCTCCGAGATTAATATTGTTGGTGATGGTAGAAGAAGTGGGTATCGTGGCGAGTTGACTACTGTGACCTCGGGACCTTGAAGAGGGCAATGAACGTGGAGAAGATGCTGAGGGAGAGGATGTCCAAAAGAAATTCCTCAACCATGAGGTCGGTCTTTCTCCCTGCGATGGGGGCAACGGCATCGATTGAATTTGTTGCATTGCAGGATGAGGATATATGTGAGATGTCAGCCCAGTGCTGAACGCATTCGGCCCATTGTCGTTCATCATCATTGTTCCGCCTTGCGATGTACTACCACTCCTACTATGCCCACCACCCGCATCACTCCTACCAGCAATACTCCTGCTCGCTCTACTCCTCGTTCTGACCATACTCAGATGCTCCAATTCCCTAGCTCTCCTCCTCGCCCTGATGAAGCTTCCAATAGCACCTGACAGTCCACGTAAAGAATCCAAGCCCGGTTCCTCGATTTTCTCAACTATCATTGCTTGCCTCTCTTCTTCGTCCTCGGTGGCGACATCCTCATCGAAGTCTTCTTCGTCTCCGACAATTCCTCCATCGTAGTCAATGTTTGGCTCATGGTGGGAAGGTGATTGTTGATCCATTGAGATTCGTTCGTTCCGGGCTTCGCCTTGCCGCTCCTCTTCGAGCTGACGACGTTCGTGATCGACGTCCGATCCTGAGAGCGGTGAACTGTATGTCCTCAAACCTAATCCTTGACTTAATGCAAGCGATTCCACCGAGGTAAGGGGTAATCCATCGGTCCGTCCGTGGCCAGATACCGTTGGGGCCAACGACCTAGGTGATCGAGCAATCTCAGAAGAACGTCGAGGAAGATGAGTCGTCAGGGTCGCACTCGTCGGACTTGTATGTACGGTAGACATCCTAGTTCTTGTTGATCGCCTTGAACGTAATGTACTCCTTCGTTCGAGTCCAGGTTGGAGTTCGAGTGATCGAGCTCCGTGGGGGTTAATCTCTTGTCGTGCTGCTTCGAGTAAAAGCGTTGTCCGTTCGTCCACCTATAAAAGCATCAGAAAAGCATGCCATTAGCCACAAGCAAAGAGAATGAACCCACATTGGACAAATCCCTAGGATCAACCTTTGACATCTGCAGAATGAAGATTCCTGTACAGATTACGGCGAAGGCAAGCACAATCGTGATGATTTGTGTCGCACTTGCTTTGAGTCCTTGGTAAAGAATCTGTACGCATACAACATAGAAACAATCGGTATATGCACATGGTTAGAGAGAGATGCATGAGGGAACTTACAACAGATGTGACTAGAGTGCAAAATGTAACTGGAAGGCAAAAGAAATTAGTAGAAAGTCAACTATTGGACTTGATAGACTACCCACATGTAACATAGTAGGTAGGCGTGACTTGAATTCGTAGTATGGCAATTATTACTTTGGCCGTAGGATTTATATAGCATTACAGACTTACCCATTGCTACGATGAGATCATCAGCGACTGGGACAAGAACGTCAAAAAAAAAAATGAAACAGACCTGTGTTGAATAAAGCAAGAGCAACATTGAGGTAATAGATCTCCGTCACTGGTTGGTCAATCATCAAGACTCAGAAAGCACGTAGTGGAAAGGTTTCGACGTACGGAGAGTTATTATAACAAATATAAAAAGGAAGTATATGAACCAATTCTTGAACTGCAAAAACACCTCAGTGGATGGCCAAAAGCACAAACCGAAAAGGCATACCTGATTCTGACCACGAATGGACGTGAGGATGCATGCACCAAGACCTTGTGTACAGCTAACACTCAGCCCGCCAATGAGACTGCATACACCAAGGTCTGTAGGAAGTGTAAGTAAAGCGTAAAAAATGAAAACCGAAATCCAAATCTACTCACAAGGTAGCATGCTCTTCTTTCCCCATCTTGGCGCGACCCATGCTGCCAAAATGACAGAAGCAGCAATAACGACACCTCCATAGGCCAAAAACCAAGGTTTCAAGAATAGATGCTTGAATTCTTCGATCGTATTTACGCTTTGTTCCTCTGGACCATTAAGGGCGAGTATACTTGCTCCCAATAGACATTGAACACATGATATCCAGCCGAAAAGAGAAAGCTTTTCAGCGAGGATAAAATGGGAGAGTAGGGCGGATATAACGACGGAGAGTGCCCCCATCGGAGTCTAGAGTAATGATGTAAGATTTTTGAAGAAAAAAGAAACAAGAACAATGTCATACTACTATGATAGCTTCTACGAAAGCGTACGCTGCAAAGTTGCACAGCTCGCCGAGAATCATGATTGTCATTCCCGTCCACCACATTGGCTGCATTGATAGAAACGTTAAACGCGTTAGTAAAAATCAACATGAACATATAGATTGTAGCTTACCGACTTGAGATAGGCAACACCTTCACCTGCGACATGGCCCTTTTGAGAACTCAACAGTCCTTTCTTCTTGAATACGAACGAGGAACCAATGAGCAAACCCGAGCCTATCGCAAGGATGACACCAATACTGGATATATGCGCGTATTCAACATCATACCATGCTAGGGAAAACCGCCAAAAGACTTACACTCTATACTGTGGTGGTTGGGAAGAAGTAGCTCCAGGTGAGGGAGAAGGTGTCACCATAGGTCGTTGAAGCCTGGAGGTCAGGGGAAAGTCACCTCGCGCGACCTCGAGAATCCGTCGTCGCCGTCGTCAGAGGTGGTGGTGACTAGAAGAGAGGTTTCGATGAGCTAGTTGTGGGACCTCGTTTGTGGATAAGGTTCAGTAGGGAATGGGAATAGATAAATGCAGCCGATCATCACTTTGGTAACAACCAAACACTTCGAACCAAACTCAGCATTCGAAGCGAGAGTGAATAGAGAAACACGCACGTGAATGTCATATTTTCGTGAAAATTGTGGAATTTATTACCCTCCGTATCCAATTGTCACCTCGAACGAAATATTAAATGTTTGCGAGCGAATTTCCCGCAACTCGATGTTGAATTGTGGGAGTACAATCGTTTGGTCAAGGGATATAGTGAATGACACATATAGTTGATGACACAAAGCGATGTATGACCCACCTGGTGGGGTGGTAACGTCGGTTACAAAAGATTTGATCACCATACTAATAGTAATAGTAAGCGTCAGTGGATATAGAGACAAGGCGTTCAGTATACGTCGTCATACTGTATAGCTTTATGCTACTCTGATAATCAGTCAACATATTATTTCAACATTTCGAATTTGCAATGGCCCAATGGTCTAGGGGTAAGATACTTGCTTTGGGTGCAAGGGATCCTGGGTTCAAATCCCAGTTGGGCCCATCGTTTTTTTTTCTGCCTCAGGTAGTTCTTACAACCCCTGCACGCCAACATCTGCACAAAATTCAAAGGAATATTCACGACGCTTCAATCTAAATTGACGGTTATCTAGCACAAATACAAGGTTGGCATTGCTATGAATCCTGACTCAATCCTGCGCATGGAGAAGATACTGCGAGCAAAAGAAATCAGTACTGAATAGTACTCGTATAAATACTTAACTGCTCGCAACAAATGGCTCACCTGACTGACCGAGACCCAGAATCAAGGATCATGCATCTTTAGACTGAAAATCTCTTGCATGAGCACGTTCCTCAATGCCGCGGGTAGCAATGATAGGAAGTGTCTCTGTGACTGTCCACACAACCAACGTGGTTTCCTCCACCAGGTACGGTGAAGTAGGGACCAAGGTTTCATAAATTCTTGTAGCCGTAAATGTAGCCGTAGTGGTAAGAGTGGGAGTAGGCTAATTGGACGTGAAACCAAATAAGTAAGTCAGATCAAGAGAAATCAAAATATAGCTCGTTTGCGTACAAATTGTGCTGTACAACCAGTTATGAATGCTGCGATAGCCGCAAAAAGATGAACTGAATTCCGCATGTTGTAGGTGATAGTCAACTTCGACAGTCAGTAGTGATTTGCATATCCTCCTCTTGAGCAGGGGTATTTGTATGTTTTCAAGACTAGGATGGCTGGCGCAGGCGTAGGTGCGTATCCACCATAGACCTGACGCTTGGTACCTTGATCATGAGTAATCTACCGCTACCCCAATCGGATCGACGATAATCCGACAATTGAAATTTGAGCGAGGCAAGCTACAGTAAGTAAACGCAGCAGGACGGTAAATCAGTACTTGTCATTAACCAACATATAATGTAAAATCAAACCTGTTCCAGGAGAGGATAAGAATAGCACTGTAGGTAAGTGAGAAGAGCTTGTTTCATGTCCCCTTACTAGTAGAGGGTTGAAGATGCTCCAGGAGAATCTGGCAGGACACGCCGGATCTTCGTCGAAAGCAAGATTTGTTGGGGTTGTAATAGCCGTAGCGTTCCATACAATACTGTATACCTGTTGAATAGCGACCGAAAGTCGGAGTAACTAGATGGCGTTTTTATTAGAGGAAGACGTTTGAAGATGACCGGTGATGTTGCGGCCGTACTAAAACTATCCTATTTGAAAAGAAAAAGGCACTCATTAACCTCAGCTTTGAAATGAAAAGGTTACCCACGTACCGATGATTGCACGTCTACCAGGAATCCGCTCTTCCACTTCTATTGTGACGGCCCGGAATTGAGTATTGGTTACTCAACACCGGGCACAGAGTCGTCACGTTGTGTGTAGACCATACGAAACCGAATCATAGGTGTCCCTTTGCAGCGCAACTGCTACAGAGTACAATAATCGTATGACGAGTGGTACCTGCTCAAGCTTAGAGATTCACGGCGGTGAATTTGTCTAATTTTGAAAGACGCTACCATGAAATCTTTACCTGATTTCAAGTACTCAACATCCTTCCTTTGCGTCAAAAAAGTTGACAAGTGCATGTATCTTCGAGAATGATGGTAGTGAATTAGTGAAGAGTCCGGATAAGCCGCCATCAAAAATTATTCAAGATCGAGATTGTAAACGTAGCACTGCCGCTCAACTGTTTACCGTCGCAATAGTAAGTTCGCCTTGTCCTGAATCCATTCATTGAAAGCTATCGACTTGGCAACTCGCTATTCTAACATCAACATCCTAATATCCTCTGTTTTCACCTCACTGGAATGAGTATAACCAATAGTACAAAACAAAAGTCAAGTACTGCCGGTACTTATCTCTCACCGTTGTTGAAGCAGGTCAATGGAAGCCGCAACGCAGAGAAGAGGTTTCTTAGCATTGGAATTCAATGCAAAGAAAAGAAACTCATGGTCACTTCATACTCATTCAATTATACACGTACATCAGTTCAGGTTGTTCTTTCCGCCGGCCCGCCAAAGAACTTGATGTTCAGGAGATATCTCTGAATTCTGTCATGCATGCATGTGGCTCTCATCCACTCGTGAACAGCTGCAACCATGCTCACCTTCGTACGATGGCGAAATTACGCAAAGTATCGGCCTGTTTGTTCGTTTAGAAGCTATCTAACAATCGAATATATATCTGGCAAACTCTTCAAGCGTTGGACGACGACCCATCTTTGAAGAACTCAGTATGTAAATTCATATCCAGTGCGTACTTCGTGTAAACTACCTTTACTGATTCATTTCATACTAGGACATGTTTCTTATAGGTGTCGCCCTTCTTTTCGTGCCGTCCGTTTTGCTTTCGGCAAATGGTCAGACAGCAACACTCGGGCTGGCAGATGGTTTCGTTTCATTCAATACACCATCTTTCTCTGTTCAACTCGTCAAGGACTCGCAAACTCTCTATTCCCTCAAACCTGGAAATGGCTCAGGTACTTTCGACTTCATTCCTGCAGACATGATGTCACAGCGTCAGTACAATGGCAATGTCCATCTCGGTGACATCTCATTCAGAGCACGTGTGGTTGGCTCTACATCCTGGATCTCCGGAGATTCCTTTTCTTCACGAAAAACTGTAACCCCTCTCCCGATCAGTGGATCGACTCTTGCCGCCGCAAACCTCGCGCCAACTATCCCGTCCAACTCCCTGCTCAACATCACTCGCCGTTGGGTTGTTCAAAACGGGACGCTCGAACTTCTCTTCGACGTAACTAACTCTCAAAAGACTTCAGTCGAAATTGGCGCATTGGGTGCTCCGTTAGAATTTAACAATGTTAGTACCTGACCTTCACTGAGATATAACGTGCTGATGACATTGCTCTAAGATCTTCACCGGTAGAACTGCCGCTCAGACTAACCAGCTTTGTAGTCTATTCGACCCATATATTGGTCAAGATGCCGGATACGTTCAAGTAACGCCTTTGTTGGGGACGCTGCCGCCTCTTCTTGTCACTCCTGCTGGAAAATCTCCTCTCGAAGGGTGGCGCTTCATTCCAGAAGACACCTCCAATTCCCCATTCTATCAGTCTCAGACATTCGAAGGCCTTTACGAATGGCAATTTCATACCCTTGCCTATGCGCAGAACGAATGGTCAAGCGTTACGCCTTGGAACGCGCCAACCTCTGTCGTTTTATCTCCCGGTCAGACCAGAACCTACGGCTTACAGTTTCATATTGCACCATCCATTCGCAACATCGAAGATTCGCTCAGTCTTGCCGGTCGTCCAGTAGCAGTTGGAATCCCCGGCTACATTCTATCCAGCGATCAACAAGGAAAACTTTTCCTTAATTATAACTCCAAGGTTCAGTCCATCAGCGTATCACCTGCTGGAGCACTCTCCTGGACAACCAACAACGACGCTAAGACCGGAGCTTGGGTTGGATACACCTTGACCGGTCATACTTGGGGTCGCTCTCGTCTCATTGTCACATATCAAGATGGGACTATTCAGACAGTTCATTACTACGTTACCAAAGGAGGTACCCAGGTCATTTCTGACCTTGGGAACTTCCTCACGACATCACAATGGTTCAATAGCACTTCAGATCCATTCCATCGTTCCCCTTCAGTAATCAGCTATGATCGTGAAGTCAATGCCATCGTGAAAGACGATCCTCGAGCATGGATACCTGGTTTGAGCGATGAAGCAGGTGCAGGATCATGGCTAGCAGCGACTGTGAAACAATTCGCGCAACCAAATGCCGCCGAAGTTGCCAAGTTAGAATCATTCGCGAGCCAGACGCTATGGGGCTCTATACAAAACCCAGATAGTAAGCTTTCAATGGGTTTCCGGTCAGCATATCTCCGAAACTCACCACAACCCGCACACTAGGTAGTGTCAAGAAGGTGAGCGGAGCGAAGACATTCTTAGATTCTATCAGCTGATACTTCAATCAGGCCGTATACTTCTATCAACCGGCCCTTGTCCCAAACTATGTTTATCCATCAAGTATCAATTGGGGTAACTGGTGGTCCTGGAATCAAGCCGCTTCCTATGCAACAGATCGAGCATACGATTATGTTCACGTCACTGTAAGACATCTCTGAATTGTTTCACGTTGGTTACCTGCTAATACCGTGAATATATAATAGGCCGCATATTGGGCTCTCTATCGCGTCGCTAGAAATTATCCCGCACTCGTCAAAACGCATAATTGGCAATGGTACATCAACCAAGCCGTACTTACCGTGAAACGTATGACCGATGGTAGCGTTGGATATGCTAATGACGGTTTGATGGATGAAACCGTCATTCGTTTCCTACTTGATGATCTCAAACGAGAGGGGTTGACAGCCAATGCTACTTTGATTCAAAGTCGTATGCAGGCACGACAGAAGGTATGGGCAGGAGAAGCGTATCCGTGAGTCCTATCATTATTCTACTACACTCGTGTCATTCTAACATCAAGTTCGCCGTAGATTTGGCTCCGAGATGGCATGGGATTCTACCGGTCAAGAAGGGGTATACGCTTGGAGTAAATTCTTCAATGACACCACTACTGCCACTCACACTTTGAATTCCATTCTTGCCTATCAACCAACGGTACCGCACTGGGGATATAACGGCAACGCGCGACGTTACTGGTACGTACAATGAAATGCTCATTCCGATAGCATACATATCTAAGGCTTTTATTATCAGGGACAATATCTACGGTGGAAAACTGCAACGGATCGAACGTCAAATCCATCATTATGGAAGTGGATTGAATGCACTCCCACTTATCACAGAATTCCAAACTTCCTCACCTTCAGATTTCTACCTTCTTCGAGTCGCGTTCGGTGGATTATCAGGTCCAACATCCAACATCGACCAAGGTGGCTTCGCTTCAGCTTCATTCCATTCATTCGAAGATACTTTGAAATGGGACGGTTATTCTGGTGATTATGGTCCTAACTTCGTCGGACATGCTCTTGGTATAGGAACTTTTATCGTCAATCATCCGGATTTCGGTTGGCAGGCTTTCGGTGGGGATGTTCAATCCACTTCTGGTACTATCGTAGTTCATGCAAGGGATTCGCTGCGACGAAGAATTTTCATAGCCCCTTTGGGATCGTTATTCACACTCGACGCTGGAGCATTTTCCTCTATAGAATTTGATCCAAGTGGAGCGAAAGTCACCTTGACGATAACCGCTTCACCTGAAGGGGCCAGCTCTGCTGCCGCTGCGCCTCAAGGACGTTTGGTAGTCACTCAGACGTCGGGAGGAAGACTGTTGAAACCAATGAACCAATTGAAGATGGATGCTGGAGCTTGGGTTGTTCCATTCTCTAGCGGTAGTGCGTCCGTGGTTCTCGCTTGATTCAAAGTTTTCAGAGCCCTTAATCCCCTAATCAACAAAATTCGTATATGACTGGAAGCAAAAATGTAATATTACACATTGAGTATCACATTGGAAGTTTGGATCCTCAAAATGACCTTTTTGGTGTATTAGCTTCTGACTTATTGGAATCGGCATTCTTTGGTAAGTTTGACTTGTCCTTGTCATGATGGAAGATGAGCTTGAAGAAGCTTGAACGGTTCTCTCCCATGGATGATTTTTCAGATTTATATCTCTTTGCTTCCGGTGAGTTCATCCTAGTAGGGTTCAGCTATACATGCGGACGAGTCTTCTTGTTCTTCTTCTAAACACATCTCGCGAACTCATCGGATGTGCAATGCGACCCTGCGGGGAGCATATGATCAGAATCGAATGGCCCATGTAGTTGGAGTAGCTTCACATGTGACAACGTGTGACGGCCCGCAACGTTGAACAATCTGTCTCTCGTTTTCTTTGCTTCCAGTGAGGTTTTTAGACTACTATTTCCTGCAGATCACAGCAATGGTACAGCTTTCGTATCCAAGAATTAACAAACCGATAATATTCGAAAAGGAGACTAGCCAATAATTGTACGTAACTTCAAGTTGTAAGTTCTTTCAACGATCAATTATCCATATTCGGCACTACACGTTTCTTTCTTTCTTACTTCCACTTCATCGTATATCGTCGAGGGTCTCCAATGTCAGACTCAGAATCCCAATCCAAGAAAGCGGATACGTCTGAGGTGGATGTAAAGGTAGAAGCTACAGAACCTCAATCCCCATCCGACGACGATTGTCCATTCAAGAAATGTCACGACCTCTGGTTCGACGATGGAAATATCGTTTTGATTGCCCATGATTTGCACTTTCGAGTTCATCGTAGCATCCTCTCTTATCATTCCGTATTTTTCAAAGACATGTTCGGCTTACCTCAACCTCCTACTTCATCTGCGGGATCTTTGTCTGAAGGAGCTAACGCTGCGGCTGGTCATGATTCCGAGAATATTGAAGGATGTCCTGTTGTACGAATGACGGATGATCATACCGAACTCACTCATTATCTGAAAGCTATGTATGATGGTAGAAGGTAATCTCATGTTTATTTCATTCAATCCCATCGTCATCATCATCCACTTACGACCCATCTTCTTTTTTTTTCTCTCTCTTCAAACAACAACTACTACTTAGGTACTTTGGAAAAGATGCCACACTTTCTTTCGACGCAATAGTCGGATTAATCCGTCTAGGACATAAATTCCAATCTCCAGATTTCCAAAAAGACGCACTTTCTCTGATTGAAAATCGAGCGTTATGGATAAACGGAGAATTCATACCAGGATGGAAACCTGCCTATTGTATCATCGTAGCAAATCTCGCTTCACAAATCGACAACCATGATCTCCTTTCCAACGCTCTCTACGCATGTTGTCAACTTGATAGTGACACATTACTCGATGGAGTTAACAAACCAAATAACTCAGGTGTAGAAGTTCTCTCATCTTCTCTTTTGAAGATGTGTCTTTCTGGTCGAAATAATTTGGCTATTGTTCAAATTAATATCATGGAAAGAGCAGAGGAATGTTTGGATCAATTTTGTGTTCCTCCTAAAGTTGTCGAAGGAGTTGAAGGATCATCGTCATCATCACCAGTGACATCTTCACCATCGCAATCGAAACCAACATCACCAAATTGCAAAGCACAAGTAACAACAGCATGGAGACATCCTTGTCCAACGACAGTCGTTACCAAAGATTTCTCTACAGTTTGGCATCCACTCGCACGTATAAACATTTGGTTCAATTCAGCAAACTCATTATCGATTTGTAAAACTTGCAAATCGTCGATTTCTAAATATCGATCTGATTGTGCCAATATGGTTTGGAACAATTTACCTAGATATTTTGGTCTCGGTGAGGAGAAAGGGGAGGTGTCACTTCCGAGGGTGTACCGCTAGTTAATACTAGTTACAGTACCATGGGTCGGTTTACTACTCTCAATTCAAGACATTGTTTTTTCTTACATTCGTTGTGGTTTGATTGCAAATTTGTACTGATTGTTTTCATACGGTACCGGTGTAATAGGGACAATCAAATGAGTATTGAGATTGAAGTTGGAACATGCCAAATACTCGCGATCGTCTACGTATTACATTAGAACAAAGATTTGACGATGGCGACAGAGAATGAGAAACAAATATTAACAGTACTAATGAAACAAAACAATTCATTTGGAATGAGGAGAAAAGGAGGATCCGATATTCTATGAAAGTAGTAAGATACATTGAATACACGAAGTAATTTTTGAACAAAGCATAAAGAAAGGTATGAAATAAGTAGTAACTATACATTGCAACAAGACTTCGAATGTGAATTTGGAAATCGTTGAACATGTACATAGAGTAATGATTGAAACAGTGAACAGTGAACACAAAGATCTGGGGAGTATAACACACGACAAAATTAGGATCGAGGTTTAAAGTGAACGAATGAACGAACAAGCAAAACAAACAAACAGACAAACAGGCAAAAAAAAAATTCACCGGTGCAATACATACAATGTATAAATTCAAAACAGACACGAGGACGGATAAACAGACAGAACAGACGGGAGAAATTGGGGCGAGTTGAGAGTGCAGTTATGAAGAAAATATCAACAACTAGAAAAGAAAGAAACAAAAACAAAAACATTCGTTTGGATTGATTTGGACTGTAATTATCAAAGGTGGAGATTCGTTGTTGTAGCTTGTAACGGTCGGAATGAGAAGTAGATTAGAGAAAAAGGTATCTATATATATGTATGTATAAAACGGGTTGGGTATGGGGTATCACATTAATGACGAGGACCTCAGGTTCCCCGTCAAAATCATGTCACGAACTACGTTGAACAATATCAGCACTTTCTGGGATGTTGAGAGACGCAGTGGCTTACCATTGCATATAATTACATGAGTCCTTCGTGTATCCGTTACAGACGTGAAATGGACTGTAAAGGACGATACACATGAATTTCAGCAAACGGTCGGGAAATGAGAATGTTGAAATGACTAAGAGCAAAACAAAAGTGCGTACTATATAATTCTCGTTCTTTATTCGGAGTATGTGACTGATGCACAGCACCGAACTTATTTTTGAAATCTAATGAAGTGAGATGATAGCTCAGTAAAGAAAGTCCAACGGAAGCAAAGTAAATGTAATTGAGCTTACATCTAGACACATTCTCGTAGTCATTCGGCTGATTGCGATATGCCGGGAGATAATGTGCCAGCCGTACTCCGCTATCAATCTTGGCCTAGAAAACTTGCGCGGTCAGTCGGTGGAACAAGAATACTCGGTAGTAGTGAATTTGGAAAAAGAGCTAACTGACCTTGAGTAAATCGATCTTGTTGAGAAACAGCATGATGTTGACTTTGGACAATAGTCTGTTTGATACCACAAGTTTGAATAGATATAACGAGTCTTCTAATCGATTGACTCGAGTATCCTGCGATCTACGGCTCAGTAGAACGTTCGAATATTAGCAACCTGCCACTCACCTCAGCGAGAACCTGGTCAAATGCACTGATAGGTGCAAGAAAAATAATAGCGTTGACTGTAACACAGGACAGAATGAAGTGGGCCACTTAGGAAATAGGCGAAACAAACCTACCGTCGTCGAAATAAGGAGCCCAAGCATGCCGTTGGTTCCTAGCCCCACCAACATCATAGATTTTCCAATCCACCCCTCTAAACTCGCTACTTTTCGACATCGTAAAGGTATGTTCTACAACGCCAGTAGTTTTAAGCCGTGCCCGGAGAACGTCGTCTACAAAAAATCAATTAAGTTAACGGAACGGCAGCGCTCTCATTAGGAAGTGACACGGGCGCACCATCTGTCGGAAAATACATCTTGGAAGTGATTCGGTCAATTGCATCAAGGTAACTAAGGGCGGAATCTGTCAGCCAAAGAACTATAACAAAACAAAGGAACGAAAAATAACATACAAACCGCCAGTTTCTTCCAACCTCAATTTCTTCTCCACTAGCTTCTGTCGTACCTTTGGATCTTTCCATAATTCTACAATAGCAGGTGCACATCGATTGAGAACATGTACTGGATCCGTTGGGTCTTCCCACCATCCCTGTAATTCACCACCGTGCGGACTCTTCGGATTTGCATTCCTGTCGATTCTGAGGGCCTTCCGCCAGTTAGAAGACGTTGGCAAAACTAATTCATCTGTACCTGAAATGGAAGAATTGGGTGAAGCTGGAGATGAACGAGAGCCTGAGGGAATGTTGATTCTTGGAAGAAAACGGGATTCCGTACTAGTCCAAGAAGGTGAAGTAGGTGGAACAACACCCTGAGAATGCGATCCTTTCCACTGTAATGGCAAATGAGTTGGTTCGTGTTCATCGTTGTCTTCCGGGTCAGATAGTTGTAACATTAGTCGCGTCTCAAGTTCAGCAAGTGGTGCTAGTCGTTTCCGGTAACTTTCGTATCCGGGGACTTGTGTGCCGTGGTTTGACGTGGAGGCTCCTGAACCACTGATTATGATGGACGCTGTCTCTCCCGTATCACCGTAATCGTCAATTTCGTCCAGACCGTTAGCTAATGTGTCCGCTTCTGGAGCAATAGCCTCCAGTATCCTGCAGAAGAATAATTGTATAAGAAGGCTAGATGTTGATCGGTGCGAGCGAAAGCCTACCGACGGACGGAACGCAAAAGGTTTAGGTAGATGACAAATCTCCATGCCGTTCGCTCTGCATGAAATTCTGCTGGGGTGTGCAACAATTGGAACTCTAAAAGCAGAGGAGAAAATGTGAGATGCCAGAACTTTCAGCGAGAAACTGGGGAAGGAGAGTTCAAAGGGAAGATATGAATGCTCGTCTCGTCGATAAATATCGAGATTATCAGAATAAGTGAATTAACACAGATAGTATACATCCTAGAAATCAAAAGTCAATGAGCCGAGGAAAGTAGAACGAGGAGAGTATGAACATGCCTGTAGTAACATAAGACGGTGCCCACGTATGGCGTCTCGATATGACGGGGGATATTTGTGCAAGCTTTGGAATGGAGAAAAGGACGATAGACGAGCACAAAACTCACGTTTCAAGGTCGTACTCTTGCCACTTTCACTTTGACCGAGCAAGAGGACCTTGACGACTTTCTTCTTTCGACTCCGTCGCTCACCCTCCTTCAACATTTTGTCAATATTATCACTTCGCTTCTTCGCGTCTTCTTCCGCTCGAAGCCTTCGTTCGCGCTCTTCAGGAGTTTCATTTGCAGGGGGGAGGAGTGCGACAGCCAGGGGGTCGGATATTGAGCGACGTCTGCCAGGTGGATAGAGCTGAGAGGACTGGGCGTGGCTGCTGCTGGAGCTGTTCATGGCTGTATCGACGAGGAGCCAGGATGGAGCAAGGACAAGGCTTGTAAAAGAATGGAAAGCAGCGCGCGGGACCGGGCGTCTTGGATCTGTAAGTCTTTACGAGAATGTGAGAATAGAAGCAGTTCTAGGAACAGCTGTTCAGAAGCTGGAAACCGGGAAAAGAAGCGTTGAAATTTCCGTACTGAATGGATAAAAGTAGACTCGTGCTGACCTGCGAATATGTTTGTATTTCGAGCCACGAATAGTATGTTTGTATTTCAGAGCGTATGTCGTGAGCACAGCGGTCCCCAGATGGCCGTGCAGCGCAGACCCAAGCTGGGGCCGAGCACGATGTCTTCACCGTTGGAGGCGACGAGCAGAATAGGACTGAAAAGGTACGTCTTTTCGCAGGAGAACGCACCATTGGAATCTTCCAGTCCAACATGGCTGATCCTAATTTGGCGAGTGCAGGCGCCCAATGTATGGCGCTTTCGAGAGTCTGCACCCGAGTGCCACGCCGACGCATCCTCACCACATCGGGCACAACGTAAACAGAGAGTCGGGACGGCACTATATTCCTCAATATTCGCCACTATGCACCCACTCAAATCAAAAAACAATGACTATCATTCCGGCTCGGACTCGCCGATGCCGAGTACGCCAATTGTCTGTGGCCATGTTGCTACGCACAAGGTCATGGGTCAGGACAAGTCAGGATTGTATTGGGTCGTATGTATGTACTTGCGGAGGAGATAGTCTAGCGTGTTATTTACTTTCTGGAAAGCTACTCTAGAAAGCATCTTGGACACCGGGCGTTCTCCCTGAATTGTGCTTGTGCTGCACATGCTGTTTACGGTCCGCCGCTATAAACACCCTCGGTTCTAGCCTGCTGCCTCCTTCCCACCCCCGAGAGACTGTGGTGGATAACATTTGCGCTCAACATTGGGGCGACCATTCACCGTCCAAGCCTGAGCTATATCGCACAGCGCCGTCTGAGGGTCCAACCATTCGACTGGGGTTGTTCTCGCTATCCCCGGAAGGCAACATTGGCCTCAGTCCTGGGTGTAGTTGGTTGGTAAACGATTACAGATACTTGCGATCCTTGTCAGCTTCTTGACATGCCGGCCGGCAGCAGCATTTTGTATGTAGACGTCCTTGGCAGCGTCTGAACGTTTTGCACAGTCGGGACAACAAAGTGGTTTCCGCATTCGCAAAGGGCACGAACACGGTCAGGTCGGAGGATGGGTCGAGCTGTTTTAATGAGTCAAGATTAGTAAATTAGTGGATGGAGTTTGCGAGGTCGCCACGTCTGTCGGACAAGAGAGCTGTTCCGATGGATAACCTTCCATTCTGCAAGGGTCAGTGAGCCTTTGCTGGCCGCGTTCTCGGAGGGAGCCGACATGAAGTGTCACTCCGGTCTTCAAACGCAAGAGCGAGTGAGCTGTCGATGGCGTAGGGACGAGACGAAACGCTGGCTAAAGTAAGGGGGATCTGTTTGCAATGACACAATTGTGACCGAACGTCCGATGAGGGTGGAAGGAAACTGCCGCGTTTATCTCTGCTCGCTGCACCGTTTCTTCACTCCGATGAGCTCGTGTGCACATGCGAAGATCCGCATTGGTCGGTCTCCTCCGCTCTACGCGGGAGAAGGGGTCCTCTGGTAAATATGTTCCAAAGCTGCGATGGCGAGATCATCGAATAGAATCTAAACTCAGGGATCTGCACCCGTAAGTCTCAGGTTGAGAAATTTTCAGACTCACCTCTGGTCCAACTTAATGTCCGCTGGGAAGAAAGACTCTGGAACAGTACTCGGACAATCTGAATGGACGATAGTGGGTTAAGATTGGGATCAGCTTGTGCAGAATTACACACCTGCTCATTGATATATTGATGTCTCAGCATGTGATTCTTTTACTATCCTTTCGAACGAGTTAGTTATCTTTGCAATGCTTAGGGCTGGACATGCCAAAGCAATTCACTATACCTGCGACTGAGCCTTACCACACCCTTTCTTCTCTGCATGTTCCAAATTCGAACGAGAAAATCCAAGTGCTCACAGGTTTCGTAGATATAACAGAGCTTCGGCGATATAATACAGGTTCTGAACAGGCGTGGTCCAAATTTATGTAAAGGTGCACAGTTTGCTGCGTCACAACGTTCCATACAAAACGTGCCTCCAACTCAGAGTGGTTCACCTCATCCGTACTGGCTCGTCAAAGCTTGAGGCTACCGAACCTCCGACTCTCAGCGGCAAAGATACCGAAATGATCATCAACTCGCACTATGATGTTCAACATTCCAAAATCTCAAGCTATCTCCAAATGTATACCAGTGTAGGCTTGTCTTCTGTTCCATTACAATATCGGTTGACTCACATCTCACTTTTTTTTCCTTAGATAAACAACTTTATGCTTGAAACTCGGATTTACATCATTTGAAAACCTGAAGCAAGCTGAGACGGTGAGACCAAGGCTTCTCACTTTGCCGTAGCTTCATGCAGTGCTCAAAGTCACTGAAGATAGGATTGATGGCTATGATGCATCATACATCAACGATTCCATGCTAGGACATCACGACGACCAGGCAATCCCGTAGCGGTCTTACACGGCAGTTGATGTCGTGCCGTTTTTCCTCTCTTTCTTTCTCTCTTTCACCAGCACCTTTTTTCTATTTCTTTCTTTTCTTTTTCGCTCTCTTTTTTCCTTCTTTCGTCTAAGGCCTATCTATGCCTACTTTGTTTCGTGCACCTGGGAATCACCACGCGGTTTCGAATGTTCATGGTGAGTCTACACGTTTTAGATATTACAATCACTTTTGATGTAGAGTACAGTGAGCGGTATCGAAGGAGAATTTTCTCCTTCGATACGTGCAGATGTATGTTCATGGAGAGTTTAAACGTTTATTGACAATTTGTGTATGCATTTGTATTTAGGTCGACATGAGTTCGTGAAACGTGATTCGACCACTGCATCCAGTTCGTCTTCAGTGCTAGTGACTGAATTGGCACAAATTGGGCCAACTCCATCCATTATTAACATCAAATCCGGTTCCTCAAGTTCTTCTTCAATAACAACTTCTGGATCTCCGCAGGATAGAAGGGGAGATGAGGTGATATCTGAAGGTACACAAACACATTTTGTGCATTCTCAACATGAGAGTGTTAATATTGTTTAGCAGGTCCCGCTACATCTACTAACACTTTTCCTACCTCGACACCAAGATCACATGCATCCTCTACTCTCACTATCAAATCTACGACAGCAGGGACGTCGGGAGGCTCTGATATAGGCTTGAATGGTCCAACATCGACGGGTTCGCATATCATAGGGTCTCAGTGAGTGTATTCATTTCAAGTAGTATTTTATCTAACTTATCTTTACTGGTCTACTAAAGGAAAAGCGATCTCACCTCACATTCAACCGAGATTGTTAGCACTACCACGTCACAAAGTTCATCGTCGATAACGTCATCTTCGTCAAGAAGTACTCACGTTACTCGCGAAACATTCAAGGCCATTCCTTCTTCATCTTCTACTTCTACTTCGGCATTCTCTGTTATTACTATCTATTCTTCTTCTGCTACTCCTGGGCTTGATACGCTTTCGGTGACACCTACTTCTCATGGACCAATCATCAATATAATCCCAACTTCTAACGATAGCGCTATGAACGAGTGAGTGACAAACGTCCCATTGCTTATCATTCAAATTCTATGATTCAACTCAAACCCCTCCCTTAGATCATCACCCTCACCATCTCTAACCTCCCAACATCATCCAATATCAAAATTACCTGCTATCATCGGAGGTGTTATAGGTGGTCTAGCAGGTTTACTTCTCATCATTGCAGCTTTATACTTATACATCCATCATCGACGTACACAAGTCCAAGTCCAAGTCGAAGAACGATGGGAAGTTTTCGGCAAACCCAAGTCTCAAGCTAGGGAAAGAGAAACAGCTAATATCATACCAATTCAAACACCTCCGCCTAAAACACCTTTACCCGTCATATCTTCCACTTCGCAATTTGAATATTTCAATTCAAGATCTTTTCCGTTTCCATTTTCTTCAACCACAACTACAACCGGACCTAAAACACTTCAACCCACCACATCACCATCCTCAGTCATGACTCAATTTTCAAGTAACGTTTCTACAAGACTTATGATTAACACTACCAGTGGAATATCAACTCAAATACTTCAAAATGGTAGATTCGTGATTGATTCACCTAGGAATTCACCTGGTGGTATGCCAGTTGGAGATGATGATCCTTTTGCTGATCCGTATGTGGTTTTAAGAGCTAGACCTAGAGGTCTTTGTACTCCTTCACCTACGATTCGACCATATCGTGATTTTGACGATGATGATGGGCCTTTTGGAGATGATGGCCAGGGAGGAGCAGTGTTAGGGCATGATTCGGATGGTATGGAATTGGAATTGGAAAGGGGACCAAGAAGAAAACCTTATGATTCATCTAGGGCTTTGTTAACTCCTACTTTGAACCGGGTGAGTTCTTTCATATATATTTCTACTCTTTTTTTTCTCAGCTGATAATTCATTCTTTAAATTGGTGTATAGTTCTAGATATGAATGGTTACTGTGTCCTTTTCTATCGGATACAGTCCCGGGGTCTAGTGATACATGTCAATGTATCATCGAGAGACTTTTTTGAAGTTCGTTTTATTGTTATCTGTTTTCTTTTTCTAGTCTTTCATTTCGATCCATAATGGATCATAGATTATCCTGACTGTATTTTGCACAGTATGTACATCTTTCTTTTCATTGTTGTGGGGATTTTTTTCTTTCGTTTTTTTGTAGTCATGACCCGATGCTGGTGACATGGTGCTGAAATTCACCTCGCGGACATCGACAAACACGCTAGTACTATCATTTAAATTATTTTTTGGGTCTGAATTTTTTTAGATCCTCTCGTTGTACATACTATGTCCTATAGTCCTCCTGTCCTTACCCCCTTTCAATTACAAAAAGTAAAAGTTGAAAAAGTACTATTTAGCAAATCATGAGCGTGTATTAAATAAATGTACGGAATAATTAACTTATGTAGAATAAATAAGTCAGAAAGAACGTGTATAATGGTGATTCAAAGGAGCAGCGTTGGAGAGAAGACTTAATGAGCCCTGATGATTACTCCCTCCAAGTACCAAGAATTGCTTGAGAGATAGCATCGACGAAAATATCTTGCCATTGTATATCTTTGATATACATTTGCTCTCGTATGAGGGAGAGTGCTTGAACAGTTAACTCGGCATCGCGGAGCTATTAGAATAAAAGATGAGATGAGCACAATTGAACGACTCAGATGATATTGAGAGAGGGACGATACAGGAAAAAAAAACTCACTCTGAATTCATCAAAATGGATATCTAAACGGGGAATGTAGAGGTTTACTGTACTCATAGGATAATATAATGAGTGGATTAAATCGTATGGGAAATGAACGATAGATGTTAATAATTGGCTGCAACGCAATGATCAATCATAACGTCAACGAAGCACTCCGACCGTGTATTGAAGGGACTCACGAGAAAAATGAAATAGTCTTGACTCGTTCATGAAGCCAATGAACGCTAATCCAACGACATTCTTTTGCGATCATAACGAATGTCCCTCTCTCTTCTACCCAATTTCTTCGTAATTGAGCATCGACAGATCCAAATGAATATATTCTTCCTTCTTTATTGTATAATTGAACTCCAAGAGCGAATGCTGAAATACGCATTTCATCATCTTGAGAGCGTTTCAATGAACTGGGAGTTGACGTTGATTGAAGGGAGGATTGTATGTTTTGAGATGAAGGGTTATTCGGAGCAACGTTGAATGTTCCTTCTGTTGTACCGATGCAATCATCCTTGACTTCGCCCGAGTCGTTAGTGGTTGGATAGTCCGTGGAGCACTCGCCATGATGTCCCGAATCATTTCCTGTTGAAACCGTTTCATCCTCATCCTCGTCTATTGAGATGAGGTCAGACGATGTGTCCTCTTTCTCTTCTTGATCCTCCGGTTCCACTCTCTCACTCATCCCACAAAACTGAATCTTCGTCCCAAAATCATCAACTCTATAAATATCACCCTTGACAATAGCTCCAACAAGATTCTCTCTCAACTTTCTTATAAAATAAGGAGTTTCCTTACTTTTCTTGATTCGAATGCAAAGACCATCAATCTCACAATTCGTCCAAGGTCCTGCTGTATGTCGGAAAAGTTTTGGGAATATCCAACATGTAACTGAAAGATTAGAACATGATATATCAGACGTTGAGGATTGGTAGAAGATTGATTTGGAAGTGAAAGTTATCCAGCGAGGAAGGGATGGTGTTGGAAAGTGAAATTTGAGATGTATGGATTTGGAGGTGAAGGTGAAAGGGTATGTGCCCTTATGAAGGATTCCTTGATATTTTATATCGTGTATGGCGAGATGGAATAATGATATTCGTCCGATTGTGAGGGTGTGATTGGATAGTGTTCGTCGAAGGAGGTATGAGCCCAACGCGAGACAAATGAGGAAGAAAACCTGGAGAACGCTGTTATTCGTGGTAAACATGTCAGATTGTCGTTCATGAGGTGGTTGTTTCTGAGACAGATTTGAGAATATGTGTACCCACTTCACGTATGGACTGTGGAAACATCTTTGGTGGCTCCGAGACTATCATATGACGTAGTAGCCTTAGATTTAACGACGATTTTCAATATGAATTTGGTGTTCTATTTTGAGACCTGAAAAGAGCCTAAGATAAAAATAATAGTTAATACGTACGCATGGAGGAGAACACTTTTGTTACCTGAGGAGGCCTCGAGGAGTTGAACGTACCTGTTGACCGTTAACGCCGTTGACCGGTTGACCTGTTAATGACTTGAGATCACTCTCAACGACAACTCCCATCCCCGAGCGATAATAAATGAACATGTGCAAGAGTTTCTGATACTGCGTACAGTGGACCACTCCGAGATACCAATGGAACGTGAACGCGTGAATCGCGAATTCAAGTCAACTGAGGAAAGTACTCGAAAGCAATGCAGATAACGATCGGATAGATCGAATCAATAACGACACTGATCATAATATTGTCAATTGAATGGGTCAATCTAATCTGCCAGATCTCTTTACACAGTGACTGGCCAGATGATTTCAGCAGCAGTAATCCGAGCATCCCCTCTTCTTCTTCGACGTTCTCTACCATCCACCACTAGATTACCCAGTTATTCTTCTCGAATAAATTTTACTCAGGCTAGAAAAATGGCCGCAAGCACTCACTCTTCTTTAAGTCTTGTTTCTACCACTGGTAAGTTCTTCATAGTCTACCATGTTTCAATTCGAAAGACTGAGCTGCAAATTATTCATGGTTTGTTTAAATGTTTGCTTGCTATAGAGGCTCCTGCTGCTGTTGGACCATACACCCAGGCTATTCGTGTCGGTGATTTGCTTTTCCTTTCTGGATCTCTTGGCTTGAACCCCGCGGTCGGAAAGCTGGTAAGCATAGCTCATACGTTAATGTCAGGATCCTCATAATCATATTATGTCAGGTCGATGGAGGTGTTGAAGCTCAAGCAGAACAAGCCCTCAAGAACATGAAAGCAATCTTGGAAGCTGGTGGAAGTGAAGTTGGAAAAGTCGTCAAGACTACTGTATGTTTTCGCTCTGGATAACTGCTCTCGATGAATATGACTCATGTCTGCATCTTCAAGGTCTTTTTGGCGGACATGAATGATTTTGTTCCTGTGAACAAGATCTACGAAAGTTTCTTTGGAAACCACAAGCCTGCCCGTTCTGCTGTGCAGGTCGCAAAATTGCCTTTGGGTGCTTTGTTCGAAATCGAAGCTATTGCTAGGTATGTTATCCAGTTGTGCTCGTACGCAAATGATTATACTAATATTACCACAATATAGCGTTGCGTAAATGGGAGGATTAAAATGAAAAGCATTAGGAAATGTCTCGTAGATGATCTGGAGAATTGTAATATAAGCTGTCTGTTGTTGAGATAGCTACAGTGACCTATTAGTACTTATTAGTACCGTGGTGCATGCTCGAATTGAATATCGTTTGGGTGATATTGCCATATCCATTTGAGGCATCTGGTTCTCACGAGTATAACGAACGCGACGCGTGTGCATTACCGCGGTTGCGTATACCAAACACTTAAGTCTGCCTTTCTTTACCATTACTTCCATCATCTCCACATTTGTCTCCTCTTCTACGACTCATAATATACGACCAGAATGTTCTTGACACGATCAGAATACGGTGCGGGGCATAGTTCGATGTTTACTATCAGACGTATTCAATTCTTTGTAAATATACAGATAGAGGTGTTAACACCTTCTCTCCGGAAGGTCGTCTTTTCCAAGGTAAGCACTGTGACTCTTTGAATATCACTGTAATTTAGTTACTGACATATATCTAAATATTTTCAGTCGAATATGCGATCGAAGCCATTAAGGTACATACCGAGCATACCATCCTAATGTGTTTCCAGAACCTCTTTCTCTAATAACGGGATATTCAGCTCGGCTCAACCACAGTAGGAGTTTGCACTCCAGAAGGTGTCGTACTCGCCGTAGAGAAACGCGTCCAATCACCTCTCCTCGAAGCATCGTCAATCGAAAAGATCATGGAAATCGACAGTCATTTAGGATGCGCAATGTCAGGATTAATAGCCGATGCACGTACGATGATTGACCATGCAAGAGTGACATCACAAAATCATGCTTTCACTTATGATGAGAAGATCAAAGTTGAGAGTGTTACTCAGGCTGTTTGTGATCTTGCGTTGCGGTTTGGTGAGAGTGTACATGATGAAGATGCTATGATGAGTAGACCTTTTGGTGTGGCACTTTTGATTGCTGGTGTGGATGAGAAGGGACCTCAGTTGTAAGTTGAACCTTTGTACCTTTTTTGTTGCAGAGTTTTGATTATTTGCTTACGCGTTCTTTAGGTTCCATACCGACCCCTCAGGGACATTTGTTCGATACGATGCGAAGGCTGTAGGATCAGGTTCAGAGGCTGCTCAAAGCGAACTTCAAGACAAGTGGCACAAGGTATGTCTTTTATCTTCTCCACGCGCATTGTGAAGTTCCTCAAACCGATGATTTTATAGCAAATGACCTTGAAAGAAGCACATATCCTCACACTCCGAGTACTGAAGCAAGTCATGGAAGAGAAGCTCGATCAACACAATGTTCAACTCGCTCAGGTTAGTTTGCGCAATTACTCTTACTGGTTCTGTATTCTGATAATTTCGATAGGTGACTTCAGACAAGGGCTTCGAGATTCTGGATGAAGTAAGGTTAAAAGCTCTCATTGATGATATGTAAAGTTCCTGTATACTCCTTGTGTCTTTTTCACCACCAATTTTTGGCAATGTGATTGCTTTGTATTCTAACACGATAACTTGATGATGATGAGCGACTTGAAATAGCTGTGGTCGACGATCGTCATGCGGATGACCGAAAGTACCAAGACGAATAATAATACGGTATGTACGATGAGATAAAGTAATAAGCAAACACGAGAATCCACACAATAGAACATGGTCCATTCAACTTGAAGTTACACTCTTCCCTGACTTCTCTCCTTCCTCCCATTCACCAACTACTTCGAAAAGATCTTGATTCATACCTCCGCCCTCGAAATCATCCAACTTCACGCCGTAAACACCCTCAACGACAGCCCTCCTAATAAACCTCACGAACACTTTGAAATAAACATCCACCAAAGCTTTGACCACTTCTTCCTCTTTCTTGATCTCACTTTCTTGTCCATCTGATCTCCAAGGTTTTGACGTCGAATATCTCAGTAACTCTTTCTCCGCTTTCGCGATGTGACTATCGAATATGGCTAGTATGGTTGAAAGAAGATCGGTAGGAGCTAACATTCGAAGTGAATTGAGACACGTCAGGAGTGAGTTTGTGTAGATTGCTAATGGGGGGAATGAAGCCAAGATTTGAGGGGGAACATTTGGTGGAGATGTTGGTAGTGATTTCAATGTTGAAGAGGATATATGTGGTATCGATATTGTCGTTGTCGGGGATGAATGCGAAGAAGAAGATGTAGAAGTCGAGGAAATGAATACATGAGAAGGAAGTTTCTTCCCTGATATCGTCGTATCAGTTTTTGTACCTCTTCTCCCGAATCTACTTCCACCAGTTGAAGTAGTTGGTGCTGGTTGAATTTGGAAAGGAGGGAATAAAGTTTCACAAAATGTTTTTGTTGCGTTTTCAACTTCGATTTCAACTCCTCTTTTGACGCTTTGAGTGAATATTGGTGAAAGGAGTCCTCTAAAATCTAAGCCTATACGTGCGAATGAGTTGGCGCAATAGCTGAGCTGGGTTAGGAGGGATGTGAGTAATGATGGGTCGGGAATTTTAGGTAGAGTGGCACTGAGCCGAGTGAGGAGGTTCTGAATATGGTGAGATGCGAAGGTGGTAAGGAGGGTGTGAAGACGCGGGTGCAGGTCTGGTGAAGATGAAGGAGGTAGATTAGAAGAAGGAGCAGAAGAATTGGTTGTTGAAGGTCGATAGTCGAGGAAGATGGTGGTGAATTGGGTGACAACGTCGTATACGCCTTCTCTCCATGCATCCACGTACTTCTTCAAGAACCTTACATACACCTCTTTCTCCTTATCCTTATCCTTAGATCCTATGTTCCCCTTCAATTCAACCTCGACGGCATTAAGAACGCTCTCAATCCAAACATTCCGTCCATTCAAAAAGGCCAAAGCCAAAGCCAACTCCGAATCCGCTTCGCCTTCTGCCTCTTCAGAACTTCCTTCTGTGACATCTTTGAAAACTTCCATCTTCCTTAAAAACCCAACGTTCCTGAATAAAACATTCAACTTCTCTCTCTCGCTCAAACTGGCCATTAAACCATTGACCATATCCCTCATTTTCACTTCCACTTCACCCTTCACACTTTGGATCAAAGGGTTATTCGGGAACTTGTTGGCTAGGCTTGAAGCGTGTGACGATAGAAGGAGAGCTTCATTGTAAGAATACGAACGAGTGAAAGAATCCAGGAGAGTTGGAAGTGTGAGGATTGATGATAGCTTTTCACTTGATTCTAATACCAGATTAGCTTTTCGTCGTTCCCTTTGAATTTCTCGCGCTTCTGAAGCGAATTTACGTGCATCATCTTCAAACGCTGGAAGAGCTTGTAAAAACCCGTCCAGAGAGGATGTTAAGGAGTGGATAGAAGAGTTGAGCGTTTGTGTGGTACTATGAAGGGAGAGAAATGTCGGGTATGAAGAGTGACAGAGGGTAGTGAGTGCATTTGTGAGTTGAGCAGAGGAAGATGAGAGTGTAGTGGGTTCCGATTGAAGTTCGGGAAGGGGTAGTGTGGTAAGATGAGACAGGTAAGTTTGGTTCAAGGGATCGGTAAATGTAGTGTTAGGTAGTGTTGTATGCGATGAAGAGGAAGTTGTCAGGATATCTGAAAGAGAGGGGACTTCGATATCTGCAAGAGCGTATGAATCGGTGTCTGGTGGAGGTGGAGGTGATATTGGGGAAAGTAGAGTAGCCATTGGGACTGCTCCTACTTGGTCATTAAGCAATAGACAACAGTGGATATGTTGGGCTCACACTAAGTTAATGGTTCCCTCGATGGTCGGGTATATTGACTGAGATATGGGATGCAATCTGAGCAAGTTTCGTCAATTCAAATGTTGTGATGATACCTTGAAAACCTTAAGCTTGTCAATTTACATCAGAAAAATCACTGATATTCCACGCGTACCAGTATTTTCCTCAGAGTTGTTCAACAAAGACGCTCATGCAGTGAGTTCAGCAAGTAGTAGGTAAGGAGGATCGCCCACATAACTTAAACTCAGCAAGTATACAATGTATGAATATCACGATCACGTGAAACACGGTAACATTATAGCGGAGCATGTCGGAGTTCAAAGTGATGTTGGGTTTGTTTACTCGGGCGCTTTCCTGTGTTCCTTTCCTCAAACTCAACATTGGACGCTGGTGCATCCACCCACACATTCCTTACCATCTAATTCTACGCTACATCATCCTAATATCTACTCTATACTCTCATACTATCCATTCTATAATACTCAGAGCACCGTCTAACCTCTACTATCAATAACAGGCAGGACTACTCCCAACATGCGCACCAACTTCCGGTCATTCCTTCTGGATACTGGCTCCACACTATTTGGACTTTCCAAATACTTTCTATCTAACTATGGGCTCGCGTTTATTCACACCATCGCGCTATTAGCTGTTTGCTCGGTTATATACGTATGTCTCCTCTATAATCTAGTCCGAACTATTCACGATTTACTCATTCTTTACTCAGTCATTCAGCTTGGTCTGGTTAGCTATCAGTTCTTGTCTGACAGACCCCGCGCCAGCCTCTGGTAAATCTCATTCAAAGAAGGGTTCAGGCGGCACTCATGTCGCGAGAACCTCTCGAAGGAAGAGTAAAGCTGTCCAAACTGAACATCCCGTTGAAGTACAAAGGAAGCTGGTCTCCTTGGATGAGCGCAAACCACTCCCGACTTTATCTCCCACTGGGCATTCCTCAGCTTGTATTGGCGACACTGCAGTAATCTATGAGTCTCCGGCGACCTTTTCTGAAGCTTGCACTGATCAGAACGGCATCTCTTCGACGCCTGTCCCCACGAAGACCATCCAATCTCTCAATGTTGATCAATCCCCCACAGAACTCCTCGCAATAAAAATGTACAGTAGCGCACCTAGACAGACATCGACTCCTGTGGTGAATATGAAAATATCTGATAATACCCTCAAAGCGAAGGCAACATTCCCTACAGGCGCTCCTCGTCGTCCTCTCGACTTATTACCTCTGCAAAACAGGCTGGAATCTTCGTCTGTGAATACAAAGGCTCCTGTTTTCTCCACTTCTCACCAACATTATCAAAGTGCATCAAATGATTCAGCGACTTCTCTAGCGTGGTCTTCTCTCGCAGCCAACGCCCCTCGTCGTATCTCAGGTTCAAATGACCCCTTTTCAACCCCGCCAAACATCGCACGTAGACAAGGATTGGGCCCTAGATTCCATGTTTCCCAGTCCCAGCCACCTTCGCTTCCGCAACTTCAAGCGCAACCGAAGATTGTCAATGATCAAGCCTCGGACAGGGTGAACTTGAATCGACACATTGCTACGTTGATGGGTCTTGGCTCTAATGGCAACACTATGAATCGCACCAGCACTACAAGACCTCTTCCTCGTCTCCCAGCTCAAGCTCAGACTCGAACCATGTTTGATATGTCTTACTCTTCCTCTAGGCCAGCTGCGCCTCACCGATCGGTATCTGCCCCAGTATCATTCCCGACTGTGATGCCTCTACTTCCACAACGCCGACAGTCTCTTCCTTTTGGTCATCCTCCCTCTCCAGTTGAAATCCATAAAAATGCTATGGCGTTTGCACAAGCTGCATACATGGATACCCTCAAGGATCGTTTGGCTTCTTTGAACCTGACGGGGTCTAGTCCTGCCAGTGCCAAGATAGTGCCTCCTCCTTCCATTCTTCCTACTTCTGGTGCATCTCGTTCTGGTTCTAGCGCGGCGTCACGAATGACGAAGACTGATATTGAAAATGCTTCTTTAAACAAAGCAGGGAAAGCCAAAGAGAAGGATAACTTGACCATGCAAGCATTGCTCAATAGTCACGTCGGCAAATTACACCAACAGTACATGTATGTTCCTTCGGCAACCGTTCCTCCGAATCAGGCTTTGAGAAGTCCGAGTCAACATGGTAGCTCTGGAGTTGATCTTGCTCATATGCGTAGAGGAAACGAACAGGCAAAGACCGATTCATCTCCCAACCTAATTCTCCAAGACGTCCTTTATAGCACTCCAAATGCTCGTGCTAACCAGAAGCTTCTTCAACCCACTTTATCTTCGTTCTCTTCTGGTCTTGGTCGTTCATCTCCTCCAGCGCCTACAGTTGTGTCTCTGTCTAATGCCACTGTTGAGACTTGGCGACGATTTGTTTCAAACCATCCTGTGGCATCATTTCCCGTATCTCAAAGTGTGGCGAGGGACATCGTTAGAGGGATCTTATCTCAATCAGGCAAGTTGAACGGTACCTCCGCTCAATCTGCAGAAAAAGAACAATCTCTACGAGCGACATTCGTCACAGAGAAAACGAAAGACAAGCCATTCAAAGTTTTTATCGATACCTCTTCATCCTTGACCTTGATTTCTCCTCCATTACCTCCCATGTTGGTTTTGGCACCAAGACAGAACAAAGCTATCCCAATACGCTCACCACTTAGTGTCGCCACGCCTTCCGACGTACAGGAAAATACCAAGGCTTCTCCCCAGACTCTTCCTTACGCTGAAACCTCTGATGCTAACAACAAGAAGACTACTACAGACTCAGACGCTCCATCGCCACCTCTCACGCTAGCCGACAAGCAACGCCTACTTAAAGAAATGAGAGTTGAATTCGAGGAGGTGAAGAAAGGATATACAACTGAAGCCGGTGTTTATATTCCTCCTCTGGGTGTTCGTACGAGCTGCGTAAACATTGGTGAGAGTGGGGCTGTGAAGATGGTTAGGAAGAGAGCTAGAAGAGGTAGAGCTGCGACCTTAGCTAAGGAGATCAGAAAGTTGGCGATGGAGATTCAGGAGGAGATGGGGGAGGTTGTTGGTAAGGAGAATAATGTTGATGAGAGTGATGTTGACATCTTGGTTTAGACTCGGATATGGAGGCAACTTATTGACGATGGCTTTATCATGAGACTTATTCTATTCCTCTTTCTTTTACGATACATTCTATCAGATTCATAGTATGACATACGCTAGATGCGGATTGAACTAATACCATCACTAGACTTATTACTGTCACTCTGCACTTGTGCATTACATATCTGATGGGCACAACTTTCAATTCTTTCGCAGTCAGACTCGTGTTATTTATGGTGGTTATGAATTTAAAGCTTGAAGGTGGTAGAGGGTGGTAGTCTAATCACTGCTTGCCCACACGCTTACATAAGTTCAGGCGCTCCGAAATGTCTGATCCGTCGACCATATCAATCCATCAAATTCGTTCCAACGTTTGTGGCTTCAACTTCAAACGTTCACTACTTTTCTGTTGTATTAAATAAATAACAGTTCCTACTCCTACTAGGATCTTGTCCATCTCCCACTTACCCATCTCCGCCATGGCATCGTCGTCAACGGACCCAAATGCACCCGCCACTATCCAAATCACGCCTACCCTTCTCGACGAAATCCTTGATTCAACGATCACTCTAGCTCATAAAGCAGGAGACTTGATCTTAGAAGGTTCATTAGCTATTCAATCTTCGCATGCTGCTGAAGAATCGGAGAAGAAAAACAGTGTTGATTTAGTTACGGAGTACGATGTCAAGGTTGAGGAATTGGTTAAAGGTGAACTTGGGAAGACTTGGGAGGGATTCAAGTTGTGAGTAGAATATTCAACAAATGAGAATCTGTAGATAAATGAATAACTGATTGAATAATTGTTGATTTATGTGTGTAGTATAGGAGAAGAATCTTACGCTGCAGGATCTCGTCCTCCACTTACAAACGAGCCTACTTTTTGCGTTGACCCAATCGGTAAGTCGATTCTCTTCCGTCAGATTCACAGTGCGATTTCAAGAGAATTTATTAACTCATCTCCTTCATGATGATTCTTCTCTTTCTTTAATTAGACGGAACAACCAACTTCATTCATGGGTTCCCCCATTCATGCGTTTCCATAGGATTGATTTACAATAAATCACCAATCTTGGGTGTGATCTATAACCCCCATCTTGACCAATTATTCTATGCTTCTAAAGGGAACGGAGCATACCTCATTCAACAAGGAAGGAAAGTCAAATTACCTCTGGCTAAACCTCCAAAGGAATTGAAGAGTTTAAGTAAAGCCTTGATTGGTACGAGTCTCATTGACTTCCATCCTCAATATCTTTCGGTTCACTCACTCGTTCCGTTGGTTCTTGTAGGTGTAGAATGGGGCTCAGATCGTTCACTCTCCTTGATTCAACAAAAATCAGCCTCTTTTTCTAAATTAGCTGGAAACCCAGCTGAAGGTGTCATCGGTGGTCAAATGGCTCATAGTTTACGAAGCTTAGGTAGTGCAGCATTGAACTATTCAATGGTCGCAATGGGCGGTTTAGATATTTATTGGGAGATTGGCTGTTGGTATGTCATTGGATTATTTTTATTAGTTTTCTGTCTTTTTACACTTGCCGAAATACCTCGACTCAATCTTGTTTTGTTGGCAGGCCTTGGGATATTTGTGCCGGATCGATTATTGCGCAAGAAGCAGGTGGATTTGTAGCAGGAGGCCACAATGCTCCATTAGACAACAATGTAGACGAAGCCGTCTTGAATGGCAGAAAGTACATTGTCATTAGGGCGATTGGTGATACTCCTGTACGTACTTATGCACTTTTTCAGTATGATATCATTCACTAACACGATGTTTGAACTATAGGAAGAGAAAGGAGTCGACGCACAGAAGAGGTTGATCAAAGAATTTTACGAGACCGTCTCTGATTTCGAGCCTAAGTAAACACTGACAAAGGAATTGAGGTCAGCATATTGTCGTATTGTTTCACTACCATTTCTCATTCATAGCATTTGCCAGACGATGATATGATGAGGTTGTGCGTTGAATGCAGAAAGAAGACTTCCACGATACAATGTAAATTATACAGATACGGACTCAATTTTATACACCTTGTTATCGGACACTACACAGACTGTCCATGCAGACTCGAATAACTTATCTCATTGACCAGAGAGATATGTCTAGAGCCGACTGCCTCTGAATGCCTTCACAGCAACCAAGCCTGCGGACACCAAAGCCGTCCAACCCAGCTTCATACCCCAGCCTTTCATCCCATTCGTAGCGCTCAAATCGCTGCCTCCAAACCTTTGACCTACGAACATAGCCAACAAATCATAGACAAGACAACTACCGAAAATAGGAGCGGATGAGGCTGTTGCGATGGGGAAGAGTATAAATGTAAGATATTGTAGAATGGCCGACGGTGGAGCTTTCAAACGCTAAAAAAGAAGGGGAAACCAAGAGTCAACGGACTGTATACCGAGGGAGAAATGAGAACATACCAAAGCAACACCACCATTATCGATGAAATCCAAAACACCAATTCCTGCGAAAGTCTTGACGACAAGATGAGTGGCTCTGAGGAGTGGATGGGATGTCGGGTAAAGAGGAGGGAGCATATACGTTGCGTAAAGTTGAATAAGGGTGTTTACGGTAACAACCGCTTGGGAAAACGAGAACGAATTATTGAGCCAGAAGAATAACCATCCGGCTGTTAGGATCGATTGTTTTGGGTCAGAAAACATGGGTCAATCAGCAGCAGTGGGAGGGCATATTACGAACCAATGCATAGATTTCCAACTGCAAAAATCGGAACGTAATCCAACGTCGTCCTGATAGCTTGTTTCTCTTCCATCTTTTCTTCCGATTCCGCTCCGCCTCCAAATTCATTAATGCTACCATAACCCTTTGCTTCTTCTACCGATTCAGACGGAATCTGGAAGAGCGACTTCATCCAATATACGTGCAAGA
Source organism: Abortiporus biennis (assembly GCA_022606235.1). Classification (NCBI taxonomy): domain Eukaryota; kingdom Fungi; phylum Basidiomycota; class Agaricomycetes; order Polyporales; family Podoscyphaceae; genus Abortiporus; species Abortiporus biennis. The sequence goes on from JABYQP010000017.1 coordinate 257,270, forward strand.
TGGTTTGACCGCTGAAGAAAGCTGCGATGAAGTAAGGATTCGGAGAAAATGCGAAGTGATTCTAAATAAAAATGAGATTGATTCAAATTCCCCATAATTTCAAGAAAAACTGAAGAGAGAACATACGGCATCTGCAATATCTTTCATATTAGGTTTTATAACCATTCCATAAGTCTGCGTGCTGAAATTTATAATCCATGACCCGAGAGCGAAAGCTTTGGCGCGAGAGAGTTCGTTGCCCATCTTGAAGAAAATATTAGAGGTGTGAGTGGGTTTGAAGATGGGGAAAAGAAATGCTCTTGGACGTCTGGCGGTATCCAAACATTTATAGGAAGGGGAGACGGGAGATGATGACTGAGACATGATATCATCGTTGTCCGATTCAAGGCAGACCGATCGTTAGAATAAATGAGCCTATTGGAAGCAAGAATTAAAATAGTAAGAGGACGTACCATATCGAGAACTAGTACTGTCCCGCATAATGTGGGTCCTTGTGGATCCTAGATGGTTGTGGTTCGTCAACGTTTCCGAAGACAGAACTGAGAGCGTTTGTCGCTGCGATGAAATGAATGTTCGCTGTGATTTTATACCGGCGATTTGTTGATAGCTGACCTGTGGCCTGGCGTGTCATGTGAATGAATGAGAAGGGATGCTTGACTCGGAGTACTAGTGACCGACCACCCTATGATCTGCGAGCGTACACTACGGAAAGAATCCCAGCGTCTACGAAGTGAGAAAGATGTTTCTCCAGGGCCTCCGCGAAAGCGAGCCACTGCGATTTGTGTAGAATATCTAATTCAAATCGAAATGTCTTCAAGTTCCTGAACCTCTTGAGGATCAGACGGAACTGCTCCCAGACAGGATCTTCCGGGGATGAATCTTCAAGTCCACTGGGAAATGCTGGAAATCCGATGACCATTACGATATCTGATATCGAGGATGATGCAATGGTATCCAAGAGGTTTACAGTACACGGCATGACAGCTGACAATGAGAATGGGATTGTAACAAGCAGCCGGAGGGACTGAAGATGAATGCACGCCCGAAGATCCCGATGTCCATAAAAATAAACGTTATCGTCCACTGCAGAAGAACAACATATAGTTTAACGACCATATTATCGCGGTCATGAATGAACTTTGAATCTCACCACAGATAATCTGAAGCGTTAGATCGGTCAAATTGGGCCCGATAGTCGAAAAAAAGTGCGAGGTAATTGCGGCACTAGTTGAATCATCTACAAGCTCTATAACAGCTACTTTCAAGGATTGTGAACAGCGTGTAATTGGCAGAAACATGAACAGTATTGTTGTTTCTGCTATTTGAGAAGAAACAGACAGTTTTTTGACGCCAATGTGTTTCGGAACCTCAAACTTTTGTGTGAGAGTGTCAACATCCGGATGACCCAAAGTAGACAATAGGCTGTCCATTGGACCCGAGAGGGAATTCTGATTCGATAGCTCCTCAACAAACGAGAACATGTTGAGAAGTTCGACGCATGAATGAGAATCGCCGCAGTCCAACAGTTTCCAAAAAAAGTATTGGAGGATGGGTCGTTGATCAACGGGAATAGATCTCCATGGAGGTACCAAAGAGTGAAAGGAGATGCTGAGGTTGATCAGCGACAGGGAGCTGAGAGATGATAAGCAATTGATAAGTTCCCACAAGGTCGATATTTTGATCGTCGTGCGGTGGTAAGTCCGACTCAAAGGTAAAAGTGGCGCAGGCTCGGAGAAAGGAACGGGGGGACCCAAGTGGGGAACAAACTCGACATTCGGACGGCTGGATCCTATCAGAGCCAGTTCACGTATAAGTTGTCCCATAGGCGGCGTTTCGGCGGGCGGAGAGTGACGAAGCGTTTCTATGAAGTCTTCTATACGCGAGGCATTAACGATGTCATCCAGTCGTATAGAACAGAAAAGAATCTGGCGAGATCGAGGTGACCAAGAACGACAAGCAAGAGAGCAGTTAGAGAGTGTTGCTTTATCACCCTTCAAGTAGTCGATGGTGTACTCGTAAAGTTCTCGGATAGAGGAAAACTGGCTCGATGCCTTCATGCTGAGCCCTGACCGCACTGTATCGAAACGAGGAGATGATATCGAGATATGATACAATGAGCCTGTATATATAGTAGTATAGCGAACAATCATACCTTGAATTGGGCTGGGAATAATCCAGTAATAGTGATGATTCGGTACCTGGTGGTGAAGTAGATAATCACTGATTCAAATCCAGACCAAATACAACTTACAATCAGTAAAGCCGATGTCCCAGACAAATGGTTAGCCAAGACTACTTACTGTGCGTTAGAAGAAGAAAGCGATGAGGAATTGAAGGTCGCGGTAGTCTGTTAATGTGCTACGTGTGACAGCATGAGAACTCTGTGAAACACCCGGGCCGGTGGCGATTGCTCTCCGCGAAACCTCGTTCAGCGCTCAGCGTTGAACGTTGAACGTTGCTTGAAGATGCATATGTCGAGCATGATCACTACATGGCACCTCCCAACTGTTGTTTTTTACACGGGCAACTCAAACCACGTATATATTGATCAGAACAATGGCGCAAGTATCTAAAAGGTAACGATTGATGACATGATGTATGTTCTACACGAGCTAATTGTTAAAACACGCCTCCATCGGGTTTGTAGTAGGCAGTGATTCAGACTAGCATACAATCTATAAAGAAAGATTTCCGGCATCGACAAGGTGAGAAAGATGCTTCTTCATTACCTCCACGAAAGCGAGCCAGTGCGATTCATTGCGATTGTTTACTTCAAAACGCAACGTCTTCAAGTTCGTGAATCTCCTTAGCGTCGAGTGGAATTGTTCCCAGACAGCATCGTCACCCGGGGTTGACTCTGAAACTTGGATGGGGAATGTTGGCAATTCAAAGAGCAGTGTAATATCTGCTAGCGAGGATGATGCAATGGTATCCAGCTGCTGTACAATACCGTACGGTATAGCGGTTGTCAAGCAATACATGGTGACATGCAGCCGGATGGACAGAAGATGAACGCAGGCCCGAAGATTGAGATGCCCAATAAGATAATCGGTGCTGTCCACTAGAGAAACATAAAATATGATTCAGTGACCATACTACGGATGGTAATGAGTGAACTTTGAATCTCACAGCAGAGTAAATTGAGTGTTAGATGGGTTAAATTGGGCCCAATAGTCGAAAAGAAGTGTGAGAATGAGGTAACGGAATTATCGATCACAAACTGGATGTCGACGATTCTCAAGGATTGGAGACAGCGTGTCATTGGCAAGACTGCGAAAAGAATCGTAGTCTCTGCTAAAAGAGAGGATACAGATAATTTTTTCAGGAAAATGTGTGCAGGAAGTTCCAATTGTTGGGCGAGAATGTCTGGACTAGCCAGAGTCGACAACAGGCCGTCCAGAGGACTCGAGAGAGAATTTTGATTTGATAGCTCCTCAACAGATGAAAACATGTTGAGAAGTTCGACACATGAATGGGAATTACTGCAGTACACTTGTTTCCACAGGAAACTGTGTAAACTGGGTCGTTGATCAACGGGAATGGATTTCCATGGAGGTACCAAAGAGTGAAAGGAGATGCTGAGGTTGATCAGCGACAGGGAGCTGAGAAATGATATCTGATTGATCAGTTTCCACAAGGTTGATATTGGTACCGTCGTGGAGCGGTAAGTGGAAGGTAAAATTTGCTGAGGCTCGGTGGGAGGAACGGGGGGACCCAACTCGACAATCGAACTGCTAAATCCTACTAGAGCCAGCTCGCGTATAAGTTGTCCCACAGGCAACATATCGGCGGGCGGAGAGTGAAGGAGCGTATCTATGAAGGCTGCTATACGCGAGACATCCTCGATGTTATCAAGCCGCACAGAACAGAAAAGAAGTTGGCGGGATCGATGTGACCAAGCGCGACAAGCAAGGGAGCAGCTAGAGAGTGTTGCCATATCGTCCTTTAAGTTGTCGATCGTGCATTCGTAAAGTTCTTGGATGGAGGAAAATTTGTTTGAAGCCTTCATATTGTGAGATTTGACCGTATTTACAATGTGATGAAACGATGTACTAGTTCGAGAGATATGAGCGAGTGTATATATATATATATATATATGTCAAACGGTCAAGGCATACCTTGAATAGAGGTAGAAGTAATCCGATAAAGTTCCGGGGGCTATTTGGTAGTGCAGATTGAAGTAATCGAACCAGATACAACTTAAGTACTTGACGACCAGGGAGGGGGGCAGTGTGACCTATTAGTACTATGACTTGGTACCAACTTGCCGATAGGCCATGCCCCTAGACTTTGAATGTGTACAATGAAAAAAGCGGTTACCTGTGAGAAAAAAAAACCTGAAAGCTATAACGACATCTTCCCAAGTTCATCCATGAGAACTCAGAAAACTGTGAATACAGAACACAGAAAAGCTGAGATACAAGTACAGCCTGGGTAGACCAGTTTACGTGTTACGCGTGACAGCGTGTCAATTCTCATCAAAAGAAACGCTGGCCCTCCGTGACTCTTCCTCAAATCTCTTTAACTTACTTGAAGCTTCAATAACCTAAGTACCACCAACCTACATAGCATCTCCGACTATTTTATTTTAGCATGGGGACATTATACGTATCTCTTTATCTTAAGCTTCGAGAGGAATGGCGCCAGTCTCTAAAGATCCCAATATCTGAAATTCCACATTTTTCTACTGCCCCTCGACGCTGGCTTGGATACCTTGGCTACAGCATCACGGGTCGGGTGGGCACACTCCGTCCCCGTCCAGATGTGCAAGACCTCAACCTTGACTCTTCTGAACCTATCGAGATGTACCCTAATTACTATTACATCCTACAAGAGGATGTCGAAATCTCCCCTGTTGATCCTGACCTTGGAAGTTCAACCATTTCAGATATCTCTTCTCTCTCATCGCTTTCCGGACGCCATGAATATTTCAAGGAAGCCCTTGTTGCTCGTGACTGTACGTGCATCATGAGCCAAGCTATACCTTTTGGTTGTGATGGGGCACATCTCATACGATGCTCACTCGGAGACAAGGTATAGTTGCAAAGACCTGTGCATATCCTCATGCTCATGTGAAATAGTATATCAAAACAGTAACTCAGAAAAGGCGCTACAACGACGATCCTATTATTAACGATATCGATGACGTTCGAAACGGACTTTTAGTCAACGCATACCTACACCGATATCTAGGTAGATCGGTGGCATTACTTCAGGTAAACAGAACTTGATGATCATGAGTATTTTTACGCTATCTCTTCATTGACTTCTTCAACGTTTGATAGGTTCCAAATCCTTTTTTGCACACAGTCCATATACCCGGTGTTGATTCATCTATTGGAGACCGCCAATATTTCCTGCAAAACTTCGATGCCTCCATTCGCACCGACCCAATCCATAATGTTATGATGCCTCATAATGCTCCTGCGAAGCAACCAAAGGTAATGGAAGATTGGCCGACCGATACACTACTAGCGTTCGTGTATGGTGCTGTCGCTATGGCTACATTTGGCACAACGGAAGTCACAGATATTTTGAGGAAATATTGGGGCACCAAGTTCTATTCCTCCGAGGTTGGAAATAATAAGGATAGTAGATCTCATGCAGAGAAGAAACCGAACGAGGAGGTGATACGGCAATATCACCATGCTGGTCGACATGCTGGTCGTGAGCGACAGAAATTTAAAGCGAATGATGCGGAGTTGTGTGTGATGCTATTTAGTGGTATGGAACTTCCGCCGGGAGATCAAGAGGGAATGATAGAACAACGAGATGAACAGCGGAAGAAGCAAAGCGACGAGAAGGTAAGGAATTGGTTAGCTGAAAGCACTTAGTCGTCGTTCTGTAACTTATTCTGTGTATATGTATCGTACAGACTGTAGTACTCGTACTTATTTTCTACTTATTGTACAATGTAAGTATCGTTTCATTCTTTCACTGAAGTTGCAGCTGAGCGCGGCTGGCGGGCCGCAAAGTGATGATAATGTCACTAATCACATGATCTGCATCAACATTGTCACGTATTGTTATTTACTGTCACGGTGCACGGTCAATTCAAGTGTAAGTCCTGCGATCACGTTGAGGACTACAATACTCCCTGTTATCGCACAAACCACAAGGGAAATCATGCAAGCAGTAAAGAACAGCCTACACGAAATACTGGAATCATTACCGCCACACCCAATTACGAAGGAAACATTTGACTGTCTTGTCTCCGAAACACTTTCAAAACCAGAGTCTGCATCTTCCGCAGAACACCGAAAGGTCCTATGGGAGTATGCTTTAAGAAATGAGATATTTGCGCTGGCGGTGAGTAAAGGTCTAAGTTACGAAATGTCCTCAGAACCGTGCTTACTTCTTCAAAAGTCCACCGAAGGTCAAGCCTTGAAGGACCCCAATACAAAGTATTATGAACAACTCCGAGATAGATTAGACCTCGTCTTAACATTCACCGAAAATGACGTTTGCGAACAAGTCTTTCCCTTCAACATTCTTGCCGACCTCCTAGAAACCCAAACTATTCCTTCATGTTCGCATATATTCTCTTGGATCGAAGAGCGCGCAGGTCGCTTGACGGAGGGTATGATACCTCAGAAGGGAAAAGCTTTGGTGTTATTGAGGACGTTGAATGATTTGTTACGAAGGCTTTCGAAGATGGGATCAACGACGAGGTTTTGTGGGCGGATATTGACGTTCTTGAGTCGAGTTTTTCCTTTGGGCGAGAGAAGTGGTGTCAACCTTAGAGGAGAATATGGTCCTGCATGGGAGGGACCTGGAGTGTTCGGTGAATATGGGAAAGCAGAGGTACAGGTACAGCCCGTAAAGGAGGAAACGAAGGAAGAAGACGCAAAGATGCAAGTGGATGAAGAGAAACCTGAAGGGGAATCTGAAAAGCAAGAGGAGGAACAAAAAGATGGTGCGTTATCATCTTTGAAATCTGGCGGCACATATATGCTCAACTAAACATATCGGCAGACTTCTACAATACGTTCTGGTCTTTGCAATATCCATTCTCTCGACCCACAATGTTTGCTCAGCCTCAGACGTTTGGTCAATTTAAAGATGCCGTTAACAAGGTTTTACCAGTTATCAAGGAGGCCACTGCGAAAGAGCGAGCTCTTATGGGTAGCAAAACATCACTATCTAGCACCAGTACAAAGCGAAAACGAGAACCAGACGGTATCACTGAAGCTGCTGGCAAAGACTATTTTTTCGCAAAATATCTCACAAGTCCTGAACTTCTTGATCTGGAGGTGAGTAGCATCCTTAGATTGAATGCGTTCATAGACTTAACGCAAGGATAGATCTCAGATACCCATTTCCGGCGACAATTCCTCTTCCAGCTTCTTATTCTACTCAACCACTTACTTCAGTTTACTAAAACTCTCAAAGCGGAATGGGCCTCTACGAAGAATCGATCTCTACATATGAACTTTACTTTGGAAGGGGAGGATGCTCAATGGGTTCAAGAAACCATTATTAAGGCCTACGAAGAGCTTCGACAAACAGCTCCGAATGGTCGCGCTTTCGCAGAGACAGTTCATGTCATTTTAGATCGAGAGAAGAACTGGGTGAAGTGGAAGAACGATCTATGTGCGCCTTTCGACCGAGAGGCCTGGTCGGAGGAAGTGGAGGAAAATGGTGTGAAGCGGAAGATAGGTTTGGAAGAGGCAACAAAGGGTGTAAGACAGAAAATGAGCGAGGAGCCCAAGGATTGGAAGTATAGTCTAGGTTCGGAGGCATTAACGGAAATATGGACCATGGGGTACAGAGACTTGAGTGATCTAGCGACACCGTTCCAGTATGTATCCATTCTTCTCACCTTTCCGGGTTTCTGTGCTGATGCTTATCATAACTTCAGAGCCGGAGATGTGAAAGACTTTGTAAAGAAAGTTAAATTGGAAGATGCTCGCATTGATATGAGAAAGAAGCAGTTATTGAAGACAGCAGAACGTATAGCACAAGCAAGAGCGAAAGCTGCTGCTGCATCGGCTCCTTCACCAGCGCCAGTACCAGTACCAGTTACACCTCAAGAGCCAGTTCCTGCCCCGGTACCGACTGCACCTCGTTCCATGCCTTCGTCTGGACCTGTACCTCTTCAACATCCACTACCTGCTAAACCCGGTACGTCACCTCCGAAACTCCAACCTACCTTGGAACCTTCACCTGCTCCCGTGGTCCCAACACCTGCACCGGTCGTCACTCCTTCCCCCGCTCCTGCACCCGTCCCCATTCCCGTTCCGCCACCAGTGGAGCTACCTCCTGATGAACAGATAACCAAATACGAGGAAGTAAGCACACCAATTGCTCATCCTTGACAACGGTATCTGTAACTGATATACTATTCTCTCACAGAATAAACAGAGGTTATGCTGGCTTGCCCTTCGTATTGCACGTGATATACACTTACAGCACCTGACGAAAATTGGAACTGGGGATATCGTGAAGCTAGAAGAAGAAATCGAAAAAGAAAAGGAGCAGGAGGAAAAGTCTATGCTGGATGACTCTAGCTTACCTTCCAGTCAAGACGTTGGAGGCCAGAGCCCTATGCCTTCGTCTTCTAGTGCTGAAGTTAAAACGGGAGATGGCCAACTTCCCAACGGTACTCCGCGTGACATGGAGGGCGATGTGAAGATGGAGGGTTGAAATGGGAAGAAATTCGGTCTAGTTCTTTATTTTGTTGCTTTCGTCATGTCAACTCGCTCTAGGTATCTTGCTGAGCATTTACTGTCATTTTATACTACCGCTGTTTCCTCATGCTACACAACTCCAAAGCTTTCGTCGAGTATGGCCTGCGACTGAGCGGAATAACTCGCGGACCGCAGTAAGCCTGGCCGCATGGATATCGAGTTAAATTTGAGCGATCTAAGATTCCGATTTTTAGTATAACCGATCAGATAAAACCTTGAACCTTTCGACCACCAATTTCGTACATAACTACCATTTAGTTACAACTCTGACCTCTACCAGCTTCAAAGCATATCCATACAGCCGTCTCTCTTTAATTATCCCTCTTCATAATGCCTTCCACCACTGAAGAACCCCTCAAAGTGCGTATCACAACTTATCAATTCAATGCCGGATTGTTACTCAATAACTCAAGTAGCGTGTCCTGGTCACCGGTGGTGCAGGTTATATCGGCATGTGTCCATCTATTTTCGGCGGATTTCTCCCAACTGTTGAGTCCATGATTCAGGGATTAGACAGCAAGGGGGAATGATAGAAAAAACAGAACTGAATGTACTGATGCTTGTCGCTTTTTTAACGCTAGGTTCGCACGTAATTTACACTTTGCAAGAAACTAAACGCTACAAGGTCATTTCAATCGACAATCATCACAACTCACATTCGAAAGCTTTGGACCGTGTTGCCAAGATTGCTCGAGATGCTTTGTCTCCCAATGCCTCGGAGAAAGAGAAAGACAGCGCTGAAATCGATTCATATTCTGTTGATTTGACGAAGCCAGAGGAGATCAAAGCAGTCTTTGAGCGGTACGGGAAAGGAGGAATTTGGGGCGTTATCCATATTGCTGTAAGTTCGCTGTTATCGACAATCCATTCCCCTTGTCACATCAAATGTCAAGGTTGTACTTAACCCAGTATTAGGCATACAAGGCAGTCGGAGAGTCTACTGAGATCCCCCTGACATACTATGCCAACAATGTTGCTGCTACTATCTCCCTTCTTCAAATCATGTCCGAGTATGATTGCCCTCGGATGGTCTATTCATCCAGTGCAACCGTATACGGAACTCCCCCCGTCATTCCTATCCCAGAAACAACACGACTCAAGGCCGACAGCCCATACGGCAAGACTAAAGTGATGTGTGAGACTATCATCGAGGATTTGTGCAATGGTGAGATCTTCGCATTCCAAAGATGTGTCTCATATTGAGCTTATTTTTAGCCGAGCCAAAGAGATGGAGAGCATTGTCTCTTCGTTACTTCAAGTATGTGTTTCCATGATGTTTAGGTTCAGCCATGAGTTCATATCTTTCTTCACAGTCCTGCGGGAGCTCATCCTTCAGGTCTCATCGGTGAAGACCCTAAAGGAAGGCCAGGAAACCTTCTCCCACTTCTCGCCCACATGGCTGTTGGTCGGGTCAAGGATGATAAACTTCGCGTCTTTGGCAATGACTATCCCACTCCGTAAGTCATCAATCAGAATATTTATGCCGATTAATCATATATTTTCTACCAGCGATGGCACTTGCGTTCGAGATTACTTGCATGTTCTAGATCTCGCCAAAGGTCATTTGTTGGCTTTGGATGCACTCTCCCCAGAGTCGAAAGTGTTCGACAATTGCCCCTCTGAGGCCCGCTATAAAGCTTACAACCTCGGGAAAGGCAAGGGGATGAGTGTCCTTCAGATTGTCGAGGCAATGCGCAAGGCAACAGGCTTCGATTATAAGTATGAGATCATTGGTAGACGGTAAGTATGCTACGATGAAATTTCATTGACCCACGGCACTCATCACACTGTTACAGTCGTGGGGATGTCCCCGATCTCACGGCGGACCCAGCACTTGCAGAGAAAGAGCTCGGCTTCAAAGCACCTCAAGATCTTGAAACAATGTGCCGAGATCTATGGAACTGGCAAACAAAGAATCCTCAAGGATACGACGTAGACGATTCTGAAACAAATTCAACTGCACCTCAAACACAAGCCCCCAAAGCCGGTGTTAACGGGTTTGCCAATTCTGCATAAACGAAGAAAGAGACAGAGAGAGAGGATAAAAAGTGGGAATGAAATGTAAATGGACAATTATCTTCACTATTTGGAGGATGTAGTAAGAAACTGCTAATTGTGTTTTGTTTTTTTGATACCATTGCTCTGATTCGAGCCATACGATGTAGATTTCGTGGACATATTACATGTTTGTCTTGTATTCTCTGTCATCGGAACAGGATGATTCGAATTATTCAAACCTCGATATCGCAAATTTCGCCATCAAGGAGCTCTTTCTCTCGTTACATAATCGGGACTTTGAATATCACCATCAACTTGAAGTTGCTTGAATCCGTCGGTCGACCTTCGCAATCGTCTCTCAAGTCAAACTCTTTTCATCAATGCAAGACTTGCATCTATAGATCTTCAACATCATGAGAGACCCGATTCTATTCTCAGTTTCGTCACGGCTCCGATAATGTCTACACGCAGCAGCGACTACACACGACATCAACTCATTGAACTTCACATCCTCTCGTACTGAATTCAATGGCATTTTTACTAGGAAGGTGCTGTCAATAACTAGACTCCGTCTGGTATGCTCTCCCATGACTCCGCATGTCTGAGAACTAACTTCTGAACTTGTAGGACTCCTATTCAACAGCAGGTCACTTGATAACTTCAGAGTTACTTCTTCTTCCTTCCGAAATAGAACGGAGTGATAATAGGTAAACCTGGTAACACTTTGAGGATCTCTTAACGCTGTGGACACAGTAGGAAGATCAGAGCAACCGCACAAAGGCTTGTATTTCGTATGTATATTTTGGAGCTAACGAGTCTCTTGAGATACGGTCGAAGTCTCACCTCTTCGATACCTCTCATACTATCTCTCCCCTGCTTCTCATCATGGTTTTCGGCATTCTAGGTAGGTTTGATATCTCAACTATCCGCAACAAAGCCATAATTCTGTCAACCTAATATTTTTCTGTAGAGGATCATCATCTCGAGAAAGTCCCGGGAACGGGGTTGCTAACTGATCTCGGGATTGTTCATGGAAATCAGATAGCTATTAATGAAGCCGCAAATCTGAAGAGAGGGACAGGAAGACAATCTCATATCGTCTTGATGCCTCAACCTTCTGACGACCCGAGGGATCCGTAAGTTACGCGCAGTCGTTGTCTTGTCGCAACACTATTGAACTATACACAGCTTAAACTGGCCTCGATGGAGGAAAGAGGCATGTTTTTGGACACTGTATGTTTCTTTTGTGATTAATACGATGCAGCTCACCGTTGATATCTGTTGAACTTGAATTCAGAGCTTTTGCAGCTAGTCTCGATGGTGCCCTATCCCCACTCGCGAGTGCAGGATACGTCTTGCTATCTCAGAAATTTAACGTCTCTGTTGATGAGATCACCTCCTCCTTCGGTTTCATTCTCTTGGGTTTAGGTTGCTTTATGTAAGTTGTCAGGGCTATTAAACTAATCTCTACTAACTATTCCCGCTACCTGTCTATTCCCGTTACCTATGTCATAGGTTTGCACAGTCAGCGCTTGCGGTGAAATATGGACATAGAATTGTTTATCTTGTCTCTGTTGCTCTGGTGAGTAAATACTATTCATTCTGTGTGTTGGCGATATTCATTTATGAATTAATAAAGATGTTCATCTCTTGCATGTGGTGTGCTGCTAGCCCCAATCTCATTTCTATTCGCGCTTCTAGAGTTTTTCAAGGTTTTGGTATGTCCGCTCTCCAGAGGTAAATAAATTCCGATAGTTTCAGAATTCCCCAACTTATCTCAAGCTTGTTCAGCTTAGTTGCATCAACTCTTGAACAGATATACTTGTAAGCCCAACATTATGATGACAATCGCTTTCTACATTCCTCATCCTCTCTATCAGCATTCATGAGCGAGGCTCTCGGAATGTTATATGGAGCTTTTCGATTCTCGCGGGTATCACATTGTAAGCTTTGAACATCGATGTTTTCTCGATTCGACACTGATTTCTATTTTGGACAATCGCAGAGGTCCATTAATATACAGCTTCGTGATCGAGAGGATGGCATGGAATCTCGGCTTCTGGTTCGTCAGCATACCATTGGGTCTATGTCTTATACTGGTCTTCTTCTTTGTCCCGGAGGTGCGCATTTTCTCTCCAGTTTTTCTGCTTGACGGCATTGACAGCGATCCAAATCTAGACAACTTATACTCGTGAACCTATTCCCTCCAACAAAAGCACATCTTCGACCAAAGAGAAATCCGATAGTATTGACCTCGAGAAGACTTCCGCTTCGTCTGAAGAAATTACGAGTATCGAGCTTCTAGTTCCACCACCGAGTTTTATCTCACAGTTGAAGATATGGAACGGAACATTCAGTAATCAGAACTTTTTCACAATATTTTTGAGGCCAATTCCCTTCGTATTCTCTCCAGTGGTATGTGTGCATGACTCATACATACATCTGGTTCAATGCATGCTAACAGTGGAAACATAAGACTATCTTTATATTCTTCGTTCATGGAATGCAAACTGTTTGGCTAAGTGAGTCATTACTTTTCAATTGAACGTAATGCATAAAAATTACTGAATAGAATTGCATCAGGTCTGGTTCCGCTGTGCTCCTCAACGATATTCACTTTGGAATATCATTTCACAGCTTCTCAAATCGTAAGCATCTCTTGTCAAATTTGGTGAAACCATCGTAGTTGTTGATTTAACTATGTCCTCGTTGTAGGGGCTTACCAACCTTGGAGGGTTGGTTGGAATCGTTCTCGGGATGATAATATCTGGGCCACTCATCGATTGGGGAGTTGTCTTCATGTCTAGGCGCAATCGAGGAATATACGAGCCGGAATTCAGACTCTTGTTTATGTCTGCCATGTTATTTGGTGTATTTGGTTATGTTGGTTGGGCAGGTGAGTATAAAATACTAAGGACCGATTCAAACAGTTTTTCTCACCCACGCAACGATACTCAGTCGGAAACTCGAACGGAATGCCTTGGATTGGTGCAGTTGCTTGCATAATGTTAGTTCTTCTGGATCTATGAACGTTTCAGCCTCTTCTCACTCAGTCTATCTTACTAGGCTGCTTAACTTCAGCATGATCATTTCTGGTTCAGCTGCGGTCACGTATCTATTGGATGCACACGGAGAGAATGCTCTTCACTGTTTGGCCATAAGCAATTTTTCGAAGAATATGGTGCTCTATGGATCAACGTTCTTTGCGAACGGTTTGGTTCTCAACAGGGGTGTCAAAGTCGCTTTACTTATACTAGGTGGTTGTCAAGCATTCTGTTTTTTATTCTCTATTCCTATGTATATTTTTGGCAAACGGGTGAGATCTTTTGTGAGTAATATATTCCATCTCTATAGGGAATCTGAGCTATACTCATGGTCTTTGTTTAGATTGCTCGACACTCCAACTTTTACACCGTGAAGAAGTGAACCATTCCGATTTATCTCTAGCATCGTCATTATCGATTGTACTGTACAATACGATGTTGCAGTTTGTGACTACAAATAAAGTCTATCATGACCATAAGTTCATTGTCCTATTCCGGCCCAAATATCAAAGGGTAAACAAAACCATCTTTCATCGTGAATACCCCAGAATCGCTCTCTCTCTTTTTTCATTGCTTCTGCATACACAGAAGCCTCTTCCCTCGTCATCACACCCTCAACCATCTCAATGATTTTTTCCACAACCTCAGTTGGTAGCCTCACATCAAGGTTTTCCTCTGTCGCTTTTTCCATCCATTCCTTTTGTTGCGGAGGGATGTTCAAAGTGGAAGGGATACACTCCGGATCAACTCCGTCATTCTCCACGGGGGATAGGTCTGGGTCAACAAGAAGAAAAGAAAGGATCGTGGCAGAACCTTCTTTGGTAGGGTCCTCCAGTGTTGCTTCTGTTAATCGGTGTTGATATAAATTAGGAAATGCGATGCTGAAACCTGCTTGAAGTTGGACACTCCCGAGATATTGATTTGCAGGAGAAAAATTGGTTAATCCCCATGTCCTAACGGTAGCACCTTCATCTCCCGGCACAAATTTATTCGGTGAACACATAGCCATTCGAAATTCGATGGACGAGGGATGGATATTTACCTGTTAACATGTGAATAGGTCACGATTCATTTTTTTCTAATGCAAATGAATGAAGATTATTCTTACGGTTGATAGGCAGTGAAATACACAAGCAACTATTCTTTCATTTTTCATGCCTTCAACATGCCAAGTGGTACCTGTAAAAGGGGTCGGAGAGTCAGGTTTCTAGAAGTGACGTATGAATGAATGCCTGTAACCAGTTGTGAACAGAGACTGCGCTCACCAGAGAAATGTCTGTTGCTCTGACAATAACTTTGATAGTAGTTCCACGTAACGACACAGTGTATTTCCTGTAATCAATACCTCCTGGGTATCCGCTCTCTGGAATATCGGGAACCTCTAATGGACGTTGCAATGCCCATTGTCGAACTTCTCGCTCGTAATTCAACCATCCTTCTTCATCATCCGAATATTCCGGCTCTTCAGGCTCATTCCATTCAGTATAACGACAATGACCTTTGATCCGTTGATGAAGCGGGTTGTTTCGATGTAAATCTGCTAAAACATGTTCGAATAATGGAATGGAGCGTGTGAGGCAGTCCTCGATCAATGAGTATAGATGTAGACGACATGGATCAATCCCGTTGATGTAGGAAAGACGTGAGGCTTGATGAGGTTTGTTGGATGGAGAAATTGTAAAAGGTGTCGGAATCCAAGCAGATTTGAAAGATGTGGCGTAGGTATGCTCGGAAGGCGTTGCTGGTTTGCAGATAGGTGTCAAATCGCCATCTGTATTGTAACCTAGAGTACGGTCATAAATCAGACAATACTTGGATGGGTCGATAAAATCGAAGAGCGGATTTCTACGGTGACCGCCATCTTCTTCCTGTCGCAGGATTGAACTGAGCTCCGAAAACAATAACAATTGTAGTTCAGGAGGTATAAGTGAGGTGGACTCCCATATTCGGTCGAAACATGATACCTGACTACCTGAAAATATTCAGGGTGACATTTGTCTGTAGTAAATTGCTGAAGACGTGCCATCCGACTGAGGGGGAGCGAAGTGCTGCATACCCTGATAATTCATCCAGGACGTATTCAACCTAAGAGCTGCATAAGCATTTAACAAAAAAGTTGAGCAGGATAGTTTCTGACCTGCTTCTGATTCAAGGATATTGATGTTTCTCCGATTGGACTTTGTATTAGGAACGGTTTGTCAACGAAATCGTTCAGCCATCCCTGCCGAAACTCGGGTTCTGAATAATGATTGAACCAGTTGTTTGTCGAACGAATCTTTGCTGAAAGACTGCACATCGCCAATTCGATAAGCTATTATGGATGAAATGACTCAAGTTAGTAATTATCAGAGATTGAGTTCCATGCATAAATTAACTGACAGTCCTTGGTTTCTCTCCTACTCCGTACAGGAAAGATGTCCCATCCCAGAAGGGGTGAAGATATCCTCGACTCTGTTGCATGATTTAAATTGCAAGAAGTATGATATATGGGATTCTTAAAGACCCGTTGTACCTTGGGAATGCCAGGGAGACTGTAGACGGGTGCAGTGAGAGTGGTCTGTTAATTGGTGGTATTGTGACTAAATCGTGATCACAGTAAAGGCATTGCGCCCTATTGCGCCGCAACCAACCTTGAAATCAATGATGGCTTACGTACCTTTACTCTGATTGGCTCCAACATCTTGAATCCTCGTGTAAAAGCTGAAACTACTACATTGAGGAGTATGTAACCTACAAGTTGATTGTACAAAGCTCCGAAGGAAGCCAATTAGAAGACAAAAAATGGAATAAACGAAAGACGAAGAAAAAAGAAAGAAAATAGAACGGATGGTGTGAATCCATAAATCCATAAAATAATCAAAAACAAAATTGACAACAATAATATAAAAACGGGATGATGGTGATGATGAATGTGATGAGAATAGAATGATTACAATACACCTAATGAACACCTCCAACAAGATGAGCAGCCAACCTGCCCTGTCTGATCCTTTCCTCTGTTCTTTCCGCAGCAGCATCATACACATAATGTACAGGTTGTCGCCTCCACTTCCATTTTTCGCCTTCAGTGTCAGAGTCGAGGTCGTCTAATTCCTCTTCATCCCTTGGTTCCGCAGGCCAGTGTTGGAAGCCATCATCGTGATCGCCTAAAGAGTGCATACCAGTCAGTAGGATGTAGGATGAGGTTGAAATCAATTGAAGATTCCACTTACTTTCAGGTTCATCAGGTTCAGTCTGACGCCGTTTTCCAAGAGCCTTCTCACTCATACCAACTGGTGTGACGGGATTGTAGGCATCTTCTGAATGAGCGGAGTTACTGTGATTGTGATAACTTTGAGTTTGCCGAGCTTCTCGATGATTTGCTACCGCCCCATTATGATGGTTGTGCAGGGCAGATGGTAATGGTGTCATAATTCCTGGCTCCGGTGAAGGCGACCTCGATCGACTAACGTTGCTGCTAGTATTATGTGATGGGTATCGAGGACCATGAGGCGCGGGTGGTGGTGGAGCTAGAGTCTGTGTAGGCGTAGGCGTAGGTAATGGTGAACCAATATGATGGTTAGGAAGCGGTGGCAGGGGATGTGTGAGACTCGGAATCACAGGTGGAGGCATCGCAGAGGGGAGCTTCATATGAATGGAAGGCTCTGGTGAAGGAGAAGGCGATGGTTCGGGAGATGAACCGCTATACGTGACTGCAGGAGGATCTCTGCTAAACTGAATGGAGCTTTCCGACGAATCAGTATGCGTTGAAGAAGGTGGGGGCCTCTGCTGAAGAACTAATTAGTACTTTCAAAGAAAATGGTAATCAATTTTAAGAGCATTACCCTCATGCGAGTATCCCTCTTACTCCGTTCTTCCGTCTCCTTTTCGACTTTCATTCGTTCTAAATCATCGTATATCTTCAAAGCCTCAGTAAGCTCCTCATTTGCGCTTAATAAGGCAGCTAACAATTGCTCTTCTTGGGTTAATTCTATTGATGTGTTGTCACGATCCGAATGTTTACGGGGCGTCCTGGGCGGGGAAGTGCGACGTTTCTTCCCTGGGGCGTCACGCTCGTCCCGAGCTGCACGAGACCTTTCAGCACCCGCACTTGCCCAAGGTATCTGAGCGAATATGAGCTCTTGCGATGCTCTACATCTAGCATAGAATTCCTAGAAAGCAGGGAAGGCGTTATTGATGTGAATGATAACTACAAATAAATCTCCGAGGACTAACCTGTATCAGGGGTTTTTGTTTCAAATCCTCTGGTTTTGCAAACGCTAGAGCTTCAGACAGCAATGCAGCATTGCCTCGTCCCACTTTGCACTCTTGTAGCAGGCGGCGACGGTCTTCTTCTGGTGGAATGATTCGTTGAGATGATTGTTTGTGTCTAGAATTAGGCTGTGAAGACAAACAGGTCAATACCGATTCATATAAAAATCGTGATTCGCATACAGTGATCGGAGGTCTTTGAGGAGGGATCTGTGGGGATGCATCACCACGAGGCTTTGGTGTTGGCGGATTCAACATAGCATCATTAGGGTCGAACGGGATACCCTGGAAAATGTGATCAGCTCTCGGATGCATGAATCAAGTCTAGAGAAAAGGACGAACTTCTTCAGGTTGATCAGGTTCTTTATGTCGTTTCCATAGCGCACGAAGCTCATGACGGTGCTCTGGCAAGTTCGTAAAGAAGGCGATATCCGGGACAGTATGAGGCCGCTTACTTGTTGGAGAGGTGTAGTAAGCTGCTGCAGCTAAAACTTGTAGAAGTCTTTCTTTCACAACGGGCGATGTTCGACTTGATGAAAGCGTATCGTCTAGCGTATCTAAAAATTTGCGCGACGAACATTGCGCCACAAAAGTCTGGGACGCATTACGAAGAAGAATCGCCCAAAGCTGTTCAGCAGGTTAGCGATGTCCAGAAAAAGTAATTCGAAACAGAAACACTCACTCGAGCTGCCGATAATTGCGCAGGCGGCTCAGCATATCTAGAGAATGTGGTTGTGTGAGAGGGTATTTTCCCCTCGCAGCATATAATGAGCTTACTTGAACTCTCGTCGCAATGCTTTTACAGTCTCCTTCGCAGATGCTTCACTGGACCCTGCACGCTCACAGATTTCGAGAACGAGTGCCCAATCTTCAGACTGTGTAGCCGTAACATATCCTAAGATATCAATGCGTGAGCGACAATGCTGATGAGGATCAGGCGAAAAGAAATTATACCAATCATCCGAGTTAGCTCAGCATGCCCGTCGTCGTCTTTCTTGTCTTTCGATCTCAGTTTATTGCTCTCCTTCTTATCCTCTCTATGACCTTCACGGTCGCGGTCGCGTTCACGTTCCTTGTCTTTCTCTCTCTCACGTTCACGTTCTTTCTCGCGATCTCTGTCTTTATCCTTCTCCTTATCTCTACCGCTTGCCCTCTCCCAGAACCCTTTCTTCTCTTTCTTTTCCTCCTTGATTGAAGGTTCCGTTAGAGTATCCTCAGAGTACTGCTCTCGTATTGGTTGCTGTAGAATAGGATGCTGTACATATGGCTGCTGTTGTACTGCGACCTGTGTTGGAAATTGAGGTTCAACATGATGAGGATCAAGAGCTCGAAGGATGCCAAGCGCTGCTGCTGGGTTTGGTTGAGCAGCGGGTTTCTTACGAAGCATTTGTGGGTCACGATTTCCTGTAGACTTGATAGAATTCTGTGAGGCGTTCGCGCCGAATGGTGAGACGGCGCGTGGGACGTAAGGACTTTGAACTGGCGAGGATCCTAGAGAAAGAATGGGGAGAGACAAGGAAATTACGCGGGGAATGTAAAGAGTTTTGAACATTGCGCACCATCATGTGAAGAAATTACATCCCAATGTTCATCTGATGAGGTACGTGGTACTCCATGAGACGAACGATCCTGAGCGTACTGGTATCTATCCTGAACGTAGACATTATTTGCGTAGTATTGGGCCTCCTAGAAGTAATATGGTCGAAATCAAAACGTGGCACCTTCAAATGACTGGCAATTGCAGCGTACCTCCTGCGATTGCGGCGGAGGGAATGGTTCGATGGTTTGAGTTGAGTTTGGCTTTACTGGTTTTGTCTTGTCTCTATTGAAGAACTTCCTCATAGCAAACGTAGATTAGGAGACGAAGAATCAAAAGCCCAGGGTAACAGTGAGTGTCAGCTAAAGTGCTGGATGGAAATTGGAATATTGAAGGACTGGTGAAGGAAGGCTGTGCCAAATCAGCGGGGTATCCTGTTTTGGTGGGACGGAAGCAACTTGATCATCAACCGCCTCCTGCCACGACGTTTCGGGTTGTTCGCAGTACTCTCGTGTCCAGACGACAGTCTCTGAGAAGCCTGTGGACAATACTCACAGTTCACGAAAGATGATAGGGTTTGTCGAAGAGAACAGATTGACTTGAAACGACGAGTCCAAGATCATTACCAATATTCATTAAATAATTGCAAATTTAACCTAGAACTATGCTAGGCTATCGACTAGACTAGATTGGATGATTGGACTTAAATTAATAAATCCACCAAGGTCATAACCGCCACTTTCTAGTTCACAGTTTCACACTTCCACCTTCTCAAACAGCAATTTTCATCGCATACGCCCCTCGCTCGTCGATATGTCGTCAAGTCAAGCTGCGGATATAGCTAATCCTTCCGTGACTAACAATACAAGACAAGGAAACGTTGAAACCGATATCGCACTCTTGAGTGCGTTACTCACCAAGTTTCCCGCGGATGCAGAATCAGTGGACGAGAAGGATATCGCGGAGTTGCTTCGACAAATGGAGACAGCAGATGGCATTGCCAGGGGGATGGAATCTCGACTTGACAATTTGATTGACCATCTCAACAGTTTATTGCATTCCTTGGAAGAGGAGGGCGGAGTCAAACCACAGGAGAGCCAGCAGGATGTCGTAGTAGTAGAGCAGGAGACGATCATCGTGGAAGTTACAGAAAACACAACAGTCGGAAATCATTAATGTTTCTTCACATAAGAATGCCAACTGCAACTTTATGTCCCCAGGAATGGTGGTAAGCATCGTTGAAATCTGTTACTCTCTGTGTTTATCTGACCATTCGTATCAGACATGAACGAGGCACTTGCATATATGACAGTTACTGGACCGCGGAACATTGCTAAATACTAAGAGGTGGGTATCCTCATCTTCTCTGTACGATGATTATCTACATCTTAACCACCAGGGTTTCGGAGCTTGGCCGAAGGTGGTTCAATGTTCAATATACAAGCTTCAAGCCAGATGACCTTCTTGCTCCAAGCGTTCTACCTGCATCATCCACAGAGCTTGTACATTTACTGCTGCATACCGGTTGATTAACGTCCGTATCATCTTTTCCTGGCATTCATCAATGCGGACACAGTCGTTCTGGACGCGAAATGCTAACGCAGTGATTGTGGTATCGTTCGTCGATGGTCGAGTGGTAGAAAGTGGTCCACGATGGCTATACATCAACTCAGCGGAAAAGGTCGAAGTACTCTCAGTACATGCCTGTAGTATTAACACAATGTGAATATACTTTCTTCACACACTTCCAGCAGATTTAGGGAATAATATTATATCTCTTTTCCGGTTTTTTATTTAAAAAAAAGGTCAGTTTGAATGGTGAAGTTGAAGTTCTCAAACTCTGGATGGGTGTTCATTGGGCTTCAACTTCAAGTCCATCCTCCTACACGGTGCAAAAGAGGAACATCACGTGATATGCGGAGTTGTTGGCGCTTGTGGGTACTTGCTGATCACTTCGTTGATCGACCTCAACTTAAACCCTCACTACAGACTTCAAAGTTCAAACCAACTTGAAGTATCGTCTTTACAGACCGCCCTCTTGTAAATACACTAAACCACAAAATGGTAAGTCTACAGCTTCAGGAATGCGATTCCAAACCATACTCAAGCCGCAATGATTTGCAACAGTCATCAGCTTGGGAAGTCCGTCTCTCCAACTCTCGCGGTGTTCCCTATTTCTATAACACCGAGACCCAACAATCTGTCTGGGAAGCACCATCTGAACTTTCCTCGGATCAAATTAAAGCCCTTCCGGGTGCAGAACACTTGAACGCAACTCCTCCAGGCCAAGTACGCGCGAGTCATTTGTTGGTGAAACACAAGGATAGCAGGAGGCCGAGTAGCTGGAAGGAGGTACGTTGTGATATTAATCCTTGATAATTCCATGAAACTTACGAAGTTCAATCAGCCTACAATCACTCGTACGAAAGAAGAAGCTATCAACATTTTGAAAGGTTACCAGGCACAGATTGGAGGAGACCCCAAGAAATTCGCCGAACTCGCATCTAAATACTCAGATTGTTCATCGCACTCTAACAACGGTGATCTTGGGTTCTTTGGAAGAGTAAGTTATCCTCATGGGTTTTGAGGATCAGGATACTAAACAACTTCCTAGGGTCAGATGCAGAAGCCGTTCGAGGATGCTGCATATGGATTGAAGCCCGAGGAGATGAGTGACATTATTAGTACCGACAGTGGCGTACACATTGTGCTCCGTACAGCATGATTACGATCCTCACTCTCAAACGATTTAGAAGCGTTGTATGATGTTTATGAAGGTGTTCAATGCAGGTGTACGAATATGTATCTTGAACGGACAATCAATTAGGCAAAATCTCAAATTATGTGTGCAATGTGGGAGTACCATTTCACAGAGTCCACGAGGGGAAATTGTCATATTCGTTAGGATCAAACAAGTAATACCTGTGTATAAGTATACGTTCAACGTTAACGTTGGTGACGGAAGTATTAAGCGCCATCTACCCCATGAGGCTACTAATCGCCAGAGTAGCTGAGGTGGTAAAAATAGAGGGAATTTGGTCTCGTAAATATTAATCTACTAGTACACTTTGATGGTATATAGAGGGGGGATAGTGACAAAGATGATAGCAAGAAACAAAAAAGTAGAAACACAGTATCTGAAAATGATACAACAAACTGTTACCCAATAGATAATAAACCAGGAAAAGAATTCAACTTTGAAAATCCTTCCAATATACCACACTCTTCCAAAGGTACCATCTTCGTACTAGCATACCACGTCTTTCTCCTCCTGAACGACACGTGAGACACATGAAAACAAGTGTACAACATGTGGTCCAACTCCTCCCAATCCATGGTAGAATTAAACGCATCAGCATCCTCTTCACGTAGATATAACTGAAAATTAATCGACCGAACCGAGGTGGGGAAGTTGGAGAGAATACGGTTTGGATAATCACAAATGAGGTCTGCTGTCCCATCATCGAAACCAATTGGATTATGGGACTTCATATCTACGAAATCTAGGAAAAGTTCAAGATGTCTCAGATTGATGCAAGAGGCAAGGTTGAGGATCGAATAGTCTACACTTTCTCCTAAAAACAGAAGGTTCAATATTCTCTCAAATGAAACTGAATCATCGAATCTCACCTGTATGATGGTGTTCTCTGTGTAAGAACTGCGGATTGAAACCAAAGACGCGGATATGATCTTTCACCTCTGCCAACATCATTCCAAGGGCATTATATTCGTTTAATGTTGAGCAAGTAACGAAAAGATCTTGTAACGTTTGGAAAGCACCGTCCGGGGTGATTGGTGAGAACCTCATCGAGCTGCTCTGACATTCTAAAGCGTGTTCTTGGAAGAATGAACGATGAGATGTCGACGTTGTGGCACTTGAACTAGATTCGATCGGAGGTGGTAGCAAGTGTTGAGGTTCCTGTTGATTGGGAGAGGTGGGAGATGTCGCAGGGGTTTGAGTCGGTGTAAACTTTTCAACAGCGTATACGCCCAAGTGTGTCACAGTACTAAATAACGATAAGATCTCGTTGAAGTCGGGAGAAAGTGGATCCTTTGAGGATCCTACACAACCAATCGATAACTTCTCGATCGATATAGGAAACTTGTCCACAGGAGTTGGTTGTTGCTCGTATGAGCAGGACCCTCTCCGCGGTCGCGAAGTGGACTTCTTCACTGGAAGGATGGATTTAATCCAAGCCAATATCGGCCCGTCGAACTTGTGGACAAATCGACACTCTTCTAGTTGAACAGAACGCAACGATGGGAATTTGGACAGATACTGAGCGAGTAAATGTGAACACAATATGGGTCGTTTGTTGTGTTTGTTTCGTTTCCGTCTCTTCTTGCACCTGATGTGTAGAGTATGAACATATCTACACAAGTGAGGATAACGATCGAAGGTTGTGAGATACGAAGCGTACGACTTGTCCCTCTTGCCTGCTGTTATCGTCATAACTCCATAAAGATGGTATCGACTAGTGTCCAGCCATGACCGAGAGACAAGACTGCACGATTTGAGAGAGTAGCGGTCATCATGAAGAAAGTCGATGATTCGATCAATTATGTTCTGTGGTAACGACGGTACGGTCGCTTGTTTGCTAAAAATGTCGCCTTGTTTTTCGGAGAGGTTCAGATCCTGTTTTCGAGTTGCGCGGAAAGGTTGGAAGAGTAGACGTAAGGCTTGTAGACAGGACATAGCGGCAGACTATGAGAGGAAGAGTGAATGCCAATTATCGTGGTCCTGAACGCAATAGGATTGCCCACTCAGTCTCGAAACTCTTAGAGTTCGATCAAGAGACACATACCTCGAATCAGAGGGAAAACATGTGTTGGGTTACGTGTGTCGAGGATGTGAAAGTCGAAGATAGGCCTCAGGGCCGTGTCTTTCTTGGACTTCGAGAAGCTTCAGCCACCTTCGAACATAAGAAGCGCTTCTAGTCGCTCACCTAAACCAGTATTAGGCTGTGGAGAGACCAGTGACTAGTATTAGCGCGTTCTATACAACTGCGAATTCAGAACGGAAGATTATAAACTACCGTCTCACCAGACAATGGTCGGTCATGCCCGCATAGCAGCAGCTTGCAAGGTGATGGTCATTGTTAAGGTGTTTCGAGATGTCGAGTAACCGGGCAAATTGGCAGTTGCGAAACTCTCACGTCAACAGAAACCTTGTTCAGTATCTTGTTTGAACCTATTTGAGGTTTGATGGTCTTGGTGCGTAGCTCGATCAGGAAACAAGACGCGCTGCTAGGAAAGCCAGCGAGCTGTATATGCTGCATAGTCGTCCATGATATGATTGAAGGTATATCAAAACTATATGTTTACACATGTAGCAGGTAGACAGGACGTACATTAGCATTGAACGGTAGAGAGTCACTCTGAAGGTCTGAAGGATGATGGAGGATCGTATCATAGTTTCTCCGAACGGCTGCCAAGAAGGGAGACAACGAGCCAGAGTTGATTACTCCTCCCCCTTCCTTGCCCACCTTTTGACTTGTACATAGTCACCGACGTGTACCACGCCGTTGCCGCCATAGACACCGTTTGCTCCGAAGATGGGCTTGTTGAGCCTTTTCTCATCTTTGTGATACTTCATCATAATCTTGTAAGGTACTGCAGCGTCTCGTAACCCAGTTGTCGTATCGACATTTGGGAGCTATGCACATCATCCATTAGATGTAAATTAAATTGAACGATAGCGGAAAGGACCTTACCAAACATCTAGCACACTTGGCAACAAGTGTAATCACGTTCTCTGGCTTCGTGTCTTCAGGGTTTGAAAGTAGCTCGGGCCCGACCACGACTTCCCGGACGAGTTCTTCGTAAAACGGGATGCCAGCACCTTTGATCACAATATTCGGCCGGAATCTGTATGTTGAACCGGACAATGTCAGTTTGCTGAAGAATTAGAATGATGAATTGTGTACTTACCGTTCTATTTCAATCTTTCCGTCTTTCCACCGTTCGGGATCGAGTCCACCAATATGACCGTAGTCCCCGTTGACCGCCTTTTGAATCGAACTTGACACTTCCACCAAGGACTCTTCGCTAGCTACCAAGAGGGGATAGACGTCCTATATCTTTCGATGAGCCTTCCTACATCAACAATTGCCGAATAGCACACTGACCTGGAAGACGGCAGTAGCCTTCAGTTCCGGGAAAACCAGAGAAGGGGGACATTCCCTATTCACTGGGCCTTTCATGACCAGAAGTACGTTCTTTCCAAAGTACCTAGACAGAACCTCGGAGGGGGAGGGACTATCCGGGGACAGTGACTGACAGACATAACCGTCAATTTGATACACCTTGAACATCGTACAGTCATTGATCCTGTTTGAGGGTCTTAGCAACATGTAAAATGTATCGTAAAAATGGACATACACAGGCCATTTTCTGAGAACCTCTGCTGTAGGCGCCATTGGGACGGAAAATGTCTCGGGACCCGACTCGAATGGTACAGAGACAACAAGTTGACCGTCGTATGGTGATAAAGCATCATACTCAAGTCTTGGAACGATAAGCACCAGCTGATCAATACGCACGTAACAGAATTACGACACGAAATGTGTGAATGATCAATGATGCAAATATATGCAGCATATATACAACAAAACACACCTTTGCGAGTTCCCGGGCAGTAAGAATGTTGTGAGTATCTTCTTCTATGATACACCATTTTCTGTCATTCTATAAACTCTCAAATTAGATATGGTATACACGAGAGACGACCCCTGAGGTCCTGAGTCTGAGTCATAGGACGCGTCTGAGCCGGCATACGCAACTGCCGCAGAGGTCGTTCCTCAGCACCAGGATCCCAAGGAGGGAAAGGGGGGGATTGGCGGTAATACTAACCTCCAAACCTTCCGGAGTGTACCGTGCCTCTGAGACAGAAGTCCCCTTACAGCTCTACAGGGGTTCGAAACAGCATTAGCACCATAAGTGAGTTCATAGGTTGGGATCAAACCACCACCTTGATAGGATGGACGAGAATCTTAGTGACCCTGACTTCTCCAACTTTGACTTTGAGGAGTTCACCGAGTGGTTTACTAGTTCCGTTCTGAGTCCCATTGGCAAGCTTTAATGACCCGTTCACCGAAGCATCATTAATGTTCTAGTAACGACATGAGTATTCGTCAGGATAACTCGCGGATACCTGATAATTTTGGAGCCCTTACCTTTTGCTGTAGGAAATATACTGTTGGTACGATAATTAGAATGGCCACGAACGAAATCAACCGAACGGTGTCGAAGTTGGAGAAAGCAAAGAAATCCATAATACTCAAGCGCCCATAACTCGACAGCATTTAGAAAGCATCGAATCACGTGAGTTTGTCAACGAAAATAGCTCGGTACAACTGCAGCGAAATATGATAAACCATATCTAACTCTACTTCTGAAATTTGTAAGGACCCTCGGTGAGATGTACGTTCTCGTATACAGTTATCAGGTTGCGGTGAGTCACAATCGAGCAGATTACTCATTCAACGCGCTCGCGGTACGCGTCAGTAGTCATCCCTTTGATTCAAGCAGCGCGTTGCCAGTTGGAAATTGAAATCAATACAACGGTCGAAAAGAACCATTTCATTTAGAGTGCAGGCAGCGTGTCTAACTGATCATGAGAAAATAGATAAGTAGAATTGCAAACAACGAAATGGTATAACAAATGATCACACAAATTAATAAATACTGTACCTATCCTTCCATCCAATGAGACTAGCGAGCAGCTTCGAATGACTAAAACTAGATCATCCCATCTCTTCTCGGGATGTTGACTGGAGGTGGTCTATTTGACGGTTGTCCAGAGCTACTAGAAGGTCTGTCTCTAGACCTTGGGGGCGGGGCAGGACTTGATCGACTAGGTGTACCAGGCCGATTGGTCCTTGGAGATGGAGGAACAGGACTCGACGGCTTAGATGGTGTCGCTGAAATATTGAGCGACGAGGGTCCTTGAGGTGGACGTATTCTTGAAGGTTGTGGTGTTGCGATATTGATACTTGGTGGACCGACTGGTGAACGTGAACGGGTAGGGGTTGAAGAGGGTGTAATGCGCAGTGGTTCGGGTTGTCTGTATTGCTGTGAAGGGTTGGCGGCGAATTTTGAAGAATCATTGTGAGGGTCATATCGCAGGTTCTCAAAACGGTAGCGAAAATCGAGACCGAAGTCCTCAAGCAGCTAAGAAGATGTGAGCAAGTCTCGAGAAGAGTACCACTGAATGGTTCACCTTCTTGCTTTGTTGTAATGTGATCTTCACGGCGTCGTCGATGACTGATTGATCAACGTCCGTCCCATACACCTGTTTCTTGAACATTGTGGCAAACTGTTCTATTTGCTCTTTTGCCCATTGAACGAATGCTAGTTGCGCGAAGCTATTAGAGTCTGTGCGTAAGATGTTGATGCTATATGAAACTCACAACTCGACACCTCGTATTCCTTGAAGCTAAACAAGAACATGTCTGCTGTATGCTTAATTCCGGTGAAGACAACCATAGCGAGATCCGCGATATAGGATGAAATGCTTCCTTCAAACGCAATCATCCGCACACACTTGCGGATGACTTCAGAACGCGCAGTGAGCAAGGTATTACGAGCAGCCGCCCCCGCTTTGAGTCGCAGGAGTAGACCGCTCAGTAGAATCACTGTCGACTTCTTGTTTGAAGGAAGAGACAATGACTGAAGAAGTGCGGCAGTCAGAGATGTCTTCAACGGCGTGAGCTTCTGAGAGAGTGATGATATGGTGTCCTGTTTGGATTCCCCTACGAAACACGTTCGAAGTATCACATTCTGCGCAGAAGAGAGAAAAAGACCTCATACCTTCTTCGACGAGTGCCACGGCTTTCTCCCATTGCCGTAAGGCAATAGCGACAGTAAGTTCATCAGTGAAATCTCCAACCCATCGAGCATCTCGTTCGGCCTTTTCCTTCGCATCTGAACCCAAGTCGGCTTTCGCCCCCATTTCGGTGAGGAAATCGGGAATAGGCGGCACATCAGGAGCCATGTACATAGTGCTTCGCTTCAAAAAAAAAGGAAAATTAACATCACTCAATGCATCTGTTCTAGAGAAACTTACATCGCCATCCCATAGGGTCTTTCGTCTTTGATGTTCGCCTTCACGTTCCTTCCGCCGCTTCGCAGCTAATTCCTCAGCAACGTGACGGAATTGGGTTAATAAATTTTTCTTGTCTGCCGCAAGTTCTGTTCGGAAGACATGTGTTTCCTTGTTGTGACGAATTTTGAAGACATTCGACATTGCTGTCATAATAACACTAAGCTTTTGAAAATGCAAGATCGAAAAAGGGGCTGCCTCACAAGCAGTATCTTTGGTATCCAGAACCAGCATTTCGCTCAAGGGCCAGCATCTCTCGGCGATTAACTTATCACTCTCAGTATTGTTCCTCCGCCGACGTCGTCTTGCTACAAGCACAGCGTCATCGAGTAAAACAAAGCGGACAGAATGGGCAACTTTATATGTTGCAGGGTTGAGCGACATGATTCCGTCCATTTCGGTGATGACATGTCGGCCTGGGGTAGTAGGGACAAATTTACTGGAGCCTTCAATTTGAGAATGGAGAGTCTGCATCTGATTCGCATAGAGAACACGGAGGTCCGCAACTGACGACCTGACATTGCGTCGACGTTCTGCAGAGATGTTGAATATTATCAAGTAGACGTAACACCAGTCTGAGACGAAAGGACGCACCAGCAGCTGAGGCGGAGTCGTCTATGTGAAGCATGGAAGGCATATTCTTCCACTCTGCCAAGGAATCTTTGAATTCTAGCATCTCATTTTCAATAATACTAACTTCTTTCGAAACCATAACGAATTCTGCATAACTGGAGTAATAAAGCGGATGAGGTTCAATCATGTCCATATATCTGATTACTTACTTCTGGAATACATTTCTCTGCAGATCCATAGCGACACTATCTTTCAATGATTGTAAAGAAGACTGTAGAGATTTGAGCTCTCCTTCGGTCGAAGTTGCCAACTTAGTTTTCAAGACTATCCTACCAGCATTCAGATTACTCTTCATAGTTCCGACATATGCACTCACAAACATCCGGATCGAATGTATCTTGATCTAGCATCCTCAAATCAGCCACTCTAGGATCCTCCTTTGGTTGTCCTCTATCTCTCACAACTTCCTCTTGCTCCTTCTGAGTCCCTGCTGGCCGCATGCCTATCGGAAGAGCAGGTACCGCAGGTACCGAAACATTCGTTGGAGATGATATTTCTGCATAGCGAGATGATATCCTCTTCTTTATCTTGTCATTAACACGATTGGATACAGTTCCTTTCCTGCCTCCGGGACGTGCAAGTCGATGTCCAGAACGTCCTGACGGTGCAGGGTCGGCACTCTCAGAACCGTTGGCTTTCCGTGACGACATCGAACGAAACTAGATAGCCAAGCCTGGGTGAAGCAATATAATATAAGTGAGTCTCGTCTCGTGTGCTGTATTCTGAGAGTGAAGACTTCGAGTGTGTGAGGAACTAAATTGCTTGTAGGTGAGAAGGAATTTGGAAAGGTACAGCCAGGAGCAAGCGCCTGATACTACCAGATACTACCGTATAGACGATATGGGCGCCTCTTCATCTTCACTTGTTGTTGTAATACCACCATAGGCAATTTCCACTCGTAACCAAGGCCTCAAGGATCTTTGGACTGTAAGCATTATCCGCTGACGCATCCCACTCGTTCTTTTCAATTCATTAATTGTCATAATTTCATACGGGCGTTGGATCTCAGTAATCAAGGTATGTGTTACGCGTACGGGCAACTTGAACACAAGACATATTTACAGCAAGTTTTCCCAATTCCACGACAGTACGCATTCCATGGTA
The DNA here is from genome assembly GCA_022606235.1 of Abortiporus biennis. NCBI lineage: Eukaryota > Fungi > Basidiomycota > Agaricomycetes > Polyporales > Podoscyphaceae > Abortiporus > Abortiporus biennis. The sequence continues at coordinate 287,630 of JABYQP010000017.1, forward strand.
GGCGAACTTACTAGACAAAATGCCTCGAGTTATGGGAAGAAAGATCGAGCCATTTCTGCCTCGCAAGATCACAGAAACTCAAACCTTATGATTTCAATAGCTCTGGATTTTAAATCGGGAGATGCAAATCCGATTCACACCTCCTTCTATATACCAGCTGGAAAGTCGCACGCGAGGATACATTGCTGCGCAAAGAACCTCTCTACCAATCAAATAGTATTACTTCCGACTCTTGGGCTAGGTTTTCTATGCAAACATCAAATCATCAATGTCCAATATCTCTTTGCAACGCACTAAATGGCCCAACCATATTGTCAAGAAGCATCTTAAGGATCACCATGAACAGTACATGTGGCCCGCAGGAGCGCACGACCGCACACCATACAGCCAGAAGTCGCACATCTGACTGTGTTATAGTCCGTTGTTGCTCTCGCATATCAAATGTTGATTCCGAGGGTTAAGAAATGACGCAATACGGAAATACCAAGCAGACAATTGTTGGACTGCAGTGTTATGATACTCATGCTTGGTACAGTGTATCATATGACAATAGACTCTAACCATTGGGTATGCACAAGCTAACACCCCTTTTTTTGCGTTTGACATATGTCTAGTTTCGTCTAACCTTGTGGATATCGGTCCAACCAAGATTTTCGTATGTCGGAAAATCATACGACCCAACCGCGGTATTTTATTCATGCGCAAAGCGCTGCATATTTGAGTTTAGCTGAAGTTGTGAACGAAATGTCCTACCTAACTGGTTCAAATTATCCCAGCTATCTTTCATCGCGTTGGCTATATAAACTCCTGCTTTGAGCGAAGGACACTCCAACCTGCGTCGCTTTGATTTTCTCAATATCCTATCGACAAGATGTTCAACGCCAAAGCTTTCCTAGCTGCCTTTGTGGTGCTCGCTGCAAACATGGCAATGTCAAGTGCTGAGGCCGCTCCAGTCCGTGTACCCTTTCACCTCTCTGCCTTCGTTACTGAAGCTGATTATTCATTCTTAGCCCGACCCCACCCCTACGACCCTCACCTTGACTGCGACGAGACTCTATGAGACTCTTGTGCCAACTCCTCCTTTCTTAGTCACGAAAACTACGAATGTAGTTTGGACCGTCACAAGGACCTTCCCTTACAGTGCTACGGGTTTCGTCGAGAAGCGAGCTCACGCAAGGGATTTCCAAGCTTATGATGCTTGATTATACGACAATCGAGATTATCATGGTCTTTGGTAGGCGATCTTAATATTTTCCCTTCTTTTCTCAAAAATTTACCGTGTATCTGGATTATTCTAGGATAGGAAATCGCGTCAAATATGTCTCATCTACAACAATGTACCACAAATTACGATCATAATGTTGCCACGATAGTTTCACGTCGAACATAGAATATCGGCTGCCAATCTACGACCCATGCTGTATAGTGCAAACCTTACAAACCGCGAAAGGAATCAAGTGTATGTCTTGAACCCGATGGTTGTGCCATGACAATGGTGATGATATCAAAGAAATATATTCCGACATAACGCAACACTGAGCTAAAGTAAGTAATAGCGTGAATAGTGGTAGTCTAGAAACTTTTCTCTCTAACCGTTCGAATAGTCCAATCGGTTCAATCTGCTACATGGGTGATATTATCATGATGGTTAGGGGGTTGTAGCGGGTAGCAGAACGCGATCACGTGATACACATTGAACGCTTCAGCGGTCTGATGACACGAGAATTCTACCGTGGCGCTCAGTTTGGGAGTTGAAAGAAGGCGATGTTAGAAAATTCGAGACAGATGGAGGTATTCGGATTCTGATTTTTGATTATTGAGGACAATATTACACTCAGGAGTTTCTGATCATCACTGTCTTCAAAATCAGCCTTTGCTTTCAGGGAGGGTGTATGAGTCGTTTTGAAGATATACTTAGTACAAGGGTGGTGTCATCAGAAAACCACCCCTGATGGAATGCCAGGTGTAGTATGCGAGTCATACATTCAGACGTCGCGTCAAGGGAAGATTGAATCCGGGATTGAATGTGAGAATTTCTCTCTGCCAAAGAAGTAATGAATACAAGAATCGATATCGTACAATGATTGGGTTGAAGAAATCGAATGTTCACTGGTCCAACTTTGACATCCTCAAGCTTGGATCAAGATCGTGGATGTGAATGGCATGTACAACATCGAGCTATGCGTTATGCGTGCTATAGATCTCATCACTATTGGCATTGATAATAGAAGGGCTAACATCAACATCCTAGTGAAGACACGCTGCCAGAGTTCAAACTCCTGGCTGGGGACACACCACTGGAGCAATTTTCCGATCACCACCATCGTCACTATCAAAAGCATTGCTCGACCTTGTATTCCATAAAGCGTCCGCGAAAATGATATCACGTTGAACTTGTGAAGGACTCTGGTTTTCCAGCTCAATTCTCTGCTCTTGCACAGATGTAACGTCAAGCAACGTCTCGCTGAATACTCTGCATGCGAGCATATTTTGAACAACAACAACTGGAACAATGAGGATAATATGAAACCCCATTGGTAACTTCGGGGCAAGCATGAGAATCAGAGAAGCGATATTGAGCCCGACGGTAGCACTGCAACACATGTGGTCAGGCTCGTCAAGGTATTTAGAGCTGGATGGTAGGACATACAAGTAGTATTTTTGATTCCCACGTAAGAGGGTCTTGGACAACTGAGATAGGCCCTTCGCTGTGAACAATATTCGGAAGTAACGAGTGAATAAAGTTGAATGATTACTCTCATCCCAAAACGTCGTCTGAGAGATTAGACGAAATGAAGTTAAGAAGAAGACTAGCGTGTCGAATATAGCGAGTGAAACTGCTTGGATGAATGGTGTGCTGAATGCCGTCCCACCGTCGAGGATACAACGAGAGGTAGGACCGATTGTCGTCGCAAAGAGACCAAATATGGGGAGCATGGAAGTAACAAAAAGGGAAAGCCACAAGAATGTGAGAAATGCAATGACGAGACGAGAATTATTGAATATTGCAACCGTTCGAGGAAGGAAGAGAAATGCTGAAGATGTGAAGGCAATACTCGCGCATGTAGTTCCTGTAATGGTCAAAGCCTGACAGTGGCCAATCGATGCAACTATTTGGTATTATTTATACTGTATAAGACATTGTAATATTCGTTTGGCAAAAAAGTGACATACCTGAGAAAATTATTGCCACAACGATCATGGCAAGTGTTGACAGACTGAAGATTGTAAGACAAACGACAGGTAATCCAGGTATTATCGATACTGACCGAGAGATGTAGTATGCGGTAAGTGGGACGAAAATTCTCTTTCTCTGGGCCAATGCTTTCGATATGAGTCTATAGTCTTGGAAAATCGATCTGAGACTATCCCACACCCAAACCTGAGAATCCGTTAACGAAAAGACGGGGTTTGGATTGCGGATTAGACCTACCCCTAGAACGGTGAATCCCACATAAGACAAAGCTTCCTGTTGCCGGGTAACATCTGGAGGTAAATATTGGTACGGATCGTCGACGTTCATGGATGCGATAACAATAGTCCTCGACTGGCATGCCAGTGGTTTACCTGTATTTATGGTGGCTTCACTATGGACAGTTATTTACAGATAGTGACATGATGCATAGCCATGTAAACACATCAGTGTTGTATTAAAAACTCTACTTAAATAGATTCACCATAGAAAGCAGAAGTCCTACCGTATTTCAACGTGAGGACAGCATTTGACTGGTGGTCAAGATTGCATTTCAACTTGCGGATGCGAAGACGAAGTTCTGTCTTAGATTGTGATGAACGGAGAAGAAAGACATAGTTCTAAGTTTAAAGTAACTGAGAAGAAAGTAGATGTGCGAAAGTAGATGTGCGAAAGGATGCTCTTGAGGAGGAGGAGGAGATGTAGAGCAGAGTCAAATGTTGAATTTCGTGAATTTGAATGGAGTTCATTTTTAACGATCTTATCTTATCTGTAATCTTACACGTGATTTCAAATGTCTCCAGAAAAGGTAAACACACTTGCTCTCATTCTCTTGCAAGTTTCCTTTTTCTTCTAGTCTTTTTCTCACTTATGCCACTCTTTCGTCTCCCAAAACCTCCTCAAAGTCTCAAGAATCTCCTAGATACATTTCTTCAGATGTCTCGTCGCTCTCGTTCCCCTTCTCCACACCCTTCAAAAAGACAAAAGCTAGACCATGAACAAGCCAGCTCCTCGGCTCTCCTCCCACCTTTGACACCAGATGACTATAAGAATGGTGTTATGCTTGCACCAATGGTTAGATCCGGTGCTTGTGAGTCTCTTCAATATACTCAAAGATCACTGTCTTGTTCTGATCTTTATGATAACGCAGTACCCACTAGATTATTCGCTCTTAAGCATGGTGCGAAGTTAGTCTGGGGACCCGAAGTCGTCGACAAAGCTATCCTTCACGCCGAACGAGTCGTAGATCGTACGTTATATCCAACGCCGTCAATTCAAGCACCCTTACACTGACATCGTTAATAACAGCTATAACGGGTGTAATATCGTACAACGGCAAATCCAAAGCCATATTCACAACCCATCCTCTCGAAAAACCTTTCCTGATATACCAAATCGGCTCTTCAGACCCAGCTACAGCGGTGGAAGCTGCTAAAGCCGTTCAACAAGATATCGCAGGAATAGACCTTAATTGTGGTTGTCCTAAACCGTTTTCAACCCATGCTGGAATGGGCGCAGCACTTCTATCAACACCAGATTTACTTTGTTCGATCTTAACAGCACTTCGTGAAGCCCTACCGTCGGAAATCAGTGTCTCTTGTAAAATCAGGCTGTTACCCACTCAAGAAGATACATTGAAGTTGGTTGAGAGGATTGTTGGGACTGGAATCAATTGTTTAACAGTTCATTGTAGAACGAGGAACATGAGACCGGGAGAACCTGCGTTGATTGACAGGTTAAGTGAGATTGTTGAATTCGTGGAAGGCTTGGGGAAAGGGATTGCTGTGATCGAGAATGGTGATTGCGAGAGTTATGACGATGCAAAGCGGATTAGAGCTTTGACTGGTATGTTTATTTTACATCGACCACTGCTCTTCTACTCACATTTCACATTATTTTGTAGGTGCACATTCGGCCATGATTGCAAGAGCAGCAGAAGCCAATCCAACGGTTTTCGCCCAAACACCATACATGAATCTCGAAAAGACTTTTATTCCTTCCTACCTTCGCATTGTGAGTTGCTTACATCGTCCTACTTTCCTAGTTCATCACCTCACTCCTCATTGATTCTATCAGACGAAATATCTGGACAATCATTGGGCTTCGACAAAATTCTGTTCGTCCCAATTTTATGGAACACACGACAAAGGCAAACAACCTGATCTTAAAGCCTACAAACATCTCCTAAATAAAGCAAGATCTTACGAGGATGTTGGAAACTTCTTAGAAGGTGGATTCAATGTTGAAGAGACTCAACGTGAATGGAAAGAAATCGTCGATAGTTTGGAACAAGGCAAGGGAAGAATCGGAAGAACACCGAAGTTTTACACTGAAGATGAAACATTTATTTGGGCATCTGAAGGAGTGACAACAAAACTAAAATCCCAAGCCCAACTGGAAATCAAACCCACCACTACGGATTCTTCCCGAAAAACTAGCACGCCCGAAACCGCTATTTCTTCCACTCTAGCCTCTTCGTCTTCCTCGTCCGCTTCTTCACCAGAAATCGAATCGAACGCCCACACCCCTCCACCAACCGAAGAAACCAACACCCCAACGACAACAACGCCACTTCTCCTCGTCAATCCAAACCCAATATTTAAAACCCCACCAGTGTATTCAGGACCTCCTGACGATTCGTTACTACGTGCACCTTTATTGGGTAACTGTGTAACTGGGAAAGGAAAATTTCCTGTGCCTGCATTCGTTAGTGGTGTGGATGATGTTACGCCGACGCCTACACCTCCTTCTGGGAGTCAATAATGAAAGGTTGACCGGTTGAGGTATAGTTACTTTATATCTTATTCATGCTATCATACCATTGCTTTCTTACTCTATCCACTTGCATCGCTAGTTCCGTTCATATCCTGCGGTAGTGTCTATTTTTATTTCTTTATTCGCTCGCCATGTCATCTTCATATGAACAGCTTTGAACATCACAAGTCTTGAGCTTGGACTCGGGCTGAACACAGAGACAAGTCACATCTTCTCTTCCAAGGGCACGTGGTCAATCGTGTTGTTGATGTTTGTCCATGTGTGTCCCATTCGCTGACTTCGTTGATTTTGAATAAGTTCAAGTTGAAAGCTTGCTGAACCTGAACGCAGTTACGCAGTGACCCACCGGCACCCCCACCTAAACTTCACTTCCAGCCGGCTCTTGGCTACTTTACGAGCTATTCTCAACAAGATGGATTTCATCCAAGGGATTTCGGTCACCCTTACCATCGCTCCGAGGAACCATCGACATTTACGACGTCGCCATCGATAGTACCACCATAGCCCTGCAACGTAACATTCTCACGAAGATGTTAATACAGAATACCTACAAAGAGTGACCGAACTTGCATGCTTTTTCTATTCTGATTCGCGCATGCAGGCGACCAGTGGCCCGAAATTTCGCTAACATGGTATCATTGTCTTCCTATCTTCTTCGCTATGAACAGACAGAATGTCGATTTCAAATATTTTCAAACAAGTTGAGTACCCCATTTCTTCAAGTATTTCCATACACAGCTTATGACTTTCCTTTGGTTGGTTCCAAAGAGCCCCACCGTTCACAGTTCACGCATCATCTACAGGTTAGAGTCAATTGGAGCAAGCAAGCCACCTTCTGTCCCCTATCAATCAATCTACATCGTTGGTATCGAGTACCTTTATGTGAAGTTTTGGCTGCACCGGGGCCTTTTCGTTCATCAACTGACTTCCGTTTTTACTACTTAGCAGAGGCCACACTGTGAGTACATGGAAACTGGGACGCTTCATCTCTACTAACCCGATTACTCAAATTCCGATTCTGAACAAAACACGGATGCTCTTCATTCACACCCGAAACCTTCGTCTCTGTTCTGAGTTCAAAATCCCGTGTGCGATGAAATCGCGAAGTGTCACTGCATGACATGCATGCATAACGACAATGGTGAACATGTATGCTGGCTTTGTTCTCAACTCGGTAGATAAGGACATCCAGTTTATTGACACCAACTCCGCATAATTCCACATATCACTTTGACTCATCTTTTTGTACCTGTGGGGAGATAGTGAGTACGTATTACATCCTCGAATGCCCTCATAGCCTCATATTGCGCTTTTTTAACCAGATACTGCGGTCACAAGCTAATCACGTTGTTGAACTTCCATGCACTTCCTCTCTCTGTTTTTCGGGAGGAAGTTAGCGTCTGGCGACCCGCTTGAAGTATGCTGCGAATAGGATCGAAAGTGGCAAGCAGATATCCTTACCAAAAACCATGAACAGATAGGTGATACACAATTCGATTTCTGCCATCAGGTATATATACTCGACATTCTTCATCCTCAAACTTACATCCAACGACCTCAACATCTCACTTGATCTCTCAGTACTCAAACACAAGACAGCTATGCCCGTTGTTGACATCGCATCTCTCGAACAATTCGACCAGCTGGTACGCCTATCCGCCATTTGTTTCACTGCACATACACAGACTCCAATTCCTTCTGGCCCTGGTTTTTTTTTTACAGACCAAGGCTTCTATACCTGTCATCATCGATTTCACGGCGGCTTGGTGTGGACCGTGCAGAACCATGTCTCCAATCTTTGACCAAGCCTCCAACAAAGGAACGCCTAACGTCATTTTCGCTAAAGTCGATATTGATGCTCACAATGATATTGCTCAAAAAAACAATATCCGCTCGGTGAGTTTAAAATATACGACTTTACGCTCCTACTCATATAAAACATCTTTTAGGTCCCTACTTTTATGATTTTCCAAGGTGGTGTGAAACGCCAGGAGAAACTTGGTGCCAATGCTGCTACCATAGACGTCAGTATATCTCATTTGTTTTTCATTTCTTCAACTCGCTCAATATTGCACACTATTGCACATCCTTCCTTTCTCTTCACACAGCAACTCGTAGCCCTCGCTGCGGCAGGTTACCAGTAATTTCCAAAGACCTACCTCCTCATCTGCATCATTTTTGAGAGTGTTCATCTGAGCCTCATGATGTCCCATATGTATATGTGCTGTATTACTATGAAGATATTGGTCGAGTGCAAGTATAAGTAGTAGTGTTACACCCTTGTAGAGGAATCGATATTTTGCTTTGCATGATTTTCTTTACCATTATTCAAGTAGACAAAGTGACTCACGTTGAACATTGAATATTAAATATTGAAGTTTATAATCATGTCGGTGTGAAGAGCAACTTGTGAACAGTCGCTTAACCCTGTCAAAAGGTTCCCCATCAATGCGGCCACCCGAGCTATCTCCCAAACGGTCATCATCAATTTTTCTACTGTGAGTGTTGACGGAATTTTTTGTCGCATTCGTTCAACATCTAAGTTTCATGACAGCAGACTACAGTTAACTCAAGAAGGAAGATACTATGTTTTGATCTCAGATCAATATATTGTTCAAAGACGTTCAAAGAGTTTGAGAGGTACTAGTGCTTTTCATAAGCGTTTCGCTGGACGTCGACACTTCATACGACTCCGAGTGGACATCTTATTTCAAACTTCCCAGTTCGCACAAAGCGACACCTTGACGCGATGTGCACGACTCCCCGAGGAAATTGAAGCAATCCGACGGCGACATTATATGGAGTGTTTACGGATACTGTGATCATGACACTGCGCCCTCCTTTCTCTCACCTCTCTCCGGATTCCAGCACAGCGGGTTTTTTCTTCTTCTCAGTAGGCTGCAGACCCTTCAACCTCGACGATTCCAATGTAATGGTCAGATGAAACCCGAATCCTTAGGTGAAAGGGCTCGTCTAAATGTCAGAAATTTTCACTTTGTGGAAACCGGTAGGTACCCCACAGCGATAAGTTGCATCGTGTTACTGAACGCCACGTTTATTCTAGAAATCCTGAGCACGGTGACAATCTGTATTAGTGGTCACTAGAGGTTTCCGGTATATGTTTAGAGCCCACTCTTGTCGGGACATGTAGGGGTAACGCTAACAGCCTAGCAATCCTGTGGTGTATGTCATCACACGGAAGGATTTTCAACACGGACGGTTCTTCCTCATATAAACTAGTGTCCCTATGCAAACCCTGGTGTGCGTAGTCGAGCGCGAACAACTCGTCGGGTATGGTCACTTGGTGAGGGCGGCGCTGTTCAGAGATAGGTGCGTGCCATTTCCCCATTCTGTTGAAGTTTGTGGAGCTCAATAAACCATCCGAATTGTTTAGTTGCTCTTGACAGAATGCGAGGATGCTGCAAATTCGTATTACTGCCATGGATTCTTTAGTATGCACGAGATCATTGACTTTATACTATTTTATTGTGCATCGTTCATTTTCTTCACAGGACTTGGTTCTTTTTGTGCAGAAGGTCCTCATAACGATGTTTTCAGGCGAATTCACTATCTTAGAGCGGTTCAACTGGCTCGCTAATGCTTGATATTAGGGTTTGGGCTGAGTCAATCATCCGAACGGATCAACGCCTGGTTTGTGAGACCGACAGAGTGCAGAATGAACGATGACAAAAGTCGCCGTCAATCATTCAGTTGAACATTGTACAGCGTTATAGCCTTTGTTCGCTAAGGTGCGCTCAGCGTTAGACTATGCTCATCATGGGTCGAAATTCTAATGCTCAACAGAAAATCAAACGAATATATGATAATGTCTTCGTCGAGAAGGGATTCATTGCTCTGGTTTAACGCACATATCTTGGGTATAAGAGTCCAGCCATTTCTAGAGGAAGTTCAGCACAAGTCCTACAGATTCGTTCTTCAACATTCAAACCAATCCTCAAGTTTACATTTCAATCTCCAACTATTCAACGATGATTCAACTCGCCGCTACTTTTTCTGTTCTCGCCGCTATGGTCATCGCCGTTGTTGCTACACCTCTCAACCAGAACGTCCCTGCCAAACGTGCCGGAGAGGTCACTCACTCCGGGCAGGTATGTGCTCACGGGCAGAAAATTAATCACGTTCGAGCCACCGCTTACTCTTGTTCAATAGGCTACCTACTTTGAATTTGGCCTCGGTGCTTGCGGACATACCGACTCCAATAGCTATCCCGTCGTCGCCATCTCCTCTCAGATTTATGAGAGCGGAGGCAACTGCAACCAGGTGAGGCAATACCCTCTTGATTGATCCACAAGAATGATAATTGACAAGAAAATTTCCTCGTAGTGGTTACACATTACCAACAAAGACAACGGTCACACAGCCTACGGTCAGGTTCGTGATGAATGTCCTGGATGCGAAGAATATAGCATCGGTGTGTATCATACCATATTTCAGATGACAACTTTTATGCTTAATTAGCACCATCGTTCCGCAGATTTGAGCCCCAGTCTGTTCACTAGCCTTGCTAGTGGAGGACTCAATGAAGGGGTCTTGCCGAACATCCAATGGAACTATGAGCCAGTCGGCTTCAGCCCTCCCAACTAACTCGCAGAGGGTAGTAGAAATGTCTATAGAAATACATTGTGAAACTCGCAGCCTCGATACGATAGTTCTCTTTGAATTCCTTTTGTAAATTGTAGTCCACATGCAAGATAAACCTATTTCTCTCACCAAGCCGAATGATATTTTTACTATGACGATTTTTAGTCTTTCACATAATTCACCCTGGGGACTCGGATGGGATGAGAACATCGGATCCAACGGTAGGTAAATCAGGAAATATTAGCATGAGCTGAAGTATTTTGAGAGACGAACTTTCCGAAGCTCATCCTACTAGTACGAGCTCTGATTCTGTGCAATCAAACGATTGGACGTAGTATTGGATGGATTCGTAACAAAACAGCATAAAAATAAACGTTAATGTTTGAAACCTAAGACTAGCCACCAGTGCCAGAGATAGTAGACAAAACCATACAAAGAATTCAAGTTACCTGGAAACCGGGATGTCAACGGTCATTGAACCGTGTGCACATCCTAGAAGGGGTAAGGATGTAGTCAGTGAAGATCATTGTTGAAGTGATAAAAGGGCATGGAACACAGGGCACACGAAATCCATGAAAGCGTATGCTCAAAGAATTTTCGGGTGGAAGGAGGGCAACCAGGATGCTTACAAGGGAAGAGATAATATCATCAATCTGAGCTGCTTTGCTCATCATTAGCCTCAAAACTTGAAACACATTGATCATGGAAGCTTTCCCGTAGGTCTCAGAGGTCCACAATAATGTCTCCTTGAGGGACGTGCACATAAAAGTCTACACTGACTAAGATGTCAGTAATGCACAATGTACTTAATTGCAGCGATACCGTCAGCTCAAATGTCACTGTCCATAATCGCCCCCCAGAACACTAGAGTTCCTCCAAAGCAGTGAAGGTCCAGGTTTACAGCGGTATTTCACTGGTGTCCGTCCCACTGAGGAATTGTACCTAACGACTGTATTAACAATGAAGGGAAGCGGCAAGCTTCGCGTCACAATCAATCAGACGTGGCATCGTTTGCGTATCCGCGATCCTTCTTGCTTAGAGTTCACGAAGGATGGAAAGCTACTCACCTGCGAGTGAGCGACTCGAACTGAGATTCGAAACGTCTTGCTAAAAATGAATGAAATATATCTAGAAAATTTGCACGGCCCTTGAATTTGTCAAAACTTGAAGCGAACGGTTCCGGGGACACACTCTGCAGTGCTGAGTCCTATGCATTACTCTACTCACCGAAAAGATCATGAAAGCAGCCCCCCGCCCCCCCTAGTCTCCCAGACGACCTTAAGGAAGAAAGACCAAGGAGTTTCTTCCTTACAGAGACTCGCCACATTGTACTGAATTTGCGCAGGTGGGATACGGCAATCCAGAGATGAGCACGGATGAAACGGAAGAAATCTATACACAGATTCATATTTCAGCAATTTCCTTCACTGGAGTAGAGCAGCATCATTCACCAAGTTCAAAGTAAGTTCAAGACAGTCAAATTCTCACATGAAGTTTTTGAGAAGATTAAAAAGTTCGAGGTTATCTACCAGGCTGTAAGAATGTGGCGCACTAATCGCGGAAAGTTCACTGACGCGTCGGAGGATGCAGAGCGGAAAGACACAAATGCTACCCAGTTAGTAGTACACAAGAAAAGAAGCAAGAAAAAGAAAGAAACCAACGCCCATGTGATTCACGTGATCGCGTCACTTGAGACGCGCAAGTTGAATGAGTAGCTGGAGGTATCGGAAGCAAATCTTAGACTCCGGGAATACATACTCTCGAGCATTAAAATGTGTATATGTTGATAAACCACAAGCTACATAGTTAGAATAAAGGGTGCTAAAAATAACAAAAGACAAGTGTTCCAAAGTGTCCCCACCACCCCTAATAGTAGCACTAGTTGTATACAAGAAATCGAGAGGACGAGGGACATCAATCATTCCAAGGATACACCGTGAGCTGCGTAACAAAATCATGAAGAAATTAAGGCAAGATAGACCGAAAAGCGTTCACCGAGTGGAAATGGTACGATACTCCGCGAGGATTTTAAGCGGACGAGATGAGGCCACCGCGTATTCCATCTCCTCTTCGCTGAGCGGAGACGCCACGGAATATCACGAAAACCAAAGCAAAGAATACAAGAATCCTGGATACAAAGCAACCTTATTTAGAGAATTCAAGATGAGGAAATCAATGACACTCACCATTCAATCCATGCGAATGCCTCCAATGCATTCTGTTGACCGCAGTAAACAACTCCGGGATGCCTGTTCGAAAACAAAGGAGGTTAAATGAATTGAAGATGCCTCGGGAGAAATTGAGACGTACCCGCAGTCCAAACCACCCGACAAAGCAGCGGTGATGGCGGCAGCACCAGCCAACCAAAACACCCAAGTAACGAACAAGCTAATGCACAAAAAGGGACGTCAAACGGAGTGTATCGGAAGACAAGACAATAAAAGACGCACAAAATGAGGTGACTTGCCACACTTGTCATGACAGAACTCGAGGGACTATGGAGGAAAAGCACAAAGTAGAAGAGAGAGAAAAAGATCGTCCAGATAGAGGCGAAAAGTAAATAGCGAGTTTTATCCCGAACGGATGTTGAAGGGTAATTGTGGTGTTGATTGAATCGAGCCGTTAGCCATGCAGATATGGAAAGCTATGAACAGTGTTAATACGACTCAGAGATGAAGAAAAGGACGAGCTCACCTCGATTATAGCAAAGCCAATGATGAGACCAAACACAACTACAAAGATATCAATATTTGCGTACTACCCCTCTTCAACGCCACTCACTGGGATGGCCTCTTCGAACATGATCGTCAAATGCCATTATAGTTGAGAAGATTCGTCGACAATACTGTTGTTTTCGTCGAGGGGGGACGTGAAGAGGTCGTGATGAGAGTTGAGATGAGTGTTGCGTTCAGCCTCGGCGAACTAAATATTCTAGCTGCGCGGCGGAGGCTGGCGATACATCCGTCACAAAAATCAGGCGTCGGGTGTAGACCGTGACGTCACTTTCAACCAATCCAAATAGAGGAAGCCTCCAAAAACATTCTAAAACAAGACCGGCATGTTTAAAAGATCCGTAATTTACAAGTACAGGTAGACTATGGCACACGAAGAGAGAAAAATCCTGGAAAATGAGAGTAAATGTAGAAAATCATGAAGCTTTGGTTTTGGATGATGTCGGTTTTGGTTCCGGTAAACAGACTAATTGTGTGGGTGTAAGCCGGGAACACTCCAGACCAGGGTTAGCGTCGAGCAAGTCTTCCACTTTAAATCCTCTGCTCGTAGCAATATCCCAGCAAGTGTCTCCTGCTTTCACCCTGTATGCTCTCGAATAATCCTTGCACATGGAGATAACGGGATCCTCGACATGATGGGTGGGCATCATGAGTCGAATGACCAATAATAAAACCACAATAACAATCATGATGAACGGGAATAAAGTGCGGTAAGCACCCAGACGTTCTCGCAGCAATGGATCATGAGGACGGCTTCCGACCTGTAGGTATTCGAATATGGGAGATAAAGGTAAGAACTCGTGTGAGGACAGCAACTGTTTGGGCTAAGGGAGTGTGACGTACAGCGTCGGTGGCCAGAGGTTGGTAACCGTCCCCTCTGTCTGACGCTGCGGCTTCTATGTCGCCATCATCGTCGGAGTGTTCGTCTGAGAGGGCGATGGGTGCGCTTGAAACTGGGAGAAATATGTTTCGCATCATCTCATGGGCATTGGGAGAAGAATGATTGCGACGAACCTTGGTGCATTTCACCGAATTCTACTCCTGGTGCTCCTGCCCATAATGTACCATCCGATGTGTCTCGAAAATAGTATGTGCTAGTGTCACTGTCGTATCCTACTCGTTTCATGCCCTCTGGCAGACGGTAGTCATCCTACAGCAAGACCATTACACCAAGCTACACTCAAAGTATTGGTAGTCCATGCTTACCTCGTCGTACTGTGTCCAACGTCCCATAGTTTCTCGTGAATAGGTTGTTTAGTCGTAAAGAATCAAGAAAAGCAGCTAGACTACAAGTTGTGAGAGTATAAAAGCAAAGGTGAAACCCAGGCTGTACCAGCGTTGGAGGAGGAGACCATCATAGGCGTGATCCAGGGACCGTCTATTTCCAGACATTTCTGCTCGTGATCCTTTTTTCCTCCCTCCTACTTGCGATCATCTCAGATTCACACATACAAATCTTCCGACTTTCTCGACAAACCACAAGACGATCATGGCGGATACTGCAGCACCACCTATTGCGGCTGAAGACGTAGCGGTTCCTCCAGGTATACCAATCACAGCTCCAGCTCCAGTTCCTGCAACTACAACCACAGAAGCAGCCCCAGCAGAACCAGAATACGCCTCCGAGACTCTTTACATCCAAAATCTGAACGAAAAGATCAAAATCCCAGTTTTGAAAGCAAGTTTGAAAGGTTTATTCAAGAGTTATGGGGAGGTTCTGGATGTGGTTGCGCACAGCAATCTGAGAATGAGAGGACAGGCTTTCGTATCGTTTGAGTCAGCTGATATTGCAAAGAAGGCATTAAAGGAAGTGAGAGGCTTTCCTTTGTATTCTAAACCTATGGTGAGTTAGTTTCTCAATATCGCTTCTGGGATATGTATATATTGACTTTTCTTGTAGCAAATTTCGTTCGCAAAGTCACGGTCAGATGCTGTTGTGAAGAAATTAGATCCTTCGACTTTTGAGACTCATAAAGCTCGTCGACTGGAACACAAGAGTACATTTTATTCTCCATTATCATCATGGAATTCCGCGCTGACATCCACAGCAGAGGAAACACGGTACACCAATCCTCTAAAGCGCAAGTTCAAGGCGAAGAGACTGGCTGCAGAGCGTACGTCCCGCTTTTCATATTTTCGTTGATGACTTACTGACCGCTTTTTCGTCTTGAACAGTGGACGGAACATCAGCTGCCCCAGTTTCGAAACGTCCCAACGTCCAAATGCCAGACGAATATCTCCCACCAAACAAGATTCTCTTCTTGCAAAACCTTCCCGAATCAGTCACCAAAGACCAGCTTATGGCTTTGTTCTCACAGTACGTCTCATTCTCTTTTTCACTTCGCCCACCCCTTACTCGACTACTACTAATATTTCCGATAGATATCCAAACCTGTACGAGGTCCGTCTCATTCCTACGAAGAAAGATATTGCTTTCGTGGAATATATAGACGAGGGAAGTGCGACTGTGGCGAAAGATGCTCTGCATAACTATAAGTTGGATGGGGAGAACAAAATCAAGGTATGCCGTCGTTTTTCGTTTCCTGACCTTGCTTCTCTTTGCTTACGACTTTCACTGTAGATCACGTTTGCAAGAAAATGATATTGGTTCACTGTGGATTCGGTTCTTATATTGTATCATACTCGTTTATTTTTGTGTTGTTTGTATGTTTATAAATTGTAAGCATATAAATGTTCTTGTGGTCGTCTTTGAAGGCTGATTCAACGTTTTTCAGTACCGTTACTACCGTAGCAGAATGTTACGCTCTCATCTTGACAATGAAGTGACATCCATCTATCCAGTCTCTCATTCAGAAAATCTCACAAGTATACGACACATTAGTATTTGGTTTCCAATCTTCACCACCGTTCACCGGGTTCATCTTTCTGTGGTCGTTCGCTGGGACTTGAAGCTCAAAGCTCGAAGTTGCAGCCTCGATCGAATTGATATCACGTGATATCTGATAAGATAAGTTCCAGCTGGACCTATGTGCTCTCTCGAGTCTCAGTCTCTGCTTCTCTCTTCCCGCTTTCATCTTGCATTTGTCCCGTAACTCCCGTTGTACGCTTCAATGCAGGTTCCTGGCGTCGATGACATACTGATAATATCCTCTTACTCCAAAATGCCCATTCTCACCAAAATCCATATGATTATCTATTCTGGACCGTGATGATCAAAGCGATGATCGAGAGGTCAATTTCACCGCTCAGGGATTCTGGTGACGACACTTTCAAGGCCATATTTATAGTCCAGGTCAACCAAGGATAACAACATCGATTTTTCCCCGCAAATGGCCACTTTTCAAGCTCCAGATGATATCGACCAACCTGTCTTCAAAGTCAAACTTCGAGGTTCAGCCATTCTAACACACCCAAGATGGAATAAAGGTACAGCGTTCACGGAGCGAGAGAGGGTAGAGTTTGGTTTAGTTGGTATGTTGAACTCTGTACATATTGTTATCCTATCTCATTGAAATATAGGCAGACTCCCCTACAAGATCAATACCATCGACGAACAAGTTGCCCGAGCTTACGACCAACTCGAATCTCATGACACCGATATACGGAAGAACACTTTTCTACAGAGTATGCGAGATCAGAATTGGGTTCTTTATTACAACCTGATATCGAGGAACTTGCGAGAATTGATTCCGATTATATACACTCCCACCGAAGTACGTTCTCTCGTACTACCATTCTGCTCAATTAGAGGTTAATCCAATTTTACTTACAGGCAGATGCGATCTCAAACTACTCGCACCTCTTCCGCCGAAGTGAAGGTCTATACCTGACTTTCGAACACATGGATCGAATGGAGGAGGATTTCATCGAACAAACAGAAGGGAGGGAAATTGATCTCATTGTATGCTCAGACGCAGAGGCCATCCTCGGAATTGGAGATCAAGGTGTGGGGGTATGTCTTTTCCATGATGACTGCTATGCTACCTTTACCGTTACTAACGGAATCTCGATCAGGGCATCGGAGTAGGTTTCCAAGTCTCGGTGGATGTTCATTGACTGATATTGGCCACAGATCGCTACAGCGAAGAGTGCTATTTATACGTGAGTTGTCATTATTCGACGAGGAACATCACGTATTTATTCCATGCCAGCCTTTTAGCAGGAATGGATCCCTCGAAGACGTTGAGCGTGACTCTCGATGTAGGAACAGACAATGAAGAATTGCTGAAGGATCCTTTATACGTTGGCTGGCCTCATCATCGTGTACGAGGAGAAGCATACGACAGATTTATTGACAAGTAATTTCAAATTCTCTCGTCTAAACTTTCCAAAGATGTAACGTTTTCAAAGGTTTGTACAGCTCATACGAAAGTACAACCCACACACTTTGCTTCACTTTGAAGACTTCGGTGTCACAAATGCATACAGATTGCTTGATTTGTATCGCAGTCAGCATGCTTGTTTCAACGACGATGTGTACGTCCTCTCCCTCACCTTCTGTGTGTATGTGTGTGCTGAAGGTGTTGTAGTCAAGGAACTGGGGCGGTGACTCTTGCTTGCATCATGTCTGCTGTAGGTGTCACGAAGACCAAACTCAGCGACCAACGTTTCGTGATATACGGGGCAGGATCCGCAGGGTTAGGGATTGCCCGTCAACTGCGGGATGGTATCATTGCCAACGACAACCAAACTGCTTCCTTTGCCAACAAGCAGTTTTACTTGCTTGACAAGCACGGTCTGATTCATGAATCCCTTGTCAGTCAAGGAAAAGTCCGAGAAGGATTCAAGGGTGAAGAATTCATCAGACCAGCTGAGGAATGGGAAGGCGTGCCTACCAATCAAGATGGTGAGATTGGGTTACTAGAGGTTATCAAGAAAGTCAAGCCTACGGTGTTGATTGGATGTTCGACTCATGCTGGAGCTTTCACTGAGGAGATTGTGAAGGAGATGGGAAAGTGGTGCAAGAGGCCTACGATCCTGCCTTTGAGTAATCCGAGTAGGCTGCACGAGGTCAGACCTCAGGATGCAAACGATTGGACGGACGGGAGAGCGTTGATCGCCACTGGCAGTCCTTTCCCTGCCATCAAGCAACCGAATGGCAAGGAATATATGTGAGCTCGGATCTATGTTTCTTGTGTCATTGCTGACTTCAGATTCCCCTCCAGTGTCGCAGAATGCAACAGTAAGTCTCTACTTTGCCGAATCTGTTCAGGTCCATTGATATCGTTTTCTAGATGCTCTCATATACCCAGGTTTAGGATTCGGAGCGATGCTTTCCAAATCTCGTGCACTCACTGACACCATGATCATCGCTGGGGCACGTCGTTTAGCGTCTCTTTCACCAGCTTTGTCCGACCCAGATCAAGCTCTTCTTCCCGATTTCGAAGATGCTCCGAGAGTCAACTATGAAGTTGCGGTTGCGGTCGTCGAACAAGCTTTGGATGAAGGGAGTGCAGACATTGATTGGAAGAAGGAAGATGTGAGAGAGAAAGTCGCGAAGGCCCAATGGAAGGCTGTTTATGGGAAGTATATCTATGAACCCGAGGGCGAGGAATAGGTAGAACGTCGTGTTTGTACGATAGAGCATTCTGAACGATGTGTTATTGCCATTTTGTCAGAGGTCCTTTTTACAACTACATTTCGACAAGAAGATGAACAACCTACAGAAAAACCCTTGACAATCCAGATGAAAATTAAGAATAAATACCAACAAGAGTCCCATAATCACAAGCTTCATTCGTCTTCTTCCTCTTCTTCGGCTGTAGCAGCCTGTCTTGCTTTCTTATTCACCGATTTGCTATTCTCTTCGAATTCTCCATAGTCTCCTGAAACATCCTTTCCCGAAGGAACGTCGTATGCACTTTCTTCTTCTCTAGGTCGTTTTGTACCAAGGGGAGCTGCATGAGTAGGAGCACCATTCGAATCCTCTGCGGTTGTTTCCTGATATTCGTCGTCTTCCTCTTCTTCACCTTCCTCCGCGTCTCCCGTCTAAACAATAAAATAAATGAGGATCTGAGAAGAGAAGAGAAGGGGAACGTAAACTCACTGCGCCACCGAGTAATAAGGCTGTTAAGTTTGAGCCTTCTGCAGTCTGTATGCATAGAAGGGATGATGGTAAGATGGTAAGCTTCAATATGCACGCATATAGTAAGTAACTTACAAGACCTTCTTCGTCCTCGTCTGCTTCACCGTCTTCGTCTTCATCATCATCGTCGTCTTGTTCATAACCACCGACTTCTCCCTCTTCCTCTTCCTATAGATTGAGATGTTAAATCCGTAAAACCCATGACGATGAATACGAGACTAACTTCGATATCGTACTCGTCACTCTCCTCTTCAGCATCGTCAAACTCCTCTGGCTTCGGTTCTTCAACAGCTTGGGTTTTTGTTGGTTTCGACATTGTTGTTAGATATCGACCGCTGAGGTCGGTGGTGGTATTCGCTGGCAATGTGAGTGCTGGATGAGAACGTTTGCGAAGGTGATTGGTTCCAACGAGTAACGCGGAGTTGCCTCCAATGCTGAAAATATCACGTCATGGGTTTATACTTGCGCACAGACCACCCCGAGCTACACATGAAGAATATGGAGGAAAATCAGATGGAATCCAGAAGATTTAATTTGGAGAAGTAGAGAAGAGGGATTTCGATGTCGAATTATAAGGTCAACTTTATCAGCTTTTGAGCGAATCGTCAAAATATCCTCGAGGTGTGAAAACAACCTCGATCAATTAATAGACGCTAGTACTTTCTCCAGGTCGAATTTGAATGCATTTTGAAGCTACCAATCCTCAAATCAATTTCGAACTTTATTGGACAGCATGTGCTGCATATTAAACCTCCTCGCTCAGAAACCAACGATAGTCAGACCCCTTAGTGCCGTCCGCTCGAACCTTGTAGTAAAGGTCTCCGGTACTAAGTTCCGCCAATGCAACGCCCACAGTATCTGCATTGAATACTTTGATATATGTGTGCCTTGTTTCTCTGCCAGTGTCTTCTATGATGATCAAAAACAAGCAAACTGTGAGTACTTATCTCCTATAAATATTCCGAAGTATGTCTTACTTTCAATCATTGCCAGACACATGCTTCAAGCAATGAGTGACAAATGTACCGGTGACTGATTGGTGGATGATAGATGGAGATGCTACGAGCTTCCTAGACGTCGGTGGGGTCCATACTTGTTGATGAAGACTTGCCTGTATGTGTATTGATTTATTCAGTGCATGCCCGGGCTACTGAGTACCGGTTTTATTATTAACACCATCGAGACACAGCCCTGTGTATCAGATTGAGAGTGGGGTTATACGTTTCTTATCCAGGGTCTGTTTGAGCCCAAGGGTGTTCTGTAAATCCTTTCAATTCGGAACACGTACCGAATTGAACAGAGAATAGATAAGACTGTAGCTACGAAACAACTGTACAATGCGATATCTCCAACGGAAATTCTCACAAGAAAGCGTAGATGGTAACAAACAATTTTTGAACCATTTATGAAGGCCTGGATACGGACCCGAGTGAATGAAGCTGCGATCTGTAGGAGGAAGAAATGGCCCACGCGAAGTTCTACAGCTTCCTTTTTTGTCGTCTGGTGTTGAGCTGAAGCGCTGATGTAAGCTATCTAGTGATGGATGATCAAGAAAATCATTGATTGGAACCGTCGCGGATTTGAACCATCCTTTCGTATTTCGTTTCATTCTTCAATTTTAGGCTCACGGTGAGGAGGTCCTTGACATCTCCACCGGTCCTCAAATAAAACACAATTTATAGGTATGGTTTCTCCGAGTGGCCCATTCGAACAGGTTCTTATTACCCAACTACAGGCGCATCTCCTGTACCAACTTCCCGACTTTTTGTTCGGAACAATGATTGAAATGACAACTCGTACTAAGTATGACACAGTGCACGGTGAGTTGATATCGTAAATCTCAATATTGGGTGGCCGAAAAAAAGACTCAGGATACTCACATTCGGATCATCTTTTCCAGTTCGCTCACGAAGGCATAAGTTATCATTGATGCACTTCGAACATTTCAACACCGCATGTCCCCAACTGGTGACACACATATTCCCAAGATACCCCCAGAAATGTACCCGTCCGACTAAACTCAAGTCAGGGTTCACGTCATGAATCATATCATGCATCAAGGAAGTAATACAACTCAGTTTGTATACACGGATATGTGGCTTGTCTGGTTTTTTGGTTCCTTTTTGTGACACCGCTTCCGCACCCACGTTTCGTAACATAACATCATGGTACGGATGTCTCGCAGTACATAAAGTTTGTTGATCAATGGGATTCATGGCGTTTTCTCTCCCTCGCAGGTCTGACCTCTATCGCTGTAGCATTGGGTGCTCAACTGTTATGAGATGGCCACACCGGACCCTCTGCTTTCTCTCCCATCTGCGGAGGTAGATACCCTCCTTAATATCCTCCAAGGTGTTTATGCAACCAGGTTATTGGGCATCGGGTCTTTTTGTCTGATGATTTACGATTATTTTTTGACGTTGGACCAGGAGGTGAGCATTTTTCAGTTGTCCAGCATTTCGACGGCATGGTTGAACTAGGATGCTCTGTGTGTGTAGATTGAATACTACTGGTCAGGAAAATGGACGACCACTCGGGTTTTATTTTTTCTTGTGAGTGCCACTGAATCGTTCTGTGGGTTTTGTGATCTTTCTCACCTCGGCTCTTCAGAATCGATATATCCCACCACTTGCTACGCTGTAAGTACACAATTTACTTCATTCTGCCTCGCGCAAAGCTAACACCTGCTCAAAAAATAGGTGGTCGATTGTCTGTAAGTATCATTCGGCACAGAGTGACTACCCACACTGATGGTTCTTCCGAAATTCTTAGGTCTTGTCACACCGAATTTGTCCACAGAAGTAAGTTGCTTCCCGCTTTCCTCTTGTATTCCAATACCAATTCTAAAGCCCTTCCATTCACCAGTTGTAAGCGAATCCCGACATTTGCACATATTCCAGTCTTCCAATTTGAACTCCTGTTCTTCTCAGCTGCTTCCACTCCATAACTTCGATTTTTACGGTTGACACGTTTTCATTGACCATCATTCAAGGTGAATTTCATAAAATCTACATTCTCGCACTATCATCATGGTCTCTCTAACTCAACCAAATCAATTTGCTATGGAACCAAAATAGGCATCATCGTTATGCGACTATGGTACCTCTATTCAAGAAACAACTATGCAAGAGCTTTAATCGTCACAGCCTTCACAATTTGCGCCTCTACCGAATTCGCTCTACTTGGGATTACTTGGCACGAACTAAGACCTCAACCGATTCCAATCCCTGGACTCAAGATTTTGGGATGTAATGCGCCATTAGCTCCCCATCTTTGGAGAATCTATATAACATGTTTCATAATCCATACTATCCTTTTTGCGGCTACTACTTTTCAGGCTGTCAGAGTGAGACATTCTGGTAAAAAGAATCAGGTCATGGATAGGATTCTCAGGGAGTAAGTGACTACTACCCTTGTTTTGGTGTCTTGTAGTTCGTTGATGTTGATTTTTTGATTTTTTTTTTTCAGTGGCGGAGCAGCATATATCATTATCTTTAGTAGGTCTTAGGTACAGGGAGGTCCAGGATCTATACGAAACTCATGGATTCCTTTTTGCATCATAGTCACAGTCGGTTTTGCTGGAATTGGTTCAGTTCAAAAAGCACCCAAAGTTTCGATCCCTTCAATGTACTCAAAGTGAGTAATATCCGAGTCCTCATTCGATCACACATTTCATTCTCATCTTCATCCCTGTTAGTTTCATGCCTAGTATACTCTCAGTAGCCATCTCCCGACTCATGTTCTCAATTCAAAACCTCGCAGCCAACCTTCACCTCGACGCAACCTGGCTACTAAGTCACGCTGAAATGTCAAGAGTTCGTTGGAAAAAAGGTTCTCACGAAGGTGAACTTATAGTCGAAGTTGATTCAGCAGATTCAGATGAATGGTTTCCTACTACAACTGGTGGTTTAGAACCTGGGATGGAAATGAATACTGTTAGGAAGGCCAAAGAGACTAGGGTTTATACGACTAGGATTGAAGAAATTCCAGTTAGGATGATTTATACTGATGCTAATCGTGGACGGGGACATTGGGGAAGTAGAGGAAGAAAAATGGGCAACTTGAAGGCGGGGACTCCTGGGACTGGGACGGGAAGAGGGAGAAGTTCAGATTGGAAGTTCCCACTTTATGGAAGTCCGATTGATTTGGACGATATTGAAGTGGACGTAGATGATCATACTACGATTAGAGCTACGCCTACACCTCGAACTCCGACTTTTCTTGGGACGGGTCGACTGGATTCGAAGGACGATGAACTTGAGGTTTATTCGAGTTGGTTGGATTCGGATCGGTGATGCCAACATGGGTTAGGGACTACTACTTTGTAAGATTATATTATTCTTTTCTTCGTCGTTGAAGGATACATACCAACCGCTTATTTTGCTTGTTGCTGTAAACATATCAGGCCTTGACTTTAGGTATCTTGTAGCATGACTTGTGTAACTTATTCATTGTCTTCATGTCCGCCTTGCACATACTAGTTAAATATGATTTTTTTGGGTCGAATGGGGGCCCACAGTGGATTTGGTCAACAAAGGGGAAAAAGTCTGAATCTGTGGAGATAAGATGAAATCTACATCATGTATAAGTTTGACCTGATTTCCAGAACGAACAACAACGAATACATTGTAGATGTGCTGCCAATAGAAGAATCCATGCATCTCCCACTATATGCTTGAAGACATTGCCAGTGGCTCGTCACTACCAAGTCCATGTCAATGATATTTTGGTACAATGATACACTTGGCTTCATACAAACTCCCAGCAACAAATTCTCTCAAGCTTTAGCTTTATCTGAACCTCTCTTCTGACTCGAGCCATTAGCATCTTCCAAACCATCACCAAATCCAAATTCTCCAAGGGCTTCAGCAAACACAATATCATGTCTGATTTGTACAGGACTTTGATTCTCTAGCTCTATTCTCTGCGCTTGAACAGAGGTCACATCGAGTAGTGTTTGACAGAATATTCGGCAGGCCAGCATATTCTGAACAGCGATCACTGGGACGACGAGGACGAATCGGAAACCCTCAGGTACCTTTGGTGCAAAAACGAGGATATGAGAGAAAACACTGAGCCCAACACTAGTACTGTGAACATACTTGTATTAGTACAACAGAGTCTAAGGTTTTCGCAAGCAGGACGTACAGATAGTATTTTTGATTACCACGTAGAAGTGCTTTCGATAAATGGGATAAACCTCTTGCTGTACAGAATACTTGAAGGTAGTGACTGACTAAATTGGAACATTTAGTTTCGTTCCAAAGGGTCGTTTGGGAGATAAGACGGTACGAAGTCAAGAAGAAGACCATCGTGTCAAATACAGCCAGAGAGATTGTTTGGATCGACGGTACGCCATAGGGTTTTATATCGGTAATGATACATCTGGAGGTTGTACCGATTGTGGATGCGGATAAAGCAAATATAGGGAACGTTGACGTAGCGAATAGGACCAGCCATAATACTGAGAGGAACGTAACGACAAGACGAGAGTTGTGAAAAATTGCTGCTGTTCGAGGTAGGAAGAGAAAAGCAGATGATGATGAAGCGACACTCCCGCAAATATTTGTTGCAATGAGCAGTGAATGACAGTGTTTGATAGGTGCAGCTGCAGAAGAAATATACGACGTGAGGTACCCGAAACGATACTCGACAGGTGAGGACTATACCATAGAACAGTATGATAAGAATCATAAATGTAAGAGTCGTCAGACTGAAAGGCTTCGTGAGCGTGATACAACAATTGGTGAGGTGTGACGAATACCGACCGCGATATATAATATGCAGCTACTGGTAACGAAATTCTTTTATGTGCCGATGCTTTGTGTATGACTCCCCAGTCTTGGTGGATAAATATGATGCTATCCCACATCCAGACCTGGTGTGCAATAGCGACCATTCAGAATTGTGAGGTCATGTTTCACGAGAGAAAACGCACGTACCCCGAGGACAGTGAACGACACATAAGACAAGACTTCATATTGCATAGCAATACCCGGAGATAGGTATTGGTATGGATCATCGGGGTTTGTGGGTGGGACTGACATGAGAGGAGCGGGGAGTGAGAGGAGGGGGCAGATTCAACATTCAACAGTCCCGCAACTTATGTATGGAAACTTGGTCAATCGACCTAGGATAACGACACGAGGCATCGCTGCGCAGACATATCAGTGGTGTATAACAGGACTCGATAAACTCTACTCACTGGAATAAGTAAATGAAGAACGAAACCAGCGTACTTGAACAGTGAGCATGAGAATAACAGTTCCACATTGATTGTTGGACGAGATGGCATCTAGGGCTGATGTGATAGCAAAGCTTCTGCGAACGACGGCCTCTATTGTGCCATGTAAACCTGAAGTATATTCACAGAGGATGATCTTGCTCCCTATGATACCGCATTCAAGTATATAGCATGTAATATTTAGAATAAGGTGCTTGTTCGTTGTAGTGCAAATGTAAGTTACAATTTGACTTGTCATTATAAACAAACTGCGATTGAAATCATATTAGATATAGATTGAGAACTCGAGCGGGCTCTCGAATGCTCACCGTTAATCTAGTCGTCAAACAAAAACCTGCTTCCGACCTTGTGGATAATCAACATTCGCATCCTCATTCTCTTCAGATACGTTGCTCCTGATAACATCCGCGAACACAATGTCATGGCTCGTATGTGTTGGAACACGTCGGGTATCGACGAGTCTCTGACCATTGTCAGAAATGGCATCCAGTAGAGTTTCCCTGAATACTCGACATGCAAGCATATTCTGAACACCAACGACAGGGACTATGAGGACAAATGGATTTCTCCCGGAAATTTTGGGACATAGAATAGAATGTGAGAGGTGATGTTGAGGGTTAAAGTGGCACTATCGAGCGTTCAACGTTCAGCTTTCATCATCGTTAACTGCGATGCGGTGAATGGGACTTACAAATAATATTTTTGAGCTCCCCTAAGTAATCTCATAGAAAACCAAGATAGCCCTCTTCCTGAGAAGACTCCGCGTAGCCGGTGAAAGAAACCAATGGAAGAAGGTTTGCTATCATCGATGCTTTGAATAACCGGTATGGAGGATATGCGTATGGAAGTATAAATGAAAACTGCCGTATCGAATACGCTTAAAACGATAGTCGAAACCAAGGGCAATCCAAATGTCTTCACGTTCAATTCACAACGCGTTGTTCCAAAACCATTTGAAGCAGAGACCGCAAATATTGGGAGTATCGCCGTAGTAAGAAGAGCGATCCATAAAACCGAGAATAATGTTACCAATGGGAGAGATCTTTGAGCCAAGGCGATAACTCGAAGGAGAAAAAGAAGAGCTGAGGATGGCATGGCTACAGATACGCAGCATGCGACAGAGACGACCAATGCCTGGCAGTTCTTGACAGAGAGATCCGCTGAGCATGGAAAGATAAGAGACACATATATGAGCTGAACTCGAAAACATCACATACTCCAGAAGATTATCACTGTGATGATCATGCATAAAGTTGCAACACTAGAGAAAGAGTAAGAAGACACCCAAATCACAAATACATCCAACTCACCGAGACACGAAATATACCGCGATGGGTAATGCGATTCTTTTTCTCTCAACGATTGCTCTGGATATAAGGCTATAATCCTGGGTTATAGTCATGATGGCATCCCATGACCAGACCTGTTAAGCTTACAATCAGATTATATTGGGAGGGTATAACAGAATTATGAAAAACATACACCGAGCAAGGTGAAAGATACGCTAGAGAAACTATCATATTGCTGAGCACATTCCAGGGCCATTCTCCAGGGAACGTTGGGCGCAAGCACATAAAAGTGAGTATCGCGAGTTGCCTCATATAACAGTCACTGCTAAGACTATAAATAAAGGCAGTGGCTAGTATAACGCGTCTGATTCGGAATAACCTAGTGCGAATTCCGAACTTTTGAGCGGGGTACACTCAATATGTATGACACCTGGCGGGGGTTCGTACCTGATGGGATATCAGTGATTGTGTGGCCGTGGATCTAATTGGAACTGTTTTCCACAACATACCATCGCAACCTGAAACCCACTGGCACCGCTCTTCAATAGACTTCATGAAATCATCGCGGTGTACCTTGTCTGCTTGAAATTATGTTAACTTACCACAAGGGCGATTGGGAAAAACAAAATCTGTAGACTCACCAAGTTCATAATAATATCAGACTATATGCAGTGATTTCCTGGCCTCAGGTTCCCTACTACGATCTGATTCGACATTCTGCACATCTCCTAGTTCTCTCAAAGCTACTGCAAAGTTGATGTTGTGCCAAACAGGTGAAGCCAGTTCATCGCTCAAACCAGCCTTTGGTTTGTGGAGAGAGAAAAGGTCGAACATCATTTCGCGATAGACGCGACATGCTAATGCATTTTGCAAAGTGATAGAAGGGACAAGAAGTGTCTCTTTCACAGTTAAAGATAAACCAGAAGTAGAAACCAGGACCAATGAGGCGATGTAAAGTACCAATACACAGCTGGTGAATAGCAACTTTCGTAAGAATAGAAATTAGGGAAGGATGGGCCGACTTACACATAGTACTTTTGCCCGGCCCGTAATAAACCCTTAGTTAACTCCGGTAAATCCTTCCCTGTCCAAGCTGTTCGTAATCGGTCCTGGAGAGTACTACGATTTGGTAGATGAACATGGACGATATCGATCAGACGATAAGAGTTGAAGCAGAACACAAAGGTTTCAAATATGATAATAACAACGGCAATCGTGATTGGTGAACCGAATGACTGAATAGATGTCACTTTGCATTGACCACCTATGGACGATGCAGTGGTTGAAAATGTTGGGAGAATTGAAGCGACTGGGATTGCGAGCCATAATATGGTGAAGGACAAGATGACTAGACGAGATTTCATGTGTACGCTGATGGTCCGTCTAAGAAAAACGAACGTCGTTGTCGAGACGGCAATGGACATGCATGCATTCAATGCCACCATAAGGAGATGGCATACATTATCTGATGAAACTGTTAAATAAGTATTATTAGCGATGTAGTATTGTAACCGGAGGAAGAAAGGAATCTACTTCGAAATGATATTGCAACCACAATCATTGCCAGTGTCGTTAGTCTACAAGTTGTAGATGGTTCATCAATAATTGTTCATAGGAAAACGCGAAGAATTCACCCACCGAGACGTATAACACGCAACCAACGAAGGAGATATTTTTCTCCTCTCCCATAACGCGTTATAGAGTATCTTCCAATCATCAGAACACGTCACGATGGCATCCCAGATACATACCTGAACCAGAATTCAAAAAGGTATAGAGCCGGTCATGAAGAAAACACATACCCCGAGAATGGTAAACAAAACATGTGTCAAAGCTTCAGATCCATCTCTTGATAGTACAGGCTCCTCGTCAACGTTCATGTTTTGGATGAGAAGCAATCAGCGCAATTGTCTTCTTTCCGTTGCATACAGAACACCGCGCAGGGAAACAGAATCAAACAGAGTGAAAATTCTCAGCGTATCGGCATCCACGTCGGTGCATTTATACGATTGTCTGTCAAACATAGCCCACCTGTCGTGAGTACCGCCATCGTCGAGTACAAGCCAAGCATTCACCGTAGACGATACTATGATGGCAGTGAACAACCCGAAAGCAGTAGTATCAACACCGTTGAGAGGAATTGATTGTAAACCGCGTCATGGTCATAGATTGTACAGAATAAAAGTATTGGTCGCCGTCAAAGGTTCAGTTACAGTACTGCAGCGAAAGTCAGGGCGCTGAAAATCTAAGCGCCCATAATCTTGACCTTGACTGCTACCTCCACTCAGCACTCTTGAATCTATTCTTATTTCTATCATCATCCGACAACATACTGCAGATTATACGTCCTATTTAATGCTATAGATATAACGAAATTAAAGGTGTGACAAAAACCTCTAAAGTCTCATGGACAAATATGTCAATGAACATGCATGTACGCGCAGATTATATTTGCAAACTTGAACTTGAACACGAATGGCACCTCCATTAAAACCCATCGAACCCAAGTCAACAAGATGGGAAGCCACACCAGATCCAAATGATATTGTGATACCAGGATTGGACACGACCGCTCCAGTCAACGACCAAATAGAACAGATTGAGCAGCTTATAACAATCAAGCTTCAAGTGAGTTGAAATTCATTGTGATTGACCATACATAATATCCTAACGATTATCGTAGAATGTAGATGCCAATTTTTCCAAGATTCAACAAATTATGGCAAATCGGATCTTACCTGCGGTGAAGAGGTATGCAGTGGGGACAGAGCCTGTTAGAGAAGCTGCAAGGGTAAGTTGCTTTGTATCTTAACGTGAAAGACGCGTTTCTGATTCATACACGACCAGTTCTGGGTTACATTCTTCGAACAAGCAGCTCAAATACGCGTTCCAGGAGCGGACGATTTCGATATCCATGAAGAGCCATCATCCTCACAAGCTCCCACCGATACGGAAGAGGAGGAACAACAAACCAATACCTCCGCCTCGGAACATCCAGACGATTCTTCTTCACATTCTCAAATGTTTGATCCTAATTCAACGCCTTCGGAAGTCTCTTTTGCACCTGGTCAAGGTGCTGTATCTTCTACACCAGCCACAGCATCCCGATTCCGGACTCACGATGGGTCAGATTCGGAGCCAACACCTTCTTGGTCCGCATCTTTTGAATCCCCACTCATTCGCCTCGATCGGGAGATTCAAAGTCTGGCCAAAGATGAAGTCTCCGTCGCGTCTTCGTCTATGTTAAATTTCACGATTCAAGATCCTGACGAATCTGCAGAAGTCACTCAAAGACAAATCTTACATCCTCCTCTGCAACAAGCTGCTATTGAATCTTCTAATACCGGCAAGAGTAAAGAACGTAGTAAAGAACCTCCGAAACCACTCCTGCATAATGTCCTTCGGCGAAATGCTAGTGTTGTTGATTCTTCATCTGCCACCGGAAGTAACACCACAGTATCACCACTCAAACTCAAACAGAAGACCCCGATTTCCAAGAAAATGAATCCCTACCTACCTCCGGATTCTAAACCTTCTGATTGGAAGGGCGTGGTTGATTTGAAAGACCCCACTGTGTCCACTCCTCGCCGAACTCATCTCAGACCCAGCGCAAACATGGGGTCCACAACGCCAGGGTACAACGAAGATGATTCATTTGATGAAAGTTTCGGGCTTTCACCTCCCGTTACGATGCATTTCGCACGATTACCAACATTAGGAAGAACACCGAAGAAAGAGGCCGCTGAACGAATAATGAAGGATATTATTGATGTTGAGCGGAGAGGTGTCTTTGGCGCTACACGGGGTGTTGTCGGACGAGGAGGTTCAACGACAGAGTCGAGTATGAGTACTGTTCCCACTCCACCGTCACTTTCAAGATACATTCATGGACCACCCGAAACGAGCAGTAGCGTTGCGGATGCGAGCTTGGAAAGCTTGATGCGAAGAGTCAAAGGAGGGTTCAGTAACGAACCTCAACCTATCAGCGTCACTAGTACAACAAGTCTTCCTAGCATTCCCAGTATCCCTCGTGTTGCCGCACAGTCCATTATAGCGCCACAGGTAGCCGTTACGGAGACACCAGTGACGCCGGAACCACCGCAGTTCAACGTATTCCGATTACAAGATGATGAATACCAGTCCCAGAACCAATTCGAAGATGACCCTGATTCGTCTTCGGACGACATAGACCAGGAAGAAGCTGCTGTGCTGTTGGCTTCCCAGAGGGCGTCGTATGAGGATGATGACTCGTTCGACTCAATGAATCAATCAATAGATTCCCTCGAAGAAGAAGAACCAGGCTCAGACGCTCCTGTTCATCCGTTCGCTAGAGGGTTTGTAGGCGAAGGAGGTGATGATGACGTATTCGACGATGAAGATTCGTTTGATGATCCTGGTTATGGACAAGGAGAAACTGAGGAAACATTGTTTGGTGTTCCTCCTGCTCAAAGGTTGGCACGCCAAGCGATGGCTCAAGCTAGGATGTCGGAAGGTAATTTGAGAATGCTTGGAGAAGAATTGTTGGAGGATACGATTGGTGTCGGTGCGCAGATGGTCCGCGCTGGAAGAGTGGAAGAAAGTCCTCTAGATGGACGAGGAGGGACAAATCGATGATTAATCGAATACCTCTGTGACGATCTGGGTATGTACTCACACCAAATCTTTATGTTGATCGTGGTGTTAAGCTTTCTTTCCTATTCGACAGCAAGTAGTTTTTGTGTAACTCTGTGTACGTCAATAGAATGCGTGTTATCCAAAGAGCCTCATTCGAGGATGATTGCTCCACGAAGTGATCGATACACTGCAGCTCATTCGCTCGCGTAGATGAAGGTGGTTTTGATGACAGGAAACGCTGCGTTCTTTCTCTTACCAGTTCACCTTCAAGCTTCAGCTGGAAGGTCGATCAGATGTATGAGGAACATCGACAGAGAGGGAGATGATCATTACAACATTCAGTGTTTGTTTTGGTATGCACACCATTTCCGTTCATTCTGTCATCCAGGTTTCTCATTCTTCGTATTCGACAGTTGGAAGGAGTAAAAGCATGGACGTTGTGTAACCCAGAGTACGTCAAGAGAACCAGCCTCATGGCTGAAATAGTCAAAGAAGGAACAGCCTTTTCCTTGCTCCGAACACTGAAACCCACGCTGAAACGATCAATTAGGTACTCGAGCCAGCCATCTCTTCCCGCTGGTTGCCATTATGGGCTGATATGGGAAAATCACCGACGCTTTCATTGTTCGCTGTTTCTCGATTTGGGGATCCAGTGTCGCTCTGACTCAAACACTTGGCGCACGGTTCCATTTACCGTATGCCGAACAATCCGCGTATATACTTGATTTTTCTTCTCTTATTCGAATCTGAAATCGGAGGAACATCGCGTTCGCCGTGTCGTGGAATAGCGCTACTGTTTGACGGAGCTTGCTTGCATTCTTCCTTTGCGGCGTGACGGGGCCTCCGACGTGGGGGTATCTCGGTGTATGTTTTATTTTATTTTCCTTGTCAGAATGGACTTTAGGCTTTCAATCAAACCAGTCTGAAGGGCGCAAAAAGCCTGATACACGGCTTTATGAAGACCGGGGCTCGGACACTTTTGGGGAGACACGTGTATTGCGCAGACAAAAGTCTATCAGCGGGTAACACCGAGCTTTGGCGGAAACAATAAGCGTCAGATATTCGGCTAATCTTATTGTTTAGCTCTCTTCAAAACGGAAACGAGAGGTGTTTCAGTTTTTTTGTTTGTTGTGGTCAGTCAGTATTTAAACTGCCCTCTTCTCATGCCTTCTCGTCAGCCACCGCCATGGGGTCTGCCTTTATGCCTGCTCCCTTTCACTTGCCCTTCATGATCTGCTCTATGCTCGGACTAACGACTCAGTACCTCAAGCTTGGGATGAAGAAGGGTGGAGATGCACAGAAGGTACGTGAGCTTTGCCATCCTATACGCGACGATTTGCTTGACAACATCCATCTACACTACTTACAGGCTGACGAGCACCAGGTCTCGTTCACCCTAACGACCCCAAGTGCCCCACGCACACCGCGTCATGACTTGGGTCCGGCACCAAAACCACCTGTCCATATTCCCGACGAAATCATCATCAACGTCTTGGAGGCCGCTTGTGACTCTGAAGACATCGCAGCTACCCGTTCTCTCCTCCGCTCGACTTCATTGGTCTCCAAAGACTGGTCTATTCTTTCTCAGAAGCTTCTGTTTCGAGACGTCGTCCTCAAAGACGAACCATCGTACACGGCTTTCCAACGTGCAACAGAGCGCTCCTCAGCTCGAGGCTGTATGCTTGGGGACTCTGTTCATCATCTCCGTGTTACAATGGATCCCAATCAGCCTTGTCATCTATCACAACATGATTTCGCGCACGCCGTAACTTTATGTCCAAACCTTCGCTCTCTCTCCGTTTCATTGTATGGCCAAGGCGATCCAGGAAGCGATGTCGTCGGTCTTCCTGATGTCGGGCGTTTGAGACGAACAGCACCCGCTTTTGACAATATTACTCTCTCAATGCTACGTTCCGGACCGAGTATCAGATCGCTACAATTTACGAATTGGTCTGACAATTCCACGACGCTTTCTCAGTTATTGGACACCTATCCATCTCTTAAGTCATTGTCCATCAATGGCACACCTCCTCTTCCACCTTCGCCAACTCCCGGACCATGCTCGTTTGCGCTTGAAGAGTTCCGCATCAACTGCCAATCGGCTCCATCCGCTGAAAGCCTGGCATGGCTTCTTCACGGTTCCAAGTCATCATTGCGCCGCCTTATCTTTGACCGCAGACCTACCCTTGAAGTGTTCAACTTCCTTGTATCGGAATACTGCTCTGTCCTCGAGTTCCTTGCTATTCCCGCTCTAAAGTCGATAAGCGCGCTCAAGTCACTCGAAAGGTGCAGTGCTCTGCGAGAGCTTCGCCTGGAAGAAGTCGAAAACACGTCTGCCATTTGTTCTTTAGGTCAAATCGAACATCTGGCTGTTGGCGTTCGGGATGCAATCACCATGCGTCAGGTCGTCTCGCTCGTCAAGAAATGTGGTACATTGCAATCATTAACGATGCATATGTGGAACGAATCCGAACATCGTGCTCGGCTAGTATTGGCAGATGTGAAGATCGCTTGTGCGATGAGAGGTGTTGAGCTCAAATTAACTTCCGATATCACAGCCTTCCGGAGTGCGTTGAGTAATTGTGAGTCGCTGTTTCGCTGTTCGTCCATATCTGGTACCCATTTCCTGACAAGAGCGTTTTCTCCTCCTGATATCTTTAGAAAAGGGCGCGCGTCACAAGAACTTTCGACTTGGACTATTCGATTCGATTTCTAGACTCAAAGAACAATAAGAACCGGTTGGGACGTCTCACACACAGTATCCATATTCCATGACAAAGAAGAACCTACGATGATCTCTCACGAATTTTCTTTTCTCATTCTCTCACTCTCACGATTTCCATAAATCTCTCTTCGTTCCTTATTGTCTCCTCTACCATTTGATCACATTTTCTCCATCCATCATTGTCGCCATTCATCATCTCCGCATATTCGCCATGACCCCCCATGTATAACAGCACCCTCTACACATGGACGCTTGTTTCCATTTCGGACAGATTCTCTCCGACATTGACACTCTACGAACCCCTTACTGTGATCTTGCAGGTAGCAGCAGCAGCACCAGTATTAATTCTTGGTATAACTTACTCTCGAAACAATCTTCGTTCCTTAATACGTTCGGCCAAGTTTTTCTGCTCCTTTCTTTACTTTGGTTTGATTGCCAATTGTGTTCTTTCGGTTTTTCTCTTTGCTTGCTTGGTTACACTCTGACCTTTACATTACGACCGAAAGGTCCCACAACTCCCACCTTATTGTTATTCTATACAATCATCATCGTCATGTGCAACCATTCGCACCATCCACTCAATATCTATTCATCATAGTAATCACTTACCTTACTAGTACAAGTACTATTTACATGTATCTAGTCACCATCGTCGTCTCGAATATCTATTTGACTGAGCTGTGCTTCGTTTTCGATTTTCTTATGACGTGCGGTCTGCGCGTGTGTGTATACTGTGTTGAGATGTTCTCACTACAGGTTGCAACTACTGGCCCCGGGGTACATGTCTTATTCAAGCGATTCGCTCGCTCGAGAATTTTGAACGATCCAGACGCGATGCGAATCCTTCAACTGAACCAAAAGACCTACCAAATTGAGCATGCACCCATTGCAAAATAATACCAATTTACCAATTTAATGATCGACCTCTGGAGAGAAAAAATTGGAGAAACCTTTGTAAATTGTAATTGCAGGCCTAGGAATGATGATTGTCAGTGTCACGGAATATCGTAATAAAAGAAGAAGAACGGACGAACGGAGGAGGGATGATTGTTGAAATAAAAAAAAGTGATTGAACATTGACAAACACTGCCAGCATGAATATCGAATAATCTCGAATCGTCCGTGTATACACTGTGTGTGGGTTTTCAATTGATTTATATACGAGATACGTTCTTTTTGGTCTGACGTTTTGAATTTTGAGTTGTCTTTTTACCCGAATACTGAAACATGCCAGAGTCCGAATATCAATTGTATGTTGGACATTTTGTACTGAGAAATCGCCAAGTATTCGTAGACTTCTTTCTTGGTTGAAGAGAGAGTTCAAAGACTTTCAAGGCTTTACGTTGTGCTGCCAGAGAGCTGCACCTTGAATGAAAGCTCGAATGAGCCACGACTTATCCTCGTTCAAGTATTTTTATTTTTCTCAGATTCTCGGATTCGCCTAACAATTTTATAACATGTACAAATTTTCCCTCCGTCACTGCACGGTGAATCATTCGAATCTGAATCCCTTGAATCTTGAGTGGAATTCTTCTCAAAACAAGGCAAAAGAGGCAGCACCAGAAAAATTGTAAACTTCTGTCAAAACACCTCATTCTCATTCTCGTTCTCGTTCTCTGCGGTTCCCTTCGTTCATCATCTCCGCGAAACATGTGTTCAAACTTGAATTACGAATACAAGGTCTACAATTAAACCATATACATATTACAAGAGATGATGATGATAAAAGTAGATTCCGGGGACGGAAGAAGCTTTGGTGGCTGGTGCATTATTACGTTGACCCTTTTCTGAGGTCTTAGGTTGGTAATATGTGTACCGATGGATGGCGCAACCCAAGCAAGAAGTTGGAACTTTGGAGAGACAGAGGAATGATGAATCAATTTGATCAAGTCCCTTGGAGTTGAACGTTGAATGATAGGTACGAATGACCCTACTTAGAGCTGATAACACCGTGTACTCACTGGCACATGATGCAGAATAACAACGTTAACACTTTGGCTTGCGGAATTGAACATGCCATCGTTCGTCCGGTTTGGATGATGGCCTTGTTCGGTGAATTCTTTACGAGCAGGAGGCGGCGTTTTGGCAGTGGTGCCCGCTGTCTTCTGATTTAGAACATCTTATACGTGTACGTGCAGTGTTTTTTGGGTCCGTTGGATTCTCCTTCTCTTCAAAGCTGATTCAAGGTTTTCTGCTTTTTTTTAGGTGTTTAGGTGTAGGACTCGGGAACGGGGTCAAGTCGACGCCGGAGAGGCTTGACCGCATTGCCCATTCATCACTTACAGCCACCTACTTGTACGCTGGGCTCAGAACTCGGGATTGTATCATTATCAAGAGTTCGACTTCTATCCTTGGACCTTCTGGTTTCGTTCTCAACTTCAATATTCAATTATTCAAGTTTCAACGATATTGGGATTGGAACTTCACAGCTAGTAGGCATCATCATCATCTTCAGTGCTAACATCCGATTACAAGCTTATATACGTATAGAAGTTCAACGGCAAGAGTACATCTGAATTGGTATGTATATGTGAGACACTGATACCTAGCTAGTAGGATTCTAGGATTCTAGGGCCCGGTCAGTATAGCTGCGCACCTCAACCTCAAACTCGAACCCAAGCAAGTCGGACTTCTATCTATCTATCTGGATTCTGGATTCTCTCGTCTGGGCTCGTTATAGTGGACGAATGGAAGGTTGCTAAGGGTTGGTCCAATTCACCGTCGGGGGTGATGTATCATCAGTCCGCCACTGCCAGTTGTTCAAGTCTTCAAGTTTTGTTTCACTCCGTGAAAGCGCTTGCCATCGCAAGAATCAAGGTCGAATTTGATTTTGGTCAGAGTCGTTATCATACAGACAAGTATATCTGAAAGATACGAATAAGTTTCAACTTCCTGCATCATGGATCGTGTTTCAAGTCGTAAGTGGTGGTCATGGACCTCTTCGTCGTTGCTTGATATCTGAAGTTTCCAGGTGTCCAGATTATACAAGTTTCATTTCTTAGGTCTCTCAAGTTAACTCCTGAAATGTATACTCGGATTTTGCGAACAATCTAACAAGATTACGACTCGGAGGAGGTGATTGTCACCGAACTATCGACCATACTCATATTCCACATTCCATGATCTAAAACTGTCAAGTTGTTGTAACAGTGAGTACGCTGACAAGGATTGAACTGCAACGATATCTGGCTGATATCAGTGCTTCCAACTTTATGTTTTTTCCTTTGCTGGGTTCTCGGACATGCAACAGCTTTCAATATAAATCCATGGTAACTGGACCTTTTCCCCTTGTCTACGACCTTCCAACTGGTATTCCGTTGGTTTGCTTCGGCTGGCACCGTGACAATTGAAGCTGTCAAATTTATGTGTATGACAAACTTCATTTCTGAATTGGTGTTAACGATACCAAGATTCAAGAAGTTTTAAGTTGTCCAAATTGTCATGCATATGATTTCATATGCATTCGAATTTGAAAGAGGTTATCAAACATTCTTGCACTGTTCTCGCCTTTCTGGGATGCAACCCGTGAAGTGTAACTGTAAGTCCCATCTAGGTATGTTATAATCTGATTCATTCAGTTCCCAACGTCAACGCTGATGCTAAGCAATACTCGCAGCTATCTATGTTATTAGTCGATGTTCCCTCGTAGCGGGAACAGGTTTCCTCTGATCCATACCACTCTGACTCAATATCGTTCAGATTCTTTGCTAGATACCCAAGCGACCGTCTCCCTGAACTTTTCGTTCCATGTCCTCCACCTGAACATCAACGCCGTCTATCCGACAATCAACCCTAGGTACCTATCTCTAACACAATTACATTCACTCTTTTCCTTCGCCTCTTCGTCTCCAGAAAAGCTCCTACAAGTCGGACAAGCTCAAAATACAAATAAACTCATGCCATTCAAATTTCAATCATTTTGGATCGTGGATAGTATGGGATTTTATTCCGACTCGGTGTTCATGAACATTAGATGTTGAATCAGAAAAAAGTTGGAAGTTCTCCGAGCCGCCTAAACCTCGTGCAGGCTATGATTATAATATTAGTCTCAGTTCCTTCTTCTCAGGCTGGCGTGTAAGCTCAGTTCGTTCTTCGAGTTCTAATTCTAATTCGTTATCCTACATGACCTTTCTATATTTTATGACTTATGAGCCTACATCCTTCGCTGCTATCTTTTTGCAAAGCAGTCACGGTAAGCTCACTCAAAGATCCGATTCGGGGACATTAATATGTGGAGAAGAAAATCAAGACCGTACGCGATCTAACGCTATGAGTATGCTGTCTACGGCTGGGTTATTCTCTGGGACGTCATAGGTTAGAACTGGGAGGTCAATCAGTTGAGATTAACTGAAGTCAGTAGTAGTGCTGCGTAAACTTGTCCTATGTATACATGCAACTTCTACGATATCTAGAATTCAATCGATATCATATTAAAGCTTGACTGCGTCCTGCACGTCGATGTTATTGTGGATGTTTGGTGAATAGACCAGTCGGACTCGCCCGAGTCGGCGACGGTAGTATCTTAGCGTGATACCGACACGTGACTGACGCGTTCCAGTATCAGATTCAGATCCTCGAGCCTGCTTTAACCTGTTCATTGACAAGCAACTTTTTTTTATTAACGTTACATTTCTTTTTTTCTTCTAAAACTTGGTCATCCTATTCTCAACATGGCTTCGGAAATCGCAACATGCTTGTCCTCCACACTTTCATCAGATCCAAATGTTCGGATTGCAGCAGAATTAAAACTTAGCGAGCTTTCTGCCTACCCAGGTACTTTTGAGGACCCTCATCCAATTCTCGCGTACTGAACAACGGAATCATCGCAGAGGCTGCAGCAACATTATCACAACTTGTTCTTGCCCAGGATATAGATCTGACTTTACGGCAGATGAGTTTTCTCGCCCAAGATGTTTTCAAGTTCTTGTCTCTTGATGACTTTCTTCTTCGATAGCACAGCGCGAGCATCGTTCTCAGGAAATACGTGAAGGAGAGATGGTCCCCCATTTTTGCCCAGTTCAGAGGCCCTGCACCACCTGTCGAGGTAGGTTCGCGACAATTCATTTCCCTGAGCAGAGCGTGTCGAGTTTGCCCACTCAACTTAT
This sequence comes from Abortiporus biennis, assembly GCA_022606235.1. Lineage (NCBI taxonomy): Eukaryota > Fungi > Basidiomycota > Agaricomycetes > Polyporales > Podoscyphaceae > Abortiporus > Abortiporus biennis. The sequence goes on from JABYQP010000017.1 coordinate 326,955, forward strand.
GCAGATCAAAGCGCAAATTCGCCAAGTTGTCTTCCAAGGTCTTTCAGATCCTATTCGAAAGATTCGTAGTCTTTCTGTGAGTAATGTCTTTTTCGACGTCCTTTCCATAAGAATTCAACTCTACCAAAGGCACATACCCTTTCTTCAATTGCCAACGCTGATTGGCCAGATGAATATCCGGAGCTCCTCACTCAATTAATCCAACTTTTATCTTCCAACTCTCCTGATGCTGTACACGGCGCGATGCAAGTCTTCGTTGAATTTGTCAAATCGGATTTGACAGAAGATCAAATTTTACCTGTCTTACGCGAACTTCTACCTGTTCTCCATAACATTCTGGGCGATACAACTAAGCATAACCCATTGACTAGAGCACGCACGATATCAGTCTTCAGACAATGCGTTGAAGCTTTGTACATGGTCAAAGACCAACACCCCCAGGCTGTCAAAGAAGCTACAGCAACTGTGCTTCCTTACTGGCTCGACGCTTTCAAAGTTTTGCTTTCTATAGACCCATCAATCGATGTCACTGCTCAAGGTTGGGAGGGATTAGCTATTAGAATCCAAGTGTTTAAGGTATATTCAGGCTGTTCTTTCTCTGTCCTTCTCATACTGAAGAAGTCGAAATAGACCCTTTCCACGATCCACACTTCATTCCCTCGAGCTTTGGCCCCATATCTTCCCACTTTCCTTCAACTTTCTCTTCAACATCTCTCTTCGCTCCTCCCGACGTTCACAGCCTATTATCTTTCTCCGAACTCTACTGTTTCCCCTCCTAAATCGAGCGAGGATGAGACTATTGAACTCACTCATCTCGTTTGTCCCCTATTGGATTTCATGGGTGCTGCTCTTAGAAGTGGTAAAGTAAGAGATTGGTTGTTGGAAAGTGGGGAAAGACTCGCGGAGATTATCGGCAGGGTCGTTGAATGGGTTCAGATGACGACTGATGATGTATGTCTCTTCGTATTTATTACCAACGTGGTCTGACGACTTATATCCCGTGTCACCTTTCATAGGAAGAAGAATGGGCTACTGATCCTAATGCTTTCGTCGCTCAGGATTCAGATGAGACATTATCTTACAGTGTCCGTGTCGCTGGATTTGATCTACTCGCTGTATGGCATCGTCTCTTTTACATCATCTACCCGTTCAATAACCTACCTATGACCAGATTCTCTTGGAGCGTTATCCGGCGCAAACAGCTTCCGCAATTGGTTCGATAATCAACAAATTTGTTCAGGAGTCAAGTGAAGCTCGTGAGGCCGGTAACGAGATTTGGTACGACCTATTCCTCTGATGCATCCTTACCCTCAGCTGAGTGAATGATTCGCGTTTAGGTGGAAACCTCTTGAAGCAGCTCTTGCTTCATTAGGTTCACTTTCAGAAGGAGTCTTGGAATGTCTCGATGATGAAGAAATTGCAGGAAGACCTAAACCCATTGATATCGAGTGGTTGTTGGGTAATGTCATCCCTGAGTTGTTGAGGTTGGGAGGTAATATTTCAATATCTCTTTTCTGCAATCACCTCTTACTTTCAGCTTGTTGTTTGTTTTGTAGATTTCTCTTTCCTTCAAGGCCGAGCCTTCGTCTTCTCCTCGCAATACGCCAAGTTACTTCCGTTGAATTTGGCTGATCAATACTTGGCTGCTGCTGTTCAAGTGCTTGAAGCAGAGGGTGTCAGTGTACCGGTTAAGTTAAGTGCCGTAAAAGCCATTCATAAGTGAGTGTTGCGAGCTTCATCTCAACTTATGTGAAATTGACAATATTTGCCGGTCAAATCCAGCTTCAGCACCACACTCACAGATGGTGTTCTCCTCAATGTCGCACCCCGTGTCGCAAGAGATCTTGGACCTTTCTTGCTTCAGACAACCGAAGACACACTCACACTTGTACTGGAGACATTATCTGTTGTCGTAGAGATTGAAAAGGCGAAGTGGTTAGATGTTGATTTGGCTAGCAACTTAGTTGGTGCTGTGTTGGAGGTTTGGGCCAAATTTAACAAAGGTGAGAGTCGCATTATGCTTTCTCTACAATGAGACATGTACTGATAAGGTATTCTCATGTGTACAGACCCAATATTCATCTCGATCCTATCCGATATTCTTCAGTCCATCACTGCATCCCCTGCACCCGGGATTTATCAAGTTGTTGTCCAGAAATCTCTCGGAACACTTTCACAAGCAATCGGAAATACACCGAAACAAGAAAGTTGGATTGCGAGTGCTGGTATTGAACTTGTATCTGCCATCGTTGAAGGAGCTCCTGCGAGCGAAAATGGAGGATTAGGAGAAGGGTTCTTCGGACAGATTGGTCAATCTTTGTTCAAATGTTTAAGAGAGACGGAAGATCGTGATGTCATTCAGGTTTGTCCTTATAAATTTTCGGATTCTCCCTGCATGGTGGGCTAATATTCGTGGTTATGATCTTAGAATGGCATCAACCTACTCACTCTTATCATTCGCAAAGATCTTTCTCAACTTTCCTCATTCGTCGACCCAACGACATCTCAGTCTGGTTTAGATTCTGCCCTTGCAGTTATCGCAAAGCAACTCCAATCAGAAGAAGAATCTGGAGGATTGGGTATTGGCGAATTAATCATTCATTTGCTGAGGAGGGCACCTGGGGAAGTTATCTTACCGGTTCTGCCTGAACTTTTGAAAGCTCTTGTTGGAAGAATGGAAAGTGCTAAGACTGCAAGTTTCATCCAGGTCAGTAATTTAGTTCGTCTGTGTGCTATCTTGTTCTATGCTCATACTCGAAAATATCAAACAGAGTCTTGTCATCCCATTCGCATTTCTCATCCATAACGGGCAACGAGATACTGTGTTATCACTTCTCTCATCCACTACTATCCCTTCTTCGTCTTCTCCAACTGGGACAAGATCAGGCCTTGATGTTCTCATTCAAACATGGTGCGAAAATGCAGAAACTTTCCAAGGGTTCTGGGCTATCCGTATCAGCAACTTGGCCTTATGCTCCTTGTTTGCTGCTGCCGGCGAAGGTAAGTGCCTTTGAGACTTTGTTATATGCAGATTTTCAAGCGATGCTGATGCTTACGTCTCTCCGGTTCTTGCTTGTTTCAGGAGCCGGTGACGTTCTCAAGTCAATCATTGTAAAAGGTGATCTAATTGTTCGTGAAGAAACGAAGAATGGTGCGAGTCGTTCATCTTTGAGCATTAATAAGTGGGTTTCATTCTATTGATTACGAGCTCCCCCTTTTTCGTTATTTAATGCACAGTGATCATGACCCGTTCTAGGACAAAGAAGAGTGAGTAGGCTAAGAAGTATGACCGTCAACATAAAAGCTTACATGCTATAATCCATAGTCCCAACGGAGTTCACACGTATTCCGTTCCCAGTAAAAACAGTCAAGATTCTCTTACATGATTTACAATCCAACGGAGAGTCAGCTGCTATGGGTCTCGGTGCAACCGAAGAATTAGATTCAGATGATGGGGTATGTCATTCAATCCTTTCTCCTTCTCTTATCACTCTCAGCTCAAATCCATCGACGCGATCGTAGGACGAAGAATGGCAAGACGACGAGAAGTTGGTTCAAGGTTTCAAACAAGATGAGCTTGCTTTTCTTTCAGATATGCTAGGACCTAGAGGCGCACCATTTGATAACGACGAGGCTTTGGATACATTCGATGACGATGAAGATTTGAGAGCTGATCCCGTTTCTCAAATTGATATGAAAGTGAGCCTTCCGTCTCCTCTCACTGAGTCACTCTCATGTCTTCCCTTTTCGTTCCTTCAAATCCCGAATGCTGCTAACGTGTGCATCTTTTGTAGGCACATCTTATCAATTTCTTCAAAGAATGTTCGGCGAGAAATACAGCCCACTTTAATGGATTGGTTGAGCAATTGACTGCTGATGAGATGGTGGTCATGAAGACTGCACTTTCTACTCAGTAAATGATTGATGATAAAAGCTGCGTGAGATACATGTACATATGTAGATGGTGGACGACTGAAAGTATTCAATTTATAAGGATTATTCGAGAAGTGTCTCAAATGTTCGTTATGGACATTATCATCGACCGCGATTTTGTGCACCAAAGAAATTAAAGAAGTTATCCAAAAAGTAAGTATTCTACAGCTGAATATATAGATACATCATTACGACAATCGACGACCAATATGGTCTTAAAACTTGAATCCAACCAAAAATATAAGACATCGCTGCACCTGAGCCTAAAATCCCTCTTTACCCAAATCCCATTCCCTAACACTACCTCGTTTCTTATACTCAATATTCAAAATATCAGCATTCCCCGACTCCCACTTCTCACCAACTCTATCTTTATCCTTCTTGCTTGAAGTCATACCCAACCCTACACTTCCACCTCTCTTCTTATCAAGTTTATCCTCCCTCCTCAACCTAATCAATTCAAGCATAGCATCCCAGCCTTCATAATCCGCATCAGGAATTAATCCAGTAGAAGGTACCGGAGGAACTGATAAAGGAGCAACATCTAATCTAGGATCATAATCTGGTTCAAAATATTTATCCATTTTGGACGGTAGGGTATGTGAAGGAAGTGGTGGAGGTGATGCTGAAGGAGAACGAGGACGATGATGTTTCTTGTGAGAGGTTGAAGATTTGTGTTGCTTGTGGAATTTATGGGATTTAGATCGGGATGTTGAAGGAGGTGAAGGACTACGTGGACGAAATCGAGTATTAGAAGGAGGCGGTCCTGGTGGTGGAGAAGCTGGAGGCGGAGGAGGCGGCGAAGATGACGGTGGTTGCGGAGACATATGTCGGGATGAGGGAAGGGTATGCGAATCTTCTCCGATCGTAGCAGGAGGGGGAGGTCCTGGTGTGATAGAACGAGAACGTGGAGCAGGACTGTGAAGTTTCGAAGACGGACCGACGTTTGCTTGAAACTTAGATCGGAGTGTGGACGGTAAGTCGTCCTCGCGAGAACGTGCATTCTCCATTGGTTCGTCTTCATCCTGGGCCTGTGAACGAGGGCGACTACGTTCTCGAGAACGTGTTCTACCCCGTTCTGAATTATTGTGTTGTCTATAGCCCGATAACTCTTCATCCGACTCATCTCGTTGAGCCGACTTTAGCCTGTCCCTGCGTTGTTTCTTCTGTGTGTCATCCGGGAACACAGATGTGGACCTATCGCGCTTTCGTTCCCTCCTAGAATCTGGATCAGCATGTTCTTCGTAAGATCTTGATCTTCGTCGAGGAGATGCACTGCGAGAACTTCGCCTAGATTCTCTCCGACTTCGTCGTTCCGTAGACCTTGAACGATGGTGATGTCTATGTCGATGCCGATGTCTTCTCTCTCTATCGTCCTCATCCTTCCTCCTGGAACTCCATCTTCTATCATCTTCACCGTCATCTCTGTCTCTATGTTTTTCCCGAGATTTATCTTTGTCTCGTCCACGATCTCTATCCTCCATGTTTTCTCTCCTCTGGCGTAGGTGATCAGACCCGCTTTCTTCATCGTCCCAATAATCATCTCTCCTCTCCCAACTCCTTTCCCGCTTCTTCTCACTCCGACTTCTCTCCTTACTATCACTATCCCTTCTCGACCAACTCTCTTCTCTTTCCTTTCTCCGTTTGCCACTTATCAATGAACCACCCATCAAGCGCTTCAATCTCATCTTCTCAGCTTCAACAGCTTCCTCAGCCCTGAGCCTCCTTTCTCTCCTCTCCATTTCCCTTCTTTCTTGTCTAACTTCTTCAGCAGCTTGAGCTTGAGCTCTCAAAATAGTCTTGTTATGATCATCCGTAGACTTGATGATAGAAGAAAGAAATCGTTTATTGGGTTTAGGCGCATTCGAATCAGACCTACAAGGCACAGAAAAAATTCGGTCAGAAAACCGTTAGCGATGAAAACCGAAAACTAAACAAAAAGAAAGAAAATGTACTCGAACGTACCATCCTTTCTGAGGTAAGTAAGCTTTGAACCCTTCTTTTCCATATTGTTCGGCTTTCTGTTTAGCTTCCTTTAATATAAGTTCAGCTATATGTTTGTCTAAATCTTCGTCTGTGACTGTGTTTGAAACGGCACTGCCCATTTGTGCACGGACGAGATTGGAGACGACCGAAGACAAAGAGGACTTCGACATCGTCTCTTGAAATTAGTGACCTAGTCGTGGTGACTTCAATCTAGGTATCTGCGAGGGATTCGGAATGAGTCGAGTGGAATGTTAGGAACTGCGAGTAAGTAGTGTTGGCCTAATGCCAGTGGTTTGAAAGGGGAGGATGCTAAGCGCGACTCGGATGCGGCACCGCCAATTGTTTGTTACGGATTACGTAATGTACAAGACCGTGACAACGTCCAACGTATGTCACAATCATACAAATGATACACACAACCAAGAAATTGTACTTATGGCCCATGGTTCTTACGTTAGGAAAGATTGTAAATACTTCGATTCTCCTTTATCAATTTATCACAAGTCTCTTTGAAGTTTGCAGTTGGAGAAACGATGTGGGTTCCTGGTCATGACATGTGACTTTTCCACGACCAACTTCAGACACGTCACTTTGTCACATTATTCACATCGTGTCTTTATGTAAAACTGTCTAGAACCATCACAACGATAAACACGCTTTTATTCTCTCATTCTCGGTATTCAGTAAATCAAGCCCACTCATTTAAAAGTAACTCTTCACCAAATCTCTCCCAGCACGCACTGCAAATTCGACAGTCTCAAACCCGTTCATGCCAGACACCCAATACGTCCCACTGACACCCTGCAACTCTGCAAGTTTCCCATAAGCATTTCCAGTTGTCAAATCATCCCCAGTAAAATGCGCAAAGTAGTCCATGGTCGTAATCGCCTTGACGTCGTCGAGTGTGACATCCGGTGGAGAGATGCCGGCACCGGTTTGCACCAAAGTGATAGTTTCTGTGAGAAACTGCTTCGCCTCATCCACACTGGAGATATTGCCCCACTGCCAAGCGGTAGCGACGTCCGACTCATTAAATAGCCTGACGAAGGCGACAGGCTCTCCGAGGGGCTTGAAAGGAACTTGGATGTACGAGTTGTAGAAGGTAGTACCCACTGCTACCGCGGAAGACCAGTACGGTATAACAGTCAGTTTCGAGAAGAGAGCGATCTCGTTAGAGGTGAGAGGCATGTTTAGAGACTTGAGATCGTTGATTGTGGGTGGGAAAGCGAGGACAACGTGAGAGCATGTCTGAGTTGATTCGGCGGAAGATGCACTGGAGGAATATGTGATAACGGGGGCTTGGGCGTTCTGGCGATCTAGAAAATCGTATTCAGGAATGAGCTGTCGATACACGTGTAACAGAGGGTTGGAGCTTACCAATACCAGTTATTGTGGTGTCAAGATGTATGGTGGACTTCTTGAGCATGCTGGCGTAGTACTCGAAAACGCGATGGAAATCTTCGAGACATCTTTGATGAATACCTTCACTAACAACACAATAGATATATTGGCTGCTTACCAACGATGTAGGACTTTGTGACGCCAACGAACACACCCAGAAGCTCGGGGGTGAAGTACTGCAGCATATATATCTATGCCATGATGGGCTCGACATCAAGAACGCAAAAAATGGATTCTATCATAGTACATACCGTCGGTGTCTCGGTTATATCTCCATATCCATACGGCACCATACCCTGTTGCATGATAGAAAGTAAGTGCTTGTACCCTTTGCTCTTTAGCCAGGTCGCGATCGGTACGGCATACTCGTCCGGAACGCCGTGCTAGTAAACCATTGTCAGCCTAGCCGTTGGAGGATCTAAAAGATGACAAGTCACTAACAGGATATCCAATGGCAGTATACGTTGGCGCGAACTGCGAATCCCAATATTGCTTGTACTGTTCGAGTTCTTCCTCAATCTCGAGTTCTTCTGCTTCGCTCGGCGACGGATACTCTACGACAACGCTCGCGTGGTCTGACGGGCCATAGGCATACCGCTGCCACACGGGCGGGGCGATTCCAGCGGTTATCGGTAAACCGGATGCCTCGATGATAGGCAACGTCTCGTGGTATGTCCCGTTGGTGAAGAGGAGTGCTCCGAGAGGATGATAAGTGGTCCTGGTTCAGAAAGAGTATGAATGAGACAACTGGTACGAGATAAAACGTTAGACCTACCCGTTGGGCCCGTCGTAGTAAGCCTGGCACTTTCCGCCCACCGTGGGGCGTTTATCGAATATGACTGTAGAGTAGCCCTTGGCCTCGAGGTCGTTGGCGACGGTGAGTCCGGCAGGGCCAGCACCAACGACACAGACTGGATTGGCATCGGCGAAACCTGACAGTGAGACTTGAGTGTCAGAAGAGAGAAACATCCCAACGAATTGCTGTAGCGTAGCGAAGGTGTTCAAGGCGAAATGCATGGCGGGGGTGTAGAGAACAAGAGGATCACGGATAGGTGAGCATATTTATACTAGTGGTGCATGTCGGCGAGGAGGAATCTCCGGAGAGCCATTGAAGAGAAGATAGCGAGCAACCCTCAGAACAAAGTTGTCATCACGCCAACAATACGCTGCCGGTCTGTTTCTGGCATTGAAGCCTGCAATATTGGGCCCAAAGAGGTGGAGCATCGACGAGAGCGGCTTAAAATTCAATATTACGTGCAGTTTCCCAAAATGAGGTCTGATAACCCAAACTGTGCCTCCAGCGGTCAGAGCCAGCAGAGAGTGCAAAGTGGAGGTAAGGTGTGTCTGCACTGTGTGGCCTGGAGTTCCCTGTGCCGATCGGGGTCCAATACATTCTATACCTAGAGAGTGTTTTCTTCCACTTCTGAGAATATGCCCCACCTTGCCACTATGGGGGTGAGGTACCTTAAGAACCACGGGACTTCAAAGTTTGGCTTTGCCCGCCAACTCCAATATCCTCCAGCACGTCACACATGCTATTGATGCCAAATTGGTCACAATAAGTAAAACACAGAAGCGTTGGCAGAAGTATTACCAATAGATCATGTAGGCTCATCGGGGCTTTCCATCCATTACCGACGAAGAGAGCACCACCGGGGCAGCAAGAAGGTAATAGTCTCCCATTTTTGAATCACTGTAACTTTGGCTTCACGAGCACCGAATACTTCGACAAGTACTTCGGTCAATCCATGAATAATGGTCGGCGAGCCGTCTGCACTGCCCCGAGGTGTAAGGTCGATGGTGATATTAATGTCTGGAAGTTCATACTGTTTTCGTCCATCTGAACGATAACCAGTTAAGGATCTCAACTGTGAAGCTCTAGGTGAAAAAAAAGTTGAATATGAAAGCAACCATTATGAGGAGGTTTGCTCACCGTGATGGCTGTTGCTTTTAACGACGAACAAAACTGAGAGAAAACCTTAGGAAGGCGCAATCTGTATGGTTGTAATGTATTCATCACGAGCGCTTATTTTGCGTAAGGCCTTAAATTCTCCACTCAACAACGTCCAAGTTTTGACTCTGACTTTGCGAATGACAACTTACTCAATTATGCTCCCATCTATACTTGTATAACACCATTCAGCTGTCTTCATGAATACAGAACGAATAACCTACTCAAACAGTCTTTAAAGCATATGATGGGGTCTATAATAGAAAGTGTCATTTTGGTATTGACGAAGAAGTGGTGGATGAGCTCAAGTCAGTAGATTGTCGATCATCTCTCAACTGACTATATAATCAATACCAGCAGAAGGTGAGCATTGCTATTGAATTATTAATACAAGCACCACATTCGTTGTTGCTAAAAGTACACATGCATGATCAGAGCAGGTTTGAAACGTCGCCGAGCTTGTGAGCTACACTCAAGCTGACTTTTTGCAGCACTTTGGCACCAGGTCGACGTTGGCAAGATTCAGCCATCCTCTGCATCTAAGGAACAAGAATTTCCTCCAACCAAATTTCCCCATCCCGAGTAAACTTCGTCCTCTTATTAGGCGTAATTCCGAGCTGCACCCAATCGACCTCGAGGGGTTCGATCGCAATAAGAGCGAAGTTGCTCAAGGCTATGGCCAAATTCTTCTTATCTTCCTCAGTCTCTGCCTCCTCGAGCTTGGGAAGAGTTTCGGGCCACGATTTCCCCTCATCGTAGGAGCTGATGACGGATCCAGGGGTAGGAGTTGCCCAGCCTGCTTTCATGTGTCTACTCATATCGTTGTTGAAAACATCTCTTCGTTTCTTCTCCCAATCATACAGGCCAGGTTCCTTTTCGTTCTCTTCGCCACTTCCCGTCAATGTAGCAAGGGCAGACCTTGATGGAATGTTCTGCATGATATGGAATGGATGATTTGGAGCGGGAATAATGCAAGCTGTCCCGGAGATGCGGAACTGGTCTTGAGATCCTGCTATCCACCACGCCAATTCGATTTCCGGGTGAGAAAGCATCTGCGTGACTTTGGGACTGCGAACGTCGGTAGTGGTGATAAGGATAGGGAGAGATGGATGATTCTTCGGGAACAGTATATCACGGTTAACGTGTGACCTTACATGGACCTTGTTTTTAGAATCTATGGTTGCGATTTGGTAGACTGAAGTAGGGGGGAGAACATGCATGTGTTGAGAATTGAATTGAAGACATAGGTCGCTTCGATGCAGGAACACGACTTACTCGTCTGATCTTTGTTTTCAGGCAAACTGAGAGCCTTCAAAAGCCCGTCAATCCAGCGAGGTTTTGTCGACATCGTTGTAGACGGTGAACGTTGAATGTTGAACGTTGAACGTCGAGGACAGCGATGTCCTCAATCTATGACGACTCGGCAAAGTCCGTAGCAGTCTCTGGTTTAACGAGCGCCAATCGAGATTTAGAAAGTCAAGAGATTCACGTTGACTTGGCTTTGCACAAATCTTTCTTCCAAACCATATACATCCGCGAATCTCTTTTTTGACTACGAAACTCTGAGAAACAGACCCCTGCGCGACGCCGACTCAGGTGAGGAGGATCAAGCTGAAGTACATAGCCGACGCTCAAAATACACCAAAGATATGAAAATACAGCACCGTGCTACCCTCGTTGCAGGGCACCCCGCTCAGACGCCGTCAAACCCTGTGCTAAATTGATGAAGCTTCAAGAAAAGCCAGTCTGAACAAAGTCCCCTTGCAACCGCCCACATCAATCCTTCCTCTCTTCTGCCAAGTAGCCAAGTTCGTCTCTCTTTTTTCTTGGTCCAACTGTCTATTCTTCTTGGACGACGTCGTTGAACAAAGCACCCTCGTTAGTCTGTTATAATGCCTCGCGAAAACAGTTTCAGCGACTCGGACGGTCGGTCTCTTACCCCAGATCTTGAGGATGAGGTCGCGGTCACATCTCCCATCTCTACCCACTCACCAGCCAACTATGGAATTGGACGGGCATCGGCTGAACATAGACGAGGGAGACCTTCATTAGACGTCTTAGACTCGACATTATCTGCCCCTTCACTCATCAAGACCGCTCCACCTACCAGTCCGAGGAATGAGAATGCAGGAACACTTCCATCCGTAAGACCTACCTTCGCTACACCAGGGGATAGATTCCGAGCGACTGTCAAAAAAGTCATGGCAATGAGGAAAACCTCCTCTGTTTTGGCGAGACGTGGTATTGGTGCCGAACCAGGTATTGACGTTCGTCGCGATTCCGCTTTCGTGAACTACGGTCATATCAGGGAGAAATGCTTGATTGAGGTCGCTGATTATTCTTCTGTGAGGAGTAGTTTTGGGAGAATGACAAACACAGAGTTTGTGAAACTCCTAGCGGACGACAAAGCATCTGCAAGGGAACCGTGGGTCAAGGTCAGATGGATCAACGTAGGCGGTATCAGTTGGGACGTTGTGAGTGCCTTGGCTATCAAGTATGGTACGCGTCTTGTTTGTTTGGGGTGATTGTATGCGCTCACTTAAGTCGAAATATTTAGATATGCATCCTCTGGCTTTAGAGGACGTCCTACACCAGAGAGGACACGCTCGATCTAAAGCAGACTACTATCACAAACATCTCTTCTTACGCGTACTCTGTCACTCTCTTACTAACGAAGAGGAACCTCCTACCAACAACTATTCATTCCATATGCCTCGTTCCAGTTCTCCAATTCCAATGTCTGACGAAGAAGATGATGAGGATAGTTTCGACGGCAAAGTTGCTATGGGCGAAATCCATGGCGCATACAGTGTAGATGACGAGAAGACCATGTATGGCAGTGCTAGTGGATCTAGGTTCTCGACCACTAGAGGTGGCACTTTAAGGAATACAGTAAGAAGAAAGATGGGCCCTCTCGATGTCGAAAATGGATTACCTCGAAGCAGAACTGCAGACGCAAGGGCGATAGACAAAGAGGTATGATATAAATTATATCATATATCTAATGCTCAAAATTTCTTTCGCTTCGTGGTAGACCAGCACGAGGTTTAGAAATATCCAGCTCGTTCGTGAGTTGAAGAGAGGTGATCGTGTCAATGTGAAGATCTCTCCAATGTGTATCTTCCTCTTCAAAGATGGTGAGCAGTTGCTGTCGGTGTCGGTATTTGTTGTATTTGACAATTTCACCTCAAAGGTACTGTAATTTCTATTCACAAGGACAACAAGCTGGATTTCACAACTCCAATCACTGAACGGTTGGGACAACGAGACACTGGTTTGCGTACAACAGCGGATCCATCGCTCTTAGTTGAGAGCTTGATTGATTTAGGTTGGTCATCTCCATCGTTCTAGTCTAGCATGCTCCTCAGATCACTATACACATTCAGTTGTCGATCAAGCGCTTGAAGTTGTCGAAGCATATCAGGGCAAAATCCTCAAACTCGAACAGAACGTATTATTGAAACCTAGTATGAAGAGTGTGCGGAGATGTAAGTTCATTCCTAGATGAATTTTCCCTGTATCCATTCTAAGCTGCTTCATCACTGTTCAAAGTACATATTCTTCAAGGTGATCTCATCCTTCATAAACGTACACTCGAGCCTATCAAGACTATGATTTACGGTCTTCGTCGATATGATGTTGATCGTGTTGCGGCACTTCTCGAACACCACGATCCTAGTATGAAAATCGAAGGATACATGAGCCATAAGTCGAAGATTTATCTGGTACGTTGTCTCAAGATCCAATGTTCAATGCGGCATGACTGATATAGTTGTGTAGGCTGATGTTCATGATCATATGGAGTATATCCTGACCTCACTGGATATGTTCGCTGGTATAAGTGAGAATTTGATCAACTACACTTTCAACATGTCGTCGTATGAGATGAATGAAGTCATGTAAGGGCCTTCCCAATATTGGTTGGTAGCTGATTGCTGACCATATTTGCTTCCCCCAGGCGACGCCTTACATTGGCTACAATCATCTTTTTACCTCTCACTCTGCTGACCGGTTACTTCGTATGTATCTTCACCGCGACTTCCTATCATCTGCATGACTCATTCATCCCTCGTAGGGCATGAATTTCGAAAATATGTGGTCAATTATGCACGGACATAGCGATGCGGTGTAAGTGACATTTTCTCTCCCGTTGTTCACATCTCTAACACCTGATCTCTCCATTAGCTTTTGGTACATCGCTATTCCACTCATGGTCATCGTAGTCCCTATCTTCACCTGGGGAGATATTGGACGCATGGCTCACTACATTAGCAAGAGGTTCAGGCAGCATCGAGTGAAAAAGAACGTCAAAGCTGTGAGTAGTCGTTGTCTCGTAGACAAGAACTACTTCTGAGAGACCTTCCCTGTCCCTTCTAGAACTTCAAGAAGTCGAACTAGGTCTCAGTTTCCTATATACCCATATACTGGCGACATATCCCACTCAACGACTTGGTTGGACTATTCGTTGCTCCATTCCCTAACGACATGCATTACATTATTTAACACTAACAGCTGGAAGGTTGCCATCGTTCAACCTTATATTTCAACTGATCGGATTTGGATTTCTCCCCTTTGCTTTGTTTTCTGGGTTCGCTAAAATACGCAAAACAATTCTTCTAGTTCGTTTATCTCATGGGTATGTTTACTTGCTGTTATTTCTCATGTTTCATATACCTTCCATCTGTGCATTGCCAGTCATATACTCATACATCCACGACTGTTTACTATCTTCACCTTTGCTTGCTTGCTCGTATCATGACTGTTCATTATACTCTCATACTTTGACTTGTAATAGCCAACGTTCCCTCGTTTGTTCCCTCGTTGAACACTACATTATATGATGACTTTTCACGACCGCATCATCTTATCCTTGTGTAAAACAAAAAGCAAAGCAAGAATATATATTGAAATTCAGATATCGGTACATGTTGAAGGTATCACAGACAAGGGATATACAATATGAATCACGAAGGTATAATAGATATTGAACCAAGAAAAAAAAGCAAACTATGTAAATTTCGCCATGACTTTAGCAGCAGTAGATGAAAAGGAAAGATTTTGACCGAAATTAAATGTACAAGCTAAACCACCTTTGCTTCTTGCCTTGATATCACACAAGGTCCTAAATGCCAATTTAAAAGCCTTCTCCTGTCTCTGGGCATAAGCACAAGAAGCTATAATCTCCTTGACTCTTCCAAGTCCAGTCAGGATTGGAATACCTTCAGGACCTCGGAGGAACTTCTGCTCCAACCTCTTTACCTTCATCTGATCTCCTCTCTTTGTAATCTTACCCTCTGCCACAGTCTGGAAAGACTTATTAGCAGTATCTTTCCAAATTTTGGCCCAATCCCCATAACACTCTTTGACATGATCTTCTATGAGCTTGAGCTCAGTGACTAAACCTTCAAAAGATTTAGCAGCTTCTTGAGCTTGATTCCATGGACCAAGGAGATCTTCATCAAGTACTGTCCTGTCCCCATCCCTCCACAGTTGATCATAGTCTACCAAATGCCTATTTTCAATCTCCTTTCCTGCTTTCAACAACTGATCAAGGATGAAAGGACCTGGGACTTGCCTCCTCAGCCTGTGAGGATCTCTAGAAGAGGGTTTATTGGAATCATCCATGCATTCTGGAGGATCATAGTTGAACCTCTTCCTGTCTTGCTGCCAGACTGAATCTTTAACCACAAGACCAGACTTTCTGGAATCCAGTACAAGATTGAACCTAAAAAGGAAGGATTGATGCTGGTGGAATATGAAAAATACCATCATCACTTACATGAAAGCAGTTCTGATAGATTCAGGATTATCATATCCCCAAGCATAAGTCACAACATCATGAAACTTAGAGTAAAGCCCAATTTGCATTTGCTTGATTGGAGCAAGAAGATATTGTTGGAGATTGACTTGAACATCATGGGGTGTAAACAATGAGGTGTGTTGGTGGAACACCTTTACTGTGGGGATATTGTCTTTTGGTTCAAAATTTACCTTCTCAAAGTTTGCAGGAGGGATACAAAGCTGAGAGTTGGTGAAGTTTTGAACCAAGACTTCATCAAATATACAAACACCAGTATCTAAGAAAAATATCAGCAATGAGTTCATAACATTAGGATGAAATAAGAATCTTACCCCCATCATAATCTACACAAAGAATGCTGTTAGTGATTATGATTCTGAAAAAGAGTATAGTAACTTACCTCCTCCTGCCAGCAAACTAGCAGCAGATGAATCTCCTTGAATAGAGAGAACAATGACATCTACATAGGACTCAAGCAGTGGCTCCTTCACTGCTGTAACCTATATTGTTTCATCAGTTCAAAGACATAAAAGTGAAGAGATGAGAAATTGACAACCTTCTGAATATCTGAGGGCAACCTGCAAGGATTTCTGTATAACTATAAATATGACAGTTAGATGTCATCCCAGCATAACATAGAACAATTTACCAGAACATCTCCCAAAATATAATTGGGGTTATCATCTTCCAATGGATCTTTCAGCAACTTAGATGACTTGAAGAAGATCTGTCCTGGCTTCAAGACATTACAAGGATCTGCTTTCATGTCAGTATCAAGAGTGATGTGAGACTAAGAAATTAGAACATACCTGGAATGAGAAAGGCATCTGCAGACTTTTGAACATTTATATGATACTCTGAGACAAATTTCCTCATCACATTGGTGATCAGTTGTCTCAAAGACTCATACAATGTCCTGCATTGAAGAGGACTGAAACCAGCTTGAATCAAAGCCATGATCTCATCATGAACAGTCTCTGGTCTTTCCCACGAAGAGGAAGAGGAGGAAGAAGCTATTGATGAGACAGACACAGCTGAGACTGATGACGAGGAAGAAGATGTAGTAGAAATTGAAGATAGGACCTTAGATTCATCTGTCTCGTCATCAGACTCTGGAAGTCGTCCTGTGAGGCCCAAAGCTCTGGTAAATCCCGCAGCTCGCTGTTGAATGCGGGTCATAGTTACATGTCCCGCCTTGTCCACCTGATTCCATAGAAGAGACATGGAATTATTTCCTTCCCACTGCACATAGGGAGCCAGCTCTTCTTCCAAACTATCCTTCATCAACTTCACGATGACATCTTTGGGGACACCGTTGTGAGCAAGGTTGATAATTGCATCTTTGTTGAGTCGGGTAGGGGTAGACACACGAGCCGGCGCGACGAGGTTGAAGACGAAATGGGCTTTGTCGAGTTGGGAAAGGAGGGCAGGGGTGTAGTCAGTCACGAGGTTGACTTTGAGTTGCGAATCCCGGATCCAAATGCGGGGAGGCGCAGACAGCAAGGTATCAGTAGGATGTAAAGTCCAAAGCCCTTTGGAACCGAGGATACGACCTTGAACGGCGGTAGGAACTCCGTCCTTCGCACCAATTTGCTTTCCAATCGCAGCTAAAGCGGCTTTATTCATGTACCCACACCCATCCGTAAGGACTTGTTCGGTTGGTATAGGTCGAGGTGCATTCGGGGGATCTATGCGCATATATCAGTTAATGACACTGTTCATTCTACACGTTGATGAATTGGACCTACGTTCGTCTGGTATGATTTGAATATGTTCTGGTTCAAATCTGACGACAGGAAGGGAGGTCGAAAGACCTAAGTCAAAGCGAGCAACCCATTTCGATAGCGTCTAAGAATCGCCCATCAGTATATTGATTGAATTTATGAGCAGAAGATATACCTTCGAACCATTCAAATGCATCGGGTTGAACCAGTTGATGAAATCCATGAAGGCCATTCGGTAGTGATCACCCTGAGCAACCGAAGACTTTCTTCCGTAGTTCTCATTGGTTTCGATGAGATGAACGGTTCCATCCTTGATTCCAAAAGCGACGAAAATTCTGCCACATAGAACAAATTTTTGAGACATGAAATCCGTTGCATCTTCAACTTTGTCTAACAGTTTGAACTCGAGGAGATGTCTTGAACCAAGTTTACGACCGAAGAAATGAGATTTCTTCATCTCGATCTTCTCCAGTGTGAGTCGGAAGGGAGTATCAGGGGACGCATCGGTAGGTATAGTCACCCTTGCACGTTGTTGAAGACGTCCGCCATACCAGTTGGTTACGTCGTCCCAATCACCCATGAGACCAAGTCCTCGTGCTTCATTCTCAGTTATTGCAGCCTGTTCACGGTCCAGTTCCACCCTGAAATATTGTCTCAGCATTACTATCATTGAATGGAGTGATAGGACTCTACCAAATCTTCAAATCTGATATTTGTTGGATGCCTTTAATCATAACGGACACCTTTGGGACAGCGTCAGCATTTGAACCCTGCAATGCTTGTATCACTCCCGGTGTAATTTCATCCCATGTCCACCGTCCGTCACAAACACCCCTTGCAATCTCGTACTGTGTTCCCCATGAAAGATTATACTTATCCATCAAACCCTGTACTCGATTATCATGCGCGATGATGATAGGTTCTGAGGGTTGACCAGATGTTTGTTTGAATTGAGGAAAAGACGGTTGAGATGTTGAAGGAGGTGGAGGATTATCAATAGAGGTGATTGTCGGAGTGCTCAATGTAGTGGATATTACTGCAGTCAATGCTTGGAGACGGTCTGAAGCTAGTGAGGTAGCAGCTGACGAAGACGAACCCCTGGGTGATGAAAACCTAACAGGTACATTAGTATGTTGTAGAATCAGAGATGTTAATTAACTCACGATGAAGTGCGTTGAGATTTAGCAAATGGAGTTCTAATTTCAACGTCTCGAGTAGATCCCAATGAATCTACGGATTCTCTCGCGCGTTTTCGTGGTGTCGTAAGAGGAGGAGCAGTCAATACTAAGGAATCTAATGACGTGGCGCGCGATGTCGCGGTCGACGACAGTCCTGGAGTCTCCCAATCGGAATCAACAAGCACTGTCATAGGTTGAATATCAGTATGTCGTTCGGAATGTTATGCGGAGGAATCCGTACTTGATTCAACTACTGAGGTATTAGTTGTGAGGCTATATCCGCAAAGGTCACCACGTACCTTCATAATCTGAACTTTCCCCAAAAGAGGCCCACAATTCATCCTCCTATAAGGACATCTGCGTTCAGAACTACAGATTGTAGAGGCGGAATGTGTTACATACCGAAGATGGCTCACGAACCAGGGGTGATATGGTTGGCTTCTGGCTTTGGATGATCGACTGGGATTTATCGGCTGTTACGACCGACCCTTTCTTCGGTGTCCCAGCTGTAGCATTCCCTATGAGTGAATAGCATTGCATTTTCGCATTATCCTTGCTTACCTGTGGCGGTGGAGGCAGTCGATGTGCTATCCAGAGAGGCCCATAACTCGTCGTCCTACAGCACGATGTTAAATACACGAATTATATAAATTCAGGGTGTTGTACTCACTGAGGAAGCTTCAACATTGCGGGGCTCAGCTGGGGGAACGCGGCGTGAAGTGCTACTTGAAGGCGCCGCTCGAAGATTACGTTCAACTAAATGTTATAGCGTTAGCTTCCAATTCTAAATATACTGTATATAGTCGAAAACTCGTAATTGCACTTCACATACCTCTCGAAACCGCCGAAACGGGACCTTGTTTAACCGTCTGTGTAGATTTGTTTGTTCAAGTTGGGAAGATGGAAAAGAAGGACCTTCATTCACATACCGAGGATGATTCGGATCCACCCGGCGGCACAGTTGGAGCATTGGGGATTGGAGAACGAACCTTAGCTACAGACTAACAATTCAGCTTGTGAGGATCGTATATCTTGGTATCTATACCCACATGAATTATGTATCGCTCTCTCCACTGGCCTCTTTGGCTGTTTGCGGGCCACAGAACGACTGGTCGAAGCAGCCGGGAGAAAGGCTGTTCTTACATTACCAGTCGAAAGAGGCGAACGACCTACAGTATGATGTTCGGTAATTGTTCAAAACTCAATTTAATTTCACTGATCAGGGTAAAGGCGTGTTCATGGACTTACCGGAAGAGCTATCGGTGTTCCCCTTCTGCCAGGGCACGCTCTCTTCTGGCCAAAAATCGTCTTCCGAGTCAGAGCACCACATTAGATTCGGTGAGAGTAATACTGGCTATGTCCACTCTCTGTTTGATCGGAAGGCTCGCGGGAGAGCCTCCGTATGTCGGAGTTGATAAATCCTCAAGACAAGGCAGTCAAAATCAAAAAAATAGACCCCAACAGACGAAAGGCTCAGGACACCACGGTGAAAGCAAGAGGTGTAGCTGGCTTTGGGAGGTGAAGCACGCAAGATTGAAAGACAAGCAGCCGACGTTTCGTTGATGAAGCCTTCTGCTGCATGCATATAAGCGCCCATAAAGAATGTAAAGCACTCTTTGAATTTCAAGTCAGTAATCGTTCAAGTTCCCGCTCTTCTAGTTTACCTCTGTCAACTCGGCTTGAGTGCATATATTCCACCTTTCCCTCGAAGAGACTTTTTGCAGAACTCGTCTAATCTGGATCTCCAGAGCCCACACGCTATCTGTTTATTCTTGGCTCATGGATTATTTCACTCTAGACAGTGGGAATCGCGTTGTCGAAGACCCAATCTGTCTGTCCAAGGGCGCTGCGCATCCTTGCCTTCACCAACACCCTTACTTTGGTTTACTATGACTGTGTAACGTCTCGAAGCACTAACTCTGCTAAAACAGTATTCTTATTATGGCCGGTCTTTTCTGGAGGCAATTCGGAGTGCTGTTTTGGAAGAATTGGATTGTACTGTCGAAACATCCTATCGTACGTTCAGTAGTCGTCTATCAAATCTTAACTTGACTGTAAATCGCCCGAAATATAGTTGAACATTCTCAGATGCTTCATCTTACCCATTGCGTATGGTGTCTTTCTAGCGGTCGCCCAAATCTTTCTAAACAAGCCCAATAATGTACGTACCTAAGGTCAGGCGCCACGAGCATATCTATCTAATAGTATCCTGCAGTTTGGACTTGGGACATCGACACCGATACGTGAGCTGAATGATGTGTTCGATGGTTCTCTTACTCTTGTCTGGGCGGATGCCACCAACAGCTCCGCGTTTCCTTCGCCGAAGGATATTATGACACAGATTTCCAGCTCCTTTTCTGAAAATCAAGTACAAGCAATTAAGAAAGTCGATTCTCCAAGTGTCATCCCGAGTGCATGTCCTCAAAATTTTAACTTATTCTCAGAATGTTTTGCTGCTATCGCATTCAACTCTTTTCCGACGTCAGATCCCAACGACAGTACTCCCCTAAACTACACGATAATGGGAGATGGTGGATTATTTCATATAGACGTTGTCAAGCATACCAGTGACTACGAACTGAGGGTCCTTCCTTTGCAGTGGGCAATCGACCGGGTACGTATTCACGCATTAATTTGAAGAAGATAACATTCAGCGAGCCTCTGAAATTACAGGCGGTAGTTGAGCTTCGAACAGGAGTCCGACTTCCAACTCCCATAGAATGGCCATTCACAGAGGAAACGAACGAGGAGCAATTCACGGATATTCGACTCAGTATGTACTGTCTTGAGGTTTGTCACGGTGGCTCTAACTTTTTGATTTAGGCTACATCCGAGGTCTTCGATCTTTACTTGTCTTAGCATTGTAGGTTCCTTGTTTCGGTCAACGTGACTAGTGTTAATGGTATTTTTCTTACAGATTCGTATGTTATATCGGCATTGCATATCAACTTCCAGGATCCTTCATGGGTGAACGAGCCAACCACCTCACAAGCCATTTGAAGGCAATGGGTCTGATGGATTCTGCTCGTATTCTGTTTGTTCTTCTATCTTTTATCGTAGACTCCTGAACTGAATCAATTTTCTCAGGTCATGGCATATCAGTCTATCCCTGGCATACCTTCCCGCGTGGATCATCGTCTCTCTCGTTTGGCACTTCCGAATATTTACAGCAACAAATGCCGGTCTTGTCCTCGTCGTTCACCTCCTCTTAGGTTTCCTCTTTGGCAGTTGGTCATTCTTCGTCTCTGTCCCCTTTGGAAAGTCTCCTCAATTGGCAGCAGTAGCTTCAACATTCCTCGCTATTGTCTTTGCTATCATTGCTTTAGTCTTGGGTAACGCAAGTACCGGGGGAGCTTTCGTTTTTACTTTGATTTTTCCTCCAGGATATTATATATTCGTCATTAGAGCTATATGTGGTTGGGAGAACCATCAGTTAGCCACCAATATCTTACAACCCGATCCGGATAATCAGTTAAGGGTGTTACCAATTATGATTGCTGCCATTGTGAGTGATTTCCAAAACACTTCTCGAATATCGTAGTTTGAACTCCTTTGCTTCTATAGATCGACATTTTCTTGTGGCCCTATTTGGCGGTTCTTCTGGAATCTCGTTTATATGATGCTCGTAACCCGAAGTCACCTCATAAATCGCATTGGTGGACATTCTGGCGCAAACGGAGAGTATCTGTGGAGGATGATGATAGTCTTCCACCTCCTGCAGATACAGCCATCTCCATTCGACATCTCGGAAAGGATTTCGATACATCCTTCTTCCACCGTAAGAAAGGTGTTGTGACTGCCATCGATGACTTAACACTTGATATACCCAAGTATGGTATCTATGTGTTGTTGGGTTCGAATGGGTGAGTTTAGAATTATTTAAAGCAAAGTCATAAACACTGACTCGATTCTAATAGAGCTGGGAAGTCAACCACAATGTCTATCATAGGTAACCTCCTAGGTAGAACTCGGGGTACAGTCAAATTCGAAGGGGGTGTTGACAAGCCCCCCAGAGGGACAATCGGGATCGTTCCTCAGAAGAATGTCCTCTTTCCCGAATTGACTTGTCATCAAACTTTGAAAGTATGGAGAGCTATCAAGCGAAGCTCGAACGATATAACAGAGGAAGAAGATATCGAGCAACTGTTGAAAGACTGTGATTTAGGAAACAAGATTCATTATAATGCGAATGCATTATCAGGAGGTCAGAAGAGGAAGTTGCAATTGGCTATTGGATTGGTTGGAGGATCGAAGAGTAAGCTAACGTATCTCTCGTCCGTACGGCATTCACTCATAAAATATTTCAGTCGTCCTTGTTGACGAGGTACGAATTACTTCATGACGTTTTCGAGCATACAAGTGTTCTAACTACAGTTATAGTGTACTTCTGGTGTTGACCCTCTTTCTAGACGTGCCATTTGGAAGACCTTGTCGTCGGTTAGACACGAGCGGACGATCTTATTCACAACTCATGTGAGTTTAGTTTCATTATTTTTCACTGTTCAAATCGTTGACTGTTCGAGTAGTTCTTGGACGAAGCTGATCTCTTAGCTGACACCATCGCGGTCTTAGCTGCACCTGGACGACTGGTTGCTCAAGGTACACCGGTAGCACTGAAGTCCTCGTTAGGTCAAGGGTACACTATCGACGTAGCCTTCAACGACTTGACCGAGAAAGCCGCGACTCAACCTTCTGCTGAGCTGCTAGATCGTATACGAACTTTAGCTCCTCATGCATACATGACTTCATCATCACCGATTCAAGCATCATACCATCTGAAGATAAAGGATACACATGTCGTACAGAATATCCTCCAATTGGTTGAAGATGAACGACCAGAACATAACGTGGCTTCTTATTCAATCTTAGGAACATCCATTGAGGATATATTCTTAGGACTTATGCATGATTCTGAAGAGACATCACTTCACGACTCACTCGAAAAACATCCAGATGCCAAAGAAGGCACTGCTGCACTCGAGAAACAAGATTCCTCCTCTGTCCCTTCTCTTCCCACTCAATCTCAACCCCTTGAATTGACTAGCGGTCGTAAACGATCCCCATTGAGTCAAGCCTTCACAATCTTCCATAAACGCGCTCTCATTGCACGTCGAAGTTGGCTCACTCCCTTCCTCGCCGTCTTCGTAGGAGTTGCAGGAGCATGTATACCCTTGTTCTTCCTCAATGGAAGCCGCCAACCTTCATGCACCCAACGCTTCGGGAAGACGACAAATATACCCCTTTATCTACCCTTTTCTCCGATGGGAGCATTAGGACAAGTCGTAACTGGATCAAGAATATTAACTTCACCTCCTGGGGTTACATTAACACTGGGTCCAACGGCTCAACTCATTCAAGTCACAAACGTACCGGACAACACCACATTTGTGGATACCATTAGCCAAACGTTCAGAAATCAGTCACTAGGAGGTATCTCATTAGATCTCTCAACCAATCAAGCCTTGGTCGCATGGGAAGCTACACCTCCTGGTTTGACGGGTCCAGTCATGTTAAATCTTGCTAGTAATGTTCTATATAACAGAGCATTGAATACTAGTGGACGAACCTTGCAGGGAGGTGTACCCAGCTTGATTTCGGCAAACTATGAGAGTTTTCCTGGTGTTGCAGCAGGAACGTTAAGTGCGTTGAAGTGGGTTGCTTTCTTTGGAGCTGCTATGGTGCGTTAGCATGTTTTCTCGTTTTGTCTTTGGTTGACGCGTAAATGGCCGTGATCCATAGGGTGTCTTTCCGGCTTTCTTCTCGCTGTATGTAGCAAAAGAACGTCGTTCATCTGTTCAAGCTATGCAACTTTCCAATGGATTAGCAGACCCTGTCGGATTATGGCTTGGACATCTCATGTTCGATTCAATATTCTGTGTTATATCCGCTTCTCTTATCATCATCATATTCGCTGGGGCATCGAATCATTTTAGTGGCCTAGGATTCTTTGTGAGTAGTTTCGACCATTACCTTTCTTCGGAGATGATTGATCAATAACGATGGATATATAGTGGGTCGTCCTTGTCTTACATGGGATCGTTGGTGCTTTGTTTGCATATTGTATCTCGTTGGTTGTTTCCTCCCCATTAGCCGCTTTTGCAGCCTATGCTGGATACGGGATCATCATGTTTGTAGTATGTCCATTCCATCTTTTGTACACCTGGTGTATACGTATTGAATATCTCGGTAGTTATACGTCGCTGGATATCTGCTCGTTTTGACCTACGCAAAGACATCCGATGCCGGTCATGAGTTGGTAATTATTCGTAAGTCTCTCTTCACCTATAGATAACAATAAGTAGGTTGGAATTGATCTATCGTGCACAGACTACACGTTGTCACTCTTATCTCCTGTGGCTAGTGCTGTGAGTTTCCGGTAATGCCTCTGCGCTCAGTAATTCACTGACATGTTATGCATTCAGCTTCGAGCATCTTTTGTATCTGTGAACCTCTTCTCCCTCCTCTGCGATGGCAACAATCCTGTCACGACGGCATCCCTAGGCAATATCTCTCGGTACGGTGGTCCAATAGCCTACCTCTTCATTTATGGTTTCATCCTATTCGGTATCCTTGTATGGGCTGATTCGGGCTCATTACTTCCTCGTCGTCTCGTTCACCAACGTCATCACCACAACTCTCCGTCCTCAAATCCTTCCACTCAAAATAGTGAAGAAGAATATGAATTCGATGATGTGAAACTTGAAGCAGATGATGTTTCCGAATCTAACGATTCGTTGAGAGTTTTAGGGATTGTTAAGGAGTTTGGGAAGGATAATAGAGTTGTTGATCATGTCAGTTTTGGGGTCGGGAGAGATACTGTGTTTGCGTTGTTGGGACCTAATGGAGCCGGAAAAACTACCACATTTAACATTATTCGTGCGTATCCTCTTACATTTGATTCCTTTTTCTTCATGTCATTAACGTGTCGTGGGACGTTAGGTGGAGATGTTATTCCAGACGCAGGGGACGTATACATTAATGGAGTCTCCATCATCAACCATCCTCGTTCCGCCCGACTGTCTCTTGGAGTTTGCCCTCAATTCACAGCTATTGATTCTCAACTCACTGTCCGAGAACATTTGATGATTTATGGTCGGTTGAAGGGACTCTACAGAGGGCAGGAATTAGATCGCAATATTGAGGATCTTTTGCATGCTACTTCTTTGCATATTTATGCAGATAGGCTGGCAAGTCAACTTTCGGGTGGTAATCAGAGAAAGCTATCGCTCGCTATAGCATTGATTGGTATGTTCATTACCTTTGTGCAAATGCTATTTACTGAAAAGTGTTCATAGGCAATCCTTCTTGTGTATTGATTGATGAGTTTTCGACTGGTATTGATGCGAAAATGAAAAGAGATATGTGGAAGACTCTTAGGAACGTTGCCGTCGGGAAGGCTGTCATTATCACAACTCGTACGTTGCTCGATGTCGCCACAAATGTTGTTCGCTAACTCACTAGGTTTAGATTCGATGGAGGAAGCATCGGCTCTTGCCACCAAGGTTGGGATTCTGGCCAAACAGATGCTAGGTACGTATCCTACACTATCGGTCCATACCTTCCCTTTAAAGTTCCCTCTTAGCCGTGGGCACCACCGACTCCTTGGCTGCTCGATACGCGACATATGAAGTTCACTTCTCATGCCGCAATCGCGAAGATATCATCCGTGCCCAAGAACTCATGTCTCAAATCCCGGGGTCAAGAATGGCAGACGATGTTGCTACAAGATTCGAAGTTCCAGTAGGAAATCAATTATCGTTACCCAAATTGTTTTCCCTTCTATCGGCTGGAGAAGATTTTGCTGAGTATACCGTCGAACGGGCCTCTCTTGAGAGCGTCTTTTTGAAGGTGATTAGACAGAACAATGTTAGAGAGGAGGATAGCAGGGGAAGAAGGAGAAGATTGAGGTTGTGTTGGTGAATCTTGGGTTGTAAATTTTGACCGCAAATCAGCTAGGATTGGACGGTCGACTTGGACATACTGTTACTTGGATTGGATTTATGTTATACGATATACTGTATAGAGATTGGACAGGAATCATTTACTGCACTGCTAGTGCTACTTACGTACTTACTTTGACCCTTCCGAGCAACCCGAAGCAATGTCAGCTTCACTGAAAGTTGGGCAGCCCGGATGTCTCAGTTTGCTAAACCGAGGATTAACTCCCTGAAGGCACTAACTTTGATTGTGAGCAGATCCTTTCCATGTAGTCACATCAACCCATGCATGTCACCCGCCTCTCCTCAGAGTCGTCATCGTTGTCCCCTTAGGCTATAGAAGACGAGTAGACTATGTTTGTGGGGGTCATGATACATGAGACGCTGTGTATATAGAACATCAGAGTGCGCCAAGGCGTTCACGCGACGGAATTCCTGTTCTGCAACCTCCATCATCTTTCCCTCCATGTCTTAACTCCCAACACTCAACCCTCAGATACACACATACACAAAACATACACTTCAGATTCGTATACGACCTCAACATTCTACGACTAGAAAAATCAAATTCGGCGGAGGGTTTCAGGGAGCTTGTTGCATTCTAAACACTGGGCAGTGAGTTTGCCCACTTGATCGACCAACTGTTTTAAGTTATAAGTGAATTGTGTTTAGGCTCACAATAACCATCTGTCTTCTCGTTTTCTTCACGACCTTTGCCTAAAGCTTCTTTTCGTCCTTTGGAATTCACAGAAGTTCATTTGTTGCTGAACATTCAGCGCGAGTTTCCCGCTTGTAACCGAGATGGCGCCCAACTTTTTCTCCAAGTTTGTGAAGAGTTCGCCTTCTCATTCCAACAACCACTCTCGCTCAAGTTCAACTTCTTCGACTCCAGTTATTCGCCAGCCGTCTATTTCTATTTCTTCCCCCACCGTCTCCAGACCGAATATCCCCTCAGTGATTTCAACAAACAATCTTGCTGCTCCGTCATCATCAACAGGTTATGACAGTTCAGATTCATCATCTATAAACCCAAACGTAACTGTCATACCCCCTTCCCCGCATACCAGCGATATCTCTTTCCCCGACGAACCATTCACACCGAAAGCCTCAGAGTCCCCTGAATACAAGCAACACCAACGTCGTATTCAGTCTTTGTCCTTAGGTGCCAAGCCTCTCGACGCTCCTTTCACTGACGACGAACCGTCGACTCCAACACCTGCTGACACCATGCCCGAACGGTCAAACACCTCTCGACCCTTGTCTCATGCCAACTCAGCTACCGATCTTCGCGACCAAGCGCACATCTCGCGCTCTGCGACCATCGCTGTTCCGCAATCTAGCAACCTTCAGGTTAAACCGAAATCTAGTCGCAGCAGTGGACTGCGGATTAAACCACCAGCTGAAGCTCCTCCCCCAGTCCCTTCATCAAATTCAGCTCGTCATGATCGTTATGCTACTGCGCCATCATCGACCAACAGCAATGGTCACCCTGGGGATGCAATCGTCGACTCACCGACTGAAGATCTAGCCGACTTCAATCCACCTAAAACATTGAATAGTAGTGCCACACTCCCTGTTCTTCCATCTTCTTCACTTCTCGCAGCACCAGATAATTCAGATGCTGCGTCGGTTTATTCAGTGGGTGGGACCAAGAAACGACGTCCATGGCGAAGAAACACTAATGTCAAAGAGGCTTCCCCTCCACCACCTTCCAACCGAAAGATGTCAGTATCTTCCAACAAGTCACCAAAGAGGAAACCTACAGGTCTAGCTGGTGCAATAGCTGCCTCAGGATTGGCAATGGCTAATCCTGCCATGACCATGCAACAGGTGTCACCTGAGCAGCTCTTCAACCAACCCGTTTCTCGTAATAGCCGCTCCAATTCCGTCACGTCTGCTGGAGACTCGGGTCATCGTAAGAGGCCATCTCTTGACGTTCCCAAGACTCCTCCTCCTCGGGGTATGAGGTCCCGTCAAGCTTCACTGAGTTATCCTCCAAGCGAATTGTCAGATAGAGAGTCATTCCATTCGGGTGAAGATGCATACTCGTCTGACGATGATATTGACGATGACATGGATTTGGATGCGGATGACATCCCTGTCACTGGCTTTGCGGTGGCTAGTGCGAGGAGAAACCTGGAGTTCCATGAGATGTTCCCAAGTATCCCTGAGGGTGATTATCTCATTGAGGGTGCGTTCCATCCGCTTGTTTTGTTTGTTACGTATAATACAGAACACATTTTTCTTCAATCTTCATGGTCCTGTAGACTATGGGTGCGCATTGCAACGCGAAATCCTCATTCAAGGCAGGCTGTACATCTCTGAGAACCACGTGTGCTTCCACGCCAATATCTTTGGATGGATTACTGACGTACGTCCCGATTTCTTCTTCATGCATATCAAATTTAGTTGAATAACTGTTAACAACGTGGTTTCGCGTTTGTCTAGTTATGTATTCCTATGTACGAGGTGACCAATATCGACAAACGAATGACAGCGTTCGTTATTCCCAACGCAATCCAACTAACAACTCGGAACGCCAAATATACCTTCACTTCGTTCCTTTCTCGAGATACCACCTATGACGTTATGTACAACGTATGGAAACTCGCTCGTCCTGAAGATTCTTCAATTGGATCCGCCTTCTCTGGCCGCGGCTCGTTAGATACCGCCACCGAGAATGGTGATGCTGTCGGTGTAGGCGCGGATGGAAAACCCGTTCCAAATGGTATTGTAAATGGCAAACCCAAACCGAAAGTGAAGGTTAACAAGGTTACTCAATGTGCTTGCGGAAAGTCAGGTCAACACTATTCGGAAGTGGCTATGGAGGTTATTTTACCAGGGACACCGGAGAAGATATACAACCTGATGTTCACGAGTGGGTTCATAAAGGATTTCATGAGAGAGGATCAGAAACTTTTAGGTATGTTTCGTTAAGAGTTCTTCAACCAAATTACCTACTTACTTCTTTCACGATGAAAAGATATCCAGATATCTGATTGGCTTCCTCTATCCGACAACCCTGCACTCCTTGCTCGAAACATGTCATACATCAAACCATTACAAGGAAGCATTGGTCCCAAACAAACCAAATGTGAACTTCGGGATGAATTGGTTCATTGCGATTTTGAGAACTACGTCGTTATGATGACCACTACTCGAACACCAGACGTACCTAGCGGAGGCGTATTCGCAGTCAAGACGCGAACATGTATCACTTGGGCGAGTAACGTGTCTACCAAGGTATTAGTAACTACTCAAGTGGAGTGGTCGGGACGCAGTTTCATTAAAGGTATGATACCTCTTTGTGACCATTTCTCTCTTCGTTGTTCATTCTTTATTCGTTAGGTATTATCGAGAAATCCTGTATTGACGGTCAAAAGACGTATCACAACGACCTCGAACGTGCCATGCGCGACTACATTCACAAACACCAATCCGAATTTATCCCTGAAGGAGTCGACGTTACCGAAGTGGAAGTGGAATCTGAAGTTGCAGTAACAGAAGGAGGATTAAAGACACCTATACTTGATAAATCACCTCTTAGCGAAGAACAAGCCCGAAAGGAACGCGAATACGAACGTAATCAAAGAAGTCTTCAATGGGCTTATGATACATTTGAAGGAGCATTCAAGGTGGCTTCACAATCTACAGAAGGAGCTTTGGAACTTATCAAAGACGCATGGGATCAATCTTCATCAAGTACGATTTTATATTTCGTGATTGCTATTCTTGTTATTAGTAATATTTGGACCTTGACGATTGTGGGGAAGAGGGAAGAAGTTGGAAGGAGGAAAGAGATGAGGAGGACTGAAGAGAGGGAGAAATGGGTTCAAGGAATTGTTACTGCTCTTTGGGATGAACTCACTGCTACTAGAGCTGCTGGAGCTCCTGGTTCTTTACCCCCATTGGTCAGAAGCGGAACGCCGACGAATTGGAAGGATGAAATCGCTGAGATTAATAATGCTTTGGATTTGGTGGAAGAGAGGGTAAAGATGTTGAGAGAAGGTGTAAAGGACATCAAAGTCGATACTGACTTGGATTAGGAAAAATAAAGCACAGTCGTCCTCTTGACTCTTTCCCCACCGTCTAGTTTTGCCGCTTTCCAACTTACATTATTATTCTCGTTCGACTTTTATGTTTCCTTTCATTCTTTTTGCGTTTGGTTATTTTGGTGGAATTTTTAATTTGGCTCCTAGCTATGGCTTTTTATGGCGTTTTTTTCATCCCCCTCGAGTTCCTACTCCTCCTCTTTTCTTCGATTGGACTGTCTGCCTCTGTTCTTGGTAATTAATTACCGTTCGCTCTCTACCTTTGATTAACGACCTGTTCATGTGTATATAGTTTATTTTTCTTTTCACGCCTTCAAATTCAGAATCTAGCTTTCATAGTTTTCGAGTTTTGTACAAAAATTACAATGAAGTTGCTTAGAATTCGAAGATGATATTGATTGAAAAATCGTTACATACACCGGGGGGATTGCCTTATGTAGCGTATGTTCTGACTATGTAATCCAGCGTTACATACCTCAATCCCCCCGGTGATACATATGACCCGCAAATGATACTGTACCAATACATGATATGACAAAATCCCGAGAGCGCATACGAGAAGTCCATAAGTACGAGTACATACACAAGGTAGAAAAACTTGATCATTGTATGTAATAGACGAAGAGTTAAGAATCCCGTTCAACTTCGATCAACGAAATTTCGAACGGGACGACCATATGTCTTCTAGCGATTCGTTTCCCGTTCCCGATGATATCAGGGTTTTCTACCAATCGTATCCGTGCATATTGTCTATGGTGAACCGATTCAGAAGACGAAGAGGTTGACGTTGTAACTTTGTGTTGTTGTTGTTGGTCACGATTCGGTACTAGTTGATATCGATCCTTTGACGAAGTGGAAGAGGAAGTGAAAGGACTGGATTTTAGAGGAATCTGTTTGGAATTTTGCAGGAAGTTTAGATTACTCGTGCTATCGTCGTGATTCGGATGATCATTAATATTCGACTTGACCATGGCGGCGGGTGTTTGTGAATTTGCTTTTGTCTTTGTCTTTGTTTTTGTCTTCAGAAGAGCTTTTGAAGGAATTTGTGGAAATGAGAACATTTGAATCGAGAGGTCCATGAGTCCCTACAAACAAAAAAGTAAAAACAAAACTATGAATAATTTATTCGGTATAACTTCAATCCCCTCTCTCTCTAGCAGTCGGCTAGAGAAAGAGAAAAAGAAAAATTAAACCTACAGAAAAATCCAATTCTGAAGATACGTTAATATTGAAAGTTTTGGCATGATTGCTGCTGTTGTTGTCATATCCAGTTGAATCGATGATTAACCAAATTTCATCAGGACAGATTCTGAAGTCTCCGAAATTGTAAGAGTCAACATCGCAATCGAAAGCATCTGTAAAAAGATGGATTGACGATGGGATAGGTGTAAGTCGAAGACGATGAGGGGAGAAGACTGGAGATGGCGTTATGATTGGCCTAGGATAGGTTAAATGAACGAGATCGGTTAGATTATGAACAGGCGAAGTAAGGTAAAAGCGTTAAACTTACCATGTCTCGGTACCCGGATGAGGGTTGAGAATATTGGATGATAAATTCAGATCTACGGGGAAGTTTAACAAAAAGCGTGCGGTCACTTGAATGACCTGCAAAGCTTGCAAGAATAATGCAATGAATAACGGAGATAATCGTCTAGACATCTTTTCGTGAAGTCCTGAATATTGGTTGCTAGAGGGTGGAAGGAGAGAGTGAAGGAGTGGTAAGTTATATAAGTCCTGGAGACCCTTCCATATTCTTGGAAGGTCAGCCTATATATATCATGTGTATATATGAGAGATAGAGGCTGGCAGGGTCCGACCACTTGGGAAGTACTTCGCTGTTACTGTCGCCTTGAGAGAAGTGAATAAGTAGATCATTCTTCAAGAAGCAAGAAAGGCCAACTCGGCAGATGAAAACCATTGACGCACAAATGCCACTACTTTTCGCCGCCAGCCTCAATGATGATGATCATAAAAATACCTGTAGCGCGACATCTACCATTCAATGAAGATCAGTTAGCGGGAGTCCCGAATTGATCAGTCTCATGTGAGGAGGCAATGAAGCTCCAATGTCAGTGTTGTATGTCTAGAGATCTTTGAGTGAGAGTTCAACAAACTTACAGAGTCTAAATGACGCAGTCGCTAACTTGGTAGTTGGTTCGACCTAAAGCCTGCCAGATTCACATCTCCTGCAGGGTCCATATGCTCTTCAAGTCTTCCATAATTCTTGATGGAGATTGCTTGCGACGAATGCCAAACGTACGGGATGTGTGAATGAGAGCCCGGGGATAGACTCAAAGGCGAGACCTGTTGTGTTTATATTTGGTGAAGAAGAAAGAAAGAATTCAAATTTCAGGCCATCCATTGTAATTGGCACACACGTACGAGTGCTGCACAAGGGTCACGGTAATGTCAATATTAATGGGATTTTTGGTAGTTTTTGGAAGGCATCGCCCAGGACAATCACTGCACTCATCTGCATATTGGAAATCCAATACTTACACTGTTGAGTTCGCCGGATTCTTGACCGATTGCCTAATCAACAAGAAATTTTATTCCAGCAGATGGCTACTACAGAGCTGAGCTCTGAGTATTGCTTGCTGTCAAAACTTACCGTACCGGCAGTAAACAGGAGAGAGCTAAGGCGCTAGTTCTGCAAGACAGCCACCATGTGCCATAACGCTGACCGTTTACCTGAAAAACAGCCTGAGACCAACAAGATCGTGAATAGTCGTGAATATTATGTTTAGACAGCATACATATAGCATCACATTATCACTGGTTGTCACATTCAGAAGAGGAAGAAAATAATGAGTAAAAAGAATAAAAAGAATAAGTTAAAACCAACAGCAACCAGTCACACCAACGTTAACCAACCCGCGGCAAGGAAGCCGGGGATGGGTCCATCGAACAACAAACACCAAAAACGCAAAAGGGATGTAAAAAGGATGAAGTGGTAGAGATCAAAAGCAGAAATCCGAAATGCTACACTGCACAGAAAAAAGTTAAGCAACCGAATCCAACTCGACCAAATGTACCGCTCCAATCCAAGCCATTAATATCTCAACCCTAGGTCCATGCAAAGGGATATTAATACTCAAATGTTTCTTCTTCCCTCCATTCGAAGCACTACTTTTCTTCAAGCTAGACGATTTCTGCAAAGCCAACCTCTCTCTTTGTCGTGCAGCCACAGGATTAAGAAGGATCCTCGCACAATCCAAAGCTTGAACCAAATCACCATCTATACTCGAAACCGGCGTTTCTCTTCCAGAACCAGATCCTGAAGGAATAGTAGAAACCGCAAGAGGAGCATAGATGTGCACCATTGAACTTGAACTGCTTGATCCATTGATACCCATTCCTGAATCACCAACGAGAGTAGATAAAGATGTCAAACTTGAAGTTGACGTTGAACTAGATGCAAACATCGGAGATGGAATAGAAGCTTCAGAAGAGACGGAAGTAGGAGTAGGTGGAGAGCTAGTTCTGAAAACCTCCTTAGCCTTCGTTGACCTATACGTATCGATAGTCAATCCTGATTTCGAATTTACACGAGATAAGGAGTGAGGTTGAATTCCGTTCTTCCAACCTCCAGCGAGTCGTTCGAGAACTTCGATGAATTCTGCTTGAGCCATTGAACGAGGTGGAAGAAAAACCGGGTATCCTTCTAAACCATCCACCAATAACGCTGTTCGATAGAATGCAGGGTTCAGGTTTATGAAATCGCCTAGCATGAGTTGAGATATCAAAATGCTGAAATGGGATTCCACGAGGAGAGGATGATAAGTCGTGAACATGACAGGAACATCATGAACCGGTGGAGGTGGATGTTGACCATTAGGACGTAGGTTTTCGCAAATGTGATATGCAAGTTCAACATTATCCGCTATATTTCCATCGGCCACATTTTCGTCTTCAAGCGTATCGAAATGAGAAAGAAACTTTTCGTGGTCGCGCATACTCTTCTTCAATAAAGAGTAAATTTGATCTCTGAACGAATCGTCTGCTAAAACCTCTCGATACGCTTTGAGTTTGACACCATCTCGACTTCCAAGAGGTCCATCTGGATTTCCAATCTCCACGCCACCATATCGGCCATTTTCGATGTAACATAACCGAAGTTCGGCGCCCTCAGCTTGAGGAGGTTTTCGGATGGCTTCAAGTTTCAATATAGCGTCCTCAATGAGATAGACCGCATGTTGAAGATAGGCCGCACCACGAAGGAAGAGACATTGAGGTTCGATGGGTTCAGGAGCGTCAGGTAATACTGATGGGTGAATCAACAACGTTTCTCCATCCAGTCCATCCACTGAAGGACTATCTAACGGTGAACTTGTACCATTAGCAGGAGCTCGACCGTTGACTTTCGACCCTCCAGCTTTGCCTTTCTTTTTCTTCGAAGCTTTACCACGTTGTTCGTTTGAAAAACTATTGCTATGATGCATTCTCTTCGCTTTTCGTAGTACACGAGCCTCCCGTAGAACAAGTGTGAAATCTTTCGTTGCTTGAGCGTATTCGTCCCGAAAACAATGAACTATTCCTCTCGTTCGATAGAATTCTAGTCTTTGGGGTTGAGCGGCTATTAACTCGTCCAAAACTTTTGTCGTTGTAGATTCAGCCAGTTGACTAGTGAAACTGAGGAGTCAGTGAGCACAATTCTTCCTGCTTATTATCACTTACCGAGATGGTATTTTTTCATGAAAGAAATGAACATATCGTGCATCGACGTCATTGGGGTCTAATGTCAACCAAAAGTCCATGTAAGTTTGAAACAATCCTCTGAAAACATTTCGAAAGATTTAAAAAAAATTATTTCCTTACCAACTTTCAAAACCTTTTCGGCGATATCATCGAATACACTGCCCCCTTGCATCACCATGACACTTGAAGCAATCTCGTCCAATTTGTATGCTGCTGCTAGTTTCTGAACAGCAAGCGTTCGTAATCTGTGAACCCGAGTCGCCGACATGGGGACATTCCTTCCTCCAGATCCGTCATTGAACCCATTAATACCAAACTGTGAAGAACCCCAAGGATTCTGATTGAACATAGACCCTCCATTCCTCAAAGACCCAAGAGCAACCGCAGATAATCCCGAAGAAGCTCTAACCGAAAGTTCAGAAGCTTCATCTATCAATTTTCGAATTTGTGAGACTGAACGAAAAACTCCAGGATCAATAGGTGGTGGATTTGCTTTGCCTGGTTTTGGAGATGGTAAAGGAGGAGGAGGAGGTAAATTGGCGAAAGTGTTTCGAGGTGAATCGGGGGATGAATGGTCGGATACACTAGCAAACCCTCGACTTCGTGGAGTTTGTGGGGATGATGCACTGAACATTGGAGGTGGTAACATATGACGACAAGAGTCGTTGGAAGAAAGAGTGGATGGGTCGAGATTTAAGACGAGGAGAGATTCAAGAAGTTCGAGAGGGAGTTGAAGCCATGGTCCCTGGTTTATTGGATGCATTTGAGTCAAGATTAATGGTGGAGAATAGACGAAGGACGTACGTGGTATGAACTAATATACCTCCAATGCTTATTCCTACTAATACATAAAACCGGGGGACGATCGTCGTCTGAGCCATGAGCTGGTTTAGCCGCATGGCTGGCTTCCTTTTCCTTTGCAGCCTTCTTAGATTTCTTCTTTTTCTTCTTCTTCTGTGAGTTGGATTGAATGGTAGTAGGACCTCCCAAATCTTCGCAAAATTCAGATGGAGACGGCGAAGAATGTGAAGATGCAGGGGGAGTGGGTAATGGATTCTGTTTCTGTCCCATGTTATCTAAAACCTCCGCACAGTTGTTTTGCGGTGGGACCGACATTTTGGTAAGTAGTGGTGGATGATAGTCAAGAAAATGTGCGCTCTTCGTCTTTGAAGCGATGAAGTCAGTTTCAATCAATAGACTTTGAATCAAGTGATAAATTATCCCGAGTCCCTGATTCTTACTGTGGGAATTTTCTTCTCTTACCGCGAGGCTACCAATCGCAGGCTCTTCATTTCTTCATCGCCATTCACCGCATAATCTCTGATATAGCCTGAGCGTATTATCTAGGGAAGAGGATTTTCGTATCGACAAGACGAATTTTTACGCAAACATACGTTGACATAAGCTGAATCGACGACTTGACAATGTTGACATCTACCAGCGTACATACAGACCATGATGTCTCACGAATCGGAGGCACTCAAGACTTCGAAAGTCCTAGACGCTTTCATCGCTTTCCATGTCCTCCTCCTTGTCCATTTTTCTCTTCTTTTTAACCTCCCCGTCCTCCAATGATTCAAGGTGTTCTGAATCCCCACTGGTATCGTCGTCTGAGTCTTCTTCATCTGCTGACGCCTCGATCTTGTCGTGCTTTCTCTTTGCATCTCTCTTGCTAGTACTATCATCCGCTACAGTCTTATCATCACCGGCCGACTAGAAACATATCGAAGACCGCTGTCAAAAGCTTTACTCAACACATAGTGTAAGCCGTAAAACTCACTTCATCTTGCTTTGGTCTCTTCTGACTCAAGTGTTGCTCTTTCTCCTCAACGGTCTTAGCAGTAGCTTCCTCCCCACTGGACTCGGTCTCAGATTCAGACTCCTTCCTCAAAGTCTTGAGGGGATTCTACGAAATAGCGATTTGCAAGAAAGTCGTTCAAATCTAGGACTGAATCCGTATCTATAAATCGACTCACATGTCCCCAATTTCTCAAGCTAAAAATCGCAGAGTCTCATGTAAGTGTTATATTCGACCTTACGAATAAATCACGCTGTACCTGATAGTACTCTTAGTTTTCTCTAGCTCTTCCTCTGTCTTGGTATCTTTCAAATGATCTTCTTGCGCGAGATGTCTCTTGTTATAACTATCCCCTATCGATTCAACATACGTTCAACAACGTAGAAAACTTCGGAACTTACCTGGCCACCTTGCGCATATGTTCAAGGTCCTCCTAGCATTTGAATAAAATAAATCACGAATATATAACTGACTCCAAGGATGCGGTACCTCATCATATCCATCCGGGTCTTTGGTCGGATTTTTCTTCAATATCTCAATAATCTTATGTCCACTCTCCAATCCGACACCAGTGCCCGCTTTTTTTGATTCAGGGTTATTAAGCCAGTCTTGAAGCTCTTCGACGGTCATGTTTACGGTCTCGTTAAACACAGCGATGACTTCTTCTCTGGATTTCACCATTTGATTCTTAGGAGTCTTAGAGAGGAGAAAGGGAGGGAGGTGATTTTGAGGACGTTGAGACGAATTTTTCTAACCTTTTTCTCTTAATAAAGTACGTATTTCCTTGTTGATAATTTTATTACTCACAGTGGGCCAGTGGAAGGATATATTGAAGGTTTTGATTGACATTTACTTTGATAGTAGCACTCGCATTTGAAGCTTCTTCTGATTTATACTAGATCTCTGCTTCCACTGGATCACAACTCAAAGCATCCAACGTCAATGTCAAATTGCTGCGACTTCTTTGTCGACCAACCACTCTTGGACATTCTTCAACTCAGGTCATCCCTTTGCATAAAAGATGAACGCAAATCGAAGAATGATAAATCTCGTTGAGTCGTTCCACACGAAATACTATGCGGCCCATCATTCAGCCATTTCTATGTTGCATTGTTGTTTCTCGACAGCTTGGGCCTACTCCATATGGCAGCAATATTAATGCCATTGCGCTTCCTTTCTATCAGTGCTCAGCTAATCTACTCTGTTCAAGCTCAACAAAAACCGAAACGGCTCGAAGAACTGCCAACTTCCAAGTTCGAAGTATCATCGGGTTTTGCATCATCTCAAATCGAACGTTTCTGGGGTTGAAATGATCGTCGTTTGATCGTCGTAGAACAAGGTATGTTTCTCCAATCGGTGTTATTATTCGTAACAACATAGGAACAATAACATAATTACAATGTTTCTATGTGATATCATACTATGTGCGTGACATCGTTTGTGGCCCGGTGTCACTAACGCTTAGTTCTTATCGCCACTTGAACACCTTCTTGGAGTGAAGAGCAATGATTACCAGTACTGATGAATCCTGAACTGCATCGCCGCTCACAGGAATTGGATCTTGTGCTCCAGGGATGTGAACAGCTGCACGAATCCAAAGAAGGACGAATAAGATAAGGAGTCAGGACAGTGACCAGGTGGGTTTGTGAAATCGGAAGCGCGCTGTCAGTGTCACGGTAGATCTTCGTCACTGCGCAGCTACTTGGGAACCCGAGAAATACGAAAAGCAACGTGCAATGGAAAGAGTGCGAATAACGATGAGCTCGAGCGAATGTGTGTTGACGAAACGATGCGAACGTTGGCGCGAAGATGTCACGAACATTGTCCAATTTAATTACTTAGACCTGGGGGGGGAGCGTGGAAAAGTCGCCAAACAACGCGTAAATAGCGACGGAGGTTGGGGGAGATAAGCGCAGATCGTCCGAACAAGAACATGGAGCTCGCCGACTACCCGACGCGAGTCAGCACTCATTGGGTTTACTTGAGAGGCCATTAAGGGAATGTTCTGGGATTAAACCAGAGTCTAATGAGGTAGAGAACGTGCAAAGGATAGAGAGTGTAGACGTCTGGGACGATGGACGGGTTCCGACTCCGCTCCGATGATAGAGTGAGACTAATTGAGACCAACCAACCAATCTCGCTACACAATGACGTCCGGACGCTGGACTAACACTGCCGGTATCAGCTCACTCACCCAACGACTTATATAACTCTCCCCATCCCGTCTTTGAAGCCTCTTCTCCCCGACATACCATCATCAGCTCTCTTCGTATCAGAATCACCAACAGCTTCCCAGCTCAGATAGAAAGAACTCCTTTGACCGAAGTTCTATCGACGTATTGGCTTATTGACCAATTCCTGACTGACTCACACATACCCGTCACCACATATATTCCCCCATAGACTCTTTTCACAACCTTCAACATCATGCCTTCCAACACCAACAACAAGCGTACCTCCGCCTCTGTCTCCGTTGCCACCTCCAAGGTTGATAACAAAGCAGGAGCCGCTCCCACAGACCTCGGAAGCCCGGTCAATGCACCTGTGTCAACACTCGATACCATGCTCCTCCACGGGGACTCTAAAGTTGCTCGTGCTGTAGACCATGGGAGACAAAGAGTGAAGAAGAACGAGAGGACACAGACTTGGAAAGCTTGGAAGACCATCAAAGCTGAAGCTCGTATCGTGAAGAAGGAGCAGCAGCGGTTGCAACAGCAACAGCAATTGATGCAAAGCCAGAGTCATACCCTTGTTCTTCCGATTCAGAGGGAGAAAGGAGACGAGAAGGAGAAGGAGAAGAAGAAAGGTGGGCATGTATCGTCAACGGGTATGACGAGGAAGGTTGTTTCAGGACCTTCAGCAGCTGTTGGTCGTGCTGAGTTAGACGACTGGGAGTGTGAGGAGGATAGTTCTTCTGCTGAAATGGAAGATGAGTTTGTCGACGAGAAGAGAGCCAGTGAAAGGAGTGTAGAGATTGATATCATCGCTTTCGCTAGGCCAAGTAAGCCGAAGAAGTCGAAGGGTAAGTCCTCCATTGTAGTTTTGATTCATCTCCAATGTTGCTGAATGATACGCCGATGCTACAGCGGGTGACTTTGAACTCATTGCTCATCCCCGTTCCGTCATCATACTGGATGACCAGACGAACACGGACTTTGAACTCGACGACCCTTGGGAATATATCAGTACCGTTACCGATGACGATCTTCAAGACAAAGCTGCCCCCCTTTCATACGCAGACGTTGTCAATGCTGGTATTCATTCCCGATGAACATCCACCCATCGTGTGCCTCTCGGCCAAACCCTCGCGATTATATTTATTTGAAGACCTAATGACAAAGATAATTCAAGATATAACAATAACCATGAAGACAGAAGATATACGACGTACCATAAACATCCATTCCGTTATTCCAATATAATATCCTATCCACAGACAATGCTCTCAGTGCTGCATACCCCTTCCGCCTCATACACTTTGATACACATACATACATACTCACATAACACAACACGATCCCTTTCCTAGTTATGACCATTCGAATTCACGGACCAAGACTTTTTCGTCATTCGTTCTTGTCGGATTTACGAATATACTTACAACTCGTAGGTAGCCACCTACCTTCTCGTCTGCTTGTTGTTTCGGTGTACAGTTAGTTAAGTTTCTTGTCGGGTTTGGATTTTTGTTCGTTTGAAGGAGGGGTCTTTCCAGGTTGTGAAGTCACTTTTGGTGGTTCAAGAAGGAGAAGAGAAGATAATTCATAGGAAAACCAAGAAATATTGTGCCGCTTTGTACTTTTGTAAGATATGGTTTCAATGGAGGTGTTGCGAATGGATGGAGGACGATGATAAGTGGAAGAAAAATCCTCAGCTGCGTCGAAAAGTTTGTGTTGATAGAAAAAAAGATGGGTGAATAAAGTTTCGCTTCATAGCATGAGAAATCGGCAGCTCGGATGGACCGCATGTTACGAAACGAGGACATGCGGCTATAGGACTTACCAAATACACTTCAGTAGTAATTCGGACTATACAAATGGTGAACACAGCTATCTGTAAGTTACTTGCTACTGTATTACTAGTGATCTTGAACTTGACTTGATGGCTGTCACAGAGATACCTGTCATGAGAGGATTGACTAGCTTACACTAGCCCCTTGTCATTAGGATCCGTACACTATATGCCATATGGTCGATACCTCTCGAATCATCGAGTCTTTGTTGGTAATCCCTTCGGTGCAAAGTATCGCGGGATCTTTTCGCTTTTTCGACGCGCCTTCGCCGTTCGGTCATCTCGAGGAAAGGAGTAAAGGTGTATGTGAATAACAAGTCCAAGAACTCGTGAGTGAAAACGTTTATAATTGCACAAGATATAGACAGTGTGGTAACATCTTCTCGATCAGCAAGGGCGGTGTGTATTATAGCACGGGCTGTGAAACTGAACAGTTGAACCAAGGAAAGGTAAGAAATAGCCTTGCGCCTCCTTGCGCGGAGTAAGCTTTAGATTTGTCAGGATATCGGAATCCGTAGCACGTGATCGCAGATGGCGATTAGATGATTCAGGTTTCTCCTCTCCCCTCTTCTTCCCACTCTTTCTGCGCTCTCTGTCAGATATAAATTGTGCACCACTTCTTGACCCTTACGTCTTTCTAACTTAACCTTTCATTCTTACATACCCTTCCTGCCCTCCCCTCTTCCTCTCTCCCAAACCAAACCATACCACCGAATATCTAACCATGACTGTCACTGTTATCAGTTCTCTCGCTCAGTTCAAGGAACTCGTACGTTGTTCGCGTTTTGCTTGCCTTAGTAAAAAATCAGTCTGACGTTTTGGTTTTGAATTGTTGTGTTTTAGATCGAGGGTGACAAGCCCGTTGTCATTGATTTCTGGGCTACTTGGTGTGGACCTTGCAAAGTGATCAGTCCGATCTTCGAGAAACTCTCTGAACAATTCCCCAATGTCACCTTTGCCAAAGTTGACGTTGATGAGCAAGGTGATATCAGTCAGGAAGTTGGTATTCGTGCGGTAAGTGTTCTGTTTTGGTTTTGGTTTTCGGTTTTGTTGGATTCTTTTTTTTGTTATCACGGATCACTCATCGCAGTTTGGGTTGGTTGTTTTATATGATGATCGTTTGACTGACTTTTGTTGTTGTTGCCACATTCTTCATTGCTTTTAGATGCCTACTTTCATCCTTTTCAAGAATGGAAACAAGGTCAAGGATCTCGTTGGTGCCAACCCTGGCGCTCTCCAAGTGAGTATCATCCATCATTCTTGTAATCCTATCCATCCCTAACGTCGACGAAACTCAACACTGTTCTATCTATCTCAGGACCTTATCAATAGTGCATGAGAATATAAAGATAATAATTCGGAGAAGTCTTTTTTTCTATGTCATAGTAGTATCGTTATGATTTTATCTTTGACGTGACGCGGTTTGTCTTTTGTATTCTATACACTCCATCCACCCCATCATTTCCGTTCTTCATTTGTACAATTTTTGTATGTTTTGATACGGATATTTGGATATT
Source organism: Abortiporus biennis (assembly GCA_022606235.1). Classification (NCBI taxonomy): domain Eukaryota; kingdom Fungi; phylum Basidiomycota; class Agaricomycetes; order Polyporales; family Podoscyphaceae; genus Abortiporus; species Abortiporus biennis. Next base: position 368,938 of record JABYQP010000017.1, read on the forward strand.
TTCTCGCATACAACTTCCAACGCTTTTGTGTGCATCCATGTTGAACGTTGAGTAACGAGTTATCGATGTTATCATGGAGCGCACGTGATCAATCACGCCTTTGTTGTTTGTCTCTGTGTATGTCACTGTGTACACAGGTGTCTACCATGTGCATAATCTGCACATCAGAAATTTCAGGCAATTCAAAAACCAACGCGGAGGAAGAGATGGGTTGAGTTTTTGTTGTGAGTATGAGTTTGCCTACTTATACTTATTCGCAACACACCTGTCCTTTCAAGAGCAGATCACGAAAGATTCGTACTACAGCCGGCGAGGGTGTACGCGTACGTGTGCTTTATCATCATCAAGTTAAGAGTCGGAATCGCGTCTTCTTAGACTGTGTTGGTAATCCTCCCCGAATACCTATGGTTCTATTTGTGGATAAGTAGTCTCGCCTTGGTAAGTTCATAGGACTTGTCTCTCTGTTCTAAATTGATTCATGCTGATGTCAAGTTGGTCGAATTTAAATTATCAGGCAGGAAACAAACGTCCCAAGACCCAATATGCGTTCATCTGACTCTCTCATTCAGAATTCGGTAAGCTACAGGACGATGGCATCATCAAAAATTCATCGAAATTACTAATGGTACAGCTTTACAACCACCTGTTCTCTTGAGAATGTTGGTCATAAAATTCCAGCCCTTGAACGTGGATTTTTCGTCACATGAAACCGGAAGTGCTACCTCATCGTCGATCATATGTCTATTCTCCGTAAAACTCTGAGTAAGTTGATCACGTTCAATCTTACAACCTCTGCTCTCTTTCAATGTCCGTGCTGATATGTGACTTGATAGAAACATATAAAATCGTAACATCATCATGATACCTCTAAAACTTCGACGACCCACCTCAGACTCTTCTTCATAAGTTCAAGTGTATCATCCATCCTCACCATGTCACGATTTGGAACAATTCGTGCTTCTGTCATTCAGTCTTGCGCCGCTGCTTATTCTCTACCCGAAACGTTGAAAAAACTGGAACACTTTACTCGTATCGCTGTCGAGCGAGACAGGTCTCAACTCGTCGTCTTCCCAGAAGGATTGTCTGTTTCCTTTTTCTTTTCTCATTCCATCAAACAGAAAATAACTGATGTTTTCTTTTATTTATTAACACTATTGATACTTAGCATTGGAGGTTTCCCTGCATATTCCAACTTCGGAGTCTCATTCACATCAATCGCACCAACAGGAAGGGACGAGTTTCTTCGATACTTTTCATCCGCAATCGAAGTTCCTTCTCCTACAGTCACTGAAATAGAGCGTCTTAGTGAAGAACTTGACGTTTTCTTGGTAGTTGGTATCATCGAGAGGGATGGTGGATCGTTATATTCTACAGTTCTTTTCGTTGATCCTGTTCATGGATATATTGCGAAGCATCGTAAAATTATGCCTGTCATTGGGGAGAGAATGGTTTGGGCTCAAGGTGGTGCTGAGACTTTACCTGTTATCGATGCTACGTTCCACCGGAGATCTCATGTTGATGGCAAGAGCAGTGGGTCGGAGCCTTCAACTCATGAAGTTGTTGATGATGTCAAGGCTAAAGTTGCAAGTGCAATTTGCTGGTGAGTTTCCTCCGGTGTTCTTATTACTATTCAACAAAATCACACTCATCATCATTCATTGAACGTATAGGGAGAGTTACATGCCTCTTCGTGAATAACAACTCCGTTTTTCTGGATTGATGAAATTCGCTGATACCTTTTGTTTTTGTTTTATTCATGTAGTGCGAACTTTCTATTATTCAAAGGGTACACAAATCTACTGTGCTCCAACCGTCGATTATACCGAAGGATGGTATCACACCATAACACATATCGCTCTCGAAGGACGTTGTTTTGTCCTTAGCGCATGTCAATACGCTGAAGAAAAAGATTACCCAGATGATCATGCAGTCGCCGATGAAAATAATCGTAATCCTAACAATGTTATGATTGCAGGAGGTAGTGTTATCATTAATCCGTTTGGCAAGATTTTGGCTGGTCCACTTCGGGGTGAAGAAGGCGTTCTGACGGCTGACTTGGATTTGGATGATATTCCGAGGGGAAAGTTTGATCTTGATGTTGTTGGGCATGGTGCTCGACCTGATAGTGAGTACTCGTACTTTATTTCATTTTGTGCGCATGCCAGGATGATGGACTTATATGAACTGTCTGCCTTCATTTTTCAGTCTTCAAGTTGCAATTTGTTGGAGCTTAGAAGACGTTGATTTTATCGGAGATATTCAGTAGCAGTATGTTATATATTGAATAAGGAGGCGGAACACTACCCACAATGAAAAGCGCTAGCACTATTATAGAAGCCGATGTTCAATTGTTTACAACTCTTCTAACCCCATCATTCAATTGGATACGGTGTACCTTTCACATAGTGAACAATATATTAACCTATAACAGATAAACCTCAGTGTCAACTAATTTTCTTAAGAAGAGAACGCTTGCTTGCAAATAGGAGCACAACTCCATAGAAGATAGAAATCCAGCAATGCAGGAGAACTGGTGGCGGTACTCTTAGCAAAAATACACATGTTAAAGATCATGAGCTACTCGATGCTTGTAACAAAGGGACTCACCTCAAACCTCCAAAAACGGGAAGACGAAAGATGGATTAAGATGATTCAGAACCACCAAGACCTCTTCAAAGCAATTGCGGAAAAGTTAAGAGGGAGAACTGTGAGACTCTTATCAGACGGGTGAAAGGTCGTAATGGAACAATAGGAAACGAAAACGCGGGTGACAATGAAAACAGAGGAGCAGAATAGATAGAAGAAATTTGACACTAGCGCTGATGACGAGGACAAAGACTCGGAAGGGTTTGTTACCTTCTTTCCACCATGACTAGATAGTGGCCAACGTCCTCAGAATTTTCACCGCAGGAACAATCTGCCATGATAAAACTTTGGATGCGAGATTGATGCCAAATGAAGTCGAAGAAGTTCAGCTGAAGACAGACAGATCTTGCTTCAACGTTCAACAACGGCCATGGAAATGTGAGAGCAGGCTGCAGGTAGAAATTTCCTTTGGTGGAAAATAACCCACCAGCAGTAAGGCTACCTGGATTCAGAAATATATCTCAGTCGAACCAACAGGAGAACTGGTAGGAATTAAAGAAGCAACAAGAATGGAGCCTAGTGACATTGAAATGTTGATATAGACAGATTCAAGATAGACAATTGATATGATCACAAGACACACAAATGAAATGAAGATAAAGGCTTTGTCGGGATTAAAAAAATGCAGAGGTATACAAGGTGATCATCGCCCAAGGCAGCCCAACTATACCAGAGAAAATCTGCAGCACGACAGAAATAAGTAAAAGGACATCAAGGAGACCCACTAAACGAGGGCGCAGATTAAAAAGGCCAATGAAAGGCATATAAGAGGGATCCCCACCAAGTGAACATCGGAATCCCGGGGACTTTGAAGCCGTCAGGATGCAAATACTGGCATATCAAGCGATAACGAGACACTAATAAAAACTCCACGAAAATAGAACCAAGACAGACAACACATAGAGAAGATTCAATACGCCGTCGAAGAGCAATTTGTTAACGCACTAATGGTAGACGAAATCTGGATATCTGTGAGATCAAAAGATACGTCCAGAGAAACGCGAGACTTCCTCTGGAGAGCTATAAATGATGCATACATGATGAGCTCCCAATAGTAAGAAGAAGGGACGATCGACGAAATGCAAGAAATGAGTAGATGTAAAACCTGTAACGGAAACGATGAAGCACGTCTTGACAGAATGCGAAGCTCCCAGACAAGGCTGATTTGGAAACTGGCAAAAGATGTCATAGAACCGGTTTTGACTCGTAGACCGCAACAACTGGAAATATCTTTGGCTGTGGATCAATTAAGTATAAGAGAGGTAGAAAAAAAGAGTGGACCATTTGCACGGGACTGTTCTGTCGGGATCTGCACATTTGTGGGAATTAAAATGTCGAAGGGTAATCGAAAAAGCTGGAATACCACAGACTGATCGAGAGGTCTATGAAGGAACGATTATCTTCCCTTCCGCGGTCGGTGGGGGAGACTAGAGATTTATAAAAAATATTCTACAATGATAAACAACAGATTAGACCCCGACAAACGACTCAAGAATAAAAACAAATACAAGATGAAACTTGGAGACCAATACTCGCCAAGGAAATACAAAAAGGACTACCACACGAGTGGGTGACAAACAGAGGGATTTCAGTGAGTAGTGAGCGGCCGTGAGGTAGGACTGGACCAAGGATGGTCGTCTCGAAGTCTCACACTGTCTTGGTAAAATCGTCGTGCGTAAATGCATTTCCTCTCGGGGAACGGGGTTAAAATCCCCATTCCAGGCGGACTTCACCGGGCTAACCATGTTAGTGGCGGTGAAGTATCGGTCATCCAAAATATCATTTGCTCGCAGGATGTAAATGGTGTACTAGTGTCGATAGAAGGCTGCTCGTATTCTTGTCTTAGACGTCGAGAATGCAGAAGTTCTGATGTTGTATCACAAGACCAAGTGAGAGCGAATAAGTGCCTGCGCAAGACAAACGTGCCAGAGAGTAGAGTGGATGTCGGTGCGATCGCGAGTCGGTACCATTATTGGAGGTGATGGATTCTAAAGATGCGTTAGAAGAATCAAACGAGTCCAGGTAAAGGAAAAGGTTAGAAGATCGAAAACTCAACATTCACTTCAAACGTAGATCTCAAAGCTTGACGATTCACAGAATGAAATCTACAGGCCACTCACACGCTGCGACGTTGTATGCGGTGAACGTTTGGAGCAGTTCCCATCGCAACGGCAGCTGTCAGCGACTCAGTGTTTTGGAGGGAAAAAATCGTCTCAAGAATAGCAAACGATAAGGATGTTGGTCCATATATGTTCTGTAACATAACAGAAGCTATGTTATCGATGGCATCATAGGATATTGAATATTCCCGCTCACAAATTCATGAATGCTTGGAGCCTCACGGCACGTGGTGAATAGCGTTTCATTGGCCATGAGTTGTTCTGCCGCTGTTTGCCTCGTCTTGAGCGAACGTTATGAAAGTTTACGACCCCAGATTTGGTCTGCGCAGTTCCAGAACCAGGTCGAAAGTACGGTATTCGCATTTCCATTGCCAATGCTGAATTGTTATGAGAATACTTGCTAGAAGTTGAGCTGAATCCCATGGCCATGGTTGACAGATGCATGCAAAGCAAACGCGGTCGTGAAATCTTCTTGTACAGAGACGGTGGCGGCAGTGTGCCTGTGGCTTTCAATCTGTCGCTTCACAACCGGAATTTTGAGTGTTTGAAGCCGATTTGCAGTCTAAAACCGACTGCGATGTACGTGAGGTCGCATTGAAGAGCATCCCGGGATTGCGAGGAGAGTATCAAATAGCGAGGCGATACGGGGACCGTACTGTTCAGAGTCAAAAGAGAAACCAGGCTGAGCGACGACTCGAGACCAGCCCAAAAGGGACAGAGCACGTGGCGGATAAGTTGTGCGTCAGAGGTTGGGCCTTCATTTCGTCTGGACTTCATCCCACCCGTCTCTGTGAGCTGCTCACCTTTCGCTCTTTTTCCCCGACCACTATCCATGGCGCTGCTGGGACTCTTTCACAAGAAGGACAAGCAGAAATCTTCGAGGTCAAACACTCCTTCAAAGGCAGAAACCAGCGCCGCCTCTGTCTCAGACGCGACCTCCATAGCAGAGACTGAGTACGTCTCTGTTAACCATTCAACGGCACCATATTCTTCACACAATGGCTTTTATAACGGCCCTGCTGCTGCTTCCACATCTACAAGCAAGCTGAATTTTGGTTTCAGTCGAAAGAAGTCCATCCCCCAGATCAACATCGACGATTTGCCAGCCTTCCGACCCCCTCAAATCCCCTACTCTCCTACTTCACGCTCCGAAGCAAATGTCAATCAGATTCGACCTCCTCCTTCCAAAGCATCTCTGTTCGGGGGCTACGCAGAGTCTGACGGTGCGCTTTCAACGAGATCACTGCCCACCAAACCCATTTCCCATTCCCGCTCCAATTCCCAAGAGACAAACATTACCGATGTTCCCGCCTCAACTTCGAACCACAACTCTGCGAAAAAGTCTGGTGGCTTGTTCGCGTGGGCACACAGGGATCGCAAAAAGTCCAAGCCCTCGGAACCTCTTCCTGAACTCAAAGTCGACTTAGGATCGGACTCCTTCAACCTCAGGTCGTTCCGGCACATTGGAGCCGAGTCTCCTCACTCTATTGACGTCCCACGACCGACTTCTTCGCTATCACCTACTTACATGACCCCTCCTGCCAGGCCACGTCCGAGAGAAAACAGCGTCAATTCAGATTCATCGCAGCGTGTTTCTGTTGCTGCATTTAGGGAGATGGCTGCGCGTACCCGAAATAACACACCCTCCCCGTCGCTACGGCCTCCGTCAAGTGTTGATCTATCAAGTCCTTCTCATCTTCGCCCTCCTCTGACAACAAGACCTGGACAGACTCGCAATTCAACAGCTCGTGCATTGAGCTCTGCCACTTCTTCTGACAGTTCTGAATCCGAAGAATCTGAATCAGATGACTCCACAGGTTCTGCTACATTGAGACCGAACCGGGACAACACCATCACTAAACGGAGCACCAAGGCATCGACCGAGTTAGGCCATCGTACAACTCGGACGACGCCTTCACCCGGACAATCGAGACCACGTTTGAGCGTTGGGCAGTCTGACAGTGCGCAAATAGGACGCGGGAATGGCAACCAAGTTATGTCGCGTCCTCGAGCTTCCGCGTCAACTTCGGCTTTGCATCCCAATGCCGCTGCAAAACGAGCATCTTTGCGGGCTGCATCGGCCACGCAACCTCCTTTACCAGGTGAGTCTTGCATTCAGAATATAGTTGTCAACAAATGCTTCGATTTCAATTACACTAAGCTCACCTTGTGGTTTCTCAGTTGTCGCTCCTTCTCGAAGGAAAACAGCTGACAGTGATTCAGATGCGTCGACGAGCTCAGACTCTGAAGATTCCGATGATGCCCCATTGGCCAAGTTTGTCACTCCAAGACGGCCCGGTAGTTCCGCCTCCAACGCGACGACTTCATCCCGCCCTCGAGCCCCTAGCAAACCGCTGATTGACATCACCGCTATGACCACACCCCCCATTCCCTCCTTAACATCATCGCCTTCCGACCAGTCACCATCTCCCCCTGAAAAAGAAAAGGAGGAGAAGACGAGACCGACGCATTCTTCCAAGCCCAGTCTGGGTGACCGATTGGCGCGTCTCGCTCAAAACGTGAATACTAAGTCGATTGAGAATCTTTCAGACGTTTCACCTATAGGGAGAAGGTCATTGGACGCACGACCCATGTTGGAACCTGAGAGGGAGAGAGGAAGGACACCTCCTAGTAGAAGTCAAACCGCGCCTCTCGGAACACTTGATTCTTCTACCTCCTCACCGTTGGCGACTCTGAATATCAGCCCACCTTCGCCTTCTGCTGCTCGTAAAATCAATCGTCGCTCTTTATCTTCTCCAAACGCTGCTGTTTTCGATCTAACAGACACTACTCCCATCGTCCCAACACCTATCCGGGAACGGTCCCCTCCTCCTGCTTTCAGCGTGACCTCACGGCCTATATCAACATTCTCTCAATCATCAAAGGATGCTCTTACCTCCAACCAAAACACACCTCAGACTACTCACAGTTCTCCCCAAGACATTGCCCAGACACAACCGCAGCATACACATACAAGTTCTTCAACCTCAGCTAGTACAATACGAGTTGTTACCTCTCCTCCCTCGTCGCCTCCGGCAGTTCGTTTATCTCATGCTCTTCACCAGCCTTCTTCTCCTGCTGCCGCCTCTTTCATGTCAACCTCTTCTAGTGGTGCTACACTCACTGTCCCCGGTGCTTCCGAACCCATACTCCGAAATCCACCTCCTCGCTCTTCCTCTCGCCAAAGTACCTTGGTGCCCAACAGCGGGGCAAAACCTACCGATGGTTTCACAGGTGGAGGCTTACTGTCGACACCTGCTGCTGACCCCGCTACTCACAAGAAGCCTGAAATGCCTTCATATGCTCGAGGTGGAATGTCGAATTCTCCACCTTCCCAAACACGAAATGGAAGAACACGGTCATCGACTATGGAACCCAAATTGGAATCCCATCCTCATCGTTATGCAGAATCCCTTGCGCCAAGTTCAGCCAGGAAGGCGTCCAATGTGGAAACGATGAGTACCAAGACGGTCCCTACACCTCCTCGAATATCCACATCATCTGTGACAACTACACCTCCGTCATCCACTTCACGACCTCGTTCCTCCACCGTGAACCATATTCCTTCGCCCAGCAGTGGACTTCCACCTCCCAAACCATTTGCTACTAAGAGTGCTATGAGAGGGAATAGTCCCGCTAGTTCAACTGGAGATTCGAGTAGTGGCAGGACACCTTTGACCCCTGCTGATGGTAGTGACATTGGACATAACGGAAAGCATGGAGGATCGAGTGGTGTGAGTGTCAGTGGAAGTAGTGGACTTAGCCATCCCGCTTCTGCTATATCCAGGAAGAAAGCACCTGGAGAGGGACATAGGAAGAGGCCCAGTGTCACATTTGATGACGTGTCAGATAAGGAGATGCGCAATGATGAGGAGAGGAGGAAAGAGAGGCGGCGCAGTGAGGCCAAGGCTGCTATCGAGGTGCGTACATATATTACGTCTGTTTCGTTCGGCTTTGGATGTGTTGATCGTATCATTTGTAGCTTGGCAAAGTTGTCAATGGCCAGATATCATTGGATGATGACGACGAAGATGAGGATGCACCTTTGAATCCCTCAATGGGTCCTCGTATGAGTATGGCCAATCCAATGATGAACTTCACACCTGCTACTCCAATCGCTTGGCGCCCACCTTCAAGCGTTATGGGTTCACCCATGTCGGCTCAATCATTCTCCATGTTTCCAATGCCACCTCCGAATGCGGATCCAGCTTTCCTGGTAGCTCACCAACAAGCCATGATGGTAGCAAAGCAAGCTTATCAGTATGCTGTTGCTCAACAGGCTATGGCTCAGGCAAACGAAGAATGGGAGAGGGGATCAACCGCTACCAGTGCGTACGGGGGTTTCGGTGGCGGGATGGGCATGGGTGGTATGGGAGGCATGAACATGAATCCTATGGGAATGCCTATGGGAGGTATGTTTGGTAACCCTTACGCTATGGGTATGCAGGGATGGCCAGGAGCTGGTATGATGTTCCCCTCGAGTGCACAGTCGATGTACGCGGGAAGTGTCATCGGAGGAAGTGAGATGAACTTCGGTGGTGGTGGTGGAGGAGGAGGAGGCTGGGGTTCGAAGAGCGAGTATGGTGGACCTACCTCGAATCGAAATTCGGCGATGTTACGACAACGACAAGAGAGTCATGCACCGTCTAGTCAATCTATTGTTGGTGGTGCATCATCATCGCAACAACAGAATAGGCCAGGTCCAAGACCACGTACGAAGACAGCTCCTTCTTCGAGGCAGGCACCACCACCTTCAAGTTGGAAGGCATCACCACAGAGGCCATTATAGTTTCCTTTAGTCGGTGTTTAGATCTTTAGGTCTTGTCTATGAGGTTTAACCACTGGACAGGAAAGCGGGAGGTTCTTGTATAATTTGTTCGACTATATTCCTATTCTATTCGATATCATAGGATTGATTGCGCATCATCAAACGTTCCCTAATCGTCTCTCTCTCTATCCTTCTGTTGCATTTCTTCTATCCTTGACCACTGCATTACTTTTCTTGTTTCTCTCTACACGTTTTCTCCTCATTTTTTCCCCTACCTTTATTCCATCATGATAGTATCGGCACACATTCCACTCTTTGTCTATATTTCCACAGTACCTTTTCTCATCCATGCATGGACCCTAACGAACTCCATTCATCTCATTTATTTTGACATTTGTGGTATATTTACCTTGTACATCGCGTACGTAGTAAAAGGTATCGTTCATCATTTCTCTCGTTATTACATTGGGGTTTCTGTACCTGTAGTACACAATCCGGAATTCATACTCTACGTACCTTCAAATCTTCTCCTCCACGGCGGATGTACACATATGTCGTATGGAGAGTACTGAACACACACTTGCGAAATATTCGAAGTAACATGCATGCGCATAAAATGAATTGAAAGAATTAGTTAAATACATTTGAGCAAACCTAAAACTTGAATGTAGAACTTGGAAAAACCATTAGACTAACGAGATATACGATTGAGCAGGTATAGAAACAAAGGAGGGAACGGAGAGATCTACGTCTGAGAAAGTCTATCATTGGTTGATACATATTTGAAAGATGCAGCAGGTAGTGTTCGAGACATGCGACAAAGTCGTGAAGGCATTGGCTTGCATTGGACAATGAGGCTTTAAGCAGAAGCCATCACAACTTCGGAAGTTTCGTGTTCAAGGATCTCCCGTTCCGACTCCCTAGAATAAGAAAAGCGAGCACTATATGAGTGATACTTAAATGGCAATGAAGTAAGCTTGGAAAAACGCACACAGGTTCATTGGTATTGGAGATATTCGACGCCTCGGATACTTCTACTTTGGCCTGTAGCTTTTCATCTCCCATAGGGTCAGATGAGGATGAAGTTGAGTCTGTCTTTACTCTTGTTCCGTCCGGTGCGATTCCGCATACCCTGTCATAAACATCGCGTTAGCAGCGTGTCCAAGGGTGAGGTGTGTTTTAGAGGATAAGTGACCATGGTATTACTTACGAGACAATCTGTTTCCAATATTCTTCAGGGTCAAATTCAAATTCGTAGTCGCCGCCCAAATCAGCATCGAGTTGTTCTTTAGGAATGAGTTCGGTTAAGTCGGGATTAAAGCGAATCTAGAAGAGAAAGGATGAAAGTTTAGATGGTGAGCGTTTCTGTGCAGAGGTTCTCATCAAAGATGGGGTGTTAGGCCTTAAGCTTTGTTTATGGCGTAGACATTCCTTTGGAACGTACATGTAGGATAAGAATAAGATGTAAGTACCTTGTCTCGGGTAACTGGGTCCAAGAAGGGTGAAATGCCCTTATAGAAGAAGTTTAGCAGCATTGGAAGGTTGACTACAAGTCCACGACCGAGCGTTTCCACATAATGATTTTGTAAGATGTTAAGGACCTGTCAGGTACAAGACAAGCAAACGTTTTATGATCGGAGTTTCAGGTTTACCTAAAGGAATACGGGACGTACTTTCCGAGCGGTTGAGATGGACGGGTTGGTTCGGAGGGTAGTTGTCTTGTAGTCGATGAGAATGACAAGGGATTCGACACCCGGAGGCATCAAGTCTTTCGCTCGCTCTCTGGCGGAGGGAATAGAATTGAATTCGATATATGGCGGAGCGAAGAGAACAACAACTCACAAACACCATACTAAATGGCGCAATTGCCTAGGACTCGTTTCGGTGTTTTGACGACCCGGACGCATGTAAATGATAGGACGACCATCCTTGTCAAATCCGTTGATGATGCTGTGAATCTTAGGTCAGAGGGGGAGCAATATTGAATATTAGAATCGGAACATACATCTTGCCACCCTCGTCCTCAATCTTGACCTGCACGATGATTCAGTAAGCAGCCACAACATTTGAGTTGCACAGAGGGAACCTCACCTCTTCAGGAGGAGTCAGATCTGGTTTAAACTCTCGTCTCCATTCCAGTGTATGCTTAATTCGCTTTTGAGCATCCTCGAACTTCCACTTCGCGGCGCGCATGTATCTCGGCATGGTATCCGGCTTATTCAACCATCGAAGCTCCCAAGGATAGTACGGGTCGGTTTCTGGCAGCATGATACTGCGAGCATACTAAATTTGGTGAGATAGGTTAGAGGTATTGCTGTGAACCGAGAAGAAAATATGCCGTCCGCACCTCGCCGAGAGCTTCTATTTGTTTCTTTTGCTCATCAGTGTAATGCCGCTCTGGCACTACTGTGCTTGGAGCTGGAGTCGTTAAGATTTTGTTAGTCGGGGCCATCAGTTGAGGTGGATGTGGTGGTGAAAGGTGGAAAAGATGTTCGATATCTCGGCGGCATGCGCGAGGAGGACATGATTCAGATAATTGGTTGACATACCCGAGTTTACTCATCGACGCAAGTCCTTCGGCAACAATTCGGAGATCAAAGCGGACTTTCAAGCGGACTAACCGTCTTGGACAGGCGCGATTCTATCACGTGCAGACTTGACTTCGAACTTTTCGCCTTCGGTTGCATGAGTTGAACGTTCTTTGCTACTCACTCCACGTCCTTTCTTACCACCATCATGCATCTCATGTACACTTTGGATGAGAATGGGAACCGAATCTATACATTAAAGGTGTGTTCAATTCAGTTTTCCCTTCCGAAAAATGACACTAAACCATGCATTAGAAAATCACGGACAGTGGCAAAATCACCAAGTCGGCGCATCCTGGTATGTAGGAGCAACGTTGGTCTCAGAATTCAGTCCCTTACTCGCAACGTTTCAGCTCGTTTTTCTCCCGATGACAAGTTTTCACGTCACCGAGTGACAATCAAAAAGCGCTATGGCATTCTCTTAACCCAGCTACCAGCCAAACCCATGTAAACTGGTCACGCTTGTGCTGCTACAAAACCTTCAAACCATCGCGGTTTTCAGACAGATTTGATTTGGATTTCAGGGTTTACCTTGCTGTATCTGTGCTTGTCGGAACCCTGCCCTGGATATGTGCTGTTCGAGTTGTATGTTGTGGTCAACGTGTTGAGATACAAGCGCAATGAAAATACGAACAGGTTGTGCTACTATGGTTGTATACATTCCCCCAGTGTAATATTTTTGTCGTCAACATAGCTTCGAGTTTCGCGACCGCTCGATTCCGTCGTACCTGCAAGACCGAGGGGATTTCTCGCCGTTTATCTATAAATTCGTTGACACTGCCACAAAGCTTCATACTGAATCTTCGTTAAGAGTTCTATGCAGTATGGAATTGAGCTCGAGGTAGAAGGACGACTATGGTTCGATACAGCTCGTAAAGTCGTAAACAGCAGTAATACTACTGGCCAATATAATTTGTATTGAGATTAGAAAGATTTTGTTACTTTGCATATAAGGAGATAATAATAGATCAATAACAACCTTTCTCTGGACGCCACCTCCCACGCGGCGATACTAGACTCCCTCGCCTTTCCCTGACTGCTGCTCATCATCCTTTTTCTCTCTTAACGACCCTCTCCCTCGAAACTACACTCGCTACTTCTGGGCGACGTGCATGCGTTGACCGCCCACACTCACTATGGACTCTCGCAGCCAACGTCCACCACGCTCAGCTCGTCCACCAAATTCTCAGGCTCCCCCAAACTACCAGCAACAACCTCTCGATACTCCATTTACCCCACCTGACAGAGGGATATCTTTCCAGAACACAGAACGGGGTGACCGACAAGCACCTCTCGACCAATCTCGACAAAGAGGATATTCTGCATATCAACCAACATCACCGAGTCAACCTGATGCTACTTTCTTAGAGTCTGGCGGTTACGCAGATGGTAGAGTTGGGAGGAAGAAGAGTCTGGTCAAACCTGACAGAGAAAAGATCGATCCTGGTCATAGACAATGGCATTATCGTAATCATGCTGCGCAACTGCAGAGCGACGGAGGACATGTCGATCTTTTACCATCAGGTGCGCGGCCTCTATTGCTATTTCTGTATTCCTTCGCTTTAGCAGTTTCTCTATATCCACAGGTACGGGAAACGTCGCCAACCGAGGAAACCTGAGGCGTGGGCGGTCTCTGCTAGGGCGTGAAGAAGATGTCCATGAGTCTGGACTCGCCATCTTCAAACGTGGAGCTACCTTACGCAGGAAGAAAACAGCGTCTTCTGCTGGTCAACCCTTGGATCCTACATCTAAGCCAAAGTCAAAGGGTTGTCTGGGAGATATAGGACCAGGACCTAAGGATGCATGGTTCATCTACTGCTATATTCTAACAATCCTTACACCACCCCCCATTTTACGCGCTTGTGGTACGTGGATTTTGTTGCCGCAGATGACCGATTTGGTTTCATTCCCTCTTCATAGGTATCCGAACTCCGGAGCAGCAGCGTGCATGGCGAGAGAAGATTGGACTTCTTTTTATTATCGCTTGCTTAATGGCTGCTGTTGGTTTCTTGACTTTCGGATTCACTGAGACTGTTTGTGGCACTCCGGCAAAGCGGTTCCCATCGGGACAAATACAGAACGCGTCTGTGATCATTCATGGCTACGATTACGATCTTTCCAACTTCCATCATCCTAAAGTTGGTCCTTTCAATGGACAGGACAATCCTTTGTTCCAGGGCGGTTGGAATGCTGCATCGAACGATATCTCTTTCATGTTCCAGATCACCAACCAGAATTGCAAACCCTACATCACAAAAGCAGGAAATTCCAGTATAACTGGTGACCACGGCAATTTGGATTGGTACTTCCCATGCAACATCTATAACCAATTTGGCACTTCTCCCATTAATTTCACCGCATACGATTCTGGCACGAATTGCCACATTCAGTCGCAGGCGAGAACACAACTTGCATCAATGACACCACAAGGCCAGGTTTCTTATAGCTGGAATGATGTACGAAATAGAGGTCGCAATCTAGCTGTTTTCGAATCGTAAGTGTTTGCGCGTCTTAACTAGACATGACATATTCATTTACTATTCAACACTATATAGCACTGTGCTTGATCTCGACTTGCTCAATTGGCTCAGCAAGGCCGAGGTTCAATACCCTCCTCTTTGGGACAGGCTCATGCACGGTGATGGCACCTTCAACACCAAAGATCTTTCTATGTATTTTTTGAGAACAAATCAACGCGCAATGGGACGTTGTCTCCAAGACATCATTACCGTTGGTTTCATTGATACAAACAGTATCGGATGCGTTGCTTCACAGGTCGTGTTGTATGTCTCTTTGGTCTTCATCATCGGTGTCGTCGGCATTCGTTTCGTCATGGCCGTCATGTTCGCATGGTTCTTTTCATGGAAGCTTGGTAACTTCAAACAAGAATCTTATCATCAACGTATGCAGCGCGCGGAGGAGATCGAAAACTGGACTGGAGACATCTACCGTCCTGCTCCTAGCCAATACCGACCTAATGTACAGAAGAACGGTTTACACAAGGCACACAGGAAGACATTCTTGCCGAGCACTTCTCGGTTCACTCCTAACGAGAATGTTCTGAAGGGTGTCGGTGTTGGTGGTCGGCCTACAACTGCGTATGGCATGCTGGAACCTATGCCATACAAACGAAGTGGAACTTCAAGTATCTATGGCTCTGCTAGCGGAAAGAGTATTTCCAAGATCTCCCCTCCCGATACACCGTACCGCCAGTCTCGCAGTTCGACCTCTCTAGGTGAAGGTAATACGCCGATGTTCCCCGACAACCCATGTCCCTTCCCCCTTCATAACGTCGTTCCTCAGCCACCTCCTGATTTCGAACCTTTCAATTACCCGCTTGCCCACACCATATGTCTTGTCACTGCATATTCCGAATCCGTCGAAGGTTTGAGGACAACGTTAGACTCTCTGGCAACTACCGACTATCCTAACAGCCATAAGATGATATTGATTATCGCGGATGGAATGGTAAAGGGTGCGGGTAACGACCTGACAACTCCAGAAATCTGTCTTACAATGATGAAGGAGTTCGTCATCCCTCCAAACGAGGTTGAGGCACACTCTTATGTAGCCATTGCTGATGGACACAAACGACATAACATGGCCAAGGTTTATGCTGGGTTCTATGGCTATGATGATAGGACGGTGGAGAAATCTAAGCAGCAACGCGTCCCGGTGGTCTTGGTCGCAAAGTGCGGTAACCCTCTCGAGGCCAACGATGCTAAGCCTGGTAACCGTGGTAAACGTGACAGTCAGATTGTGCTCATGGCCTTCCTTCAGAAGGTTATGTTTGACGAGCGTATGACGACATTCGAATACGAGTTCTTCAACTCTATTTGGAGAGTCACTGGGATTAGTCCGGATCGCTACGAACTGGTGCTTTGTGTTGATGCTGATACGAAGGTCTTCCCTGATTCACTAAGCAGAATGGTCTCTTGCTTTGTTAGTGACTACGAGATTATGGGCCTTTGCGGTGAGACTAAGATCGCCAACAAGGCTGAAACATGGGTCACTATGATTCAAGGTATGTGAGGAGCTTCATCCAAACTTGTCGTTGTGCTGAGAATTTCAACAGTGTTCGAGTACTATATCTCTCATCACATGACGAAAGCCTTCGAATCGATGTTTGGTGGTGTCACTTGTCTTCCAGGTTGTTTCAGTATGTACCGCATCAAGGCTCCTAAAGGCGACTCTGGTTACTGGGTTCCTATTCTCGCCAATCCCGATATTGTCGAGCACTACTCGGAGAACGTCGTTGATACACTGCACAAGAAGAACTTATTGCTTCTCGGAGAGGATCGTTACTTGACAACTCTGATGTTGAAGACCTTCCCCAAGCGTAAGAACGTTTTCTGCCCTCAAGCTGTCTGTAAGACTGTTGTGCCAGATACGTTCAGCGTCTTGCTCTCTCAACGTCGTCGTTGGATTAACTCTACCATTCACAACCTTGCCGAACTTCTATTGGTCCGTGATCTTTGTGGTACTTTCTGCTTCTCTATGCAGTTTGTCGTTGGCATGGAATTGGCTGGTACTCTAGTCTTGCCTGCGGCCATCTCTTTCACGCTGTATCTTGTCATCGTCTCCATCATTCCTGGAGGTACCAATACTACCATCCCGCTCATCTTGCTTGCCATCGTGCTAGGTCTTCCTGGTGTCTTGATCGTCATTACATCCCGCAAGGTTGCCTATATTGGTTGGATGTTGGTGTATTTGCTCTCATTGCCCATCTGGAACGGTATCCTACCCGCGTATTCCTTCTGGCATTTTGATGACTTCTCTTGGGGTCAAACTCGACAAATCTCCGGTGGTGGAAAGGAAGATAACCATGGTGATAAGGAAGGAGAATTCGATTCTTCTCATATCGTCATGAAACGCTGGGCTGAGTTTGAGCGTGAAAGGCGATGGAAGAACGGTACTCAATCAAGAGACTCAACTTATTCTCCTAGATCGCATTCTCCCAAACGGTATGTAGTTTCCCTTCATTCGATGTTTCGTGTTGGCATTGACGTTTAATGATATAGTCCTGAAAGTAACCGGTACTCCATGGTCTCGACCGCTGATACTCATCCCCTGCCACCTCCTCCTCAACAGTTCGACTCTAGTACATATGAATCATCTTACGCGACGTCCAATCAACGGCCACGACACGACAGCAATCAACTGTTGATGTTACCGGCACCTCTATCAGTTTCACAACAACGTCCTGGTACTACCACCAGCGCCGCTACGTTCGATCGAAGCAGTGAGGATGGATATGCGTCTGATATTGGTTCTCAACAGAGGCTTGTTCCCAGTCCGCAATCCGACCCGTATGGGTACCCCGACGATTACGAAAGTGGTCGTTATTCACAGCAACAACAATCGCCCTTCGAAGCCCGAGTTTCTCGGACAGCAGGTGCCAATAGTGGTGTTCTTCGACAATCCACTGCCACACAATATGCCGTTGAAACCGCTAATCCGTATGGCTTCCCACAAGCGCAGTCTGCAGGATACGATGGGCATATCCCCTTCACCTCCGAACCTGACGAACTTCCTGGTGTGCCCGCACCCGCCGCCCCTCCTCAGCCATCTCGCAGCCGTAGTAGAGGAATCAGCTTGGCCGATAACGGTCCAGTTCCTGGGCCAGAGGGTGTAAGAAGAGTATCGAGACAGACAAGAAGACCTACATCCCAAGTACCACAACAAAACCGGTACTCCCGGTCATCACCTTCACCTTACGGCAACTTGCCACCAGGCGCTGCTCCTCCACAGCAGGGCTATGGATATTAAAGGACCACTGTACTGTATGGTATGTCCTATTATCTGCCATGTGTGCATTCTTTATGGACTTTTTCTTTTTCCCTCTTGATTCTTCTCGTGCATCCCGAATTCTCGTATGGACTTAATTAGCATCTTTCTTTTTCTCTTCCTCCTCCATACATCCAATTAACTACGTATATACAATTTGACTTTGTTACTTAGTAGTAAGAGCGTAGGTAGTACCGTCGATGACTCTGGAATCTCTCATCTCTCATCTCCTTCATCCCATCCCCGTATCGCTTTATTACTACTCCTTCCATGACGACGATGATTACTTTCCTTTTACCTGTGACCCAACGCAAAGCTGCACCTCTTATGACTTTAACACCTTCCATTCACGACCGCTCTCGCGAACAACCTTTGGACCTATTTCATGATTGTCCTCCAAGTTTTGTTCCCTTTCTCTTTATTCCATTCTCATGATACCTCCCACCTGATGCTGGTTCTTCGCATCCAGACTATTCATTCCGCAGTTTGCATGTATCTATCATAGTTTACAATAGTAGTACCATTTACGCATCACATTCCAACTGCATAATGAGGGAGCAACTGAAATCAACATTGAAAGGTGATTCTACACAACCCATTTCCTCAGGATTTTCTCCAGGACATCAAATGTGTTTCCCGAAATTCCCCAAGTTTCACCGTCCCGTTCTCCCCAGACTTGTCCGTCCCAAATCTTCCCAAACTCCAGCATCTTCGTCCCAAATTCTGTTGCATTATACTCTCCTCCGGTCTGCTTCAGTTTGACCAAATAGTCACTCCAATCTTTCCATCTCGGGGCATAATATTCCTTGACTAGACCAGACCATTGCTTTGAAGCATAGTCACTGATTTCTCCATCGGGTCCCCAGAGTGTTAATTGATTTCGAGCTGAATATTCAAGATACCTGGTGTAATTCGACGATTTAGAATGAGACCATTGCTTGGCGTCAGAAATCCATGTGCTGAGAAGGAAGTTCTCGTTTGTGTTTAGTAAAGAATCCAGGTCGAGAAGGAGATCGACCATCCGACTTCCTATTGCTGATACTTCATTTGCGGAGGAAGAGTTGTATGCTTTGAGTATGGAGGAATACAGGTCATTGAAACGGTTAGACAGAATCTGTCGTGTTATGTCGACGATGTCGTACTGGAATTCAGGAACTTTGTCAAGGTCATGCGTTGAATTCGGAGCTTGCAGGAGGAGCTTCAGGGCAGGGACGAGTGTGGTGTTGGTGTTGTACGAGATTTTCGTCGAGATGAGACCTAAAGAACATAGATTTTGAGCGTTTGAAATGCATCGCCTATTTGACTCTTACCCTCGACATCCAGTAATCCTGTGAGCGAAGGTGTTACCTCCAGGATGCCTTTACCAGCAGCCAGAGTGCCCAAATCCTTATCCTCAAACACAGTCGTGCTCAGGATTTTCCACGCATCCAGAGCTTCTTTCGCAGTCTCGTTTACACCTTTCACATGATACCTCCTTTTCACCCAACTATCTATATATGCACCAACATTCAACTCTCCGGGACTCTTCCAAGCCCAGTCCAGTAAAAGATCGAAAGTGATCTCATTCCCTGTCATTCCCTCCATTGTTAAACCGACACCCTGCATCCCACTTCCAGCAGTTTGCAAGGCCTGAGTAGGAGCGTTGATCAATGCTTCCAAATCGGCAGTCATGCCCATCGATCCTCCTAAACCATGCAATTCACACCATATCCAAGGGTTGCCGAAGTAATTCGACGTCCGATTCCATTGAGGTTGCGCTTCAGAGTACAAGTCCAATATCAGTCTTGATTGTGATGAAGAGTTTGAAGGGGAGGACTCGGATAGGTAGGCTCGAATACGATCCTCTGTCCAGAAACTGGATAATGCGAAGAATAACCATCCTTGCATTACCCAGATCGCATCTGGGTCCACTGATCGTAGGGAGGATAGAGTGCTGTTGGCAATGTTACTCAGGTAATCAAGGTCGCCATTCGATGGAGTGTTTTCATTGTATTGATCGAGAGTATAGTAATGTGTGACATTCCCATACGCAGCGAGTTGTTTCTGAAGGAAGGACTTTTGTAAAGTCGCGAAGAGAGGATCGAATGGTTGTAGAAAAGTGACGTTCGTGTATTGTGTCGGGAATCCATCCCATTGACTTCCGTTTATGATAGAAGCGTTAGGAAAGTGAGTTGGAAATGCCCTCGGGACGAATCCTGTGAACGCAGGCAGAATAGGTGTCATCCCCAGTTCTACAATTCTATTTACAATCTTCTTCGATAATTCGAATTGATCTTGAATCCATTCTATTGGAAGACCGTTCCCGCCCTGAAAACTTCCTTGAATATTCCCGAATCGATTCCAAGAGAGAAAAGCAGGATCGGAAAAGAATGTGGAGATTTCGGATTGCGAAAGCCCTGCTTCAAGGAATACTTGGTTCAGGATGTATTCGTAGCCGACCCATGAGAGAGGAACGTTGACGCCACGTAAAGCAAGCCAATCTAGGACAAGTTCCCACTTCTCGAAATCGTAAAATGCGGTGGTATATCCGAACGTGACGGTGTTGAAGAAATAACGAAATGGAACAGTTGCGTTTCCGGCGAGGCCTTCAGGTCCTACTGAAGGAAGGCGAGTTGGGAGCGCAGATAAACGAGAACCCGTAAGCCAGATATCGACGTTGGTGACTTCGGAAAGATATCTGGTAAGGAATGTCAATCATGGTTCAGAATCACTGGGGGAGGGGGGGATAGAGTTATGTAATGATTCGCTACATAGTCTGAACATATTCCAGACAGAATGACATGTCTAGTGCATGTTTTCTACAATGCTTTCTTTGCTCAACGAACAAAGAAAACGTTGTATTCTCATCAATGTTTCCCTTCAAAACATGCACTTTGTGGACCGACATGTCCAGAGCACGTTCTGCCTATGTAATCCGCCATTACATTCCTCAATCCCCACTGTGAATAAATAGGAAGATATTCACGTGTATAGACCTCGAGTGCAGGCAATAGTTGTCGTACAACCGACAGTAATTCCTCCCGGCTTCCCAGGAGTATCGGAGACGACGAAAGTATCACCCTCCCCTGTTATCGCTGTGAAAGAAAAATCCTCGGAGTGCGCAGGTGCTCGACGCTTAACGAGGGCATGAAGACCATTGAATTGCGCCGCTCTACTCAGCACGACGAACGCTAAGCTTGCTATGACTGCACGGGCTATTGTGATCATTGTGTTTGGGCAAAGGGCGTTGATTACATCTCCTTGGACTTCACATTATATGTAGCATGGCTAATAGGCGTTATAACATTGATGTCTTTCTGATATAGGTGGTCTGGTGGCCTAAAAGCGACGGAGATCAGTGACTAGTGATTGGAGAACACGCTTGCATGTGGAACTGAAACAAACTATCGGCAGAATGGAATGTATCGGACAGATATTGGTCCCCAGTCGAGCATCCATAATACATGTTTCCACACCATGATACAGTTTCGCTTTGAAACAGTCGAGAGGTAGGGAAGATGCGGATACCGTGACGTGACATGGCAAACCATTAATTAAGCGTGATGGTCGTGCGAAACAGTGGGAAAAAGCCGACCTTTCGCGTGACTTGTGACTAGTGACTACTATCCCCCCGACCTCTCCAAGTCTTTCTCTCTCACACAGCAATACTGCCAACTACTAGTCGCATATCTCTATCTCTTGTAACTTGAATAAACATTGGTATGTTAGACTACACAACAGTGACGTGTTATACTAATGCATGTCTCATGTTTTCAGATATATACCATTTCGCTACTCGATACTGTAGCATCACGCTAGGGGCCTGTCATGCCTCTAAGTCCCAACAGAAAGTTGGGCTGTGAACAAAACTTGTCGGGGGAAATTGCTAACACTGTCAAGTTTGTAGTTCCGAGGGTCTTTCCGCAAGAAATATTCGACCTCATCATCGATTTCTGTACCCTCCTTCCAGAAGAGGATATAGACGATGCAGGGTACTACGATAAGTCATGGATGATCTACAGGAGTCCCAGATGGAAAACTCTCCATGCTTTGAGCTTGACCTGCCGAGCATTCAATTTTCAGAGTCGCTCAAATCTATTCCCTATCATCCACATCTATCGGAAGCCTCATACATCTCGTTTGTATGACATTTTACGAGATTCTCCCCAACTAGGCTCTCAGACGCACACTCTAAGGGTCTTCAATCAAATCGACATTGATCGTGGCAGCGATAATCCGTCTATTCAATATGCTGACAAGATCAGTGTTAACAACATTCTCCACCGAGCCTCTCGAATTTTCCCAAATCTAAACACATTGGAGATATATGAGATATATCTCATATTTCATCCATCCTTTCCTGTCATAGGCCTCTCATTTGGATCAGTGACGCGGCTCGAATTGAGATTTTGTGTTTTTCAATCTTTCCAGGATCTTCGTCGGTTCATTTCCTCGTTTTTGTCGTTGGATTGGCTAGACTTGGATGATGTGCGATGTCTCTCTGAGGGTATCACTGGTCTGTCTCAACACAGTTTCTCCCGCTTTCCCCGATCCCGTGTACTCCGCATTGCTTACCTGTATCTCAATATGGAGGCGGACGATCTGAAGAACATGCTGATCTGGCTATCTTCCACTCGAACCTTGCATTCCTTGAAAGATGTGTCTCTGAGCCCCTTCTCTGAGACAAATCGGTCAGAAGTCTGCAATTTCATGCGAAATGCAAGTGAGGTAGATGGTGTTTCGCTTCGTTTCTTACATTTCAAACATCTTGGTATGTACATATCTTCATGCTCATCTGATTTTTTAGATGTGCTGAACATTCATTATCACAGTCGATCAACAGAGCTACCTCCCGTGGATTCATATACAGCAATTAACCATATACTGTCAATTTTCGGATTGCGACCAACTATCATCATCATTATCCTCTATACAAGACACGCGAAATCTCTCATATCTTTCATTGGTTTTCAGATGGACTGGAAGTTCAGAAAAATTTCCATTCCCTCAAGTTTACTCTACAAATGTGGATGTTTACGCACCATGGCATGCATTAGACAGCGTCCTCAATGGCGAGGCCTTCCAAAAAATCAGAGAAATAAATGTTGACATCACAACTATCGGTAAAAGAAATTGCATCTTGGAGGAGGACAATCAAGTAGCACTTCAGGAAGGGCGACGTCTTTTTCCGAAACTTTTCGATCGGGTCCACCGCAATGGAACGAAATTATTGCAGATTCAGTTCTGGATAAGTCATCCGGATTGAATATCTTCATCACCTTCCATCGTTCACATCTAAACGATCGACAGTCGTCGTCTCCCCTCTATCGTCAAATTCGCCGA
Organism: Abortiporus biennis; assembly: GCA_022606235.1. Taxonomy (NCBI): domain Eukaryota; kingdom Fungi; phylum Basidiomycota; class Agaricomycetes; order Polyporales; family Podoscyphaceae; genus Abortiporus; species Abortiporus biennis. The sequence continues at coordinate 392,169 of JABYQP010000017.1, forward strand.
CTTATCCAGGTTTTTCCCGAAACTCGCCAGATCCTATGTGTACTTGCACTGCGAGCGGAAATACTTTGAACATTGTATCACCAGATTTACCACCCGTCCGCTTCAATCATAAACCGAGTTCATCCATATCCCCTCTCGTCAAACTCTCACATCAAATAAACATTTCGCAACATTCTTGAATCGGTTTGTGAAACCGTGACCCAGTCAAGGCCGACGTCTCTCTCGCTCATCACTTTCTGTCTGACCCCGACTTTATTATTACATAGGAAAGCAAAAAACTATCACATTTGTCGTATCCTCGCTAGATATCCATCGAGGACAGAGGCCACATTACACTGCAAATTGTGAAGGACAAACCAATTCTTGTAAGATTAGATAAGATATTTCGCATGCGATTAGATTGACACACGGTTTCTATAGTTACCTCGTAAAATTGAACACAACATGTACTCCTACACTATAATACTTGCTCGCTGTGAACTGCGTCTGCGGTGTTGCTCAGTCTCAATTCCTAGTCCTCGCATGGAATTACTTATCATCATATCAGGCTCATACTAGTAAGTACCGATACCTGAAGTTAGTATCTTCATCATTTGCCATAAATGTGGAATGTTTCTCATCTGCTGACTTATATATACCTCTAGATAAAGCTGCTAAGCTCAAATATTACGGAACGTGTAGGATATCAGCTGGCCGTATAGCACGTTGGCATTCCACATGCATCCATCGGTTCATACCACCAAACATCAGAATTCTTTGGTTCCCAACGCCTAATTGACTGGAAACCTGAACGGGACTGATCAGTCTTCTAGCGATGCTATAAAGTAAACGAACATCAGAACAGGTTGTCCTGGATGTTCAGCATGCGGTGGATTTCGGTGTTTTTGCTCACTCTTCCGGGTATAGTCATCTCGAAGGACTCGGAGTTGAAGCTGGATGGTGTATACGCACTGGCCAAACGCCGTATACCCTCGCATGCGAAGGACTTCTCGTTCGAAGCCATAGATGGTGAAGGCGATACGTTCGTCGTTGCTGACAGCGGAGGCAAATCTGGTGGCATCACGGTCTCTTGCACAAGTGTTAGTGCATGTGCTCGTGGTCTTTACGCGTAGGTTGATAGTCGCTCGTCGGATACGAACATGGTGCTGAATATCCTCAAATTATGCTAGGTACTTGACAGGACATGGAAAGGTGAACATTTGGTGGACGGGTTCTCGACTTGATGAACTTCCTTCGCGATTACCACCAGTTCCAACACCTTTCAATGGAAGCGCAATCGTCCAGTATAGATATCACTTCAATACTGTGACATTCGGATACACCACTGCTTTCTGGTCTTTCGACAAATGGTCGCTTCTGCTGGACTGGATGGCTTTACGAGGCATAAATCTTCCTCTCGCATGGGTTGGATACGAAACTATCCTGATCCAAGTGTTCAAAGAAGCGGGACTTTCGGACACAGAAATCTCTACTTTCCTCTCTGACCCTGCGTTCTTACCATGGAACCGGTTTGGAAACCTACAGGGCAGCTTCGATGGAGGCTTGCCTATGCAATGGGTGAACGACCAATTTTCTTTGCAGAAGCAAATCGTCAAACGAATGGTTGAATTGGGTATGACACCCGTTTTGCCTTCGTTTACAGGTTTCGTCCCTCGGGCACTTGCTTCGCACTACCCGAATGCTTCAATAGTCTCCGGCAGCCAATGGTCTGGCTTCCCAAGCACATTCACCAATGTTTCTTTCCTTGAACCGTTCGACCCGCTATTCACGACTCTCCAGAAGTCATTCATCACGAAACAACAAGCCGCCTATGGAAACATATCTCACATCTACACCCTCGATCAGTATAACGAAAACAATCCCTTCAGCGGTGATACTTCGTATCTTCGGAAGTGTCACTTCCAACACGTTTGCTTCTCTTCGAGCAGCAGACCCTGAAGCTGTTTGGTTGATGCAAGGATGGTTATTTTTCAGCAGTTCTGCCTTCTGGACCAACGATCGTATCGAAGCATACCTTGGAAGTGTCGAAGATAATGACGCGATGATCATTTTGGACCTTTATTCAGAAGCTCAACCGCAATGGAATCGCACACAGAATTATTTCGGTAAAACTTGGGTTTGGTGCGAGCTGCATGATTACGGGGGTAATATGGGTATGGAAGGAAATCTGCAGCAAGTGACCTCTGGACCTATTACCGCCTTGAACTCTCCTGGAAGTTCGATGAAGGGTGTAGGTTTGACCATGGAGGGGCAGGAGGGGAACGAGATTGTTTATGACATACTTTTGGATCAGGCGTGGTCGAGTAGTACACTCGATATTCCGGGTTATGTCCAAGGATGGGTCGAGAGGAGATACGGAATTGCTAATCTCCCTGTCGAAGCTCAGCAGGCATGGAGTTTGTTGAGTAAGACCGTGTACGACAATCAAGATCCTAATTCACAGGCAACTATCAAAAGTATCTTAGAACTTTCACCATCTTTGACTGGTCTGGTCAACAGAACAGGTTCGTATTATACAGTAATCTCAACCATTTATCTGCTCTAACTATATGGGATCCATAGGTCACCACCCTACTCTGGTTCCTTACGATACCAACACGACTATTGTACCGGCACTGAAACTTATTCTTCAAGCTGCAAACAAAAGTCCCTCTCTCAAGAACATTCCCGAGTTTCGTTACGACACCGTGGACATCACTCGTCAACTTCTCGCAAACCGATTCATCGATCTCTACCAAAACCTCTTATCTATATACAACACTTCCGCATCATCCACCGCTATTTCAAAAGCTGGCAGTCCACTGATCAATCTCTTGCACGATCTCGACGACCTTTTGTCAACGAACGAAAACTTCTTACTTAGCACCTGGATCTCTGATGCTAAGCAATGGTCACATAATAACGCCTCTTACGCCAAGTATCTAGAATTCAGTGCAAGGAATCAGATCACGCTTTGGGGACCCGATGGAGAGATTAACGACTATGCGTCGAAACAGTGGGCTGGACTCGTTCGCGAATATTATGTTGAACGATGGCAGACATTTATCGATTATTTGGCGAGTCTCAAACAGACTGGTGTGGCGTATAATTCTTCGGAGGTCAGTTCGATGATGATTCAAATTGGAAAGACGTGGGATGCGAAGAGCTGGGGTGAAGGAAAAGGTGAAAATTGGAATGTCAAAGGAGATACTTTTGAGGTGGTCGACAAGATCTTAGACAAATGGTTGTAAAGAGATGATGAAATCGGATCGCATATTAGATACAAAAATTCGTATAATTTGAATGCAGACAGAGGGAACATTTTTCATGACAAAAACACTCGGATACGGGGAATCGAACCCCGAGCTACCGCGATCAATATGAAAGGCGGTAATGTTAGCCGTTACACCATATCCGATTGTGTGTTGGTAGCGCTGTTCTCCAAGGGGGATGCCGAAAAGATCAACGCTTTCTCCCCATTGTATGCATTCTTTGTTGCGTACAACTCTTCACCGGGGGGATTGCCTTATGTAATGGCTCATTACATAGTGTGAACATATCATAGACATGATGGTATGTAACATGCATGTTTTTTTACAATGATCTCTTTGTTAAGTCAACAAAGAAATCATTGTATTTTTGGCTATGTATCGCTTCAAGACATGCACTTTATATGCGAGTATGTCCAGCGTGTGTTCTGCCTATGTAATCCAGCGTTACATACCTCAATCCCCCCGGTGCTTGGTACGACTTCATCAAATATTTCATTCGCCTCTCAATAGTTGGTACTTTATTTGATCCAAATAAAAGAATATATACTGAAAATTCGCTCATAGATGCTGCGCTCAGATAAAACTTGTAGTATCCGCATCATTCCTCACCAGGCAAAGCTGTCCTGTTGTCAATGATATATAACTCGAATGTGAGCACAGTGATATTCAAAGTTCACCGGTCAAGGTTTGAGGATACTAGGCAGCGAGAGGATATTTCAATAAGGTAAATACCTGCTTTTCTCCACAGAAGATATACTGATACAATTTCATGACTTCTTCGGCATATAATCAGCTTTATGGTGCGAGTTTTTATCCTCCCTTTAGAAACTCCAACTTAATCTGAAAGTTGTTTCTGTTGAAGGCCTTCGAACAACAGCCTTAAATTCTGAGTTGACCTTGATTTCTCCCCTTCTCGCATTTGCAGCACCGTACTGGCGCAGTCAGTCTCCACCAGAGGAAGCTGAGCCTCAATCTGATTGTCAGGCTGTCATGCGGTTTCACAGATTTTTGTGAGAACGGTGATGAGGGAAGCGAGGTACCTGCCACACCGCCATAATGACTGCATTTATAGTATATGAGCTTCAAGTTGGCTACAGAGGTTGTCAAGCTTATCCCTCTTTCCTCTTCAACTACCGCCATGACTTGTCCGTCCATGAACACTGAGGAACCATACCAATATCTACACCCGCATGTTGCACAACAATACGAAGCATTGTCATATGTTTCTTTTACTTTCCTTGGGGTATGTTCCTTGTGATTTATCGTGATTGCTTCATCACTCATTATTATCCGAAGTAGGTTTGGGTGTGGGATAACCTCAGATCTATCAACATAGATTATAGAATAGTTTCCAAGGTGTTGGCAGAGAAAAAGATCACCCCGTTGCTAGTTGCGTATTATATTTCTCGGTCAGTATTGAATTCATCGAATCATTTGACGGGTACTCAAGGAACCCCAGGTTGGCGACGCTCGCTATGATCATCACTATGATAGTAGTCTTTGGTATATCCCACATATTTAACAAAAGTCTCTTCAAATATCTTACACGTTGTCATCCTTGCACAGCTGCATCGGTTGGCCATTGTCAAGCTCTCCTGATAGCTGCAAGTGAATGTGCAAGCATTGCTGTCACATCTTCAGCGTTTCTATTCCTCCCTCGGACTGCTGCAATCTTTCATAATTCTCGTCGTTTCATCGCACTACTCTCGGTTCTGTGGCTTGCGCTGTTCACCATCTCGATGCTTCCGGTATTCGCTCTATCTGCTTCGACGATTGGTCAAACTTCTAGATGTATCGTCACCGGTGTAAGACCATTCGGCATACCATCGATCCAAACAACATCACTAGCGGTGTTTGACACCCTGGTCTTTCTCTTGACCTCTTTTCGCTTGGTCTCTCAAACTGCATTCTGGAATGAGCCTAGCGACACCAATCTATTTGCTCGGTACATCCGAGTATTCTTCACCGCAAAAGGTTTATCCCACTTGTCAAAGGCTCTCTTACGTGGTAACCAAAAGTACTACTTGTGAGTCTAAAAATGTTGCCTATACATGACTAGTTCGAAGTCTTACTAGTTGTTCACATTACAGTGCTACCGTAGGACTAAACATAACATCTCAAGTCCTCGTTCTTGTACCGAAGGTCCCGGATGAATTTCGATTTGTTCTATTCGTCCCAGTGATAAGCGTTCAGAATATGCTCGCATGTCGAGTATTCAGTCAAACTTTGCTTGATATTGAATCTGTGCAGGAACAGAGAATCGAAATACAAAATCAGAGCCCTTCACGAATCCAACATGATGTTGTCTTCGCAGAGGCTCTTGGGACTGTCGTTTTTAATCATAACCTCGATGACGATCATCACAGTCTCAGTCGGAAACGGGCTGGAGAAAGTTCGCCGCACCACGAGTCAATGACGGTTTGAGGTACTTCATGAGTATATTTCTGTAGATGTCATGTCGCAAGTATCTTATTAATATGCCATTTATTTAGCAACTGATTGCGATTACCCTCGATTGGTTCACTCAGGACAGCTCTATATGATATCCTGGAGCTACATCAAATCGTTGAACGTTGAATTGTGAATATAATACTAACCCAAACTCAACTTCGTCTTATCATATAAGATCGCTGTGAATGTTTTTTGAGCTTCATCTGATGATATGACCACCCAAAAGCACGCAAAAGGCTAGATGGATTCGGAAGAGGGCTAACTTCTCTATAGGGTAAGTTTTTAAAGTATGTTATAGACTTTTGAATTGACGATACGCGTGTGGATGGGGATAGTTTGCCGGATGCCAATGCCAAGGAGGCGTTGACCTCAAACATACGTCCACGTTGGCATCTAGATCGCCACGTAGAAAACCAAGACTGACATTACATTGAATCTCTGGCTTCACATCTGAGTGTCGTAGTCTACCTTGTTAGAGCGCAGGCCTTGGAAGGTAGCTCCGAGGTTTTTCCGTGTGGTTCAGTCGAGGCATCCTAGATTTTTACTTTCTTTCATCGCCAGTGAACCCAGTGACTTAATGACTCGTACCGGTCATCGAAAAGCTTGGATTCCGCGATCGTGGCAGCCTTCAGGTGAGTATAAAGTTGATTGCTACCCTAATATCTCGACTTTATTGTATCCACTTTCGCTCTTCCACAGATCCGAGACGCTGCTGGCGACAAGAAATACGATTTAAATGTCTACAGATGTTGCGACTCAACATAGGACAGGATCTGTCCGAACCCTCGCTCATTGTAGCGACGTAGCGAAATCATCCTCCATAGAGTTGGCTGAATTAGCTGCTCCCAATCCGAGTGTGGACGGTCCAACGACACAAACCGATATGATTTCTTCTGCACTTGATTTTGTCAAGACAAAGAAATCGGTTTGGATGGGAAGACTTCAATGTATTGCATGCTGCTGGGCCTTGTTCTTAGCAGGCTGGAACGACGGTACTACTGGACCTCTGTTACCTAAAATTCAGGAATTTTATCATGTATCTTCTTCTCCCTTCTTATCCAGATTCGTGTGCATTCTGACTTCTGCTCTTCCTAGGCCAGCTATACTATCGTCTCATTGATTTTCGTCTTTAGTTGTTTGGTGCGTCTCTCATTTTATCAAGTATACATTTCGACGACCGAATGCTTAACGCGTTTGTTTCTCAGGGGTTTATCCTCGGTGCTGGATCTAATGTCTATCTATCACATCGTCTTGGCCTAGGAAAGGTCATGGTCCTCGGTACGGAGATTCTTTCTTTCAATGGCTTACCATGATATTCATAATGGAGTAGGTGCATTAACTCAAGTTGTCGGGTACGCAATCGCATCTCCCGCTCCCCCATTTCCAGCTCTGGTTTTGGCGTATGTGCTCAATGGATTTGGTATCGCATTGCAAGTGAGTTGATTTACTAACGACTCGATCCATTTCAATCAACCTCGTTCCATTGATACAGGATGCGGGAGCGAATGGGTATGTCGCGTCTCTCAAGGAGAACGCTGAAACGAAGATGGGAATCCTTCACGCCGTTTACGGTCAGTATCTCATCATGAATTTCGCACAATTTTGAGCGCACCACTAACTCTTCGACTACCAAGAGCCGGTGCTTTATGCGCTCCGCTAGTCTCAACACAATTTGTTCAACAACAACATTGGTCGTTCCATTACCTCACGTCACTTGGTATCTCGTTCTTCAACCTTATCTTCATAATCGCTGTATTTCAATTCAGAACTCAGGAAGGTGGGTTTTTATACCTCCAGTTTGGTCTCTATGCCATTAATGTGATCCTTTCATTCCCTCTAGAATGTCTCGCGGAAATCGGACAGTTCCCTGAGGTCCCTGATTCTGAAACTCGTAGCAACGAAAATCTTTACAAGCAAATTGTAAGATTGAAATCGCTTCATTTGTTAGCGTTCTTCATTCTGGTTTATGTGGGGGTCGAGGTTACACTTGGAGGTATGTGACTGGTATTTATATCGAACATTCTTGACTCTGCCGCAATACTGATCTATAATTTCGTGGTGCTAGGCTGGAGTGTAACGTACATCATTAATGTCAGAGGAGGAGGACCGTCATCCGGATACATTTCATCTGGTTTCTTTGGTGGTAAGAATGTTTGCATTCATTGTATTCCTGCAACTTGCGATTGACTTATCATATATTACTAGGTCTCACTATTGGCCGCGTCGTACTAATCTGGGTAAACAAAAAGGTGCGTCCACAGTCATGGTATCATCTCTTCCTTCTCATCACTGGTTTGTTCTTTAGGTCGGGGAGCGACGAATAGTCTTCTTATACACGGTGCTGTGTATTGGGTGCGTCTCATTAATCTCTGATTCTCTATCAATAACTTGTTGACGCTTTCGCCATGAAGACTTGAATTCGTTGTCTGGTTCGTGCCCTCCTTAATTGGAGATGCCGTTGCACTTTCCATCATCGGAATGTTGTTAGGCCCAATATATCCCATCGTCATGAGCTATTCGTCTCGCGTTCTTCCCCCTTACTTGCTTACAGCATGTATCGGATGGATTGCTGGTGTCGGGACGGCTGGTGCTGCAGCTCTTCCATTCGTTACTGGCGCTCTGGCTGGAGCCAAAGGTATCAAGAGTTTACAACCATTGTGAGTTGTTTCCATTTGCATTTGTCCTCTCAATTGAGGTGCATATTCTTCGCGACTGATCTATGTGCTCCTTTACAGGATGGTTGCGATGATGAGTTTCATGTTTATGGTTTGGATTTTGATTCCAAATAGCCCTCCAAGAGTATTGCGGGATTAATCTTGAGACTGGACCTCGGAACGACCTTTCACGACTCATATGCTGGTTGCTGGTGTATACTATTGATAATTTGTTTCTGAATATATAAGACAGTATAATTGGATGGTGCTTCATGTTGCATCACTGAGCATTCACTCAGGCTGGATTGATAAGAGAGAATCAAAGTATACGTAGACATCAGCTATGTGCATGGATGGGCCTTGGACAGCGTTGAAGCGCTCGTATCGGCTTTTCCCGATGGAGGAGATACTACTACGCGTCTTTTCGTCCTGCCTTCGATGAGCGAGTAAGTGTGCACAATTTCTCTTGCGTCTCTCTTATTGACTAGCATTTATTTTGCAACAGTTTTGAGTATAGATAACGCGATACTGAAATCCTAGATCGATTCTAACCCAGTGCCTGTTGAAGAATGATCCCAATTTACCAACTGGCACATACCATTGAAGTCTTCGAGCTTTAAGCTTTTTCCAGTTCGTACTCCAGAGCAAATTGCTGAAATGCGTATATGCGACTCAAATTAAATGACCTTGAAGCAACAGCTGCACAACGTATGCATTGGCAGTCTCACAAGGTCAGCACGGTCCTTCGTCATATATTCTTTTACCCCAACGCGTTCGCGCACTCTTAGAACCTTTCCGGTCACTCCAGCGATGTCCTTATCGGACATATTGATGATTTTGCGATCACTACTCTAGAAGGGTACGACTATCTTCCCTTCCGAGGTTCAGTAGAGGAGACCTGAGGATCACAACATTCGACATCACGACAGAACCTGACCTATCATTGTAAGTGTCCTGCAATTAGTTGATTAACGGAATATCGTTTTTTGATTACTTTTAGACTTGTTCTGGTATCGTCGGGGTCGGTGGGGTCTCAATAGTGTAGCGTTTACGATCGGGATATCGTTCACAAGAACAGAAGCTCATACCCTGTTTCTCCTCAAGCTCTTTCTCCTCAAATTCACGGTCCGATATCTCCGGTTCCAACCAGAACATCCGGGGCACAATTCTATCGGAGACATGCCAATTGATAAGTTGCCTTCATTGCATCTAATGTATTGTACAAGTAAGCTGCTCACTGCCACACGTGCCTTCTTTCTTACAAATTCAAGGTTCAAAAGCGCAGATGTGAGTCTCCGCGACACGTACCATCGTTCGACAATCTCAGATACACCTTGTGTCCATGATTGAGATTCCATGTGACCTGCATACATGGAACTTAATGATTATCGGATTTTGGGACTTTGCGAAGGATAGCTCTCATGGCTCTCTCCTTTGTTGCCCAAGTCCTTCAACTTGTCTCTTTTGTGGTCGTCCTGCTTGTTCCAACAATATATTTCCTTTGGCGGAAGGTAACGGTTCACAGTAGGAACAATCGTTGAGTTTTGTTTCACACTGATCATATCACTAGAATAATCACGACAGAGTCTCGACAAGCAGATTGCTGAATTTGGCTAACAGGATGAATGACGAATCAGGACAGCAGCTTGGTAGTGGATCGCCACGGGCTGATGTTGGAGAAATCCGAGTTTCTAAAATCCTAGTACATCCTATCAAGGTGATGTTCGAATTATACCTTACTTCACTCGTGATTTGACTCATTTATTCTCAGAGTTGTAAAGGAACTTCGGTTTCGCAGGCACAATACACCCCAGAGGGTTTGAGGGTTCGTACTACCTCTGAATTGTCCTTCACTGCTACGGTCGAAGACATATCATACTGCAGCGTATTTATGGAGCTCGTTTTTGCCTCAAGTTCATCACACTTCACATTTTGCGTTCTAACTTGTGGATTTACAGAATGATAGAAAATGGTGCATCATAGATGCAAACACTCATGCCGTTCTGACCGCTGGACAAGTAGGAAAGGTAGATTCGTCTCTCTCCATCGAAAATTTCTTTAAATCACTGATACTGCCTCGTTGAAGGCACTTCTCATTAGTCCAAAACTGGAATACAACGCTTCATCTTCATACAGAGGTCATCTCGTTGTATCGGTACCATTCGATTCTGGAGACGAACAATTTTCCGTTCCGATTGAACCTACGCCAGATGTTCTCCGAAAATGGCCGATGTAAGTGAACTCATTTCTCTCTGTAGTCAGATTTGCTCAATGCTGGTTCAAGAATCGATGATTGCCCCTTGTTCAAAAGCCTTCACGTGCATGGATATGCCTGCCAACCACTCACCCCCAATAGCACATCGCCTTCAGACATTCTGTCAAGATATTTTGGCAAAAGTGTACTTTTGATCATGAAGGGCTCTTTGGACAGCACCGCTTTAGTTTTCCCCAATATGTCAGATGCCATCGCCTTTTATAAAGTGAGTTTTCCAGCCTACGAATATTAGGGTTGCCTTAAAACGATATGTTTAATTTCGTGTTAGGTGGTGGATGTTTATCCAATCTTAATAACGAGCGAGGAATCATTAGTTGAAGTATCAAAATCAATTCAGCGAGCTGCAAACGGGGAGTACGGCTACATTGGTGGTTTAGATATCGACCGTTGGAGAGATGGGACAATCGAGATAGAACGGTAAGTAGTCAGTCCGTTGTCAATCTGGGCATATAATTATGTTAACTCCTCGTAGCTTCCGGCCAAATATCGTGATTCAAGGTGCTGGTGTCCCTTTCATCGAAGAGTTTGTCAAAGAATTCGCAGTCATCCCAGAGCCGACTGAAAATCATGGAGAAACTAGACGAGAAAATATTATTACAGTCATCGCCAAGTGCGCGAGATGTCTAGTAAGTTGGCTTTTATCTCTCTGATGCTCTTCTGGAACTTGAAACATCCATAGATCCCCAACGTCGATCCTGAAACCGGTTTACGCGACGCTGCGGTGCCCTATAAGATCATGACAAAGACTCACAAGGATGAGAGAAGACGCAACAAACCAATCTTCGGAGTGCATGGTATGTATGGTGGTAATGGTGTGGTACGCGTAGGCGACTGTGTCCAAGTAAGAATTTGGGCAGGGGAGAGCGAGGAGTAACTCAAGGGAGCCAGCTAACTGCAGCGTTCGGCCTCGGATGTTAGTTCATCCATGGAGGTCGATGCTAGAACTGTTTGATGCAGTTTGTATCGTTGATATCTAGAATGGTGCATGTCTTTGTTCATATTCTGCACGAGCTTGAGGAGTACATCTTCAAAAGACCGGGTTCTGTTAAACTCAGACTGAGAGGTGAGTCCAATCCGTCATTACCAATGTTTTCTATATTGACCAACCCTCTCCTTGGTTCAAATTAATCTAGGTTCATACAATCTTTTCCAACACCTTCAAGAAACATGCTATACCGAATTGAAACACCACATCATATTTAGATTCACGGGGGGTCTTGTTTACGACGGAATACGGATTTGGCTCTCTATCGACACTGCACTTCGAATCTCGATGTCTGAAGTTCGATATTGGAATTTTTAGAGGTTCGAGATGAATACTCGACCGTTTGGGGTGGGCCTAAATATGTGAATCTCTAACAAACTGTTTTGAGCACTGTGCAGCACTGGAGACAATTCAAATTCAAGCCTCCAGTGAGTGAATCACATTTTGTTCTGAAGATCACCAAACTAACGCAATGAATTTGAAAGTTCAAGAGATATTGTTGGACGACAAGGTTACACGCACTTATCTTGATGCGAGAATATCAAAATCCGTTCATCCGGCATTCGATAGATATTCGGGCTCATTTTCATTGTAAGTGAATACTCATGAATTCCAAGTTGTAGTTCCCTCGATTACGATCGGTTTTCCCGTTGAGTTGGGCGCCCACACTGAGGTACCATTCCTACTTAACCTAGTCTTATTTTCTATTTCAGATGTTTTACCAATAGAGCCTATATTAGCATGGTATGTTTTTTTTTTCGTCGGTCGGGGTACTAGCATATACCTGGGATCCCAAATCTCAAAGTTCGTTCGAATTTGAATAACACTAATTTGTATCTGGCTCTGCAGTAGTATTGCGGCTTTTGCCTCTCTCCCAGGCTCAGAATCACTTCAGTTACTCAAAACTGAGAGGCCACCCGAATGGCGCGATCTAGGTGTTATGACACATGTCATGCTTCGGATAGTACGAAGCTCGCATCTATCCATGGATATTTGAACTCAACGCACCCGGCAGGTGATGGGACAGCACAGTAGGTTACCGTCCCTTACTACATGAGTAAATACCATAGAACTAAAGTTTGACGGCTGGTCAGTACTGAGGTTAAAATGCAGTGCAAGCGACGCCATCTCAACTCACCCTACCAGAGTTTGTCCAAAACCAAAGAGGCACTCAGAATTCACTGCTGAACTTCGCCATGATGGCAGGCTCCCATCTCCACCATTTTCGGTCTATTCAGACAGTCAAATTTTCGATGGAAGGTTACTTGTAGTAAGATTTGTTTTCTGAAGGGTTCTCGATAGTAAAGCATACAACTTTTCAGAGGTATCGCGGTATTATCGCAGTTTTTCTCTTTCCATCATTCATTAATTGCTCACAGCCCTAAATGCAGATTGTTACGTTCTGTCGTGGCTACGGCGCTGAAAGCGCAAACACAACTCGGTTTATAAACGGTCCCCTTTCTCGGTGGCTACTACACACCTCAAAAACTTTCGTCTCATTATGTGTGGAAATCAACGGAACAACGTGAATGTAAGTTACCCTTTTTCCTGCATGCCCTTGGACGATCATTCCATTCTGGTAATTTTCATGTTTTGCTGACGTTATAGCACAGACTGTTTCAAGTTTAGCCACTGTCTCCAGACGAAGAAAGTGGTTGTTTTCAAACCCACTGAGGGATCTTGGGATAGTTTATTGAAATCCAAAACCAAACATCTCCCTCAGGTTTCACAAAGACTCGGACCCCTCCCCGATGGACATCTCATTCCGCCGGAGCTCATCATACAAATAATTCATCATTTACGCGAGGATAAATCTATCCTAGCTAAATGTTGCCTTGTATCGCAAGCATGGCTTGATATATGCCGACGCCATCTCTACTACGAGGTCAAAGTTACGGTCGATGTCAAAGCGCGTACCTTTTCATCGGTTTTGAAGTCCTTGGAGGTCTTTCGACGGGCTTGGAAACATATCAAAGTGCTAGTTCTTCGTGGCCGTCCATTCACGCGGCCAGCGATGTGTATACACTTGCTCAAAGCTATCGTGGAGAAACTGGATAATCTAGAGAGCTTGCATATCAGGAATGTCCGGTTCATTCACACTACACCACGTTTTACCCGAAACTTCCGATTCCTGTTCAATCCTACTGCGCTGCGAGGTGCTCCATCCTCGAAAACTCTAAGCAACGCTTGCATTTTCAATCATCTTGACGATATTGACTCCGTTCCCTTCAGCCAGTCGAAGCCACACACAAATTATCGTCCAATTCCCATAGCTCTCGAGCACTTGGCAATCAATAGCGCAGGCGTTAAAGACGATCCGGTGTTCCCATTCCGAGAGACTCTCACTTTATTCTCGAGCTATAGACGATTCGACAGTCTCATAACATGCTATTCTTCTAGTGGTACTCTACCCGAAGAATATTCTGAAGTGATTCATTTGACGGAGGAACAAGAACTATTGTGGAACATTTTCCTTCGATTCGAGTCCGCAAGCGTGTCTTTCACTTCGAAACCACCATCATATAAAACTCTAGATTCACTTGGTATTGGATGCGCATATTTGGAACAATTCAGTGCTGCTTCGGAACTCTTGCATAAGACCAATATGGGTCTTCGACGTTTCTGTATCGATCCAACTAGTATGTATGAAGATGGTCAGATCACAGGCGAGCTATTCATTTTTTTTTGTCTACCAGTTCCAAAATATCACTCACAATTCTTATTACCACTAGAACCCATCGATTGGAACCAGCTCAGCCTCTCACGTTTTGAACGTCTGCAGAGTGTCTCACTTATAATTGACTATACCATCCTAGTCACATACCAGCCTCACACGGTTCTCGATGGAAGTGCCCGCTTCCTATGTCGTTACCCTGCCGAACTCCTCTCCGTCCTCCCTCTATCAATCGAAAGGATCTCCATTGGGATTCGTCTTAGACTCGAGGATGTCGACAGCTTTATGATGTTTGTTGACTGGGATCATTTGCAAACGCAGTTCTGCAAGTTTCCAGAGTTGGAAAAAGTCGAATTTGTTCAAATTCAGTATGATGCAGATCCTGGAGATTCGAAGTCTGCAAAACTAAAGGAGATTGGAATCAAGGAGAGTTTACCAATGATTCACGGGATCTTAAGAATTGTAGATAAGCCTGCGCTAACATATCACGACTTCTTCCTTTCTTCCAGTTTACCTTCTATCTGATATTATACAGGAGATCCTTTGTTTAGAATTTATCGATAGGTGTGCGCACTAGTTAGCTCTGTGTTTTGAGATATTCCTCGTTACAGTATGCGCGATCACGTGGTAACAATAACATTGTGTTGGCTTCCCACACACCGGAGTATCAACTTGGCGGACCGCGCCACAAGACGACGTTCAACTTTCAGCTTAACCTTCAACCACAACCTTCATCCATTCCTCAAAATCGGATTTCCAGCTTTCCTCATCCAGATGGCTGAACAAACAGCAGGCCATAAGAGACCGGCTAGTCAGACAGATGACGACAATGTCCATTCGGTGGAGAACCACCATGGCCAGAAGCCTGACTCTACCGTCAGAGATGCAGTTCAAATTCCAGCGAAAAAGAAACGGAAAGTTTTTAACGTGTCAACTCCAAGTATACCTGCGGACAGTAATGGTATGCTGGTCGAGATGCCCCTCGACATATTGTTCGAAGTGAGTCAAGGCCGCTGCCTATGAAGTTGCTAATTATTGACTCTCTTACTGCCAACTATCTATCCAAGATTTTTGTTGAATTACAGCCACAAGATCTACTTGCGCTATCAAGGACTACTAAGGGCTTTAGGAGACTACTTATCAACAAATCCTCGATCCGGTTTTGGAAAGCAACTTTTGAAAACGTCGAGTTCACATTGCCTCCCTGTTTTCCCGGCATGAATGAGCTCCAGTTTGTGAACCTACTGTATAGCTCCCATTGCCATGTAATCTCTCACCATGCCTCGATATCTTGCTTTTGACTGACTTCACGTTGCCTTTGTAGAATTGTTCTGACGGAGACGTCAACACTACGGTCTACTGGGGATTTCGTGCTAGATATTGTGATAGGTGCAAACATACTGCGTAAGCTGATCTCGCATTGTACATGATTCTCTCGGTTCGCTCATGTGTCAACGCTACAGATTGAGACGTATCGAAAAATGGGATAGTTTGTTTGCAATTGGAGCTGGAAATCATCATGGATCAGCCTCTGATTTTATCACTAGTGTTAGCACAGGTCCGTTCATTCATGCCTTACTGTTGTGGATTTTCCTTAAATTTTGTATTACCGACATGTTTGACAGAAAATGGGATTGCATTCGCAAGGAACATAGAAATTATATGGAAGAGAATGACCGTGTAAGATTTCATCTTTCCCTGATGCTCGAATGATAACGGACCTGGTGGTTTTGCGACAGATTACAAATGAATGTATGGCTTGGTTGGAACGGATGGAAATCGCCCGCTTAAAGAGGCTCAATGAACTTCGTGAAAAACGCATGTCCTCGTGAGTATGCTAATGAGCACAATCTATTTAGATTCTAAATCATTCTGTAGTATTTTAGATAAAGTACGAGGACTTGGCTATGATGCTGAAGTTGATAGGTGCCTTGATGCGACTCGTCGTTCTTTGACCAATGAACAACTAGCACAAGAACCAGAACTCTTGTCCGAGGATGGTGAGTCTCTTAACTTCACTCTTCCATATGACAGCGCTGATGCATTCCCGTTTAGATTGGAACACGTTAGAGCCTCGAGTCATTAAGATCATGGAAGACATTCGAGAAAAACGCCTTGCCGATGAGTATAAGGCCGCACTTCATGCTAGGATGCAACCATTGGAGAAATTGTTACTCACACTACGGCGGAAGCACGGTGACACCAGCTTTCCTACTTCCATGGATTTTCTGAATATTCCTCGCATCCGTAAACTTGTGGACTTGCCCGCTGAAGCCCCTTTTGTGATTCAAGACTTTGAGGACGCCATCAAACCTATGATTCCGGAAATCATGTCGGAATGGAAAACTCCAATGACGAAACAGCTGCTACAATCAATCAACGCAAAATTCAATGTTCTTCAAGATGTTGACCCTTTTACACTTGCTGTAGGTCAGTACTTCAAGTGTAAAAGATGTCGTAGTTCGGTGTTCGCCTATCCTAATATCTACGCACATTCATGCGAGATAATGCGCTTCGACGATCATCTTGATACATATAACTCGGTGTTCTGTAAGAATTTCGAAAGCTCTTCCATGAGATCAACCGTGGACCAGTTCGAATCTCTCGCGGATATGGTGCGCGACATCGTCCTGCTGACAGGTCTCAGTCCAAAAACAGCAACTCCGTCGGACATGGATACCTTGGCTGCCCAGATGGTTTGTCAATCTTGCGAGGATAGCGTCCCAGGTGTTAGGTATGTCATGGATTGGCGAGCAATGGTATGTCATTAAATTTTATCCCCGACATTCGATTCTGAGGTCATTGCTAGGTTGTTCATGTTTCTTGGTATCACAAATATTGTGTACCTTCAGTTCGTCTGGCTGGCGATGAAGAGCTGAAATTTGTGTCAACCCTTGAAGAGGCCAAAAGTTATCACGACAGATGGCATGCGTTATTTCTTTGTCGGTATTGTGATGATTCTGTTCATCAGTTGACGCTATTAGAGATATTACAGCATCTCAAAGAGAAGTAAGTCTTCAGGTGACTCTCTCATAGTAATTGTGATTTTAACTGTTGAGCTTAGGCATGAGATAGACTCTGTAGCATCCATCGATGAACACACTATTCGGTCTTCCAACGATTCACCTCTAATCAAAGAACCTCAAAAATTATTGTCACATGAGATGTGCAAAATTGAAGGTTCTGAACCGTGGAGATTGTTCAAGCTTGGTGAAGGTGTAGCGTGCAATTTCGGGGAGCTCAGGAGTACTAAGAGGGTTTGATAAGAATGATACTGAAGTTATTCTTCACCTCATACTGGCAGTGCCCACATTCCGATGACCATGCATTTGTATATGCCAGAGTTTTGGATGGAGCCTGAGGAAACAATGAGATTTAGGCATTGTTATTTCCGCCTGAGAAATCTACCGCACGGTCACGTGCTTACAATAGAATCAATAGTAAACTTCTCACGAATCGGAGTATCAATGGTTCTCATTTAACTCGTGGCGGCCCCCCCAACCTCAACTTCAACATTCACCTCCAATCTCACCCACACCTCATCTATTATTGCTCAAATTTCCAAATGACAACACGCTCATCCACTCGAAAGAGACAAGCGTCCGACATTGACATCGCTGAAAACGATGTAAATGCTATTACTATCCAAGGCCACTGTCCTGATGAAAAGAAGGAGCCACACCCTGCCGCTCATCTTCCAGCTAAGAAGAAGCAAAAGGTAGAAACAGAAACTCAGCCTACGAAGAGAATTAGACGCAAAGGAGCACTCAAAGACATGCTGGAGATGCCTCTCGACATTTTATATGAAGTGAGTACCGGACTAAACACAACCATGGCCAGAACCGATATCTCAAATTTCAAATAGATTTTTGTTGAGTTGTCACCTCAAGATCTTCTGTCGCTTTCAAGAACTACGAAGGCATTTAGGAACTTGCTGGTCAGCAAGTCGGCCATCGGCTTTTGGAAAACAGCTTTCAAGAATTCACCCGACCTTCCTAGCCAATTTCCCGACATGAACGAACTACAATTCGCCAATCTTCTTTTTAGCCCTCATTGTCATGTACGTCCATCATCTTCTTTTACTTTTATCATGTGGTTACACCTTTAACGTTGGCCCAAATGTACCTAGAGCTGCCTGAAGTCTAATATCCACACCGTTTTCTGGATGTTTCGATCCCGATACTGCAACAACTGCAAGGGTGACATGTGAGTATCACATATGATTCTCTGATATCTGAAATGTGAAATTCTTTTATACTTCTCAGGTTGTTGAAATGTGGTGGGAGCGCAACTCTGTACACCCTCGGCATTGGGGAATTTGCATCCAAGTTTAACGATTATGCAGCTAAATTTTTACCTGTTAAGTTAGGTATGTCATGAATTCAAAATAGCTGGCTGTGATTACTACTAAATCCTGATATGTAGAAACAAAGAAGGAACCCCAATATGCTAATAGGTACACATCTCGTGACTATTTCGTAGACAAAAAGTGGATAGATGCGCTTAAAGAGGAATGGAAAGAGCTTAAGAGTGCCGGTAGGGACACCATTGTGCGCGTATCCAAAGAGCGTGCTCAGTTCATAACAATACACAAGCAAGTAAGTATCACTCTGCTGATTCAGATATTTCGATCATTAAATCATGATTGTCCTGATACTAGTATGCCTTATCGTGTGAAGATTGGTATAACAAGAAGAAGTCGAATCGGGTGGGTGAGCTGGACAAAATTCGTGCAGATCGCTTCTCGACGTAAGTGACCGTTCACAGTTGTGGTGAAGTAACAATCCATCGTTATCTCTGATACCTCTCTGCAGTATACTCAACAAGTTGCGAAACCTTGGTTACGGGGTTGAAATTGATAAGTGTCGTGATCAGACAGAAATGTTTTTGAAGAAGGAGAAGCTCATTCGAGAACCGAAGCCTCTCACTGACCATGGTACGTACTAAGCACAGGTTCTATTACTCTGTTCCTGACCTATTCACATTCCATCCCCTGGCAGTTTGGGAGAAACAACTAGCAACCAAGGCCGTCAGTATCATGGGTGAAGTCCGAGAATTTCACCTTGACAACGAGCACGAAACTGCAGTCAAGAAAAGAATCAATTTGTTGACACAGTTCCTACTCAAGCTCAGGGGAAAGGTGCACGGGGATATCAATTTCCCCGTTCCATTCGACTTCTTTCAGATTCCTCGCATACAATCTATTGTGGATGCGCCGACAGAAGTCACTCTTACTTTTGAAGATCTCGTAGCCGCGGTCGAGCCGATTCTTCCCGAAGTCCTCGAAGAGTGGAAGTCATCTGTGGACCGTCGACTGATTCAGACCATAAACTCAAAATTCAAGGTTGCTAGAGGAATCAATCCCTTGACACTTGCTGTTGGACAATTCTTCCGGTGCAACAGCTGCTATGCATTACGCGACTATCCAAGCATCCGGGCTCACACTTGTAAAGACCAGTTACACTGGGATATTTCAGAAGACCGTCACAATGGCTACAAACATAAATCTTCTTCAGAGCTCTACAAGTCGATACTTCGCAAGGTTTTCACGAATGCACCGATTCATCTGAATCTGGACAAAATTGAATCTGTAGCGGATGTTGTCGAGAAGGTTGTCACTGCGAACGGTCATATAGCCAGCCAGGTCACATTGGAGGAGGTTGTCAAGGACGGCACGTTGTTAATATGCAAGACCTGCAAGTATCGTTTTATTGGATGCAGACCTATTATGGACTGGATATCAATGGTACGTTGTGTATATTTTTCGTCTGAATGGGAGGAATAATGCAATGGGGCCTACAGATTGTTCACGGAATTCGGCCGCACTCCGAGAAATTCTCCACCAGATCAGCAACAGGCGCAGAGGTTAAAGCCATTGAAGAACTTGACATTCGTTATCAGAAGGAATGGACCAAGTATCTGTGTCGGCACTGCGACGAATTCCTCACGTTTGTTGACCAAGCCACTATTGAATCCCACCTCAAGCAACGGTGAGATAGTTGATTTCGAAATGTGTCCTTCAAATTCTGATACTTTCAATTCAGACATGAAATATCGGCTGAATTTCTCGATCATGTTATTCGAAGCTCTGACCAGGATCTGCGAACGCAGGATTACCGGCTGCTGATCTCTGACAAAGTTGATTTGGGTACAAACAGTGAGGCGAAGGGGGCTATCGCGATGGGCTATGGTGTTGTGTGCAATTTTGCTGCGTTGAGGAGATCTGCGGCAAAATCTACTAATGACTCTCGGCAAAAGCGGTAGTGGGGAACGATTGATTGCCATAATATTATTTGTTTGGACTGGTACATTTACAAAATATCAATACACCTGAATTCAGAGAAACGACAGCGATGATAGACGGAATGTCAGTCTTCAAGGCAGATATTATAGCCCTCTTAGAAATCCTCCGACAAGTATGATAAATCAAGTACTTAGGCTTACCGCCTATTAGAAAAGGCGGAACCCTTTGAACGTTAACCCGGTAGTGAACGTAAAGTTCAAGATCAAGCTTGTTGATAGAAGTGCAACTTGACGCAAAGTTGAGGCATTCTTCAACCCAGAAGATTATGGTAAACATATATGGACCGCAGGTGGTTAGGGACATTCAACACCAAAGTGTGAATCTGATCACTGATGGCTGATGATACGGGGCAGTATAATCCTGTAGTAGATTCCTCTATAGGTTCGCCGACCTCTGATGCCGGAAGAGAGCTCGTTGGCCATATGACCGGTATTCATTTGCTCTGACACGAAGGAAATGAGATTGAATGCGTATAAGCCATACAATACGAAGAATCTTCGGCCGGATCTCTACACTTGAAAGAACCATAAATGGACCATAAGCCGTGTGAAACCAAACTTTGAAGGGGGAGAAGGAGGAGAAGGAGGAGGAGAAGTGTATCTCTGGATGAAGGCTCCCCAAAACACGATCACGTGGCCGCGGGTAATTGAGCTTTCCCTTGGCTTTCCCACAGATTTTGAGTGACTGTCAAGATCAACGTGTCAGTTCTTGGAATTCTAACATAATTAACCCCCACCTCTCTTACCACCAGCCACCGTACAGGAGACATCGAGATGATCTCGATATGTTTCAAGCCAGAGCCGATTAAAGTTAGGGACATCGATCATGCAATGAAAAATAAAAATTCTACAACATAAAGATATCATACAATTTCAACGGAGTAAGCCGGACTACATGAACGAACCTCGTGTTACCAGAATCTATTACTCTCTGGTGGTGCATCTCTCGCCATCCGTAGCATGACAATATTTGAGGTTAGGCTTGACCACTGTAAGATGAGTGAAGGAGGTAAGGAAATGATATTAGTAAGTCGTTCGACGATCACATACCCCGTTTCCAATCACGACCTGTGCTCTCTGTCCGATGAGCATATCAATGGCCTGGTCGATATATGTTTGCTCGTGAGATAGTTTCATATCCAGGGTACTTGAGATCTTTTCCCACTTCCGAACTTTCGCCAATGCCTCCTTAAGCTCTTCAACCCATCGAGTTTCTCCATTCGTCATGATGAAGACATTCTTTAACCCTTGACCGACAGAGGTGGAGCATATTTCTTCTACTTTTGCAACAATTTGTTGAACGGTAGGATAACAGCTTTTTCGATACACTTCTCGACATTCAAGTGTTGCCTCGCCATCACCACATCCCGTTGGAATCTTCCACTGGTCTGGGAATCGAGGGAATGCGTTGAAACCGTTCCATTCTACGGCATTCTGGGCAAGCTCATCGCAGTGAGAAACGTAGTCTCCTCGGCGAATATGTAAGGCCAATAATTCGTTGACCGTCGTGTAAGGATACATCGTCTTGTCCTTATCAGTAGAAGAGAATAGATGCAGATTGGTATCGAACGCGCTCTCAACGAGGTCGGACCATCTAAAATTTTGGATTATAGGGGATGCTTTGTATTCGGGCCAAACGTCAAGTAGGCGACTAGCATCGCCAAAAATCCTAATATTTCGCTTAGTAATCAGGATACATTCAAAGAGTGAACCCAACTTACCCCCAACTAAATATTCTTCCAGAGTTTCTATCAATTTCTATACATCTATCTTGCATTGCATTGATATTTTCAGTCCATATTTGTATCAGTTCGTCAGCTCTAATGCTTTCAGAAAGCTCATTGGCAATATCACCAGTATTCACGACCGTAGGTTTCGGACATACTTGCTGAAAATAATCAACAAGTACTGTGGGAGGAACAGGGTCATCGATTGGGAATGGGTCGCCAACCAATGGACCTGCGTGTTGTGATTTCTGACATGAGCGGTGATACGTACTTCGGGACCGTTCAAGCGCGTTCTCACCTGCTATCATCGCAGTGAGCGGTACTCGTGAGGGGACAACAACTCCGTCGCGATACCCATAATCCCACCCATAACGATCCCAGGTATAGTTATCGAAGACATTGCTAAAGTTGAAAACGTAGTCAGCAACAAAACGGAACTCGATTGACCAGTATTCACGAACATTCGACCAGTTTTGTAGACAAGGTATGAATCTAACATGTATTCTTGCATGTAGTTGCCCCATCCCAAGCCTGCGAAAGTGGATTTCGAGTTTGTAAATTGACATTACCCAATAAAACGATAACTGTGATACTCACCATCATGATGATTCGCGACCCACATATACTTTCCATTCCGCCCTTCAGGAAAAGGCAAATCGGGATTATGCTGAGGTAATGCCAGTTCTTTGAAATGATAGTCTGAGTATAGTGGTGGAGGAGGGAATGGTAGACGGCGCAACCACGAAGGTGGATATCGAGGAAAGCTCCAGTATCCTAGGGAAAGTAAAACAAGGATCATTGTCCCATATTTCCAGAATTTGAATGACAGCAAAGTGGCACGAAAAGGTTTGGGGAGTTTCCTGAGTGTGCTAAAAGGATTTCGTAGTATGTCATGAGTGTAAGAGAGAGTCATAATTATCACCCATCTCAGTGAGGGTCGGAAAGAGGCTGGGGAAGCTGTGACTCGGGGGAGTCGGTTCAGTACCTAAATAGTGTTCAGTGCTGATGAATGATGCATGATCATCAGATTGACGATTTTCGTGACCCAGGCAACTGAGACAAAAATTAGTCCAAGTGAGTTGAATGTTGAATTCACCGCAACGGCGCCGGTATGATCTTCCCGCTGACATGAGCGCTGAGGGCGGTTATAATACACTCTTGAAGCCTAAGGTAGACGATGCTAGAAGCATTGAGAATAGAGAGACAAGTCGAACATAGTTACATACCGCTTTTGAATTCATCGCAGAAATTTCGGGTTTGGAGTCTACCAAAGCTACAGTCAGGTCAGTATATCATGGCTCTACAAAATGCAGTGCCATAACATGACAGCAGGTCCGAAGAAGGGCATTCATATCGTCGCGCATAGGATTCGGAATCCTAATAGGAGTCAGATCCTTCAGAAGAAGTTTTACCACTAAGGCCTGAGGTGCCAGTCTTTGCATTCAGTGCTGTGAGGTGCTATATTTAATAGCCAGCTCAAAGATCACAAGATAAAACCTGTTAGTTGGCGATTTAATGCATCCAAGAAATCATGGTAAAATTGACACACTGAATCATCGTCGAGGGCAATGAAGCAATAAAAATAGGAGATGTGGAAAGCAATACAATGATAGAGGTTACAGTGTTACTTGCGGCGCTTGACAGTCGAATCGCCCTTCCGTAAAGACTTCATGATAGCAGCCTTTTCACGATTCTTGTTCTTGACATTCGTACTGGTGTAGAAGTTTGATGCCTTTTTCTATAATTCAAGGAATCAGGAAATGACGACTGAAAATGATTGCATCGGTGACATACCTTGTTCGTCTTCATGCGAGGTTCCTTTTGAATCACGGCTTCCTTACCGTCTGACGATGCTGGAGGGAAAGACAGGACAATTAGAAACATTATCATCAATTGGGCGAAAAAGAGCCCACTTTTCTTTTCTTCAACTTCATCCTCGTCATCGGATTTAGAGAACACGGTCACCGGTTCTTTCTCCGCATCACCCTGGAAGATGTCGTTCCACGCCAAAGCCTCCTCTTCGTCACCTTCTTCATTCTCATCTCCGCCAGAAACCTCCTCTTCTTCTTGTTCCTCGTCACCACTATTTTCCCCACCATCTTGCTCAATATCCAATGGACGGATATCGTCCCCAACAAAGGTGTTCTTTTGCATGATAGAACCAAGGTTCTGTTTTACACCTATAGCATGACCCTCTTCCTCCTCTTCAGCTGTCGCCTTGCCTTTGCCCTTACGATCCTTCGCCTTCTTCTTAGCCTCGGCTTTGTTCAACTCTTCAGGTCGCTCAGGTGGGGCAACGAAGAAAGGAATCCGTCCTCTCGTCCAATCACTGAGAAGAATCTTGGCCACAGCTTCCATATCGGGCTCACCACCTTTCAAAAGTCTTCCCTTCATCCTAGCTAATTTGTCAAGGAATGTTTCTGGTTCCCAAGCCTTAGATGTATCGTCAGGATCCGGAAGAGGAACACCATATGTTCGCGAGAGATATACTGGCTTCACTCGTTCCATTAATGCAGGGATATGCTCTGAGGGAGTAGCGAGGGCCTCAACCCGAACAACACCCTTGAGAACAGTCGACGTTTGGGAGTCTTTCGCCGACGTCGGGACAATACCAGGGCAGTCGATGAGGTAAATGCGTTTCGTCAGAGTGATATATTGCCAGACCTGAAAGAAAATGTGTAAGAGTTTGCAATACGGAGACGGGCTTCGATACGGACCTTCGTCTCTCCCGGAACAGGAGCAACATTGCAGACTTTGCCGCTTTTGAGGGTATTGATGACGCTGCTTTTTCCAACGTTAGGGTATCCAACGAACCCGACTGAGATTTGCTTCTTGTCGGAATGGAGTTGTGAGAATTGGCGGAGAAGTTGAATCAATGATCCTTTTCCAAACGAATGATTGGGTGATGCATGGAAAGCGATTGTAGGATAACGAGGTGTCAAGTATTGAATGTACCTCGCCTATAATCTGACCGTCAGCGTAGAATTAAGGACTTTGTGATGCGCACGTACAGTAACCCAGTTCGGTACAAGATCGCACTTGTTGATGACCAATACGACCTGCTTATGAGCCTTCTCTTTCTTGATAAACTGTAAGACGGATTCACACATGGTGCCCATGGGATCACGGGCATCTAGAATATGGAGAATAACATCCGAGGAGTCGATGACTTTGTATAACTCCCCGTAAATGCGACGAGATGTCCCTTTTGCATAAATGGGCTCGATGATGTCGGCGTGAGTTTGGAATTCAGCATCCAACGCGGCTGCATTGGCATCTGCAAATTCGCTTCTGTAAGCTTTTTGGAACAGAAAAAGCTAGATAACATACTTACCAACTAACGTTTCATCCCCTTCGACATCGTCAGTCTCCGCCTTATCAGCGGCAGCTGCACCAAGTTGACTGAGTTCCTCGAAAGTGCCAACCTCCAACCTGGGCCGTTTTCTCTGAGCTTTGGGACCGAATGTTTCCTTGAAGGGCTCAGTCTCGACAATATGCGAACGCTGAAATATGATTAGTGGGAAATCTAAACCTTAGTGATTCATAACGTACTTTGCGATTATTGGGATTCGCTGCGTCGTCGAGAAGTGCCATTGGGAGTTTATTCCTACGAAGCAGTACAGAGTATGGATCATGTTGCTTCCCTGCCAAACTTGTACGGAAGTGGTCCAAAGCAGTTTGAGAAATGACTCTGGTATTCCCTGAACAAGATGTAATCAAAATCGCATAAATGGGAATGGTAACATGTAACAGAGAACATACCAAACCACCTTCTATCGGGTTGTACTCGTCCTGGCTTCGTCTCATCTTCGCCCTTCTGAAATGCTGCAGCTTGAATAATTTTTCCATCCTTGTCACGAACAGCCTTCCCCCCGCTCAACATTTTCAGCCTTGCAACTGTCTTCGCATCTCGATAGAAATTTTCTCCTTTGACTTTCTTCAAATGAATATCCGACGATGAAGAACGAGTTTTCGACGACGACGAGGGTGACTTCTTTGCAGGAGCCATAATGAATAGTGGATAGATGTTGAAACGAAAGGTATCAGAGTCGAATTAGAGGAAGAAAAAAGTGTACATGCGATCTAAGATTCAAGCAAACTAGCGCTTAGATATTGTTATTTCCCCCGTGAGAAATTCCCCGCACGGTCAGGTGCTTACAATAGAGATCACTTAGAACCTCCCACGCGTCGGAGTATCAATGATTCCTATTTAACTCGTGGCGGCCTCCCAACCTCGATTTCAACATTCACCTCCAACCTCGCGCACACCTTGTCTCATTTTCTCCACTCTCCAAATGATAACCCGCTCATTCGCTCGCAAGAGACAAGCTTCCGACGTTGACGATGCTGGAAACAGCGTTAATCATACTACCCAAGGCCATCCCGATGAAAATAAGGAACCACATTTGGCCACTCATCTTCCAGCTAAGAAGAAGCAGAAGTTAGAAACAGAAACTAAACATAAGAAGAGAACTAGATGCAAAGGAGCACTCAAAGACATGCTGGAGATGCCTCTCGACATTTTATATGAGGTGAGTATCGGACTACTAAACACAGCCATGGCAAGAAGCTATATCTCAAACTCCAATAGATTTTTGTCAAGTTGTCACCTCAAGATCTTCTGTCACTTTCACGAACCACAAAGGCATTTAGGAACTTGCTAATTAGCAAGTCGGCCATATGCTTTTGGAAAACAGCTTTTCAGAATTCACCAGACCTCCCTCCTCGGTTTCCTGATATGAATGAGCTCCAGTTTGCAAATCTTCTTTTCAGTTCTCATTGTCATATACGTTGATCAATTTTTATTCTCTATTCTCACCTTTAACATTGCACCAAATGTATCTAGAACTGTTTCAAAACTAAGATCCACACCATTTTCTGGATGTTTCAATCCCGATACTGCAATAACTGCCAGGGTGACATGTAAGTATCACACATGGTTTCTCTGACATCTGATATCTGATTTTTTTTCAATACTTCTCAGGTTGTTGAAATGTGATGAGAGGGAAACTCTGGACACCCTCGGCATTGGGGAATTTGCAATCAAGTTCAACGATCATGCAGATAAATATTTGCCTATTACTTTGCGTATGTCACGAATTGAATATAGCAGTGATTATCACTAAATCCTGATATGTAGAAACAAAGAAGTGGTCACAATATGATCATACATACTATACATATCCAGACTACTACTTTGTGGATCGGAAGTGGATAGATGTTACAAAGCACGTGATTATCTTTTTCTTTTCTCTCTTTCATTACATAATATGGAGTTATTGTGGACTATCTAGCATGAAGGGAATTCCCGTGTAATGACAACGTTGTACAAGTAGCAAGTTTCTCCAGAGTTTCTCCTTTCTATTCTCATGTACTTTTCTCCAGTGTTTCTCCTTTGTTTCTCCAATGTTTCTCCTTAACGTTTCTCCATAGTTACTCCTTACTTCTGGACGATACTCTCGCATCTATCAGACTGAGGTAGTTTGTATAAATACCTGTACTTTAACCAAAGTCGAATCCTTAACTTCGACCTCTTGTATCCTTCTAGCTTAGCAATAGATTTGTTAAGTCTTCACAGTCTGTCTGAGTACTTTGAGTCTCAGCTCGATACTAAGCCTTGATTTGCAATCAAGTCTTAGTCATCTGAATTACTTAATCGAAGTCCATAGTCATAGTCACAGTAACAAGTCACGTTAAGCTCGAACCTTAACAATAGATGCACTTAAAGAGGAATGGAAAGAGCTCAAGAGTGCCGATAGGGACACCATTGTGCGTGTAGCCAAAGAGCGTGCTCAGTTTATAACAATAAACAATCAAGTACATCTGCTCTGTGATGTTTCGGGTATTTCAGTGGGGGGTGATTGTCCTTGATATAGTGTGCCAGGTCGTGTGAATACTGGTATAACAAGAAGAAGTTAGATCGGGCGAGTGAGCTACAGAGAATTCGTACAGATCGCTTCTCGGTGTAAGTGACCATTCACAGTTGTGGTGGAGTAACAATTCGCCGTCGTCTCTGATACTATCTCTCTGCAGCATACTCGACAAGTTGCGAGACCTTGGTTATGGGGTTGAAATTGATAAATGTCATGATCAGACAGAAAAGTTTCTGATGAGGGAAAAGCTCATCCAAGAACCGAAGCCTCTCACTGACCACGGTACGTACTAAGCATGCATTCTCTTAACCCTGTTCCTGACATATTCGCATTCTATCAAGTTTGGAGAGGGATACTCGAAGTCCACGCTGTCGGTATCATGGATGAAGTCAGAGCATTCTGTCTTGACAATGAGCATGAAGCTGTGATCAAGACTAGGATGGATTTACTTACACAATACCTACTCAGACTCAGGGGAAAGGAGTACGAGGATACAAATCTTCCCAGTCCATTTGACTTCTTGCAGATTCCTCGCATACGATCAACGAGACGAATCAAGTGTATTCCAGTAAAGAATAGAATAAGTACATGGTATAACAAGGAAATGTCACAGGGATGTGTCGACATGCCGCAACATGGGGAATGTTGATTACGACACTTCCTAACCTGCTTTTGCAAAAGCCATTCTCTTGAGAGAACAGGACTCCTCTGAGAAGAGTCACTGGCACTGTCTTCGACGGTAGTGCATGCTGAACATCGCGCAGCGTGGCATATCTCTCGTGGTGAAAAAAAGAGTATGGCGGAAGCAGCGCTTATATATTGAGAGCCGTCGGAGTTAAGCGTACAATTCCCACGGACCTGCACGCGGGCTGGCATGCCATTTACAGAATCTCAGAGATACTTTCAGTCTTCGACAACGTTAACAGCGACGAGCGAGGAGGATGTTGCGTACACGGCTTGCACATTGTGAGTACAGTCCTTCTACTTGCATTGTATTCTAATAACCTAATCTCTATCAGGCTCTCGAGCAGCTGCCTCAACCAGCACACCGCCAGTCGCGTGTCTGCACACTTCGACTGTTCTCCAAATCTCCCAATTTCGCAAACGCAAGTCGCGTATTGCTGAGAAGCTCAATACAGAAAAAAGAGAAGAGCGTGCAAAACAGGCAGCTCTCAACAGACCTCATGTTATTTTGGGAAACCGACCAGGAGACGAAGCAAAGTGGACAAACTGTGACCTTGCTAAGGTTCTCGTCACTCCAGAGGAAATCAAAGCCTCACCTCCTGTCGATCCCTCGGCCAAATTTGTCGCTCCACATTTCAAGAGTTATGGCATTGGAGAGCAGGAAACGGAGCTTCTATTCAAAACTCTTCCTACCTTGACGTCCGAGGCTACGATCGAAATGGACATGCAAAGTAACGACAACAAAAGGAGCTTTCAGCAGACGGCTGAAGATGCAATAGAAGTAGAGAGGAGAAAGAGTGTTGTCTTTGCGTCACTTGTGGACTTGCGGAATGCAAATGCTCGTGGTATTGCGTATGAGAATAGGAAAAGGATTATAGCAGAGTTCTCTGAACTTGGCAAGCCAAATGACACTGGTCGACCAGAAGTGCAAGGTGCGTTTAACTGTTCTCTAATCATGCTTTAACTCTAACCTCGTCATGGCACTTTTATCAGCTGCCATTCTCACCATGAGGATACGTAACCTCTGGAGCCATTTGCTCAAAGTCAAGCAAGATATTGCAAACCGTCGCAGTCTTCGCCGACTTGTCCATGAACGGGCTAAAATTCTGAAGTACTTGAAGAGTATTGACCGTGATCGTTATGACCTTGTGCTTGAGAGAATAGGTGTGGAGCCTGGTGCTGTAGAGGGCGAGCTGGTTGTCTGATCTTACTTACATGGTTTTATAATGCGACATAATCGTTTCTATTGGTCTACTACGTCGGAATTACTGGTCAAAGTCTCGTATGAGTATGCATGGCCGTCCAGTGTGTGAAATTTGTGAAATTGAAGAAGTCCGTGATGGCTTCATCCATTTCTGTCTGCTTCAGCACATGTACCGCTCCTTGCCAATTACCACGACAAGGGGTGCAGGGCCATCCTACCACGAGAATACCACAACCAAACAGGACTTGAAAATAGAGTCTTGGAGAGGCTGGCGCGGAATTTAGCTCATCCTTGGTAACTAAGGGTAGCCTCTTAAACCCGGACATCCTCGACACCACTACGCCCTTCAATTCTGTTGAGGCAGGGTCAGTCGGTCAGACAGGAGGAAAAGATGACCACAGGTGAGCAAGATACATTCCATTTGCTATAAATTGGAGAGGAGCTCCTGAACTAAAGATATCTTAGCTGCACTGGTTGACTTTCCCGCTACGGATGCGAGACCGCCTTCAGCCTACAACTACAGTCCGGATCGTCATTCTCAGTCTCACCTTCCATTTCGTCGTATCTCTTTGCCAACTCCACCGAATCTGCTTCACCGCCAGTCTGTTGTCAGTACCGCATCCTTCGATTCCTTAGCTGAGGAAGGCCCACCATTAGCTT
Organism: Abortiporus biennis; assembly: GCA_022606235.1. Lineage (NCBI taxonomy): Eukaryota > Fungi > Basidiomycota > Agaricomycetes > Polyporales > Podoscyphaceae > Abortiporus > Abortiporus biennis. The sequence goes on from JABYQP010000017.1 coordinate 422,910, forward strand.
CATTCATGGCTGTAAACAAAGGGGCGAACAACCCCCCGAGGCACAGGCTGACCTCCATTGAAGGCGGAAGGAGAGGAGGGAGAAGACGTGAACCTAAAGTACTCGACGATCAGCGCGAGGCAAAGAGACGGAAGATCATTGACGAATTTTACGAGACGGAGAAGTCGTATGTGGATGGTTTGGAGCTTATTTATTCCGTGAGTTTGTTCACTTTGTTTCATCGGTTGACATTGATATGTTTCCGTAGCATTTTCTTACACCTATCGTCGCATCTTTGGATACCTCTCATCCATTATTGGATCGTAATGAACTCACATCTGTATTTTCTAATTTCATAGATATCTGGAACCTGCACCGGTCTTTCTATTCATCACTCACTACTTATCTTCAATCCTCATCTTCGAACACTTCCGAGCATAGTGGACCTCCGCCGTTGTCGCCAATTCTTCAGTCGCATTTCCCTTACCTGTCCTTATATACGCTTTTCGTCACATCTTTCCCCGATTTACTCTCATCGTATAGCTCTTTATTATCCAAGAACCCTGCCTTCGCGTCATTTATCACTCAGCAGGAGTCAGACCCTCGGTGTGGCAAATTGAAACTTAGAGACTGGCTACTGACTATTGTACAGAGGTGTCCTCGGTACCTGCTATTACTGAAGGACCTCATTGGTTGTACGCATCCGGATAACCCTGAGTACGTTGCCTTGACTTCTGTCCATGCTTTGGTATCCAAGAGTGAGTTATTTTTTCTTCCGTTGTGTAAATCCAATCTTAATGATGATAATCGTCTGTAGTCACCATATCTCTCAATACTTCCCTCCACACTCATGCGCAAACACTTTCCATCCTATCGCTCCAAAGGTCAACCGCAAATCTCCCCTTCCAACTGATCTCTCCAGGCCGAATATTCCAAAAACGTTCAACTCTTCTTCAAGTCGAAGGTTCCTTTCCAAAAGAACGAGAATTTCTATTGTTTTCAGACTGTGTCATTTGGTTAGCCAATGCCGACAGAACAGACGATGCTGAATTATCGTTCACTTGGGAATCCGACATCATAGCACGATCGCCCATTTATGGAACTACTGGACATGGTCAAGATGAACCTAGGAAAGATGTTCAGCATCATGAATTTCCTAAACGGAAGGAGAGTATGTTGAAGTTGAAAATAGGTGGAAGCCCGAGGAAGAAAGCTAGGCATGCTAGTAATGGTACAGAAGAGAGATGGATTTACAAGGGTCATATCAATCTCGTCGACCTTGAGGTTGTAGTCACTCCCTACCGAGAACCAGGTGATGATCAACGATTTGAGATCCTAAGTCCTCAGAGTTCGTTCGCTCTTTATGCTGGTACGTGTGTTTATCTATTTATTCGACCGCAATGCTCACTGATATATTTTGCAGCGAGTGGAGAGGATAGAGATCAATGGTGCGAAAGTATACGCAGTGCCAAAGCTTCGCTCATGTCTTCCCTCAACGCGATACATCCAAATTCTACGCTCACTTCCTCGGCATCTACGCATCATTTACGACGAACCCTTCAAGCTTTGCCGTATTCGCCCGACGAGGAGGGGACACAACCCATGCGAAGCAAGGTGGATCATTTTGTTCCCCCTGTATGGGTCCCTGATGCAAAGACCGATGGGTGCATGCGTTGCGGCAAAACTTTCGGGTGGAGAAGAAGAAGGCATCATTGTCGATTATGTGGACGGTGTGTGTGTTCCAAATGCTCGGGGAAGGTCAGACATCTTTTTCCTCCTTGCGCGATAGAATTCTTCGTTTACGACCTTTCATTTCATAATCCAGACATTTTACATCCACGATTCGACTTCCGAGGATTCGCATAAACCATCTCGAGCTTGCAATGCTTGCTATGACACAGTATTTCCCATCATCGATACGACAATTTTACCTCCGACGAATACTTCTACAATCGCACACCTTACACTCTCAGGCCTGAAGTCCATGCCGTCCTTCCTTCCTTCCGAGAATAATCTTAGTTCTCCATCGGTGCTTATGGCTTTCGACTTGGAAAGCCCTCGACGTCCGTTTTCTAGATTAGAAGACCATTCGCCTTCTCCTTCACGGTCTCATCGAGACCGAGACCCTTCCGACGACAGTCCACCGGTCGCAGCTGTGAGGTTCAAGCCTACAGCTCGCCCACGGAGTTACGTTCAAATATTGGAAGATTTCAACGGTCATCGTCTAGATGTGGAAGAAGGGACACCGTCTCCTATCACAGGAAGTCCTTGTACCTCAAGGTTCAGCCACCACACTCGGCACGACCAGGTCTCTATTGCAGAAGAAGAAGTCATCGAGCAAACTGTCCAAGTGAATTCATCCTTGGCCCTTGATGTGGAGGGCGGTAGTGGTGTTGGTGGCAGAGTTAGGAGTGTTCCTGCTAGTCCTAGGAAAGAAGATACGGCTAGAAGGCACAAACGGTTTTCTTTACCCGCTGTTGCTCTTCAAACTACGTCAGTGACTACGAGACCGAATGCATTTGGAGAAGGGAAGTCGAAGAGGTTCTCGTTGGTACTTGGAAAGTCTAGTTCATCAAGCAAGGACTCTGGAAATGGGATTTTTCATGGAGTAGCGGCTGGAAAACTCTCAGAATTGCTGAGAAGGGACAAGGCACCGTCATGAACTCTTTGACGTCTATCATGATTTTTTGTTAACGACAGTTTACGAACGATATGTTGTTTTATTGACGACCTCGATGTTCGGCTTTCTTTGATGGTGGACAATGGCACATTTCACAAATCACATCCTTGATATTTCACAGAATCTTCTCGTTCGACATTTCACGCGGTTATCAATCATCTTTGCGGCACGACGACACTCTAGCTTGACAGTCGAGACCTAAAAGTCAGCGGCCACTGATTCGGAACTTTGGCTTCGTTTCACCAATTGGGTATGTATCTAGCGTTCATGATGAGATATCTCATTCATGTCAAGTACCCTCGAATCGGGCCACCTGAATCTACCCATTGGGTAAATCGGGATCAAGAGTTGACACCAAACCAAGTCAGGAATCTTGAATAAAGGGTCGGTCCGATCCTGAATCGGCCAAATGAGTTGAATGAACGCTTGTTCAGATTATTCTTAGTATCTTACTACTGAAGAGTTCAGTAGCTGCACGTGCTTGCCCGTCGCGCAGCGCTCACTATACTACGAACTAGCACTTCCCGGCTCTTCTTTTGCATCGCTTCAACGACGCCTCCGCCGCTTTCCTCCTTTTGTTTTGACTGTGTTCCAATAAGATTCAATATATTGGTCACGAATATGTATATCGTAAATCTACCCGCGCAAACATCTTATCACCGGATTTCCTACTAGTAAGCTCCATGGCCATGATTGAGATGAATTTCAAAGAAAAAAGTCCGATGAGTAACAAAGCACTCAAAACTTGTGGTGGTATCGGCAGAAGAAAGCAGTGCGGCGGTCAACGTCGGAGGTGTGCTAATCCTATGGCCAATTTCATCATGGATTTATCGAGATTCTTTAGTACTCAGTAGGAGTAAGAATGTTTTTCTTTTTGTAATACTAGTACTCCTTGTAAATTAGTCTCCATTCGAGATTTCGCGTACAATACTCAGTATCACCGTCCTCGCCGACGTAACATATCCATTACGCACTACGTATGACGATATGATGATACCAACTGCCAGTGGAGATAAACAATAATCTCCGAGGGTATAGTACTACTTACGACTAGTACTTTAATCCTCAAGTCAGTGACGCTTTAAGGTTGCATCCGGAACATTTTCAAGTTACCTGCTAATTACTACAATACTTACCTTTTTCCATTCTCCGCAGGTGTGCATCGCCATTCCCAACTTTGAGATTTACAAAGCATCAGGTTAGGTACTAGTGGACTCCAAGTCCAAGATGAACGTTGAACGTTGGACAATGGATGACAGCTGTCTTCTAGGAACTTTACGATTAATACCGGTAAGTACCCTGAAATGTTTGCACCGCAATACTAAGGCTGTGAGTAGGTATCCACAAATCCAATGATACGGAGACTACGGATGATTCCAACGCTCACATGCCATGTCATTGCTTCATTCAATTGGTACTGATATTCGGCGTCTTCATTCTCCGAGATCGACTTATTCAATCAAGGCGACCTTGTACCGCTATAGGTCGTATCAATTAAATCCATATGGACGCCAGGCCCAAGGGGAAAAGCCAGGGGACTCGATTGTTCATTGAGAAAAAATTTTACGACCCCAAAGATTGAGAAGACAATTCACAAAACTGTTACAGTATAATGCCTCCGGAATCGATGTACGATTATGGACCTTCGTTTCATTAGTGTGAGTTGGAAGGTTCGTAGCTCGTGTTTCGATTTTTAAGATTCCATCACTCTAGTTCTAGTCGAGTCGATAAGGCGTTCACTTACAAATATAATACAAATCCTCGGTCTCACAGTCCAACAATTGCGGATCACCGAAAACAAAAGGATCGTCAATCATTACGGCATTGCGAGTAGGCTCAGGCTAGTAGTACCAGGCTCGGGACGGAGATATTTTGTAACATTCTACCATGGTGCGTAGTACCGTTCCCCTTGAATTTGTAGTCAGCGTTGAATATTTGTAAAGTGCCCACCAGCTGCTACCGTGACTAGCTTTCAAAACACATCGGAAAGGTGGAACTTCCAGACGGCCCTCTGATTGTTCTACTCGTTTCTTTTTGTGTTGCAGTGCATGAGCTGAGTTACAGCCAACACCAAATAATTTTTCTCATGCCAGACTGGAATGCGCCTTTTTTGCGGGCGAAACGATATCAGTAGCTAACTGGACTAAAGAGGTTTGGTATGGTTGTGGCAAACTTTGACTAGGCGCCACTGTCATACTGCGCTCTTCGTGACTATCTGATATGAATATGAAGTAGAAGTGGAGGAAAACCAATTTCTAGGCTTTGTACCAAGATTGTGGTTGTGGCCAACTTGTGAGATCGTCGAAATTCTCAGTCCCGACTACCAAGCTACTCTCATGAGAATGGTTGGCATTTCACACAGCAGAGATTTAGAACCAAAATCTCAGTAATGTAGGCTCCTGATACGAACATCAGACCATTGTTCACGAAGTTCCAATTGTGACGATTGAATTTCTGGCCATTTGGGAAGGGGACATCTGCACTATGACCTTTTCGTATCCTTCTTGCATTAATATAATGCTGAATTAATAAAATATTCATTGTTTCTCAAAGACTCAATTGCATTCCTCATTCCTACTTTGTTCCGTCGGTAGATAGTTTCTCAAAAACCATGGGGCTTCCAAATTGGGCCACGCACTTTAAGCGCTGAATGTTGGGTGACCTCGTGGTGAGCGTGTTGTCCACGTTGTGCTGAACATTGCTTGAAGCGCGTTCACGAACCTCTGACTGTAACTTCCAACCACCTTTTGACGCGTTCTACACTTCTCTTCCACTTCCTAGGCCACACCCAAAAAGAAATACACCCTATCACAATGTACGGCTCTTCAGCGGCACAAAAAAGCAAACGCCGACCCCATGCACGCCAAGAATTAACTGAAGAGCAAAAACAAGAGATCAAGGAGGCCTTTGAACTCTTCGACACAGATAAGGATGGTTGTGTGGACTATCATGAATTAAAAGTGGCTATGCGGGCGTTGGGTTTTGATTTGAAGAAAGCGGAGGTGTTGAAGATATTGAGAGATCATGATAAGACTGGACATGGTCTAATGGACTTTGATGATTTCGCAAAGATCAGTTGAGTCCATTCCTCTACATTGCTTTTCGGCGTATCTTCGTATGAGTATCTGACCAACGTTCGAACACGGTTGTAATAGTGAGTGAACGTATATCTGCTCGTGATCCAGCGGAAGAAATTCGACGCGCATTTCAACTATTTGACGATGATGGTACAGGCAAGATTTCTTTACGGAACCTTCGACGAGTGGCCAAAGAAATTGGGGATAGGTTAGAAGATGATGAACTGTAAGTCCCTCGAATTAGTTTCTATAGCCATAAACTTTTCTTTTTAACCCAACTGTAGACAAGCGATGATAGAAGAGTTCGACCTCGACGGTGATGGAGAAATTAACGAGCAAGAGTTTTTTGCAATAATGACGGATGATGCTTAACGCGTCCGAGCCTTGAGGGTCCTTGTTACTCCCCCAGAGTCATCTGGACACAATTCCTCCCTTCTGTTTGGAAGGACATCCCGTTCTTACATATTTCCATCCCCATGTCTATTATCTGCTATGAATTGTTGCACCGTTACGCCGCCACCGGTTTTTGTTTGTTTGGCTTGTAAGCTTTTTTCACTACTACCTCTCCATCAGAACAACTATACCTGATTTATTCTAATAATCTGTAGATAAAGTGGCTCTCTGTACTATATCCTCGATCACTCATGTATACCAGTACCCTCGTGATATTCAAATCTGTTGAAATGTCTCTCTTCTTCGAGGCTTTCGAAACCCTACGTTATCGACAATCCTTTCCATGTGCCATCGGCAAGGAAACCCCTATTACCTATTACACCATGGACATTGGATACCGAGCAAAATCAGGTGAATGTGACATCAGCTGAAACCATCTGGCACCTATTAGGTGCTCCTACAGGTCATACCTCGGCCCTCACATGTACACACATACACCACTTAGAAGAAGGAGAAAGAACTATGATAAATGTCAAAGGGGTGAGACAAACTTCCAATTATTCAATTCCATTCAATCAAATATGAACCGCTTTTTCCAGGTGCAAAACTGACGGATTTGGTCTAGTCTAGTCAGATCAAGAAAGAAATTGATTTTTGTTCTTCTACTTTTTTACTTTTCGGCATCTAAGGAAAATCCAAAATGTCATTCATATCAAGAACCCACCGTTCAAAACAAAGTTTCACAACAAGAAGAAGAACCCGTTTTCGTTTCGTCGTCTCCTTCCCGTTCCTGATCAGGTAAGTTCAAAACAGGGTAACTAACACAGCAACAGCGACAACTTTGCAGGACTGGATATGGTTAAAGAGGCCCCACATTATATTACACGCTAAAAGAAGCTCCCCAATCCCAAGGAACTTAGAGAAGTCTCGAAATCCAATTATTGGATATTGAAGGAGGGGGAAGGAACCGTCGGTACGTATCATCGTTTTGAACTTAACTTAACTTAACCTTAGAAGAACAAGAAGGAAAGAAGGAAAGAAATCTAGGGTATCATATATCATGAGAGTATACATCTTGATAATAATCTTGGCAACGATGTTTCTCAATCCTCAGGCCTCAGTTTTCGAGGATCCCGGATTACTTCAAGTTACCTTGCTCAAGACTAATAAGGAAAGGAAAGGATTGGATTGGATCGAAGACCCGAGATTTGTACTGAGTCTCTTTCCTTCTTTTCCACCCGTTACAAATCTAGATTTCTGAAGCTCCAGTTCTAGGTTTGCAGATCCTCCCTCAGGCTTCCGGTTCAAGCTCAAGGCTATGTTTCCACTTTTCCGAGATTGGCACTAATCCAATATCACTTTTTGTCCTTTGACCCATTCTTCGCATTCAGTCATCCGCCCTCTCATAATTATTGATCTTCGGCACATCTTTATGTGGTTTCAATGGTCCCACATGGCGAGTCCAACAGTTTTAGGATCATGATCATGTGTTTACTTACAACCTTGATTCAAAATTGTAAATTGTACGACGGTGTATCCAATATCAGCCTGAGGTAACTTACTCATGTAGGGTTCTTGGGCAGGCTTTCCACACATCCAAGTTGTCCAAGCTCAAACAAGTCTAGTACTTCTAAATAAATCAAACCGACAACGAAGCCGAAACGGACCAAAAACCCACGCCGTCTAACCAAACCAAACCACAACAATGGCAATGGCACGGCACCGACAATTGAATTATTGAATAAATTCAATTACATAGGATTTATAAATAAAGTCCCCTCGATCGTTCGCCGGCCCAAAGTCAGTCCGATTTTAACACATTAACACATTTGTGACAATTGGTCCAATATATGGATTTTACCCATTTACGATCTTGTCGGAGCCTAGGACGAACAATCGCAATAACCCACTCAAGTTCCGTCCCGTCCGTTCATTCGTTCGATATTTCTTATCAACCCATCCTAGAGTCAGTCAGATTTCGGGCTCGGAGGGAGTGGAGACAGCAGGGGATAGTGATTTGTCAAAATTGGTTCATTGATACTCGACGATACAATGGAAGAGAAAACCGAAACGCTATGCTAATACAGCCATGAACGAACGAAAAAAAGCCTGCTATTGCTGTTGTTGATGATGGATCCTAACCTAATGATGCTGGAAACAAAAAAAACACAAGGAAAATGCTATATAGAATTCAAGTCCGAAGAGAGAGAGCTGCTGCAGTCGATGATGGTGAGGTGATAGTAGTAATGATACAAGAGAGGATAGTAGAAGAGGAGCTATTTTTACACAAAAGGGTACCGGTAGGTAAAGGTTGAACCAAATTCAGAAAAAGGTAATAAAGATCGTTAAAAACAAAAAAACAGAGAGAGGCATCAGAAGAAGAAGACGGCGGGAGATGAAAGAGAGGGAGAGAGAAGAATGAAAAAAAAGCAAAAAATTTACGGTGGAAATAACAACCATTGTCCGATGGGCCTCTGAATTTCCTGCTAGTTGATGTTACAATGGAGAGAGAATGCAGCTGATAGAAGAAGAAAACATTTATGCAGAGTCATCACCCGGAGGAGATGAACCGTCCTTGAATCCCATTTTGGAAGGGAAGTTCTTGTGTACTCGCATATGTTGGCCAAGATTGTCGTGCCTGCTAAAATCTTTGCCGCAGCCAGGGTAGGGACACTTGTGCGCTGGAGGAAGAAGAGATAGGGTAAACATCGCCGTTGTTTGTTTGTATGCAGCTGTGAAGGAACTTACGCTTTTCATTCGTGTGAATACTTCGGACATGTCTCTTCAAATGTTCGCCTCTTGCGAAGCACTTTCCGCATCCTGGAACTTTGCACATGTAACCACGGTTATTCTGAAAAATCACCGTAATCAGTCACTGTAACGTGAAGCAAAATTCGCGAGTAGATGGATAGGCTTACCTTCTGAACACCATTTTGTGAACCAACGGCCGCACTAGTGGGTACTCTCCGACCACGACTCTTCTTCGTAAGATTGGGTACAGGAACCGGTGGAGCCAACTTTCGAGTCGACAACAGCGGTGAGAAGGAAGCGGTCATAGACTCTGCAGATTGAGCACGAGCTGTCCGCCTCCTGGTTCGGGATGGTCTGGAGTTTCCCCTCAAGACATATTCATCATCGTCTCCATCATCACCCTGATCAGCGTCGTCTTCCCGCTCCGAATCACCGCTCGCATCGGCAGACGAGCTGCTGCTGCTGCTCACCTTCCGTTGCCTCTTGATCGAACGGTTAGTGGGAGGGCGACCCCGACCCCTTCGCCTGCGCCCTTGGGCGGGTGAGGAAGTCTCGTCCATTTCAAGATCAGCAGCGGAAGCAGATGTCCCCGGGCCGTCAGCGACGGTAAACCTAGGGTCGCAAGCTTCCAAAGTAGTTTGCGAGTTCGGAAGTTCAGCAAAAATGACGTCTGGGGAGATAGTAGGAGAAGGGGAAATTTCTTGGAGATTGATGCCGTGGGGATGAGTTTCTGGCGAAGACTCTGGGTATTGCAAGCTCCTCGGTGAGTTGTAAGAGTCCGAAGAGCTAGAAGAAGACTGAGCGGCGCCGTATGAACCGTAAGAAGCTCGAATATCGTCCATCGAAACGAAGGGTTGAGCTTGAGCGTGAGCATGGAAGGGAGAAGAGTGGAAGCCGTATGAGACCGATGGGTTTGGATCTACTGGCGCAAGGTCAGAAGGCGACGAATAATGCGGAAGAGCGGGTTGACCTGAGATGTGAGCGAGGGATGCCAAATTCTGCTCACTGGAACTGGTATTGTCATAGAAAGTCGAGATAGCAGCAAAGTCTTGAAGTGGGGCCGGATATGACGCATCTTCGGACGGTTGGGAAGCAGCCGCATACTGTTGGACTAGAATTCCAGACATGTCGTTTGAGTGGTGAGACATCGGGGTAGACTGCATCTCGTTGTAGGACGGATAGTAACCAGTGGGAGTCTGGACTTGTCTGTCGAACGAAGCCCAGGAGGAGCCAGAGAATGTTCTGCCCATAGCGTAGTCTGAGCCAGTGAGGGAGGGAACCCTCGTCGAGACATCGTACTCTGGCTTGGTAGGATAGTCTGCCATGGGATCCGCCGACGAGCTGTTGAGAGAGCTGCACGCCGAGTCTGAACTGGAATTGGAGGATGGAGAGGACTCTGAGAAGACGGAAGACGAGTTGTAGGGTGTCTTGATGTATACCGGTTGGTCCTGCATGTCTGAGCGAGAGGCAGAAGAGCGTACGAAGGATGAGGGAGGCATGACCCTGTGGTAAATGTCGTCTGAGCGGGAGTTGTCGAAGTGATTTGGAATGTTGTGCTGAGAGTAAATATGTTGGGCGAACTGAAGGAGAAGAGATGAATCCATCTGTCGGGTAGTATATGAAGGACTGTAGAGAGAGAGTGTGAGCGGGAGAGCAAGAAGAGGGAGAGAGACGGGAGGCGGATACAGCGGATATGGCTAATGAACCCCACATTTGGGAGGGCGGAATTAACGTGATAAGACATGGCGAGCTTAAATTTGGTCGAGGCAGGGGAGAAGAGCACTCACCGATCTTGCAGCTGTCTGGGCTCGCTCCACTGCAAGCTTCTATTGGGCGACAGTGTATTCAAGAGGCCAAACGCTCGGTGCTAGCTGCAGGGCGCAAGACTAAAGGACTGGTGACCGGTGACTGTGTACGGTCGCAGCTAGGGAGGGAGCGAGGTCAGTGGGCGTGCAAGGAGGAGGATGCAAAAGAAAAGAGAGACAGGCCACGGCGAGTGACGTTTTATGCGGTCTGTGGTCTGAAAGTGAGCCCCATTATATAAATTGAAATTCGAACCAGGCAGTTGCTGTGGCCTGGCTAAGAGGTCGATTAGAATTCAGGTCTGCTGTGTTGCCGCGCTGTGTCATAGCGGCGTAAGCGATGGTCCAAACTAGGCGAGCAGAAAGTAACATATTGGAATTTGATGACATGTCCCGGCTGCGTGGTTTAGCAGACTCTTTCAGAGTCTCCCGGCCCTCTGGTCCCTCCTTCCCGTCCAACCCAAAACATTATCATCAACCACCCTGGGCATCGGCATGCAAACCCACGGCTCCTCAGAATTCTGGATGAACCAACTCAAAGAACGCACCCTATCCCTCTGCCCAATCACCGTCTGCCCTCTCTGGCCAATCACCGTCCTCTGGCTGAGCGAGCATGATTCCGTCAGCTGCTATCTAGATCCAGATTGCGCGTCTGTTTGCTTAGATCGCTTATCTCCGATTTGGACAATCACAGTCTATTCCGTTTTCGGCTACATTAGTCTTCGATCACTCATCTGACTATAGAAGCGCCCCCTCCCCAGATTTCTCTCTCTCTCACTTCACCGGGGCTCATTATCTTCCAGATTTCTCTTACATTAGCCTAAGCATTTTCTGCATCGTCTTTTGTCCCCACCGCCAACTTGGCGACACTCAGGCCTTCCGACGACGGACTACTCACTTACTACTGGCCTATCGCTCCAGCTTTCATCTCGCCGGACGATCCAGGCTGCTGGGCCCCAAGTACCGTTCCATGCTCAGAAACCAAGCTCGTCCCTCGTCAGTCCGCATTAATATTCTGAGCAAGGAATGCAAAAAATCTCTCGGACAACCGTTTGATAAAGAGCCCAGGTAGCCTCGATGTCGAATCTGTTCAATTGAACTACTGATTTCTTCCATGTTCTTCCCGCCATTAACCCAAACTACTCGCCATGATGCCGAATGTCGGTCCAGATTCCTAATTCAAGACGATTACCGTTTTAGTTCTCGCGAAATCCGAGTTTCATACTACTACAAGGACCGAGGGTTTTCTTACGTTTGAATACTATGCCACCATCACCCCCATATCTGCTCTCGAGCCTTACTGGCAGCTTATCGAACGACGACTATTTCACGATCGTGTATACCGACGACAATTGGTTCTTCAATACACACTTACTTGGTGATGTCATCTATGAACGTTGTTGGAACAACCTTGAAGTAATCTACCGTACATACTTGCAAATGATATGATCCATATGTATTTCATTACAACAATTCAATTTCGAATGATCCCGGCTTTCCATCATTTTGCATCCAGCCCCAACTCTCTACTTGCTACTGGTTCATGGATTAGCTCTGAGTCTAAAAGATACCAACTTGAAAAACTAAAAATACAAATTCGAAAACGATCCTACGTACGTACGTACTACTACTACTCAGAGTGTAGTGTACGCATGATAATCGTTTGTTTCCATTATTCGAGATGGGTTGGGTGGAAGGTGGTGTGTGACGGAAACCTCGGAATTCTAACGCATGCAGTTCGATTCTGATCCTTACCCCGCATCGGATGCAGACGTACTTTATCTATAGCAGTAGTGATGGTGTAAGTATGTAAAGTATGTAACTTAACATAATGATCATGATCGTAAGAACTTGAGAGTCCGTTTCGCTAGCGAGATGAACTTTCAATTGAATCCTCTATAATTATATAATTAAATCATTGACTTTTAGTAGTAGTAGTCCTCCATACGTACGTACTGATCATAATTACTTATAGTATTCATTGTACTCGTACATGGCAAGTTACGACGACGATCCTATTCATTCTCGAAAAAGAAAATCTCCATTTGCCAACTTTCACATCACATTCCGATTCCGCTTCCAATTCAGAATTCAGCTACTCTACACCGGGATTTAGATTTCTCAATTTTTGTACCCTCAAAATGTACACTACTATAAGACACTCCATGGAGAATCCAGATGTTCAAGAAAGTCGAGTCGAGACTCTATAAATAGCTCTTTCTTATTGGTCGGTTAGTTTGTTTGTTAGGTTGGTCTAAATTGGATCATGGATCCGGATATTATTTACCTACTGTACTAGGCAGTAGATATCATCTTGGATCTTTTCGTACGAAGTGACTTGTAACTGAGTGACCATGTGCTCTTCGTGGTATGATTGGTCCGTTGTTCATCTTTCATTATCTACGACTTTCTCTGGCTTTTGAAGCTTGAAGTACGTAACAAGGTCTATAGTATAGTATACTCTTTCGTTCAAAGTAAAGAAGTAGTGTACTTCCTCGATCTATTTCATGTCCGTATCCTCTCTGAATCGACATCGTCCTCGATCTCCTCCGAGTCAGCTACAATCACGGCGAATATACTCTCGTCGATAATTCATTTTATCGGAGCTTCAAACATGAGATTATATAGTAATGAAACCCGGCGGAAACGGCAAAGGCAAAGGCAAGATGGATGGATGATTAAATGGATTGCACGAGTATATTGTATATTGTCGTGATTGGTCGATTGGTTGATTGAAGGGTAACTAAGGCACATTGATATTAATATTGATTTTACGGTTCAGTGTTGGTTGGTTGGTTGGTTGGTTGCCAGTTGGGTCAAGCAATTGATTCGTGCTGTAGACGTTTGACAAGGTTGGACGTTGAACGTTGAACGTCCAATCAGTTATAGAAGCACGATCAGATGAATACACGGACATAAGAAGATCTACTCAACCTTGAACGTTGAACGTCCAGAGTTAGTATCCTACCCAATCCAAAATGAGAGCCCGATCTGTGCAACGAACTTAATAAAACTACTTACCTTCCCGTCCCTCCTCCTCCCCCTCCGGGTCAAACCAATCTCCGACACACACCGGGTTGGCTTAGTTGTCTAGTAGTTCAGTAGTACACCAGCGATAATCCAGACCTCCCTTGTGTTAGTCCAATGGTGCTAATTTTGCTAAATTACGATCGAGAAATAATGTGTTTGGTTTGTTGATGATGCATAATATGTTGGAGATTTTTTGGATTAGATAATATTCCACGAAGAACGGAATGTCGACCGGGGTACATAGTCGTATGATATGCGATATACGGTGCTTTGGTTGATTGATTACTTCGCCGCAGTTTCGAGACTTGATTTTGTTTGCAAGAGGGAGGATGTTCGGGAGGAGTTTGTTTCGACTGTCACCGTTCAAAGGTTATTGTCGATGATCTGTGAGTGGGAAGTTTGGTTAGATGTACGATGGATGGTAAACTAGCGTGAAAAGCATTCGTGAGGAACATGAAGATTCAGAGAACGGTTTCGAAGAAAGTCGACAAACAAACAAACAGACTTACTCGCTGAACCTTTGATTATGCCTTCAAAGAAGGTTTCTCCTCTCAACTCACCTACCGACGTTTGATGAGGAAGAGTGAGAATCGTGATACGCTAACTGGACAATTCACAATCGGTTCATAACGGTAAGGATAGATGCAAGAAGAACGTTAAACTCACCACATCAGCATCAGAAATTCAGATCCTCCAATCCGAGTCGCTGCTGTCCAATAGCCATGATTCGGATGAGATAAGTGCACATCATACACGAACCCTTTCTCAGCCTTCTCCGGTCCTCGAGCCGTCGTGTGATGAGATAAAGTACGATCCATATATAAGTAAATGATCGAACAACCTTTAGGCATTTTCGGAAATGTACCAAACCTAGTATATCTTACTTGGGTGGAGAAGATTCAGTAACTTGGACAAAACGTCGACAACTTGCTCCAAGGTCCAACCAAATCTGAGTTTTAAAATCAAACAGGTCGGTCGGTGGGTCGTAAGGTACATACCATTTTAGTTAGCAAGAATTGCCACTTTGTCGTTATGCTGATAAGTATGAATGTATGAACGTTCCAAGTAGTAGGGAGGTAAGTGGTTATGGATTGTAGCCAATGAAGGAGATAGTTAGATCAGCGGCGGCGTGTGTCAGTGTCACGTTGAACGTTGATCAAAGTGATCCTATCGTGTGGCGTTAAGAAAACGGCAGTCACATAGAGTATGTCCCGAATAATCCACCCTATAGCAGCAAAACACGAGGGGGTTACGATGGAACGATATATATCATCTGGGATCAGCGTACCTAGAAATGGGAGTCTAGAATTGAATATGAATATAACACACCGATGATACGGGGAAAGATCCATGATTTCAGAATGAGGTTGATTTGATCAAAAAGAGAGATAATAATATATTATTATCATCAAAAATGCGTTTTAAACTTGAATGGGAAAAGATCCAAAGGGTGTTCGCTGATCTGAAAGAATTGAACGAAGAGCTGTCAGTACGTATTGGTGTAGACATACGCTTCTTTGAGTCTTGGTTAGGTTCTGACGAGAGAAAACAAAATCCCCGCCGATGATATGGATTGAGAACCTCGTTTTTCTGGGTGTGAAACGAACGGAAGAACTTCGATTCTTCATCAACACAAGATAAAGTCGTGGCAGATAGAATTTAGTGGCATTGTCTGGACTTTGACGTCTGATAAATAGGTTCTCTGTTAGATGAGAAGTGCAGAAAAAACGATGTCCATGTCGGAATCGGTACACACCGCAGTTCTGTGTCTATGTCTGTGTCTAGAAACCAAAGACCTAAGACGGCACTAGTAGACGGTCATGGCCTATTTGCAACTTACCCGCGAAGTAGATTGATGCCTACCAGAGCCAAGGAGATGGTGGCAAAAAATAGACCTGAAATGAGTAAAGTAGGAAATGATATTATCCTGATCAATTTAGTAGCGTAACGATTTTTTGGTCGGTCAAAATCAGACTGAGTATCAGTAGTAGCGGTGATATTGCCGTACCGATATTCACTAAACTGGCTCTATATTTTCCCTGAAATTCTTGACGATATTTGCCAGATGAATTACGGGTCTCCGAGCGACGGAAGTGGTTTTAAGACGAGGTTCGATGTTGTGTTTCTTGAGAGTGCGGTTGGATAGCGGTCCAAGTTGTTGCAAGAAAGATGTGCTAACAACATTACGGGCTTCCGATAATCCGTTATAAAAGTTTGAGGGTGCATCTGGTGAAAACGGCCCAGCAATTGGGCCGAACCTGACTGAACCTTGCGAGGTAGCAAATGTATGTAGCAAATTTTCGCCTTCTCCCGTGTCCCGAAGATGTTGAAGCTAGAAATTTGTCGACGGTGATGATCTGATCATTGTCTATGCAAAAGTACTCGTCTTGTATGGCCGTAAAGATTTCTGTGCCACGTAGAACGAAAAGTCGGAACTGGGCGGATGGCGGCCCTTGAAGAACTTCTGTAAGAGACGGAGAAATCTCAGCAAATTTTACGTTCATCCACAAGGTATTCTGGGAAGACTGACTAGTGTTATTTCCAGGCTCAACATTGTGCTGCGAGTGAGGACGACCCGTGTAGCCAGTGGCCGGTTCATTATGGATGAAAGATGAACCGTTCGCGTCCTCAACATTCTGGCGATCCTGAAAGATCGCTGTCCTGACTCGGAATTACCACGTGGGTGGGTGGACAAGCGAATCTAGATTTCCCTCCGCTTCGCATTACGGCAAGGGTCTGGACCTGTCTGCACTATCGCCTCCGTAGGACTCGGAATAGCCGACAGTGTCGCTCACTCAGACTTGAACCCGACTCAACACGATCCGATTGCTTTGTTTCCGCCCTGCGTTAGACTTTCTAGCAGAGTTAGTCCAGAGGTGTGCGACTGTACGCAGTACGCATTTGACAATGAATTCAGCCAACAATGTTCTGAAGGAGATCGCCCTGACTCTTTGCTTTTCTTCCACAGATTCAGACATGACATAACTTAGGAGAATTCACCATGTCAGAATTCACCTATGCTCAGGGGGTCCTTGCGAGATACAACTTGTCTGTGAGTTTGTCGCCTTTGTTCCTCTACCAGACGCATTGCTAACATTGGTGTTTGTTAGATGATCGACGGCCCGCCGCAACAGGCTGTAGTAGATCAACGAACCGTGTACAGATCCTTTCCCTCTCCAATTCTACCCCAAACTACTTCTACATTTCCCGTCTATGACGATCAAGTATTTCAGAGTCCCGCAGCGGAGAACACTCAGGCTGATTTCTGGAATCCCGACATGCAATCATCCAGTCATCTTTACACAGAGCCTGATTCTCCGCAACTCATCCCTTCAAGTTTCTCCAGCGAAAGTCCTCCTGATTCTTTAGCATGGAACAATAAACCCATACCTGTACCCAATCTGACGAAGAAGGCAAGAGGCAGAGCCGTTCCGACAAAAGATGCATTGCTCAAACCAGGGAACACCGGGCGCCACTTCATGTGCACCGTTGAAGACTGCCGTAAGGTCTTCACTCGTTCAGAGCATTTGAAGCGTCACACACGATCCATCCACACCAATGAAAGACGTGAGTCAGTTTCTCCGTTATCTCTAGCACAGAACCTTTACCTTTTCGTTTACAGCATTTCAATGCGACGAGCCAGACTGCGGAAAATTCTTCACCAGACATGACAATCTTTTACAACATCAACGCAGTCACAGAAATTCTGCGTCCTCGCGCTCACGTAATAATAGCTTGAGTGATACCTCAGGTCCACTCGAACGAATCTATACATCTCTAGAACCACTCGATCCAACCTCTTCCGTGGGTAGTATGGGCATCCTTCTTCCTTCTCCTGTCACAAGTTCTCCCATGTCATATACCTCCGTCTCGCCACTTTCGCCACATCCCAGGCAACACAGTCTAGTTGTAGACCGCACTTCCACCCCCGCTTCTCCTGCATCACCGAGAGACTTCCGTTCTACTATGGAATCTGGTCGTGGCTTTGCGACAAATCATTCTCTCGGCCGATTGGACACTCAACAAGCTTATTACGTTCCAGCTGAACGAAGTCCTACTACCAGTAGGTCAGAAGCACAGCGTTTTGGCCGCTCTGACTCAGAGGATTCAATGATGCAGCAAGTTCATATCTCGACCCCGTTAAGGGATCTAACATTTTTTACGGACCGGTAATTCCCCAGTTTTACATGATTGATGTATGACCCACTCTATATTGTCTCCGTCTCTAGACTTTTTTCTTGCCTTTTCTTGTCTTACGTTTTGCTGCCGTCTAGCCTTCATATCTTTCGATGGACTTCATTATGTTGATTGGAGATCCAGCGATATTTTCTTTCACTGACGACCATCCACTATAAACAATTCATGGCCATCCGTTTTTCGGAGATTATACTCGCGGCCGTGTACTGTACAGTATCTGAATCACCAGTAGTGTGCTATGTATTTATATTTGTATCACACCGATGTATCTATCTCCAATCATATGACATACAGTACCTTCCAGAACATTGAAGTTATGAACGTGTTGCCACCGCAAACGCAACGTGTACGATTAGACCATTCAACGACATTCAGAACTCACATGCGCGTAATGCTATCGTGATATAATCTTAACATTAATCTACTAATATAAAAACAACAGATGGCCTGGCCGTTGCGGTGGGTATACAGATGGTATACGTCAAACCATACGTCTATGGTGAGCGAAAGGAAGATGAAGAGAGAAAAAAGATTTCGAACTTCGAAGCAAAAGTTCTGGGTGTCACCAGAATCGATTAGTATCAGTAGGCAATCCTTTGACCATGCGAAGCATGACTACATTCGAGGTAAGACTGGACCACTGAAAAAATAACAAAGTTCTTCATCAGAAATCATACGCACAGACACCGCAGAAAGAGCTCGAGAAAGGGAGATGTGAATATGAAGAAGGTACTCACTCCGTTTCCGATAATGACCTGAGCTCGTTGTCCAATCAACATATCAACAGCCATCGAAACAAATTTTTGTTCCCAGTTCAATTCAACATCCAAGGTACTCGTTATCTTTTCCCACTTCCCTGCTTTATTCAAAGCTTCTTTTAATTTGAACACCCATTCTTTATCCCCATTCGTCATGATAAAGATCGACTTCAACCTATTACCACTGCTGCCACCCTCGGTTCTTCTTCTAACAGACTCAACCTTCTCCACTATTTGTTCAATAGTTGGTAAGCAGTGTTTGAAATAACCTGCATATCCTTCTTCGGTAGATGGTTTATGTTCGTAACCTCCGCCACTCCCAGATGGTGGTTCGAATTTATCTAGAAATTCTGGGAAATCATTGAATCCATTAAAAGGTGACTTCCAATCCGTTAAAGATTTGCAATGATCATTGAAATCTCCTCGTCTGAGATGTAGTGCCAAAAGACCTGGGATAGTTTCATATGGATATGCGTGTATTTTGTGTCCAGTTGGAGTGAGAAGATGACTGTTATGTTCGAACCCTTCTTCGATAAGCGGAGACCAGCGTAATGTAGTCACTACAGGTGACGTTTTGAATTGAGGCCAGATATCTAAGAGACGGGATCCATCTCCAAATACTCTAAACGTAGGAGAAAAAAAAACAGAGAAAAAGTTAATTTCTCGTCTATGTTTCGAAACCAAAGGAGGACTTCCGATGAGCAGGAACTTACCGAAAGCTAAAAATCTGTAGTTGATCTTCTTTGATTTCGATGCATCGGTCTTTGATAGTAGCTAAAGCGGCCATCCAAGTATCAAAAATTTGTTTCGCTGAAGCTTCCCAAGGTAAATGACCGTCCACGTCTCTTGGGTTTAGAATGGTAGGTTTTGGACAAACGATATCAAAGAATTCCTTTGTCACAGCACGAGGACGGTGTTCATTTCCTTCTGGCCATGAACCTCCGACAAGTGGTCCTTTTCACACATAACATCAGTATGAGTCTAAGTATCAGCAAAACCAAGTAATAAATAAACAAAAATGCTATAACGTGAGAACGCTAGAGCTTGGAGAATTTGAAGAATTGAATGCTAGAATACGGGACTCACCGGATAAGAAGACTGAATATGGGATTTTGGAAGGAATGAGTCCTGAACGCGTCTTTGAGTATATACCACCGTATTGATCCCATGTGTAATTATCGAAGACATGTCTGTTGTAATAAAATAAGAATCAGAACGCTTCCGTGGATTGTATTGTGGATAATTAAAATATACTCACGTCCATCCAGCTTCGTACGCCAAATATGAATTGAAGACGAATTCTTGCATAGCATTTCCCCATCCAAGGTCTTGTGACAAAAGAAAGCGAGTCGAATAAGCTGGATTGGAGACCTAATTAACCTGAAGGAACTCACTGTCGATACGGTTAGCGAACCATAAGTATTTTCCTGATTGACCTTCTGGATGCGGAAGATGTAGATTGTGTTGTGGCATTTGAAGTTCCCGACGATGATACTCAGAATATGTTGGTGGCTCCACTTTGTCATGGTATACTACCAGATGTTTTCGAAAAAGAGAATGATCCCATGTTCCAAATATCCAAAGTAAAAACCCCGATAATAAAGTGAAGAGTGCCAATGGGATGAGACTTCTTGCGATACGTCGAACCAACCAAAGAACGATATGAGTGAGAGTATAACTTTCGGGGTAATCCAAATTGTTCATTCTAGGTCGTTTCGTTAGAGAATGTTTCTCGATGTTGAATCTTGAAAACGTAGGTGTGAATGGGAATTTGTAAACCATCCGAGGGACATCGCTCCTCTTGATTCTTGAACCCATGATACCAATCCTGCTCCTCAGTCGATGCGGGTGGAGGTGTCAATCATAGAAGACGATGAAGGATAGAGATGTTTGCTGTGAGAGATGACAGCAAGGTAACAAAACCTCCGTGTCGCAAACGGAGCGACCCACCGCCATGATACAAGAAAAAATGGCTGTGTTCATCTTTTTGATGAATCCATTCTCAACAAATAACCACGGTTTTGTAAGCCCGTTGAAAGTATAAAGGCAGATCTGTCCTATAAGGTTACCAGGACGCTTAACATAATAATAGAGTACGGTTATCATTGTTGACAATGAAACTTACCACGAGGATTTCAACTTTCACTCTATTTTGTTGCGCAGCGGTCCAATTTGCATCCAGTCTCTTGAAGTGAAATCCAAAAGATATAACATAGCGACTAGCGTTCATCAGCTGAAACAAAATGAATCAGATCCGAGGAACGACAAGGTGTGCGACATAAGAAACGACCGCCAGTGTGCAGGAGGTGGTAGTCAAATTTGAAGTTGGTAAAGTCAAATTCACCCCCACGGGCCCAACTCAATGATCGAGATTGGGATCGGGACCGGGATATCCACTGGATATCGTTCAAACCAAGGTTAACACATTGTCAGAGCTGACATTGACAGAGAAATCAGTGAATTAGCCTTTCAAGAGTAGCGTCAGTGTCAGTCTTCGGATCCGCAATACCTGGATATTAATGATCATGAACAGATGAAGATGGCTTAAACCCGTAATTGAAATAGTCTGCTAGTTGTAACACTTGCACGAACAGTACTGTATTCTGTATCATACAAGAAGATATACAAGTGTAGGGTATAATAGATATCCACTTAATAGTCATGGTTGAGACCACATTATAATTATTACCAGAATCTATTACTCTCTGGTGGAATATTTTTATTCGCCATGCGAAGCATAACAACGTTCGAGGTGAGACTCGAAAACTGATGGAATTCGGGGTGATTAGCGTTGTTCAAGGAGTTCGATAGCATGAAAACTCACCCCATTACCGACCAGCACCTGTGCTCGCTGTCCAATAAGCATATCAACCGCTTGGGAAACATACTCTTGCTCCCAGTTCAGTGTCATGTCCTTCGTCGTCGTGATCTTCTCCCAGTGACCAGCTTTATTGAGAGCTTTCTTCAACTTCTCCAACCACGCATCGTCACCGTTGCTCATAATAAAGATATTCTTCAAACCTTTGCCAGCCTGAGATTGTCGTACATCTTCAACCTTGGCAACGATCTGACGTATGTTGGGATAACAATGTTGCAAATACGTATCAATGGCCTCTTGAGTGTTAGGGATCTTGGTCATCCCCGCTCCAGCACCTTCGGGAACTGTGAACTTGTCAACAAACTCTGGGAACGAATTGTATCCCATGAAGACAGCGTTCCAATCAACCAACATCTTGCAATGGTCTTTGAAATCCCCACGGCGAATATGTAACGCCAGAAGACCGGGAATTGTAGAATAAGGATATGTATCTTGAACTGATTTTTCTGCTGCAGATGACAAGAATATCTTTCGATTGTCGTGGAACCCAGCTTCAATCAACGGTGACCAACGGAATTCTTGAATGATAGGTGATTGAGAGAATTCAGGCCAAAGCGTGAGCAAACGCTTGGCATTTCCGAAAATGCTACATGATAGTCAGATGGAGATATGGAACGGAGGAATATCAACTTAGTACTCACTAGTACATGAAAAGTTGATACTCGTTATTCTTCATCTCGATACACCGCTCTTTCATTGGTGTCAAAGCTTTGATCCAAACTTCAAAGAGGTCCTTCAAAGGGATTTCACCGTCTAACTTGCTATCGACATCACGAGGATTGAGAACAAATTTTTCAGGGCATACTTCGTCCCAATATTCCTTTACCACAGAACGAGGGGCAGGGTCATTTTCTGGCCATGGTCCGCCAACCAAAGGACCTACGAACAGCATTAAACGATGGAAGAGACAGAATGGAAGGATTCCACAAGCGTACCTTGTAGGAAAACAGAGTAGGGAATACGAGAAGGAATCAAATGTCCATCCTTCTCTGTATATACGCCTCCATATTGATTCCAAGTATAATTATCGAATACATGACTGTGATTTGCAAAGCTGTCACTCAGTCGAAATGAAGATATATAAATAAACGGACGTACGCTCGGTCGATTCTATACGCCAAATAAGCATTTAACAAAAACTCTTGCATCGCATTACCCCATCCTAAGTCTGGCGCATGACGGAACTAACGTGTTAAGAGCAGAGAGTGATATGAATAACTCGTATAACTCACTATCAACACGGTTTGCCATAAATATGTACTTCCCAGTACGTCCATTAGGATAGGGAGCGTCCAATAATTGTCGCGACTGTGCTATTTCGCGGTTATGGTAATCATAGTATAATGGAGGTAGTCTATTTTCATCTTTCTTGGCTGGTTTTATCGAAGACGTCGAATGTGAAGAGGGCAAGAAGTCGAATATGTGTAAGAATCCAGCAACCAGAATGATGAAGAGTAGGACAGGAACAACGGCTCGAACAGAACGTCTAGCAAGCCATCCTCCAAGAGGAGCCTTGGAATATCCACGAGACTCAATATCGTCGAATTTTTTTCGTCTGCTGCTCTGTAAATTGCCCATTTCTGCGACAGATAGCAAGTGAATACCTCCAAGGCAGAAGATGGGACAGAAAAGACCAAGAGTCACCAGTCACTGTCGAAGTGAGAGTCGTTGAAGGAGTTCGTAGACCGTTAGTGAGGAACAACTTAGCCGCCCTCCGCCGTTTCCATCATGACATGCATTCAATATGATTGTCAGATTGATGGAGGTTCACACATTTTCACGAGTCTATGTATCACAGATGCAGTAGCAGAAGATCGAATATTCGTACAGAAACATAAGTACATAGACGACGATACAGATATCATGCACGGAACTTGGCAGATACAAAACATACCGCAGCAAGGACCTGTGATTTAGAAAGTAATGTCAAAAAACTGCAGACATTGAATGACAAGGGGACTTACTTGTGGCTGGTAACAAGGTACACTGCAAAAAGAGGGTGCAACCTCTCGAAGAGGTGCTAAGGGAAGCAAAAAATTTGGTGTGAACCCAAGGGCAGCAGACCAGGAGTAGTCTGAATCGAGTTACCCAAGCCATATCAACGCCATAACGAGACAGCGAAAAGAGATAATAGCATATGAGCACCGCGAAGTGCACTGAAGGATGCGCTTCATCCCCACATCTTGAAACCGTCATCTCTCCTCATTACGCCATTCATCGTAAATCACTACTTGAAAACTCCTCGTGGTGGCTAGCCCGGAGCGCGACACAGGCTTGCGCCTGGTGGTCAAACATACAAATATATACCAGTGAAAGGTGCCAGTGTTGTCCGAGTTGCATTTGCAGAATGCCAATTCAATGTCAGCGATGACGAGAGATCTTCAACCGAGTTGAAAGAACCAGGAGGCTCATCCGAACGACAGTTAACCGCAAGGCGACCTTAGCGGAATCCGCAGGGCAATGTGACCGTATAAACGACAGTATCCGAAGTGGGCACTACTAGAGTGCCCGTAACAACGACCGTAAAGTGCATTCAGCACAACATAAACGAACGAAGTACAACGCAATGATAACGATGATACGCAACCGAAATCACAGATATACACCAAGTTACACAGAGCATGGGAACCGACAGATGCAACACCACTAGGGTATACGCACGACGACAGTAGCAGTAATCCATTACGGAGCAGCTTTCAGGCTTGAGGGACGATCCTTCGGCAACGAATGGAAAGAACACAGTGAAGTATTCCTCCTGAATTCGGTCTTCGGGCTGACCACTTCCTTCCTGTTCACGGTTCGGTCAACGAGTGACGACAGGACCATTCATTCGATGTCGAAGCGTGAACAACTCGAGGTAAAATGGACCAGTACAAATAGTACTACCACAATGTGGTAACTGAGCAGTAATTCTCAGTGAGATTCGAATCTCTTAATGGGATTTCCCCATTCTGCCTATGGTGATCAAAAAGGAGGGAGATAGAGATACCAACTAGGACCAGTAGTCGCATCCCCACAGTACGGCTATGGTATCCCGCAAAGGATACATAAACATCGTAATGAATCCCTCCAAAAAGAGCCATCGACATGAAACTAGTAGTGATTGCGATGCCCACAACGTAGGACAAGAATTGTAGCCAACAATTCTTCTGCATAAAAACAGATGGCGTAGAATAGAGAGACGAGCAGCAAAAAAAATGTCGGAGATAACAGTGAAGACGCACCCGTTCCCTACCACGCTTTTCAAGAGATCAACCAAACTCTCTCCCGCTGTAGGATCTTTGAGTGTATAGGATGGTGATTTCGCATTTCTGGTACGTCGTTCAGCCTGTTAAGGCCGGACCCAGCTAGAGTCGATCGAGAGGGAATAAAATACTCAGACCTTAGCCCGTTCGCAAGGATAGACGAGTGAGATCGTTCTGTGTGGAGCGAACATCGCGGCTTCGAGTCTGCTGTCGATATGGTTGTGGAAGAAAAGAAAACAGTGGAAAAGATTTTGTGATATCCTGCAGATCGCTTACACCACATATTCCCACGGATCGAATTCGAGGTAGGGTTCGTCAAATTGAAAGCTTGTCGAGTGTATCTATGAACTGCAGAAAATCTACCACCTCTTTCCACAGGATTCGGCAACTACTTAGCCGAAATCTGAGCGAATAGTTTCATATGCAAGTTTAAGACGATGGAAATTTGAACATGCACGGAAGAATATGATTTTGATAGACTACATTTGGACGAATAGACGGTGCTCTACGATAGTCAGGATTAAAATAATGCAATAAACATACAGGAAGCGCGTTCTACCGCATCACTGTGCTTGATAGGATCCAGAGGAAGGGACATTCGTTGTCCTTACCAGAACCGGCTGGCTGCCGGAAGTACGTTGTTTGCCATGCGGAACATCACAACGTTTGAAGTCAGACTTGACCACTAGAAGAAAAAGATGAATCAACATGCAGCACGCCTGTGAGGAGTATATATGATAGAATCACTTACGCCATTGCCAATAATGACTTGAGCCCTCTGACCAATGAGCATGTCAACCGCCTGCGCGACAAATTTCTGTTCCCAGTTTAACCTAACATCCCTTGAACTTGATATCATATTCCAGTTCGACGCTTTCCTCAACGCCGTCGTCAATTCCTGGATGAATGTTTTATCTCCATTGGTCATTATGAAAATGTTTCTCAAGCCCTCCCCTTCCTTAGTCTTCCTGATTTCCTCGACTCTTTCAACAATTTGATCAATCGTAGGTAGACAATGCTTCCAATAAATCTCTCTCGCTTGAGGTGTGGATGACCCCCATCCACTTCCTTCTGGAGGGACTAATTTGTCTGGAAGTTCTGGGAAAGTATTGTACGCATTGTACTCCGAAGCCCAATCGGCAAGACGGCCACATGCTTCGTCGAAATCACCACGTCGAATGTGGAGTGCGAGAAGGCCAGGAATGGGCTTGTACGGGTAATCAAAGATGAGGGAAGGTACCCAAGTGTCGGTGAGCAAATTGAGATTCTTTCGAACAGCATATTCTATGAGCTTCGACCAACGGAATTGGGTAATGATGGGGGATTTCGAGAATTTGGGCCAGAGTGGAAGTAATCGTTTTCCGTTTCCAAATACCCTACACATATAAAGCAATAAATCACCTGGTCATCGGATGGGAAAGACGAAGACATACCAGAAACTGAATAACTGCATCTCGTCTTCCTTGAATTCTATACAATGATCTTTGATTCCGAGAGACCTGAGGGCAGCGACCCAACGGTCTACCAGATCAAGTGCCGATATTTCGTTTCCCCATGAGCCATCTATGTCGCGAGGATTAACTACGGTCTTCGTCGGACACACTTCATCCCAATACTCTTTGATCACGGCGCGTGGTGCTGCATCTCCTTTTGGCCAAGGTGCACCCACCAATGGACCTACCAAAGTGGGTGAATGTAAATAACGGTGTCATCGGTTCGACTGCCAGTCTGCTTACCTTCAACCATGACGGAGTATGGGATACGTGAAGGGAACTTTCCCCTTCCTTTGAAATTGGTATAGTCTTCTCCGTATCTATCCCAAGTATAGTTATCGAAGACATGACTGGGGTGACGCGATTTCAGCAACATCTCCAGGATTTCTCATGAATGAATACTCACCTAAAACCAGCTTCATGGGCAAGGTATGAATTCAGTAAGAACTCCTGCAAAGCGTTACCCCATCCAACGCCTTGATACCTCACATCAACATTCAAAACTGGTTCTAGTGAGAATGCGACTCACCATTAACACGATTCGCGAACCACACATACTTCCCCTGTCTTCCTTCAGGATAGGGCAAGTCTGCATTATGTTGTGGTAGAGCCAGTTCTCGTTGATGGTAATCGCCATACAGAGGAGGTTTATCTGGGTCATAGACCTCCATAGATTCAGGCCATGAATACCAATAATAGACCACGCATATAGTTAAGAGAAGTAGGAGAGTCGTACGGCGCGAGACGCGTCTGAAGACTTGAGATATTCCGGTGACCACGCCTAAAGATGGTTGTTTTTTATCCGCACGATGAGCTGGAAGTGGGAGAGACATCGCAAGATCTATCTGTGCGTGGTAGCGGTTGAGGAGGACATTGAGCTGCGGTGACACCTACGGTGCTAACATTTAGGTGTGGTAAACTTAGTCAGCGACAGACAGACAGATTGGGTCTTCGACAACGCGGTTCCCACTGGGCTCTGGAGATCCAGATTAGACGAGTTCTGCAAAAAGTCTCTTCGAGGGAAAGGTGAAATATATGCACTCAAGCCGAGTTGACAGAGATAAACTAGAAGAGCGGGAACTTGAACGATTACTGACTGAGTGCTTTACATTGTTTATGGGCGCTTATATGCATGCCCAAAGCAGAAGGCTTCATCAACGAAACGTCGGCTAGCTTGTCTGTCAATCTTGCTTGCTTCACCTCCCAAAGCCAGCTACACCTCTTACTTTCACCATGATGTCCTGAACCTTTCATCTATTGAGATCTATTGTTTTGATTTTGACTGCTTTATCTTGAGAATTTATCAACTCCGACATACGGAGGCTCTCCCGCGAGCCTTCCGATCAAACAGAGAGTGGACATAGCCAGTATTACTCTCACCGAATCTAATGTGGTACTCTGACTCGGAAGACAATTTTTGGCCAGAAGAGAGCGTGCCCTGGCAGAAGGGGAACACCGATAGCTCTTCCGGTAAGTCCATGAACACGCCTTTACCCTGATCAGTGAAATTAAATTGAATTTTGAATAATTGCCTAACATCCTGTAGGTCGTTCGCCTCTTTCAACTGGTAATATAAGAACAGCATTTCCTAGTCGTTCTGTAGCCCGCAAACAGCCAAAGAAGCCGGTGGAGAGAGCGATACGTGATTCATGTGGGTATAGATACCAATATATTCGATCCTCACAAGCTGAATTGTTAGTCTGTAGCTAAGGTTCGTTCTCCAACCCTCAATGCTCCAACTGTGCCGCCGGGTGGATCCGAATCATCCTCGGTATGTGAACGAAGGTCCTTCTTTTCCATCTTCCCAACTTGAACAAACAAATCTACACAGACGGTTAAACAAGGTCCCGTTTCGGCGGTTTCGAGATGTATGTGAAGTGCCATCATATTCTTATGAGTTTTCGACTATACAGGGTATATTTAGTGGAAGCTAACGCTATAACATTTAGTTGAACGTAATCTTCGAGCGGCGCCTTCAAGTAGCACTGCACGTCGTGTTCCCCCAGCTGAGCCCCGCAATGTTGAAGCTTCCTCAGTGAGTGCAACATCCTGAATTTATATACTTCGTGTACTTATCGTAGTGTTGTAGGATGACGAGTTATGGGCCTCTCTGGATAGCACATCGACTGCCTCCACCGCCACAGATAAGCAAGGATAATGCGAAAATGCAATGCTATTCACTCATAGGGAATGCTACAGCTGGGACACCGAAGAAAGGGTCAGTCGTAACAGCCGATAAATCCCAGTCGATCATCCAAAACCAGAAGCCAACCATATCACCCCTGGTTCGTGAGCCATCTTCGGTATGTAACACATTCCGCCTCTACAATCTGTAGTTATGAACCCAGGTGTCCTTATAGGAGGACGAATTGTGGGCCTCTTTTGGGGAAAGTTCAGGTTATGAAGGTACGTGGTCACCTTTGCGGATATAGCCTCACAACTAATACCTCAGTAGTTGAATCAAGTACGGATTCCTCCGCATGACAATCCAAACAACATACTGATACTCAATCTGTGATAGTGCTTGTTGATTCCGATTGTGAGACTCCAGGACTGTCATCCACCGCGACATCGCGCGCTACGTCCTTAGATTCCTTAGTATTGACTACTCCTCCCCTTACAACACCACGAAAACGGGCGAGAGAATCCGTCGATTCATTGGGATCTACGGGAGATGTTGAAGTTCGAACTCCTTTTGCTAAATCTCAACGTACTTCATCGTGAGTTGACAGTATTTCTAATTCTACAACATACTAATGTAGTTATTAGGTTTTCATCCCCCAGGGGTTCGTCTCCGTCAACTGCTACCTCGTTAGCTTCAGACCGTCTCCAAATGTTGACTGAAGTCATATCTTCTACCCTGGGGACTTCAACGACTGCTTCTACCGATAATACGACACCTCCTTCAACATCTCAACCGTCTTTTTGTAAATTTAAACAAACATCTAGTCAACCCCCAGAACAACCTATCATTATCGCGCATGATAATCGAGTACAGGGTTTGATGGATAAGTATAATCTTTCATGGGGAACACAGTATGAGATTGCAAGGGGTGTTTGTGATGGACGGTGGACATGGGATGAAATTACGTCGGGAATGATACAAGCATTGCAGGGTTCAAATGCTGACGCTGTCCCAAAGGTGTCCGTTGTGATTAAAGGCATCCAACAAATATCAGATGTGAAGATTTGGTAGAGTCGTACCACTCCATTCAATGATAGTAATGCTGAGACAATATTTTCAGGGCGGAACCGGACCGTGAACAGGCTGCAATAACTGAGAATGAAGCACGAGGACTTGGTCTCATGGGTGATTGGGACGACGTAACCAACTGGTATGGCGGACGTCTTCAACAACGTGCAAGGGTGACTATACCTACCGATGCGTCCCCTGATACTCCCTTCCGACTCACACTGGAGAAGATCGAGATGAAGAAATCTCATTTCTTCGGTCGTAAACTTGGTTCAAGACATCTCCTCCAGTTCAAACTGTTAGACAAAGTTGAAGATGCAACAGATTTCATGTCTCAAAAATTTGTTCTATGTGGCAGAATTTTCGTCGCTTTTGGAATCAAGGATGGAACCGTTCATCTCATCGAAACCAATGAGAACTACGGAAGAAAGTCTTCGGTTGCTCAGGGTGATCACTACCGAATGGCTTTCATGGATTTCATTAACTGGTTCAACCCGATGCATTTGAACGGTTCGAAGGTATATCTTCTGCTCATCCATTCTATCAGTGCACTGATCGGCGGTTTGTAGACGCTATCGAAATGGGTTGCTCGCTTTGACTTAGGTCTTTCGACCTCCCTTCCTGTCGTCCGATTTGCACCAGAGCACATTGCGATTATACCAGACGAACGTAGGTCCAATGTATCAATGTGTAGAATGAACAATGCCATTAACTGGTATACGCACACAGATCCCTCGAATGCACCTCGACCTATACCAACCGAACAAGTCCTTACGGATGGGTGTGGGTATATGAATAAGGCCGCTTTAGCTGCGATTGGAAAACAAATTGGTGCGAAGGACGGAGTTCCTACCGCCGTTCAAGGTCGTATCTTCGGTTCCAAAGGGCTGTGGACTTTACATCCTACCAATACCTTGCTTTCTGCTCCTCCCCGCATCTGGATCCGGGATTCGCAACTCGAAGTCAACCTCGTGACTGACTACACCCCTGCTCTCCTTTCCCAACTCGACAAAGCCCATTTCGTTTTCATCCTCGTTGCGCCGGCTCATGTGTCTACCCCTATCCAACTCAACAAAGATGCAATTATCAACCTCGCTCACAACGGTGTCCCCAAAGATGTCATCGTGAAGTTGATGAAGGATAGTTTGGAAGAAGAGCTGGCTCCCTATGTGCAGTGGGAAGGAAATAATTCCATGTCTCTTCTATGGAATCAGGTGGACAAGGCGGGACATGTAACTATGACCTGCATTCAATGACGAGCTGCGGGATTTACCAGAGCTTTGGGCCTCACAGGACGACTTCCAGAGTCTGACGACGAGACAGGTGAATCCAAGGTCCTATCTTCAATTTCTACTGCATCTTCTTCCTCATCCACGACTCAACTGTCATCAGTCTCAGCTGTGTCTGTGTCATCAATAGCTTCTTCCTCCTCTTCCACTTCATGGGAAAGACCAGAGACTGTTCATGATGAGATCATGGCTTTGATTCAAGCTGGTTTCGATCCTCTTCAATGCAGGACTTTGTATGAGTCTTTGAGACAACTGATCACCAATGTGATGAGAAAATTCATCTCAGAGTATCATATAAATGTTCAAAAATCTGCAGATGCCTTCCTCATTCCAGGTAATGTTGTATTTCATTCTATCATCACTCTTAATACTGATATAAAAGCAGATCCTTGGAATGTCTTGAAACCAGGACAGATCTTCTTCAAGTCATCTAAGTTGCTAAAAGATTCATTGGAAGATGATAACCCCAATTATATTCTGGAAGATGTTCTGGTAAATTGTTTTATGTTATGCTGGGATGACATCTGACTGTCATATTTACAGTTATACAGAAACCCTTGCAGACTACCCTCAGATATTCAGAAGGTTGTCAATCTCACATCTCTCATTTGCATGTTTTTTGACTGATGAAACAACATAGGTTACAGCAGTGAAGGAGCCACTGCTTGAGTTCTATGTAGATGTCATTGTTCTCTCCATTCAAGGAGATTCATCTGCTGCTAGTTTGCTGGGAGGAGGCAAGTTACTATACTCTTTTTCAGAATCATAATCACTAACAGCATTCTTTGTGTAGATTATGATGGGGGTAAGATTCTTATTTCATCCTAATGTTATGAACTCATTTCTAATGCTCTTCTAGACACTGGCATTTGTATATTTGATGAAGTCTTGGTTCAAAGCTTCACCAATTCTCAGCTTTGTACCCCTCCTGCAAACTTTGAGGAGGTGAATTTTGAATCCAAAGATAGAATTCCCACAGTCAAGGTTTTCTACCAACAGACCTCCTCTTTCACCCCACATGATATTCAGGTCAATCTCCAGCAATATCTTCTTGCTCCAGTCAAACAAATGCAAATTGGACTTTACTCTAAGTTTCATGATGTTGTGACTTATGCTTGGGGATATGATAATCCTGAATCTATCAGAACTGCTTTCATATAAGTGATGATGATATTTTTCATATTCTTGCTAGCATCAATCTTTCTTTTTTTTAGGTTCAATCTTGTACTGAATTCTAAAAAGTCTGGTCTTGTGGTTAAAGATTCAGTCTGACAGTAAGACAGGAAGAGGTTCAACTATGATACTCCAGAATGCATGGATGATTTCAATAAGCCCTCCTCTAGAGATCCTCACACTGAGGAGGCAAGTTTCAGGTCCTTTCATTCTTGATCAGTTGTTGAAAGCAGGAAAGGAGATTGAAAATAGGCATCTGGTAGACTATGATCAACTGTGGAGGGATGGGGACAGGACAGTACTTGATGAAGATCTCCTTGGTTGATCAAGTGGACAAACTCACTGCCCAGTGTTTAGAATGCAACAAGCTCCCTGAAACACTCTACCGAATCTGATGTTTCTGGTCGTAGAATGTTGAGGTCGTATACAAATCTGAACTGTATGTTTTGTGTATGTGTGTATCTGAGGATTGAGTGTTGGGAGTTAAGATATAGAGGGAAAGATGATGGAGGTTGCAGAACAGGAATTTCATCGCGTGAATGCCTTGGCGCACTCTGATGTTCTATATACACAGTATCTCATGTATCATGACCCCCACAAACATAGTCTACTCGTCTTCTATAGCCCGAGGGGACAACGATGACGAACTTGAGGAGAGGCGGGTGACATGCATGGATAGATGTGACTACATGGAAAGGATCTGCTCACAATCAAAGTTAGTGCCTTCAGGGAGTTAATCCTCAGTTTAGCAAACTGAGACATCCAGGCTGCCCAACTTTCAGTGAAGCTGACATTGTTTCGGGTTGCTCGGAAGGGTCAAAGTAAGTACATAAGTAGCACTAGCAGTGCAGTAAATGATTCCTGTCCAATCTCTATACAGTATATCGTATAACATAAATCCAATCCAAGTAACAGTATGTCGACCAAGTCGACCGTCCAATCCTAGCTGATTTGCGGTCAAAATTTACAACCCAAGGTTCTTCCCCTGCTATCCTCCTCTCTAACATTGTTCTGTCTAATCACCTTCAAAAAAATGCTCTCAAGAGAGGCCCGTTCGACGGTATACTCAGCAAAATCTTCTCCAGCCGATAGAAAGGAAAACAATTTGGGTAACGATAATTGATCTCCTACTGGAACTTCGAATCTTGTAGCAACATCGTCTACCATTCTTGACCCCGGAATTTGAGACATGAGTTCTTGGGCACGGATGACATCTTCGCGATTGCGACATGAAAAGTGAACTTCGTATGTCGTGTATCGAGCAGCCAAGGAGTCGGTGGTACCCACGGCTAAGAAGGAACTTTAAGATAAGATATGGACCAATAGTGTAGGATCGTACCTAGCATCTGTTTGGCCAGGATCCCAACCTTGGTGGCAAGAGCCGATGCTTCCTCCATCGAATCTAAACCCAATGAGTTAGCGAACAACATTTGTGGCGACATCGAGCAACGTACGAGTTGTGATAATGACGGCCTTCCCGACGGCAACGTTCCTAAGAGTCTTCCACATATCTCTTTTCATTTTCGCATCAATACCAGTCGAAAACTCATCAATCAATACACAAGAAGGATTGCCTATGAACACTTTTCAGTAAATAGCATTTGCACAAAGGTAATGAACATACCAATCAATGCTATAGCGAGCGATAGCTTTCTCTGATTACCACCCGAAAGTTGACTTGCCAGCCTATCTGCATAAATATGCAAAGAAGTAGCATGCAAAAGATCCTCAATATTGCGATCTAATTCCTGACCTCTGTAGAGTCCCTTCAACCGACCATAAATCATCAAATGTTCTCGGACAGTGAGTTGAGAATCAATAGCTGTGAATTGAGGGCAAACTCCAAGAGACAGTCGGGCGGAACGAGGATGGTTGATGATGGAGACTCGATTAATGTATACGTCCCCTGCGTCTGGAATAACATCTCCACCTAACGTCCCACGACACGTTAATGACATGAAGAAAAAGGAATCAAATGTAAGAGGATACGCACGAATAATGTTAAATGTGGTAGTTTTTCCGGCTCCATTAGGTCCCAACAACGCAAACACAGTATCTCTCCCGACCCCAAAACTGACATGATCAACAACTCTATTATCCTTCCCAAACTCCTTAACAATCCCTAAAACTCTCAACGAATCGTTAGATTCGGAAACATCATCTGCTTCAAGTTTCACATCATCGAATTCAAATTCTTCTTCACTATTTTGAGTGGAAGGATTTGAGGGCGGAGAGTTGTGGAGATGACGTTGTTGAACGAGACGACGAGGAAGTAATAAGCCCGAATCAGACCATACAAGGATACCGAATAGGATGAAACCATAAATGAAGAGGTAGGCTATTGGACCACCATACCGAGAGATATTGCCTAGGGATGCCGTCGTGACAGGATTGTTGCCATCGCAGAGGAGGGAGAAGAGGTTCACAGATACAAAAGATGCTCGAAGCTGAATGCATAACATGTCAGTGAATTACTGAGCGCAGAGGCATTACCGGAAACTCACAGCACTAGCCACAGGAGATAAGAGGGACAATGTGTAGTCTGTGCATGATAGATCAATTCCAACCTAATTATTGTTATCTATAGGTGAAGAGAGACTTACGAATAATTACCAACTCATGACCGGCATCGGATGTCTTTGCGTAGGTCAAAACGAGCAGATATCCAGCGAAGTATAACTACCGAGGTATTCAATACATATACACCAGATGTACAAAAGATGGAATGGACATACCACAAACATGATGATCCCGTATCCAGCATAGGCTGCAAAAGCGGCTAATGGGGAGGAAACAACCAACGAGATACAATATGCAAACAAAGCACCAACGATCCCATGTAAGACAAGGACGACCCACTATATATCCGTCGTTGTTGATCAGTCATCTCAGAAGAAAGGTAATGGTCGAAACTACTCACAAAGAATCCTAGGCCACTAAAATGATTCGATGCCCCAGCGAATATGATGATAATAAGAGAAGCGGATATAACACAGAATATTGAATCGAACATGAGATGTCCAAGCCATAATCCGACAGGGTCTGCTAATCCATTGGAAAGTTGCATAGCTTGAACAGATGAACGACGTTCTTTTGCTACATACAGCGAGAAGAAAGCCGGAAAGACACCCTACGGATCACGGCCATTTACTCGTCAACCAAAGACAAAACGAGAAAACATGCTAACGCACCATAGCAGCCCCAAAGAAAGCAACCCACTTCAACGCACTTAACGTTCCTGCTGCAACACCAGGAAAACTCTCATAGTTTGCTGAAATCAAGCTGGGTACACCTCCCTGCAAGGTTCGTCCACTAGTATTCAACGCTCTGTTATATAGAACATTACTAGCAAGATTTAACATGACCGGACCCGTCAAACCAGGAGGTGTAGCTTCCCATGCGACCACGGCTTGATTGGTTGAGAGATCTAATGAGATACCTCCTAGCGACCGATTCCTGAATGTTTGGGTAATGGTATCCACAAATGTGGTGTTGTCCGGTACGTTTGTGACCTGAATGAGTTGAGCTGTTGGACCTAGCGTTAACGTAACCCCAGGAGGTGAAGTTAATATTCTTGAATCAGTAACGACTTGCCCTAATGCTCCCATCGGAGAGAAGGGTAGATAAAGGGGTATATTTGTCGTCTTCCCGAAGCGTTGGGTGCATGAAGGTTGGCGGCTTCCATTGAGGAAGAACAAGGGTATACATGCTCCTGCAACTCCTACGAAGACGGCAAGGAAGGGTGTGTGCCAACTTCGACGTGCGATAAGAGCCCTTTTATGGAAGATCGTGAAGGCTTGACTCAATGGGGATCGTTTACGACCGCTAGTCAATTCAAGGGGATGTGATTGAGTGGGAGGAGAAGGGACAGAGGAAGAATCTTGTTTCTCGAGTGCAGCAGTGCATTCTTTGGCATCTACATGTTTTTCTAGTGAGTCGTGAAGAGATGCCTCTTCAGAATCATGCATAAGTCCTAAGAATATATCCTCGATGGATGTTCCTAAGATTGAATAAGAAGCCACGTTATGCTCTGGTCGTTCATCTTCAACCAGTTGGAGAATATTCTGTACGACATGTGTATCCTTTATCTTCAGATGGTATGATGCTTGAATCGGTGATGATGAAGTCATGTATGCATGAGGAGCTAAAGTTCGTATACGATCTAGCAGCTCAGCAGAAGGTTGAGTCGCGGCTTTCTCGGTCAAGTCGTTGAAGGCTACGTCGATAGTGTACCCTTGACCTAACGAGGACTTCAGTGCTACCGGTGTACCTTGAGCAACCAGTCGTCCAGGTGCAGCTAAGACCGCGATGGTGTCAGCTAAGAGATCAGCTTCGTCCAAGAACCACTCGAACAGTCAACGATTTGAACAGTGAAAAATAATGAAACTAAACTCACATGAGTTGTGAATAAGATCGTCCGCTCGTGTCTAACCGACGACAAGGTCTTCCAAACGGCACGTCTAGAAAGAGGGTCAACACCAGAAGTACACTATAACTGTAGTTAGAACACTTGTATGCTCGAAAACGTCATGAAGTAATTCGTACCTCGTCAACAAGGACGACTGAAATATTTTATGAGTGAATGCCGTACGGACGAGAGATACGTTAGCTTACTCTTCGATCCTCCAACCAATCCAATAGCCAATTGCAACTTCCTCTTCTGACCTCCTGATAATGCATTCGCATTATAATGAATCTTGTTTCCTAAATCACAGTCTTTCAACAGTTGCTCGATATCTTCTTCCTCTGTTATATCGTTCGAGCTTCGCTTGATAGCTCTCCATACTTTCAAAGTTTGATGACAAGTCAATTCGGGAAAGAGGACATTCTTCTGAGGAACGATCCCGATTGTCCCTCTGGGGGGCTTGTCAACACCCCCTTCGAATTTGACTGTACCCCGAGTTCTACCTAGGAGGTTACCTATGATAGACATTGTGGTTGACTTCCCAGCTCTATTAGAATCGAGTCAGTGTTTATGACTTTGCTTTAAATAATTCTAAACTCACCCATTCGAACCCAACAACACATAGATACCATACTTGGGTATATCAAGTGTTAAGTCATCAATGGCAGTCACAACACCTTTCTTACGGTGGAAGAAGGATGTATCGAAATCCTTTCCGAGATGTCGAATGGAGATGGCTGTATCTGCAGGAGGTGGAAGACTATCATCATCCTCCACAGATACTCTCCGTTTGCGCCAGAATGTCCACCAATGCGATTTATGAGGTGACTTCGGGTTACGAGCATCATATAAACGAGATTCCAGAAGAACCGCCAAATAGGGCCACAAGAAAATGTCGATCTATAGAAGCAAAGGAGTTCAAACTACGATATTCGAGAAGTGTTTTGGAAATCACTCACAATGGCAGCAATCATAATTGGTAACACCCTTAACTGATTATCCGGATCGGGTTGTAAGATATTAGTGGCTAACTGATGGTTCTCCCAACCACATATAGCTCTAATGACGAATATATAATATCCTGGAGGAAAAATCAAAGTAAAAACGAAAGCTCCCCCGGTACTTGCGTTACCCAAGACTAAAGCAATGATAGCAAAGACAATAGCGAGGAATGTTGAAGCTACTGCTGCCAATTGAGGAGACTTTCCAAAGGGGACAGAGACGAAGAATGACCAACTGCCAAAGAGGAAACCTAAGAGGAGGTGAACGACGAGGACAAGACCGGCATTTGTTGCTGTAAATATTCGGAAGTGCCAAACGAGAGAGACGATGATCCACGCGGGAAGGTATGCCAGGGATAGACTGATATGCCATGACCTGAGACAATTGATTCAGTTCAGGAGTCTACAATAAAAGATAAAAGAACAAACAGAATACGAGCAGAATCCATCAGGCCCATTGCCTTCAAATGGCTTGTGAGGTGGTTGGCTCGTTCACCCATGAAGGATCCTGGAAGTTGATATGCGATGCCGATATAACATACGAAGCTGTAAGAAAAATACCATTAACACTAGTCACATTTGCCAAAACAAGGAACCTACAATGCTAAGACAAGTAAAGATCGAAGGCCGCGGATGTAACCTAAATCAAAAGAGTTAGAGACATCGTGACAAGCTTCAAGACAATACATACTGAGTCGAATATCCGTGAATTGCTCCTCGTTTGTTGCCTCTGTGAATGGCCATTCTATGGGAGTTGGAAGTTGGATTCCTGTTCGAAGCTCAACTATCGCCTGTAATTTCAGAGGCTCGTTCAATGTTATCTTCTTCAAATTAATGCGTGAATACGTACCCGGTCGATTGCCCACTGCAAAGGAAGGACCCTCATTTCGTAGTCACTGGTATGCTTGACAACGTCTATATGAAATAATCCACCATCTCCCATTATCGTGTAGTTTAGGGGAGTGCTGTCGTTGGGATTTGACGTCGGAAAGGAGTTGAATGCGATAGCAGCAAAACATTCCGAGAACAGGTTAAAATTCTGAGGGCATGCACTTGGGATGTCACTTGGAGAATCGACTTTCTTAATTGCTTGTACTTGATTTTCAGAAAAGGAGCTGGAAATCTGTGTCATAATATCATTTGGCGAAGGAAACGCGGAGCCGTTGGTGGCATCCGCCCAGACAAGGGTAAGAGAACCATCGAACACATCATTCAGCTCACGTATCGGTGTCGATGTGCCAAGTCCAAACTGCAGGTTACTATTAGATAGATATGCTCGTGACGCCTGACCTTAGGTACGCACATTATTGGGCTTGTTTAAAAAGATTTGGGCGACCGCTAGAAAAACACCATACGCAATGGGTAAGATGAAGCATCTGAGAATGTTCAGCTATATTTCGGGCGATTTACAGTCAAGTTAAGATTCGATAGACAACTACTGAACGTACGATAGGATGTTTCGACAGTACAATCCAATTCTTCCAAAACAGCACTCCGAATTGCCGCCAGAAAAGACCGACCATAATAAGACTACTGTTTTAGCAAAGTTAGTGCTTCGAGACGTTACACAGTCATAGTAAACCAAAGTGGGGGTGAAAGCAAGATCTACAGAAGACGGGTAGAGGCATATAAATAGGGCTTACTGAGCTGCTTGTAACAATGGTATTATACTACATCCTAAACGTTCAACCTCAAGCTATGTAAGATGGGGTCATCATACAGGAAGATGGATGAGTGTTTGGTTTGGAGAGGACGGCGATAGAAAGTATCCAACAGCCAGATATTTTCTGCGCATGAGTAGTATTCCACACACGAAATTGAATTCTTTCTCCGATCGAGCAGTTTGACAACTGAGCTTTCGAACAACTCAGCGACTCATGTTCTCATATCCAAACATACCCTCCTGCATATCACAAAACAACATTGAAAGCGAAGGGAGTACTGTAAATCAAACCGATATCGAAAGCAAAGAGCAATGCAAATAAAACTAGATAGGTGAAATAAATGTGAGATGGCAAGGAATGAACAAAGCAGGAGAAACGACTAACACGAGGTATCAATATAACGAGGTATCTCGTTCCGCACGTATGACCTTCCACACCATGAACCCAATGAGAAAGAAAAACGGACGAACACTACCAGAACCTATTGCTATCTGCAGGGACATCCCTTGCTTGCCGAAGCATGATGACATTAGACGTTAAACTTGACCACTAAAGAGACGAATAGACATTAATGAGTACAAATACTGGAAGTCAAAGAGAGAAGTACGTACCCCATTCCCAATGAGAACTTGCGCTCTCTGTCCGATTAACATATCAACAGCTTGGTTAATATAAGTCTGTTCCCAATTCAACTTAACATCCCAAGTACTGGTGATACCGTCCCACTTATACGCTTTCATAAAAGCCTCCTTCAACTGCCCAACCCACTCATTATCACCATTGGTCATGATGAATATCCTTTTTAACCCTTGTCCAGCAGCTGATGCCCTCACAATTTCAACCTTTTCGACAATTTGTTCGATTGTAGGGTAACATGCTTTAGCATATGCCAACCGACATTCACTAGTCGTATTTCCTCCTCCACATCCTGAAGGTGTACGCCATTGATCTGGGAACTCAGGGAATAAATTGAATCCGTTCCAATTTGAACCCCAATCAGAGAGTGAGTTACAGTGTCCTTCGTAGTCTCCTCTGCGAATGTGAAGTGCGAGTAAGCCAGGGACTGTAGTGTATGGATAGGATATTTTGTCACGCCACGAGGAAGAGAAAAGCTTGATATTGGTGTCGAAAGCGTTTTCCACAAGTGGTGACCATCGGAATTGTTGGATTATGGGTGATACTTTATATTCAGGCCATACGGGAAGTAACCGTTTGGCTTCGCCGAATATCCTATAGAATGCATGAACGATGACTACGCGTGGATTTTAAAACGCGAGGGTAGAACATACCAGAAACTGAATAATTGAACTGCTCCTCTCTGTATTTCAATGCACTGATCAGGCATAGCGTTAATGACATCCACCCATGCTTCTACGAGCTTGTCGGCCGGAATGTCGGATGGTAACTTGCTGTCAACCTCACGAGGGTCAATCACAGTAGGATTAGGGCATATCTGTCGATAGTAATCCACAAGCACTGTACGAGGTGTTTTATCCCCAACTTTCCATGGTCCACCGACCAAGGGACCTGGATACAATATCAGTCAATACATGACATTTAAGTCATTTGGTCACTGATACACAGATGAATCAAAACTTACCTGCGAGGATGGCAGAGAGGGGAACGCGTGAAGGGACTTTAATCCCATCATGATATGCATAGTCCTGGCCGTATCTATCCCATGTGTAATTATCGAACACATTACTGCATTATAGAAGAAACGGTTAGATTGTCCAAGACAAACATATAACGATGAATCTCACATTCTACCAGTTTTGTATGTGATATAAGAATCCAACATATATTCCTGCATATAGTTCCCCCAACCTAAACCTGCACGGGGATATCAAATATGGTTGGTATACGTGTTAACATTCCATAGTAGACGGAATGAAATGAAATGAAGAAACACATACCATCAACATGATTCGCAATCCATAAATACTTTCCATCCTTTCCTTCAGGTATAGGCAAATTTGGGTTGTGTTGAGGTAAAGCCAACTCCTTCACATGATATTCCGAATAAAGTGGTGGAAATTCAGGATCATGAGGGCCATCATCAACTTCCCAGTATCCCCGTCGGTGAGCAACCCAAGAACCAAGTAATAGAAGCACAAGAACACCAAAGCCTAACTTCCAAAACCGAGCGAGGAAGAAACGTATCGAGGTTCCAACTCGATTGCTGGGGGCGTTTGGGATATTTTGGTCAGAGGTATGAAGGGGTATATAGTCCTTTGTAGAATGCCGAAAGCCGCTGAGATAGTTGCCCATTGAAATAAAACGACAGATTGGAATTAAATTATGGAGGAAGCGTAAAAATGGAGACCAGGAATGTTGAGAATGCACCGAGGGAGAAAGATACCCGTAGGCATCATTGCTTTTCGGGGAGGCAGTTCAGTACGGTATCCAGCGTCTCACTGTCTCCGACCTGAATGTGTTCTTGACGGCGTTCAACGCTGAAGATGGTCATAGTCCAGTGACCGGTTATCCATCGCCCAACATTCATGACGGTAATGGGGAAAGGTGCTGAGCAGATAATTTGGGAGAGCGAGAAGGAGATTTAAAAATCGGTATGTACCGTTGTGAAACTCAGATCGTTAAAGATAACTTGCCCACGCCGCCGAAATGCAAGGTTATAGCCTCGATCTTTCCTTCTGCACTGCTGCATGTTAGAAGCCTTGGTAATTGTTTACAACTGAATACAAGCGCGATTTGGCCGACAGTCGCAAGGACCCTGCTACATGTCTGCTGCTATAAGTTCAGGATATTGTTAAGCGCTCAATGAGCAGCTCTCCTGATGATGATAGCCTCTTCCTTCTCGACCACTGCATACACAGCGGGATTCAAACCTGGTTTATGTTCATCGCCCTCTCTCCTTGCTCATCATAATTTTTGGCCATTTGTCTTATTTTCCTTCACCACTACACCCAATTGCAACTCAATCTAATCTAATCTAAATTGAATCTAACCGGTATCGTCAGTAACATGTGGAAGTTACTTATCTCTTCTATTACCTCGCCATATCCTCATTTTCAGAATCTCGCCGAGGTCTATTCAACTTAGCCTATTCATTCCAACCCATGTAACAATCTCCCGTTAAGATAGAACAATCCAGCTTTCTTCAGTTATCTATCTCTCGCGCAACAGACAGCGTCACAGGATCATCGGAACTCAGCATGCGGATCCACCTGTGTCATCCTGCTTCAGCATATAAGGGGTACACCCCAATATCATATTTCCTTTCGTCTTTTGACTACTCCGATACCGATTGCGCTCGCTTGGTCTGAATCACTGCTATACCGTTACAAATCGTCTTACTATCATGGCCATCGAAGTCGTTCCTTTGCCTCTTCCTCCTTCTGCTGATGCCTCCAAGTTTGCTGACTTTGGACGAGAGGTGAAGGGAGTTAAACCAGGAGAGCTTACATCAGAAGAGTTGGAAGAAATCAAAGAGTTGCTGTACAAGGTGTGTTCTTATCATCTAAGATGCAAGCTTCTGTGCTGAATGACCTTGCAGCACGACGCTTTGCTCTTCCGAGACGTCGACTTCACTCCGGAACAACAATATGCTCTGACAAAGGTACTCTCCGCTGTAATACACTTTCCAATGTCGCATCTCTTCTTACTTATTTGAGCGATCAGGCATTCGACCCATCTTCTGAGAATTATGGTCATGGCAACAACAAGACTGGAGAAACTAAGAAGTCGATCCTCCATCCTGACCTCAAGACTATTCCAAGGGTTCCCCAAGTGCAACTTATTGGTAATGGGACTGTCTACAACCACGAAGGTTTAGCAGAAGCGAAGCTCAAACACCCTCACCATAAGACTTTCCACAAGACTGCCATCTCAGATGAAGACGAAGAGAAGGGCGCGACAAGATTCTACAGATGGCATATAGATGCTGCTTTGTATGACCTCAATCCTCCGAAAGTCACCACGCTTTATGGATTGAACGTTCCTCAAGGCACCAAGCAAGTCTGTCGGTACGACGATGGTACTGGAGACGAGCTTGCTGTTCCTCTCGGTACTACTGCTTTCGTATCTGGAAAAACGACGTTCGATATTCTGCCTCCGGAGTTGAAGAGTTTGGCGGTCAGATCGAAAGTGAAGTATGCGCCACATCCTTACGTGTGGATGGCTCCTGCACACGCCAAGTCCACCGGTCTTGGGATCGAGACAGAGGGACTGGAAGAGGCCTTGAGTGAGCTTCCTCCATGGGAAGAATCAAGGCTCAAAGTGCTCCCTATCGTAAGTTCTCATGTCCCTTGTTCACTTTTCTAACGCTAACGATACATATTTTCATAGCTATGGAAGAACCCCGTTACTGGAAACCTTCATTTCCAGGTGCATCCTTGTGGTGTGATGGAACTACTTGTAGATCCACTACCTGAAGGTGCAAACAAAGAGGGTGCGCTTTATCCTGAAGGAACTCATATCACGAACCTCGGAGAAGTCAGAGATATCCTTTACAAGATGCAACGACCTGCCATTGCGCCTCCAGTGTGTATCTCATTCTTGCTCATACATGATGACGCTAATGTGTGGCTTATAGCTTGTTTACCCCCACGATTGGCACGAGCGTGATCTTGTTTTATTCCATAACCGAGGGGTTCTTCATACGGTTGTTGGAGCTTTCAAACCTGACCAAGTTCGTGCATTCCACCAGTGTAATTTGGCTGCTTCGGATGAACCTGTTGGTCCTTCTCCCGAAGATGTCAAGAAGTGGGCATAGATTTGATCATAGATCCCATTGTGCGCGATGTTACCCCCTCATTTTTCCATGTATACTATGTGTATGAATTGTCAATGTATGTTAGCATATGCAGCAAAACATGTGGTGAGAGGTCGGATGACTTGGGTGCGGGTCCAGGACCCACACAGTTTTTCGTCCTCGCCACTCCAATTCAACGATGATTCTGACAAACAAAGGGAAACATGCATCGCCGGGATAGCTCAGCTGGGAGAGCAGTAGACTGAAGTACGGTGTTACTGTGTTCTAAAGGTCCTGTGTTCAATCCACGGTCCTGGCATTTCTTTTTCATATACATAGGAGCTCACATGTTGTCACGGAGACTCGTCGTGATTGATTCGGGTCACTATTTTGGTAGAATCCTCAGGCTAGGGTCTTCTATAATTGACACCGCCAGCAACACTCGCTATAAGGGACACGTCTCCACCCTTCATCCAACTATCATTTTCTTGCTTGTCTTTCGTTTTCTTCTTCTACTTACAAACCATCTCAATTGCTCTATGGCCGATGCTGGCACCGTCCGTAATAGACGGAAAGTTCCTTCACCACAAGCTAATCTAGAAAACAAGATCAAGGCGAAATACGCCGTCGTGAGTCTTAACACCGCTTTTCGAATACCACATACCCCTAGCTTCGAGCTCTTCTTCGTTGAACGCTGTATTACAGCGTGCTTATCGCGTGGCTGAGAACTTGATTAATCTGTTAATGTGGGTTTCGGCCTTTTACTTATAATTACCTCTGTCCTTGTTTAGCAACATCGAAAGAATAACGGCCCATTCACCCCGAGGTCTCTGTTTTGGATTTTCCTTATCACTCTAACGTATACTGTGATTACTGTGAGTCAAGCATGCACTTGGAAAAAGCAATGGTTTACTAACGGCGTTTTTTTGGTGTTGGTTTTGTTTCAAGGACCCACAATTCTTCATCGAATCGTTTCGGAGAGTATTGAGAGGACCTAAACAATGGATATCTGTCCCTGGAACGACGACGCATAATGATTCTCAAGTT
This sequence comes from Abortiporus biennis, assembly GCA_022606235.1. Lineage (NCBI taxonomy): Eukaryota > Fungi > Basidiomycota > Agaricomycetes > Polyporales > Podoscyphaceae > Abortiporus > Abortiporus biennis. The sequence continues at coordinate 467,679 of JABYQP010000017.1, forward strand.
GTGCTCGGAGCTGATATCGCGAAAAGAGATGCAGTTGTGGAGGCTTTTAAGGTAAAGTCCTATCCTTGAATCGCGTGTTGTGAGTGACTGACCAAGGTTTTGGGGTCGAAAGCATGCTTGGTTAGCTTATGGTGCGTCTGTGATCATTCATGAATGTTTTCAGCATTAACGAATGGTGATTTATCGCAGAAAGAGACGCAATGGGAGCTGACGAATATCATCCTATAAGTCGCGAAGGAACAAATCTAACAGAAGCGGGAGGGATTGGATACACAGTTGTGGATTCTATCGATACCATGCTTATTATGGGACTGGAGGACGAGTACAAGAGGGCCAGGAGTTGGATTGAGAACAGCTTGACATTCGAAAGAGATGGAAATTTCAATACTTTCGAGGTATGCTATTTGTTCTATCCTTCGCTTCACTAACTCAGGGAACTAATGTTATCAGACAACGATTCGAGTCCTTGGAGGTCTCCTTTCAGCATATCACCTGTCCGATGACTCGCTATTTCTCGACAAAGCTAAAGACTTAGCAGATCGTATGCTTCCAGCATTCGACACTCCTTCCGGATTACCATATCCTATGATCAATTTAGCGAAGAGAGTCGGAGTCTTCAACGAAGATAGTAGGAAATTTGTTAGTACGGCCGAAGCTACAACCCTCCAATTGGAATTCCGAGATTTGAGTCACCTCTTAGATGAGGATATTTACTGGGAGAAAGTTGAGAAGGTGAGGATATTTCCTTTTTTAACGTGAGAAATATTCTCATCGGTGGATTTTGCTGATGATTTTAGGTTATGGAAGTTGTCAAAGCTGCTCGTCTGCATACTGGGTTGGCTTCCATTTTTTTGAAGTGAGCAGCTCCTTGTAACTGATTATATGCGAATATTCTGACATCTTGCTCATGTGATTCATAGCCCCGAAGATGGTCATTTCGTACTGTCTGCCATCCGACTAGGATCCAGAGGGGATTCGTACTATGAGTACTTACTGTAAGTACAGTTTGATATCTCCCACCGCCAATCCGTACTGATTGGTCTTCTTCAGGAAACAATATATTCAAACTGTAAGATTGGAATAACTTCATCCGTTTTGTGTTATCGAAACATATATGTTTACTTCGCTTGCTAGAATCTTACAGAACCTGTATATCGCAAAGTAAGTTTCGTCCCCTCTTGTCAAGACGTAGCATTGCTCATTTTTCCCATCAGATGTACGATGATGCTATGGAGGGAGTAGCATCACACCTCATCCAACGAAGTCAAAAAGCAGGTCTTACCTACACTTCTGAATTGATTCCCGAACGGAACCCTCAAGGTGAAATGTAAGTATTTTTGGGCTTTTCCTCATTTCTGCGCCTGATATCTCTTTACTGTTCCGTCTTTTCATGCAGCTCTTGGCGTCTGGTACCCAAACAAGATCACCTTGTTTGTTTCTTCGGTGGTTCGCTGATGCTCGGAGCTGTTCACACTGGATCGCTGGTCCATCCGGTGTCTATACCACCCAGAGCTTCTGAATTAACTGATCAGGGGAGGAGAGATTGGATCAATGGGTATGAATTGATTGAGACATGCATGAAAACTCACGATACTCGAACGTACGTTCCTGTGTTTTATTCTCATTTGTTTCGTGTGTGGCTAACAAGATCTTGTCGTTCGCCCTTGTATCTCACAGTGGCTTATCGCCAGAGATTGTTCATTTCAGAATCCCTTCCGATGGAATTGATGGCTCTGCTGCCCCAGATGATTGGTATATTAAAGGTGCAAAGTGGGTCATGATATGTTTTCTCTTGAGAGACGAATAAAATACGATCTCATAAACTGTGTGTAGAGCTGGAGAGCGACCTCCATACGACGCTCGGTACATTCTGAGGTGAGCAACTTTTAGACCTTAGTATCCTCGATTGCACCTAATAACCTATTCCCGTTCTAAGGCCAGAGACAATTGAATCTCTGTTCATTGCCTACAGATTAACTGGCAATCAGCGATTCCGGGATTACGGATGGAATATCTTCCAAGCTATTGAAAAGCATTGCAAGATTCCTACTGGAGGCTATGCAAGTATTCTGAGTGTCGACCACGTACCGGTCGAAAACGAAGATAAAATGGAAACTTTCTTGATGGTGAGATTTTAGTTCAAGCTCATATGTTCGATATTTTATGAACATCTTCTGATTCGGTAACACAGAGTGAAACATTGAAGTATCTGTATCTCCTCTTTGAGGATGCAAGTGTACTGCCATTATCAAGTGAGTCTATGTCTCCAATTGGTTCTTTTCTTCCTCTAATCATGATGTCTGTCCTCACAGAATGGGTCTTCAACACCGAAGTAATATTTCCCCTGCTCTCTCTCATTTCTTCATCTTATCTAACTGTTTTTTCGCAGGCTCACCCACTCCCTATATTCAAACCATCTATTCGGACCGGATTTTCGTGACGTCTATATTCATCTATTTCTTCTTGTTTATTGCTTTCGGATCTTTTGTTCTGATATATCTCCAAGCTTTCTTTATCTGCTGTGTATTTTATGCATTTATTCGCTCCATTGCTGGTCTGCTACTACACTCTCACCGTCGATTTATACCAGGAATCATTCTCAGGAATCTAATATGCTTTTGAACACATAACAATCAGTTGTATTATTGCAAGGTATTCATCCAGGATGGAGGTGCGTGCTACTATGTCAAAGGAGATTGTAATATGTGTGTCTATAGTGCCCATCAAGTCAACCCTCGAAGAGAAAAAAAAGGTACAGTCTGAAGGAAATCCGACGGCCTCATTGCTTCACTATTTGCGCGTAAGACTGTCTTGTATCCTTCCAGTCCCCGTCGACGTTATCCAAACATTCCCAATCATCTTCTGTGTCCACCACAAACTTGTCGTCGATGTCCTCTTCCAAAACGACCACTCTTTGGACTGTAGGAAGCATCTCGAAATCTCCCGCTAAGTCGGAAAGTCAGTGGCATGACATTTCCTAACCAAATATGCACTCACCCTTTGATTTCTTAGTTCTCGCAGGCGTCGCAAATTTCATAATATCGACCTCATTAATGTGTGTCTCTGTGGGTATCACCAGATCTTCCCCTTCGTCAAATCCCTCCCATGGATCTTCTTCGTCGCTATCGCTGTCTGCCAGGTCGGCTACAGCTTCTTCCCGCGTTTCTTGCGCCAATGACTGTCTCGCGACAACGCTACTAATCTTTCCTTTCAAGAACTTTGTCTTCTGGTCTCCTGGCAAAGTCTCTGATGGCGTGGATTTTCTACCCCCGGGTTGTGGCTTCGTGTGTGAATTCTTTTGTCTCATTATACTGGACTGTAAAGCCTTCATGGTTGCTACTTTGTCGTGCTCTGTGGTCCGGGTAGATTTCTTCATTTTCGTGAAGGTGTAGAGAGTTTAGAGGATGTTGTGCTGCTCAGAGAGGTACGCAGTTTTATGTTTTGGGAATGGAAAGCATCTCATTATTTGTATGATTTCAGCAGCTCGACGCTACGTGACACAGCCTTTGAAGAGTCAAGCTGCTCGATGGGGCTATACACGCGGGATGAATCAGGGTCTTCTCCTTCACACCGCAACGCTCCTGTAGATTTGCACCGCCGATTTGCTGCGAGTGTGGCATAGCTGCTAAAACGCTCGGTGTTTAGTTTTGAATCCCTAGATTGAAACTGTTCACCGAGTAGCCCTCAAAATTCAAAATCAAGCTAATCTAAAATGTATTCGCAGACAAGCTCGCGATACATTCTCTAGGAACGGGTCTATTTCATGAGCCAAATCTTCTCCTTCCCTTTCATCTCTTCAGAACCTGGGCATATGATCTCTTTGGTGCTTTCCATCTGTCACCATCATCAACATACTCCCATGACTCATCTGCCTGCTGTTCTTGCTCTTCATCCAAAGCAACTACCCGACGAACAGTTGGCAAAATCACAAAATCACCCACTGTTGAATGCATACGTATGTTAGTCAATGAGCAGTCGATCTTAGCGTCGTTGCAAAGCGTACCTTTCGACCTCTTCGGCTTCGCGGGCTTTGCAAGCATCATGATATCGAACTCAATAATTGGTCGGTCTCCCGATTCAGAATCACAAATCCCACCCACTCCCCAGCCTTCCCAATCATCATCCTCGTCGATTATAACCTCGTCATCATCGTCTGCGATGGGTCTAGTCATCTGAACTACCCAATACTTTCCGGATCCATTCCATCTCTTAGCTCCTCCGTTCCTCCTGTCCGGGATGGACCTCCCTTGCGGTCGTAGTAATCTTGGGGATTCATACGACCATGCGCAATCGCGGCATCCTTTCAAGTGCTTCTGCTGCCTGTATATGCTAGATTGGGCTGATTTTATGAGCGTGCATTTCCCATATCGAGATTCTTGGGTGTCTTTGTTATCGAGGATACAATCCATGTTGAGTGCGGGGTATAGACGGTAAGTGAAGGTATCACTATCCTAGGTTAAGTTATTGCATCTAGGTTTCGCAGAAATTCACGTTGATATAGGACTGCATCTGGGATCGGGACCGAGAGAGGTTCGAATCTAGTCACATTGTGCTGGCAGCATAGTCAGACTGTGTCATTCTCCGGAGCCACTGCTAACTTAATCCTACCCATGGCCAGTCATACGCATCTTGACCGCTCACTGCGTTCACAATCGCGTGAAAATGCATTCCAATCATGAACACAGATGGAATCGCATTATCGTTCAAGCGGCCGCCATTGTCCAGCCATATACACGATGTCTAATTTGCCATAGTGAACTCCGTTCGATTTTATTCGAGGCGCCGCACACACTTATTGAGGATACCGATTGGTACGCCCATTCACTCTTTCAAACGGAGAAGCCGCAGACAATGGTCTCCATACAACCATGTCGGGCAGCTATCTGTTCAGAGTATTTCCAAGAGGGTTATAATGCTAATTGTCCCTCGACATTCCGTCTATCATCACAATTCTTTCTCTGTATTCAAAGTGTACAGTGTATTGATATCATGTACAAGCACCAGTCTTAACAAATAATATCATTCCGTAATCATAAATTGTTCCCCTCTACTTACCGCTTTCGCCGAGTTGTATCAGCAGCTTTTGCCGCAGATCTTCTCGTTAACGCAGCAAAATTGCACACGGCACCATAGCCTCCCGACACAGCCCTTTTAACATCCCGTTCTCTATCCCCAACTTCAAGTTTGTGAGAGATGAGCTGCCTGTGAGGATAATCCTCTATTCGCATATCCTGATCGGAGCTTTTTATGACATGGTCTTGAAAACCATCCGATATTTCATGTCTAGATTGAAGTATGTCAATCATTCATATCAGACTTCGAAGGGCAAGTTTCAGGATGCTCTTACCGTTCCTTCAGGTGGGATTCAATCTTTTTCTTGTCAACGAAAGTGAGGAATTTGTCGCAGTGCCGACAGAGATATTTAGTCCATCCTTCCTTATAACGAACATCGAGTTTCTCAATGGCTTTAACCTCTGCATCGGTGGCTGATCGAGTGGTGAATTTTCCGCAGTGTAGCCAGATAACGTGAACAATCTGTAAACCTCAAAACGTTATTTCTTCCATTATCGAGACCTCAAATATGCAACGCACCAGTGATGTCCAGTCCATAATAGGTTTGATTCCAGTATGTTGATACTGGCAGGTTTTGCATATTAACAACATACCGTCCTTTACAACCTCCTCCAATGTAGCCCGACTTGCTATGTGACCTTTCGCAGCGACAACCTTCTCGACAACATCCGCTACCGATTCAATTTTTTCCAGATTGAGATGAACAGGTGCATCCGAGAAAACTTTCCGAAGAGCCACCTTGTATAGCTCTATGGAGGATTTCTGTTTGTAGCCATCGTCTTTATCCTTTGTACTGTCTGAGAGGAATCGTTCTTTACAAGTGTGAGCCCGGATGGTTGGATAGTCGCGTAATACATGGCAACTATTGCACCGGAAGAATTGTCCGACAGCCAGTGTCAGGGGATTGATTTCTTTAGCGACCTTGAATTTTGACTTGATGGACTGAGTCAGTCGACGGTCCACGAATGTTTTCCACTCTTCAAGGACTTCTGGAAGAATTGGTTCGACCGCGGCTTTGAAGTCTTCGAGAGTAAGACTGACCTCTGTTGGCGCATCCACGATAGATCGTATGCGGGGAATCTGTAAGAAGTCGAATGGAACAGGAAAATCAAGATCCCCATGCACCTTTCCCCTGAGCTTAAATAGGAACTGTTTAAACAAGTTGATCCTGTTTCTGACTGCAGTTTCATGCTCGTTGTCGAGACGGAACGCTCTGACTTCATCCATAATACCGACAGCCTTGACTTCGAGCAAGCCCCTCCAAACTTGGTAGAACGTAAATATGTCAGGAAAAAGGTTAACAGAATGTGTACGAACTACGCACCATGGTCCGTTAGAGGCTTCGGTTCTCTGACGAGTTTTTCCCTCTTCAAAAACCTTTCTGTCTGATCACGACAGTTATCGATTTCAACCCCGTAACCAAGGTCTCGCAACTTGTCGAGTATACTGCAGAGAGATATCAGAGACGACGTTGAATTGTTATTTCACCGCAACTGTGAACGGTCACTTACGCCGAAAAGCGACCCACACGAATTTTGTCCAGCTCATCCGCCCGGTTCTCCTTCTTCTTGTTGTACCAGTCTTCACACAACGTGGCATACTAGTATCAAGGACAATCATGATTCAATGATCGAACTTAATATCTGAATCAGCGGAGTGATACTTACTTGCTCGTGTATTGTTATGACCTGAGCACGCTCTTTGTATACGCGCACAATTTTATCCTCATCAGAACTCTTGAGATCCTTCCAAGCATCTTTGAGTTCGTCCACCCACTTCTTGTCAACCCAGTATCCGTGAAAGTTATATGCAGTATATGATGACACCTTTGTTTCTATCTCGTGAATTAGTAAATTTCACACCTACGTCAACGTTTAGACATACCTGAAACAATAGGCAAAAACTTGTATGCAAAACCATTGAGAGGACTCTCAAAATGTGTGATTTTGAGATTATACATATTGGTGTACCTGTTACATTTCAGCAGCCTGATAAATGCAACACTTTATCAGTTATCAGCTTTCAGTGGAACCAGATATAAAACTCACATGTCATCTTTGCAGCTAGTGCAATATCTGGACCGAAACATCCAGATAACACTGTGTACATTGGGTTTTAAACAGTTCTGAATACATGCAACCCCATGTTAGAGAGAACATACAATAAAAATGAGGAAATCGATTGACATACATGACAATGAGGGCTGAAAAGAAGATTGGAAAACTGCAGTTCATTCATGTCAGGATACCGAGGAGGAAGATCAGGTGAATTCTTGAAAGCTGTTTGCCAGAAGCCGATGGCTGACTTGCTAACCAGCAGGTTCCTAAAGTCCTTCGTCGTTCTTGAAAGTGACAGAAGGTCCTTAGGTGACAACTCAACAAGAATCTATTGAAATTTAGGATAATTAGCGGTTAAGGCCATGGTCGTGTGATGGGACACTCACCTCATACAAAATGTCGAGAGGCATCTCCAGCATTTCTTTCAATACTCCTTTGCGTCTAATTCTCCTTGTAGGTTGATGTTCCATTTCTAACTTCTGCTTCTTCTTAGGTGGAAGACAAGCAGCTGCGTTTGGCTCCTTCTTTTCCTCGGGATGGCCTTGAATAGTATCAGTATGGATGGCATTGTTTTCACCATCATCAACGGATGCTTGTCTCTTTCGAGCGGATGAACGGGTAATCATTGGGAAAATGAAGCAAAATGAGAAGTGGTGGAGGGTGCGAGGTTGATATTGAAGTTGAGTTGGGGGGCCGCCACAAGTTAAATAGGAATCATTGATACTCCGACTCGTGGGAGGTTTACATCAATTCTGATTGTAAACATGTGACCGTGAGGTAGATTTCTCACGGCAACACTCAAACTCGAAAAAATCAATGATTCACGTGATCGTGCTTTCGTCGAAAAGTTATGAACTTCGTCCCGCTCTTCAAAAAAAATATGTTCGGCTCGACGGAGAAGAAAGATCTTGCTTTCTCCGCTACGGTAGAGTACCTATGGCATGTAAACTCCGTAGAGATCAATGAGAAACGATATTACGCTATTTAATGTACAGTGCCCACGGGACGAGAATTACACAATCCGTTGAATAGTTGTTGTGAAACCTGAGCCAACATCATCAAAAGTAGAATTCCATGTGATCACTAGTACTGTCTGCATCTATGTCCTCGCCTTCCATATCACTGGGTGTTCGGTCTGTATCACTGTCATCGGCTTGCATTTCCTCGGCTTTCTGAATCGACGAAAGTTCGATTTTCTTGGACAAGTCATCAAAATCGACAGGCACAGCCTGGCCGCTCTGACACCTACTATATCCAGTCGAACCCTCGATGCACATCCGGTGAGGCATCAAATAAAGAGGCTTCTTGACCACAGGTGGAGCGTCACAGCTTCGGATTACATGCTTTTTGGTCGATGGATCGGTTTCAATGCCATGCCTAGATCAAAAAAAAATCAATTACAGGAATCATGACTGGGTATGTAGCGAAAGACGTACTTCTCTTTGAGATGTTTGATCAAGTCATACATATGTGTTGGAACGACGAAATCATCGCAGTGTCGACAAAGTGAAGGGGGGTTGATAGGGTCCTCGTAAGAATCTCGAAGTGTTGCTATGAGCTTCATTTCGTCCTCTCTAGCCACACGAACAGATGGAATACCATAACCATGAGAAGAAGAAGAATGGTTGATCTGCGCATTGTCAGAATCCAATCGTAGGAGCAAGTTTTGATGTTAAAGACATACCATTGCTCGCCAATCCATGATGCGCCTACCACTCCAGTGTACATTTGGCTCACATGAAATGCACACATATTTGCAATCGACGTTGTCCATGTCTGCTGCAGTAGCTGTCATGGCATCGAGTCCGGCCAGATTAACAATTGTGCGGACATGGTCAGCAATGGATTCAAATCTATCCGCGGGTGTCGATTTGGTCCATTCGAAAGTAATGTAAACTGCGGTGGTATATCCGTCACCACACCAAGATTGGTAGTACGTTTGACAGATATGGGAATAGATCTGAGGATAAGTGCGCAATCCATTACCGCAACAATTTTTACAGCGGAAGAATTGTCCAATAGCCAGTGTAAAAGGGTCAGTACCATCGGGGATTTTTTCTTTGGTACTAATTGCCGCAAGGAGTTTTCCCGTCAGCGAAGCTTTCCAATCTGACATGATTTCAGGAAGGATGGGATCTATAGCATTCATGAAGTCTTCAACGGTGAGAGAAACGTCCGAGGGAACATCAACAATTTTTCGGATACGAGGAAGGTTCATGAAATCAAAGGGAGTGGGGAAGTTCGATTCGCCATGTTTTCGTCGCAAGCTGAGCAAGATTGCTTCGAAAGGTCGTATCCTAATTTGAAGTGCTGCTCTGCGCTCATCGGCGATACGCCTTTCTCGAATTTCGTCCATCTTTTCTATGGCTCGGGGCTCTAGCATGTTCCAAGCTAGTCAAGATATCCATAAGTACAAGCTTAATATAAAAAATAACGTTTGTCCGAATGCTCACCACGTTCGGTCAAAGGCTTTGGTTCTCGTACTATTTTCTCTTCCGCCAAGGAACGACGGACATCATTGAGGCATTTGTCAACTTCAGCCTCGTATCCAAGTTCTTGCAATTTCTCTATGATGCTGAATGAACAAGCTATGAGGCTTTACTCAGACACCCTGTTTGTTTAAGACACTCACGACGCCATTCGCTCCTCACGAAGCTGATCAAGCTCATCTGAGCGAGAAGATTTCTTTCTTTCGTACCATATCATACACAGTTTTGCAATCTGTTAACAGAATTGTAATGAGTACTCTCAAATACATCAAATTCTTTGCGGCTTACACGTTCGTTCTCTTTCAAGAAGTCGTTTCGTTCCTTGAGGATACGATCCCACGTCTCTTCGTCATCGGATTTGATGTCTCTCCACTTTTCCTTGAATAGGTTGATTTCATTGAGATCGAAAAAGGTGGTTCTATACCGTCTTGCGCGGGATCCTATGCTGATACATGAGCTTTGCTCTCTACTGGAGGAATGCTTACGCACGACAATAAATAGTTGTTAGGAAGTTGGATGCAGAGCGATAGCTGTCTGCGACGTGTAACGAAGACAAACTAGACCAAGAATCAGCAGGTACCAACCTATTTCAAAGTGTTATCAGAAATGTATCATTGTACAAGTATCCATCCAGAACGTACAAGTCTTCTCTGCATTTATTGCAATATCTGGCTTTAATTTCCCAAATGACAGTCTTTACATTTGCCTTCGAACAATTCTGGTTATGGGTGATATAGAGTCAACGAGCGTAAACGGATTATGGAAAATCCAAACCCACATGGCAATGAGTACTGAATAACAAACTCGCGAACTGGATTTCGTTCAAATCTAGGAAACGAGGTGGAAGAGGTTCATGTTCATCGACGTTCTCAAAAGATGCTTTCCAAAAGTAAGCAGCGGATTTGTTCGTGAGTAGCTGTCTGAAGGCTTTCGTAGTTCTGGACAAACTAAGAAGATCTTGAGGATGCATCTGAGAGAATATCTGCAGAAACAAGGTGAGGATCTGAAGTAAGGGGGCTGTACCCAATGATAAACTACCCACCTCAAAGAGAACATCGAGAGGCAAGTTTGGCATATCTTTGAGAGAGCCTTTCCGCTTGACTCTTTTCGGCTTTTGTGAAGGCTCTCCGCTATCTATCTTATTTCTCTTCCTCTGAGGCTCTACCTCGCCACTGATGTCGAGCTCTCCTTCAGGAGTCACTGCATCGCCTCGGGCTTCAGCATCTCTTCGTCTCTTTGCTGATGCTCTAGTCTGCATTCTGTACTGAAAGAGATTCGTACGTTCAGAGGTCTCAGACTCTCTCAGTCCGAGATCAAGGTCAAGGAAAGGTTGTGAAATTAATCACTGCGGGGTAACGGTGGATAAAGGAGGACACGCGTGGCGCGGATCCACACTAATGAGTTCGCAAGTCACACGTCACAATCAGAATGACCGTGACGATGCGCATAGTGTCACAGATTTCGCGAAAATGATACTAGTGAATATATGCAAAAAGGATGGGAATTGGGACTAGACACAGTAGTAGCTACATGCTGTGGAGAGCAAAGAATTACAAAAAAGTGCGTGTTGTTGAAACAATGATAGATGCTGTTGAAAGCAAGTACAAAAACATATATGCGATACTACCTACAGGTCAAAAAAGCTCGATCTTCACAAGATGTTGACCTTTGGCCACTTGTATTGAGGGCCAACCTGCGAAGCATGATTTTATCAGTCAAAACAGGAAACACAGATACAGGATACAGTCAGAGAGAAGCATACCAATTGGACACACATAGCACCCATCTTGTGACCAGCTTCAACACACTCTTCAATGCTCTTTCCAATAGAAAAGGCACCCATGAAACCACCGGCAAAAGCATCACCTGCACCGTTGGTGTCCACGATTTGCTCATCTGCTAAAGCAGAAACGGGGAAAACCTTGGGGTTTTCTGGGTCAGCGGATGACACGACAATAGTTGACTTGGGACCATGAGTGATGACGACGATACGAGGACGAGAAAGGTTGGACTTGGGAAGAACAGCGATAGCCTTTGCGATGGCAGTCAAATCCTTCTCGTCAGGAAGTCCGTTAGCACTTGCGTAGGTTTCAGCCTCGGTCTCGTTTCCGAAGAGAATATCGGTATAAGGAAGGACTTGTTGGAGTTGTGCGCCGAAGAACTGGGGGATAAATGGGGCTGAAAGGTTCAAAGCAAAGACCTGTTGATACATGTCAGAATTTTTTCTAACGTGGATAAAGGAAGGGTAGAAACCTTGCCAGCTTCTGATGACTTCTTGCTGAGCTCTAAGGTAGACTCAACACCATGAGTGAGGAAGAAACCTTCAACGTAGAAGAATTTTGCAGCCTCAACCAAGGGGGCGACCTCTGGTGAAAAAAGGTGTGATTTCTCGAACTTTTCAGCGGCACGGAGAGTGGTGACCAGAGAACTAGCAACACCAAAGAATTAAAACGGGAAGATTTGCTGATAATCAAAGGCACGTACCGGTCGTGTCCAGTAATGATGACAGCGCAAGCACCAGTCTTTTCACCCTTCGTTACCTGGTACACTTGATCAAGACCTTCACGCTTGTTTGCAGCTTTAAGTTGCTCAGCGAGATCGTCATCACCGACACTACCAGCGTAGACAACAGAGTGTGGGGGTAAAACATACTATAAAATTGCGGGTTAGTAGTTTTAAGGTATGGAAAGAGATGAATCGCTTAACGGCAGCTCCACGGGCAGCATTTTGAGAAGCACCCCCAGCAACATATGTGACCTTGTGTTTCTGTACAAGTTCTTCATAGCTATCAAAGAAATAAGATGATGTATATCGCCTGAGATTGACAAAGTATGGCTCACATCGGAGCGTGTTTCTCCTCCGCCAAAATCGCGTCGTTAGATTTCAAGTCATATTTCTTCAGCAGTTCCTCTCCGTTTGTGACCTGCATATCAAGCAGGGGATTACCCATGAAAAACAAAGAGTATGTTTGCGATGTCATCTTGTAGGTTGACTGATGGTGGGAGAAGAGAGATGAAGAGGATGGGAACAAGATGAAGACACGGAGTAGAAAAGAAAGTAAATTAGTGCTACCTTTGCTTCGTGAGATCATCTTTAGCGAGATCAAATACAGATTATCTTTATTTAATGGGCGCTTGCCCAGCTTGCCTCTCACCATGTGGCTGGTAACGACAATTTGGTGTTACTTTACTCTTGTCTCATTAGTGGCCGCCAATACTGAAATTGTTAACTTTGCTGCACTGAATTCACCCGAATTAGATATACTCAATGCTCCACAATGGTCAGTTCTCGATATACCTGCTAACAGTGTCATTTACATGTTCTCTTTAGGCCTCGTCTTGCCAGCGATTTACCTGAAGCGTTATTCAGAGTACAACCTGCGCCATTAGGGACGAAGCTTAGAGATGTATGCGAAAAAATATCAACCGAGGACTCTTCATCGTCTTCTGAATGCCCGAACGAGCTTTGGTTGATCCTCGATCTTGAGAGTCCAAAATGGCTGACATACTCAAAGTTTACTCTCAGAATCTCCTGGCCGGCATCCGTAAAACACCGCTTCTTTCCACAAAAAATATGAGACTGATCATTACATGTTTAGTTCCCCGCAGACTTTCTTATTGAAACATTCACACCTCATCAACTCGCCTCCAAGTTGTCATTGCCCAATCTTGGTTCGATTTCAGACCCTTCACTACCACTAACTCGCAGGCAATACGCCCGAATTCGCGTAGTCGATACAGGTTTTACAACACCGCGTGCAAAGTCGATCTCTCCACACGCCGTCCCTTTCGCGGTCAGATTAGAACCTTTGCTCTTCGGAGTTATTCCGATGACGGTTGTACCAACATTGATGTTCCTCGTACCTGTGGTCGCTATTGCCGCCGCGTTAGCACTACGGGTGAACCAGTGGATGCAAAAATATGCTGTTTTAGTCAGAAACGAGGGTAGAAAAACAAAGTGATATTTAGGGAAGAGACTTCGCTATGTTGCACTCTGGGGTACGTTCCTCTCAAGAGGGTTCAGAGCTCTATAGTTCTTTTATTGACTTACAGCAATTATATAGGCAATCATTTTTAGCAACATATTCCGCATATCCCCTCGGTCCTAGTGTGTACAATACATGTTACGCCATACTCGGATTATATTCTCTGATAAATTCCTCAATGTAAGAGTCACTAATCGCTAGTAATTGGTTCACCTATGAGGGTCTGACTCTGTGCTTGGTGGTCAGCAACGAGTCTCGGACACTGCGGCCAATTGAAATATCTCAGGACTCGAATATCATGACCGAGCTCGAGACCTAGCCATGATATCGCCAAACCACAACACCTTCCAAATTAGGCCATACACCAACCGATCTACTCCAGTCTCATTCTGGATTGTCGAAAGTGAATACATCGAGGCCTGCTGACCTCGGCTCCAAAATGAATGTCAAATGACACGAATTCCCCTTATAAGCAGGGCGCACGACTGACTTGACTAGTCCACTCAAAATCCCACATTCACATACTCAACAACAACTACACATTTACCACTACACATACCATTCAAGCTACTCGTACCACTAATGACTGACTTACCAAGTGGCCAATTTCGTCAGCCTGCTTGTGAGTTTACATAGTTCTCTGGTTAGGGGGAACAAGTGCTGATGATATGTTTCCATTTTACAGTGAAAGTTGGTGGTCGTAGACTTTCAACGACTTCAAAGGTCAAGCCGCACGTCGCAGCTGCGTAAGTGTTTAGCATTCCTTTACACCCTGTACTTATCCTCATCTTATGTCACTTCTATTGTAGTGAGACGAAAACCCCTAGTCCCCCAGCGAGCGATAATGAGCGTCAGGATTACCCTCGTCCCGCTCCACCTGGTGAACAACCACCCGCTCATGAACATCCTCATGATGACCATGAAGAAGTCCCCAAGCGGGAGAAGAAGAAAGGTCATGTTGCCGCAGAGCACGAGAAGCAGGACTTGTATCACAAGGCTGAGCAGAACAGACCGTCGAAGGATCTGGGCATGAACGCTAGGCATAACGTTGGCGGTGGGGGCAGAATTACACAGCCCGCTGGAAAGGCGTTCATTGCATGAGGTGCACTAAGAGGCACTGATAGATACCCCAACGACGTCTTAGTGAAGGGTTGGATAAGGGAAAGCTCAGTGATGTTGTAAGACTAAACAGAAGATATTGCACCGTACCTGTAACATATAATTGACGAAGAACATACCTGTATAATAACTTTTCATCGTGCTTCTCCATGCATACTCTCACCAGGATCGTTCGACACGAGTGATAGGCTCTCATTATTGACAATCACACCACGAAAGATTGTTTTAATGATACAATATCTGAATGCATGAAATCATTGCTCGAGGTAAGCATAAACGACATGGGGCAATAATGGAACGACAGCGACATGACAGATACAACAAGACTATCCACCCAAGCTACCTAAACAGGTCCGGCAGCAGCCTTCTTCCCCCGGAGCTTCTTTGGTGGTGAGGGCTTCTTCTCCTTTTGTGAAGCAATGATAGCGGAGGCGCGGGCAATGGCGGCCTGAAAAAAAATGATAAATTAATCAGTATGTATCCAAATATAAATTCTGGGTTGAAAGGATGAAAAGAAAAGAAAATGTTTGAATGTTATCGCCAAAGAGTCGGGCATAAATCGCGTCGAGCATCGAACGAGACCCGATAGCGACATGGCGAGTATCCAGCTGGAGTTTGATCGGTTCCATACCGGACCATGTAATCTTGCACGTCATGTCCACACCCAACATGGCATACGCCTTAAAGGCTGTCCAGAGGGCTCTAGTAGGTGCGTTGAGAGGTAGCGTTGTCTTGCGCATACGTAGAATAGTTGGAGTCCAAGGTATCCCGTAGTGAAATAGGCAGACAAATATAGAGAACGGAGAGATGAAGACAGTGACACTAGCACCCAATACTCACCTTGCGAAGGTCGGGACGATAGCCACGCTTGGCAAGTTGCGCAACGACACCAGCAGATCGACGGCCTCCTGACCTGTTACGGATAGAGGAGACAGCACGCGCGCTGTGAACGGCTTGAGGGGAAGCACCCTTCTTCACAGTGGAAATCTGGATGCCTGAGGGAGACTCGGTGATGGCGATGGTCTGTACGAGATGATAGCTCAAAAAGACATTTTTATAGAATTAATGATATTCTTACCTTGGCATTGACAAGACCAGAGTATTTGTATGAGTGAAGGTTGGCGAGGTTACCCTACGACAAATCATGTGAGCAAGGACGAATGCTTGAAACGAACGGAGAGGGCTTACCGCCTCCTTGGAGAAAATGGGTCCCTCAGGGACGCGCTTCACGATGAAGGCATTGTTTTTCTGCAAAAGGGTTCGTTCAGTATGAACGATACATTAGGACGGGGACGTGGAGAAACGAACGAACGCGGAGAAGGTACCACTGGAGATCGTTGGACATCTTGACGAAACTTGCTGCTCGTTATTTTGAACGTTGAGGACGAAGCCTGTATTCGGTGGCTGAAGATCTCAGATCGACTGTACAGTAACAAACATACACAAGCAAGATACCGCCACGTGCGTTAAGTTCCTTGTGTCACGTGAATGTTCGCGTCACCGAACTCCGCGGCCGCGGCAACTCAGTTGTGTCACGGTAGAATTTGAACGTTGAACGTTGAACGTTGAACCCCGGGCCCCAATTAACTCAAGCATTAACCACTACTTGACGCTGTAGACTATGCAAACACGATCAATGAAGCGTAAAGAAAATGAACACCGAGATGTTTCCAACCCTCCTGATTCAGCTTCAGCCTCAGGAGAGCACGATGATGAGGTAGGACCTCAGACGAAGAGGAAGAAGATAGGAGACAGAGAGAAATTGCCACAACCGAAACGTACGAAACGCAAAGGCAGTCTGAAGGATATGTCCAATATGTCTCTCGACATTCTTTTCGAGGTAGTCGCCATTATATTCCTTCTCCTGCTACTGGAATTCTTATCAATTGTCCTCATAATGTAGATATTCTCACAAATGCACCCCCAAGACCTCTTGAATTTATCAAGGGCAACGAAAGCATTCAGACAATTACTCACTCAAGTCGTTGATTCGCTCTTGGAAAGTATCCTTCGAGAACGTGGAAGATCTCCCTCCCTGTTTTCCCAACATGAACGAGCTCCAGTTCGCTAACTTGTTGTTCAGTCCTCATTGCCACGTAAGTCTGAATTGCAATGCCTCTACACTCTCAGACTGTAATTCCTGACTCAGTTTGACATCAACTAGAATTGCTTAAAAGCAAATGTGAAAGCCGTTATTTGGGAGATTCGAGCTCGATATTGTAACAGTTGCAAGAAAACTATGTATGTCGTAGATTTCTCAAAGGACATATTTCTGATGATGCATGATAGGTTGATTCGTGGAAACGATCGCACTACTTTGTCAAGCTTAGGTATTGCGAGCAGTATCCGCGATGCCTCTAAACTGCTTACGATGGTTGAATTTGGTAAGTTGGATGTTCTTCATCTAGCGAGTTGCTTTTGAATCGCATGTCGATTTATAGAGGCTGGCTCCTGGGAAGCGCCTAGATACCCCACTTACTTTGACGTCAATGAAATCAGCATGTTGAAGGAAAACGCTCAACATTACTAAGAGTAGTTTTGATATAGATTGCGATTGAATGCAAGTTCTGGTACAAACGCAAGAAAGCTTCTCGCTCGGATGAACTCGCCCAGCTTCGTGCAGATCGTCTGACTGCGTGAGTACACCAAGGTTGATCGCTGACTGTATTGTTGATACACTGATCACTTTGTCATCGAACAGTATGATAGCCAAAGTGCGAGAGCTTGGGTACAACACTGAAGTCGACAGGTGTCTTAATGTCATTCATAGCCGCTTCGATGAGGAGAAATTTACACGGGAATCGAAACCCCTGACTGACCGTGGTCAGTCTGAATCCATTCTGATGTGTATGAGTGCTGATATTTATATTGAAAAAGCTTGGGACATGCTCGAACCGCGAATCATCGATATCATGGAAGAAATTCGACAAAATCGTCATGAAGATGAATATAGGACTGCACTTGAAAACAGGATGAAACCATTGCAGGATATGCTACTTACCTTGAGGCGAAAGTATGGAGATACAAACTTCCTTTCTATTGCCGACTTCATGAATCTTCCTCGCATCCGAAACGTAGCGGATGTATTCGGAGAGAATTCGCTCACCGCTCAAGATTTTTTGGATCGCATAGAGCCCGATCTTCCTGAGATTCTAACGGACTGGAAGGCTTCGATAACGGCACGCCTTGTTCAAACTATCGAAGAGAAAATTGGAGTCAATGGTAACGTCGATCCATTAACTCTAGCTGTAGGACAATTCTTCCGCTGCAAGAATTGTCCCTCCAGTGTTAATCCACTTCGCACATATCCTGATATATACGCGCATGCATGCTATCGCCGTAAAATACGTGATATATATGAAGTCATCCTTCAGAAAAGCTTCATCTTTCGCTCGAGTATGCGCGTAGATCACATTGAATCAATGGCCGATATCGTTCAAAAAATCGTTCTCTTGGCTGGTCTGGACTCGAACACAGCTACTGCTGCTGATATGGACAACAGTGGTGTACAATTCGTTTGTGATTCCTGTGAGTCCCCAGGAACTAGAGCGGTCATGGATTGGCGAGCAATGGTAAGTCATGGTCAATACTCAGCCTTATTTGCCTGTCATATCCTGAAACAATTATGTAGGTTAATCATGTCGGTCTTCATAGAGCTGCTACACCCTCTATTCGTGCAGCAGAACAGGATGAGATCAACCTCGTGGCAACACTCAAAGAGACTTATATTCATCGTGAGGTGCAGACATATCTGTGTCGGCAGTGTACCGACCAAATTTATCATATTCCACATACGTCCATACGTCGTCATCTAAGAAAAAAGTGAGTATTGGGTTCATGTCATCATCTAGCAGTAATCTAAATCGTAGGTTTTCAGACATGGGATTGATACTACTGTACCGATCGACCAACATATTATTCGAGATTCAGACGCTCTACCTGTGTTGAAGGGACCTCGTTATTTGTTATCCCCGGAATCATGCAAATACAGACACCAGCGGGGATGGGAATTACGCGCGCGAGGTGAGGGTACCGAATGTGATCTTGAGAAGCTCTCCAAGAAAGGATCTAATCGTCTATTAATAATAACCGGCGGTAAGTTTTTCCCTTCCTGAGTTCATGACTTCTGAGTTGAGTACTGAGTACTGGTCCTGAAATTTATTGTAGAATATATACAAATCACTTTGGGATGATTCACTGGACTTACCGGAAACTCCTACAATACCTAGTCGATAGCCTCCAAGGTTGTGGTACTATCCAGAAAAAGGGGGAAAAGCAAATCAGGCCTAGTTATAGAGCAGCACGTTTTCGGCCATACAAGAAGATTAGTGTGTGGCCTAGGACTCTACCGCGCATGGTAGTAGTAATAATGCCTGTGACTTCATATTCCGGGATTTCGAGTCTACCTATAGCCCTCGAAGTAGCTCGATTCAGTTCCTGGCTCGGAAATATATATACCTTTACACCGCTAGATCATTGTAGAAAAGTTGCACGCTCAGGACTATTCTTGGACGATTCACCTGCTTGAAATAAGCTACAAAAAGCACTAATAGATTGACAACAGTTATTGTATTCAGAATTTGGATTCTTTCTCTCAACAAGTGTGATTGAGATCACAACCTTGTAAACCAGGACAGATCTCGCCTGGTGTTCCATAAATAACCTCTCCCCTCTGAAAATAATAAACGATGAGCTACCCGTAGAAATGAAGATAATAGTTGTTTAAATAAACCTACATCATTCCAAGTACAAATCCCTCGAGGGAACACACAAGTCCATGCATTGCAACCTCCGACAATCGAGCTTGTGTCATTGAATTTATCAGTGAATGGCACATCATGGTTCCATGTTGGCGGACAATTAGGTTGGTCTAAGTTCAACAACCCATTGAATGGGTACGGAGGATTGAGGGGAACATCCTAGTGCACAACAGTGTAAGTACTGATAGTCAAAACATCATACGTTACGTAGCCCAGTGTACAAACCTCGGAGTTGATGTAATCGCATGCACCGTGCGGGAAAGCGAAGATTACATATCCGTATAGATATCCTGGTTGAGGCGGGTTTGTGTCAAGTCCAAAATCTCCAAAGCCGTCTTGGAACTTGAGGCAATTAGGGAAGCATTGTGCGTGGATGCTCTCAAGAAGAGAGAAACCAAGTAAGAAGTATAAAGTGAGGGCGAAACGAGGTAGAACAGTTGTCATTGTTGATACAACCTTAGAAGGTTGGCTTGATAGGACCGTCATGTTCAATTGCTCTTTTATATGTTTCTGACCCCTTGTCAGTCGGATTCACGGACTGGCAAATGAGAGCAGCAGTGGGGCGATTGGGCAATTCGAGCTCTCCAACGTTGCTCTGCGCACGCATGGTAAGGGTCCTTCAGGTCCATGAAGATCGCAGACTGGCATCCATATACTAGTCTCGGTTGTGTTGATGATGATCTGTCACTTTGCGGAAGTGACAGGACAGGCACGTTAGGAAGTCGGGACTTAGGATGGCAGTTAATTAATGCATTGTACAGAGGAAAATACTGAGGTCCTTTCTGAAAGTGAGAAAGTAAATCATCACATGGACGAATTACAGGTTGGCGAGTTCGCTCATCGGTGAGGTACAGGGCCACGATTTTACGGCTAGCGACAGATTGCTGAGTAATCTGTCGAATTTTGCGGGTGTTATAAGGCTTTGTACGTTCAAAGGATAGGCTCAATGGCTAACGTACCTAGAGGTCGTGATGATCTATCATTGAATTGACATTGGGCCTTTGCGGACGGATTTTTGAACGGAGGATAAGCGGCCACCGTCAACAGCTCGGAGGTTTTTATGATAATCTGAAATACTCGCTACTACTAGACCGGATGAGAAACGTATAGACAAACCGAACAAAAAACGTACACAGTCAGTCAAACTATCAGATTTTCAACAATGATAGTAACTTGAATGAACGAGTGAACTGGATGAGGAGTGGAATAGTGCGTGCTACTGACTAGATCAGCTGAGAAACGTGCATATGGACTGAAAAAGGGATCAATATAGTCAGTCAAGGTACCAGACAGATAATCCAGAACGAGAGTCAGCTTCATACCACATTGATACCATAACCTCACCAATAGATATTCATCAGAATACAGAATCTTCCTTCCAATCTGCCATTCAAGTTCCAGAGGTCTGATGCCTTGCGATGCAACTGAAGAAGACGGAAGAAGACAGGCCTTATACGATTGACAAAGATGCCAGCCGCACGACGCTTCAATGTACGTTGGTCGAAGCTTAAAGCTTAAGACGTTTTGAGAGTAGGTTGAAAGTTTGCACGAAGAGATCAGAATATCATCGTGTCGGAGATTGTCACATTTGATGCATTGATGAGTCAATCACTGTTCATTTCTGAATTGACGGACGAGTTTCGTAACTACAAAGCCACAATAGAGCGTCAGCATACACAAGTGAACAAATCCATACAACCCGACGCGGCGACTCTGAAAGAGATTCTGGATACCCGTAACAAGAAAACGAGTGTCATCTTCTCTTCAAGATTTTCAACAGTTCTTTGTCAAATCACAAGTCGGTCCTGCCAACTTAGGACAAACTTGTGCCTTTGTCTCGAAGATGAGATCGCCTCTCTATGAAAGAAATCGCCGTCAGTAAACGTTAACCACGAAAACATGAGTGAATGACAGCGAGACATGCCTGGTTCCAAGTACAGTTGCCAGAGGGGAAAATGCACGTATATCCAGTGCAACCTCCAACGAGGGAGCCAACATTGCCATTCGCGTCGAACGGTGACAACGGGTCGAAGATAGGAGGACAATTGGGCTGCTCCTTATTGACGAGAGAAAAGAGGGGATCCGGATTGACGGTCCCAGTAACAGCCTCCTACGAGAGAAAAAAATGAAGTCAGCTACATTTCGCAAACGTTAACACAGCCATTCATACCACAGAACCAACATAGTCGCATGCACCATGAGGGTATGCAACAATGAAATAGTCGAAATCAAACCCCGGGTTAGGGGGGTTGAGGTCTAAACCGGAATCTCCATGACCGTCTTGAAGATCTTTGCAAGGAGTTAAGCAGTCAAACGTTCCGACTCCATACACCACCGAAGCCAACGTGAGCGTTTGTGCGAGCAGCGTGAAGGACAGAAGACGCATGTTCATACTCTGCGAATATTGCCGGGAGTTTCGATGTTGGGGTTGTTGGACCGACTGGCATGCTGAGGAGCTTTTTATATGATAGTTGGATCTGAATTCAATGGGATGAGGTCGACGTACCTTGAACGAAAAACAATTTATCATGGGTAAGGATAGAAGGCGAACGAGCCTGTGGCGGATGGTACGACCTCGTCAGGTTCCATTCGTGATGATCTGCCAATACTGCGAAAGACGGCCTGTGATACGAGCATGAAGTACTCACATGTCACGTCGGAGCAAAGGTTTCCTGAGTGTTTTTGAGAGAATTATTTGGGCAGATTCACTGGACTCCATCCATAGAATGCTCCTTATTCTACAACAATGATTCTATAATTATCGATCAATATATTGGTACCGGAACGAACTGATCGGCCACTTACTAATTCGTTCCACACGTATGCGCAACTTGAACTTGGGATTTTTCTGTACGATTGTATACGACCCGAATAAAGCACCTTCTCCTTTCGTGATTCCAAACTTGAAGACTTCAAAATCGAAGCTGATTATCATCATTGTGCCCAAGAACGTTCGAATATACAAATGCCATTTATTCTTTCTAATCAGCAGTTACGTGAGGAAATCAACATCCTTGCATGACAGCGCACACTTCTCCTTGAGATTCAAATATCAAGTCGCCTCTCTACGACCAAGTTCAGCATTTAAAGACGAATTACGAGAATGGATATATGGCGTACCTCGTTCCAGGTGCATTGACCGCGTGGAAATTTACAAGTGTATCCGGTGCCGGAGCCAACGAAGGAACCGGTGTCGTTGAATTTATCGATTGGCTTATTGTTGACTTCGGTGAACGTACTGAGGCAGTTTGGCTGAGCGCTGTTGACGAGGGAATTCAAAGTGTTTGGATTGCCAGTAGGCGGAGGAGGATCCTGCAAGTTCAAAAAGTTATGCGACAAGTTCGAAGTACGACTGAAGCAGAAGCCTACCTCGGAGCTCACATAATCGCATGCACCATTAGGAAATGCGATTATAGCGTAGGTGAAGGTGAAGCCAGGATTTGGTGCGTTCAAGTCAAGACCAAAGTCTCCAAATCCATCCTGGATATGATCGCAACGTTCGAAACACCCAACGGGGGGCGGTGTGATAGCTACATCTCTTTTAGCGGCACTTGACTTCAACGAAAGACATGCCACTAAAGGGACAGAATTGACAGCAAGAAAAAGCCTTGATGCAAAAGGAAGCTTCATCTCGGTCTGGGAGATATTGAGTAGCGTTAACGATAAACTGCTGAAATACTCGTCAGCTTATATATGTATGGAGACTTTATACATTCAACTTACTCGGACATGTGGGCTTACCGAAGTTTGTGATGATCTGTCTATCAGAGACACTCGAGTCTTTTTTAACGTCCCGAAGACACCTCTGAGAAACCTGGAAATTTTCTAACAGAAAAATGCCAGGTGAAGTAGGCGTTGAACCTCGTTGAACGTCAACTTTCATTGTTCACTGTAAACCTATAAAGTATCATCATTACCTCTCTACCTGTTCACACCGCATGTCTGTTTATCGACCGCGGAGAACATTTCAACGTTGCTCTCGAGATATTCAAGCGAAGAGTTGTCTTCAGTTCCATTTCAAAGTTAAGTATCAGAGGAAGAAAGACGAGGAGGACGAATCTTCCAACTCCGCGTGGTACAAGCCGTGTCGGAGACTGAAAGATCGGATCATCCTGACTGAGGCATCGGCCACGTGGGATCATGAGCAGCCACTTTCCTCCCGCTCCGCCACTGCTCGACAGCCACATTGAATAATCTCAAGGTGAGCAGTACGTTTAGTCTACAAATCTTGCAAATGTTTATGAGGTTGCGTTGTCGTAAGCTAGGTTTCGTAAAAGTATGGTCAGATCGCATGTCAAACAAACGGTATGTTGTAAAATCTCATTTTTCGATCTCAGCCACCTGAGCCACATTTCCTCCTGTGGCTGACCTCTGCCGTATTCAGCCAGAAGAGAAGCAAGAGACTCACAAGAAGAAATCTACAGCAAAGAAAAAGGCTCCAGAACCTGGATCATGGCCTTGCAAAATCAGCGGGTGCAGCAAAGTTTTTGCTCGTGAAGCAGACTTGAAGAGGCATCAGAGAACTACCAAGTTCCATTCGATGCCAGGTTTGTAAGTACTGCCAGATGGTGTTAAGCAAGTCAAATCGATTGAGTGGCCTCATTAAACCAATTTGATAGTGCATGCCCACAATGCGACGCTAACTTTACCCGGGTACGTATGTCACGATACAGTTGAAAGCCGTTTTGCTAACCAAATTTCCCAATAGACTGATGCTCTTCGGCGTCATCAAAAGTCAAGGTTTGGCCTTTCTATTACCATATGTTGATCCTTCGAAATTCAAGAAATCCCACATAGACATAATGGTATCATTATAGAACCACAAGATGCCACTCGAGCTCGAGGAGGTGATGCTGCGTCTGCTGGATCAAATTCCCGAAGTCCAAGCCCTTCAAGAACCAGTGGTGGAGATGGCGCAGATAAACCTGCACCACCGTCAAGTAATACTCATACACAAGCTGGTCCCTCAAGCTACTATCGACAACATACCATGCATCAAGGTACAAGATCCTTCTCCTAATCTTTCACTCGGTGCTGATGTTTGTTTCGGTAGGATATGTGCCACCTCCACCTCCACATATGATGATGGAATACCCACCACCTATAGGCATACCAACGTCAGCCACGAGATTTCAACCAGCATGGCATCCACCACCGCCCGGCGCATGGGGACCACCTCCCGATGGTTCGCCAATGCCACCACCAGTCTACATACCTCCATATTATCAACCATCGCCCTACTATCGATACCCAGCAGGGATATACCCACCTCCGATGCCACCTCCAGAAGCGATGATGCCCTACCCATACCATCATTATCCTTATGGTGCTCACATGCCGCCTCCACCTCCCCCTACTCAAGCTCCTCCATCCGAAAGCCGTGCAAGTACAGATTCTCCTAAATCAAACGAGAACTCAACCAAGTCATCTCCTCAAGATGGTCAAGATGGGACTGAGACAGGTAGTCAGTCTACCCCCAGTTCTGCCATTGACCCATCGTTATCATCAACCACAACGAGTGAAAAGAAGAGCCACAACGAGATGACTGAGCAATCTCAATCTGACGCCCAAGCGGAGAAAATGGCATTGGAAGCAGCTAAAGCAGCTGTACAAGCTATACTGGAATTCAAAGCTAGAGAGTCACAAGCTCAGGAAGCTCAGTTGAGGAATGAGAATAACTCTCAGAAGTTTTCGGAGTTTCAGAGAGGTGATAGATCGAATTTGGATATTCCGCTTTCTGCACAAACATCGGAGGTACCTCCACGAGCACAGTCGGCAAATGTGGAAGGCAACATTGGTGATGCTAGTGATGATGCGGAAGGACGAACTGATGGTGAAGTTGTGCTCGAGGAGAATTCTAAATCCTCATTGCCTGTTACCCCAGCTCAAGATCATACGGAGGCGCACCAAGAGGACTTAACGGAGGATGGTGAACCAATGCTGAATGCTTGTACGTATCATTCAATCTTGTGGAATCGTATCCGTCTTTTGCTAACAATAACAATAATCTGTGTAGCTGAATTGTTGACCCAAGTATGTGAAGTCAAATAATCGATTGTTGTTGACGCTGATTATGATTCTACAGGAATCCTTGGCTTCCCCGCCTGCATGAAAGGAAGTCCTGTGCTTACTTTATCTTTATGTTTTTGCGTTATTTACTCGAGGGAGGTCGCGGAATAGACTACGAAGGATGTCGTAATATGTAAGGTTTGTACGTGTAGTATTGGAGGCGGCATGTA
Organism: Abortiporus biennis; assembly: GCA_022606235.1. Lineage (NCBI taxonomy): Eukaryota > Fungi > Basidiomycota > Agaricomycetes > Polyporales > Podoscyphaceae > Abortiporus > Abortiporus biennis. The sequence goes on from JABYQP010000017.1 coordinate 493,401, forward strand.
TGTCATATCTTAGCCAACTTTTTGCCCCTTTCCAACGAATATATCCACTCACTGAATAGCAGAACACGGATGCACATACACATTGAGAGCAGTTATTGAATAATGAATGTTCATATAAAGCAGAAATTGCATTATTCGAAGAATTGAAAATGAGACCGGTTAGCGATTATCTACCTACTGACAATGAAAAAAGAAAGAAACTGGAGGTATGTATGAATATAATGTTACATTGCAAAAACAGATGGTACTCAGACATCTACAATAGTAAGTATTAACTGAGCATGTTTCATATAACAGACCAAGCGATTCATGGTCGCATCTTTGTTTCTTTGCAAGTGAGGGAAGAGCAGGTTTGAGGCAGTTATCCAAACATTAACCTGTGTCCAACCGCAGACAACAACAGCAAGAAAGCGACTCAAGGAAAGATATTATGACATTGAATATAGAAACAACTTTTAAGCGGCTTGGAATTTGCAACCAGTAATGCGTACTGAGAAAGGTTTAGTGAGTTAACTATATCTGGGGGACAAAAACACAAACTTACCAGACCCATCTAATGAACCTGTAGCGTAAATCATCTCAGTTGGATGGAAAGCGAGTGAACTCGAACGCGGGATGAAGGGTGAAGGTAGATCGCGAGTGGGCGGAGCAACTAATCCAGTAGAGATGGTCGATAACGGAACCATACGGCTGAGAGAATGAACGGTTGTACGCTGCGACCTCCAATTCGATGTTGAGATAGCTGAGACACTAGAAAACGAAAACAAAGATAAATTATATTATCAGACCACCGAGTCACTTGCACGTACGCAGCAAAGACACCTGCTTGTTCGTGGACGTCGAAAGCAGAGAGACCTTGAGGATATAAGTCCCACGTATGCAATGGTTGTTCACTACGAAGGTCCCACAGTCTGACTTCACCATCCAGACTATCCAGAAGCTTAGTAAAAGAAGATACGAGAAAATGTATAATTCCAACGTACCTAGCAGACATGAACTGCAAATTCATGTTAGGATGCCAAGCAACCTTTTGAACCCATGCATTGTGTGCGGCAAAGGTCCTGACAACTGCGTGTTCCTCCTCTAAGCGACGATCGAAGAATCTGACGACACCGTCAGCGAACGACGCGATGAATGTTGACGAGGATCCTTCGTCTGAAGCCATACATGTAACCGGACTATCAGAGTCAGTGTCCAAATCCTACAAGAAAATCAGCGATGAATTTCAGTAATACGTCGACGAATTTACCATCTGTTGACTCTCAGTGTGTGCATCCCACACTCTGATGATGCGAGAGTCACCGCCAACCATGAGATGACCACCTGATTGTTTCCAGCTTGTGACAACGCCAGAACCTTTCTTGACTCGCAAAACCTCGTTGAGGCCTCGGAACGAGCTGACCATTTGTACAGGGCCACTGCTGACAGCAGGGTCATAGTTGCGATATAACCGAACGATACCATCCGCTGCGTCCAGACGCAACATTAGGACATTGAGTAAGTCGATGCAAAGCGACACGTACCTGCACCGGTAAGAATGATACCACCGACCTCCTGATTGATGAGATGCAGGGAAGTGATACTGCTTCCCCGAGGGTTACCATTGTAAAATTGTGTCATACGCTTCCGTAGGTGCCAATCGTACACACTAAATGAAACAAGTCAGACATGCATAGACTTTGTCTAACGCAGATAGACATACCTGATCATGTCATGTTCATTGGTAACGACGAAATGAGGGTCGTATGCATGGAAAGCAATATGTGCGGGGAATGACGAGACTTGCAAATTTGCCACAGGTCTATCCCATCGGGAACCCTCTACAAGAAACATGTAAGGGGTCAGGAAAGAATGGATAGACATTGAAACGAGCCGAAACAAACCTGCAGCTTCAATCTGTGCTCTTGTTTCCGAGAGAATCTGCTCGTTCCGTGATTGACGCCATACTTGATAATTATACTGCACGCTGCCTGGCTCATCCGGTTCGGGTTGCTATAAAGAAGTGAGCTCAATGAAACCAAAATCGAAACAAATAAACATACCCTCATCTGTGGCTCCTTGAAGTACTCGCTACACCAATCATAGAACCTGCTTTTCAGAGGAAGAACGTCCCTGATACCCACTCCGGTTCCGAGTCCGAGAATGACGCTACTCCCGACAGAATCCACGGAGAACGTACTCCCAGACGGAGAAAGACCACCACCTGCAATGCCATGACTATGCAAATGCCGCTTAGAATGGAAACCGGTTCGTCGACGAGCACGAAGGCGTTCCATATCTTCCTCCATTAGTGCTTCCATAACGTCTGAGGGAAGGAAATCCATGGGCGGAGGAGGGTTCTCCGTTGATGCTAACTGTGAGTGGACTCTGGGAGAAGAAGGAGGATGACCCGGGTACGTTGGTGTTGGAGGACGGGAGTAAGGTGAGGTATATTGAGCATAATTCAGGTTTGGTGAGGGGGGTCGTGATACATCCCCAGCTTCGACTTTATTGTGGGATGATGAGGGTCTGGGCGATGAACGGCCGTCCTCAAGTGAAGGGAATGCGATACCACCAGCTAAGTTTTTCAAAGCGTTCGCAAATGACGAGGTTCTGCGGAGGGTGTTCGTGACACCTGATGACAATGTACTGGTCATCGTCTCACTACGCTGAATGGTGGGTCGGGCTAAATTGGGTGAGAGTGAACCATGGGAAGCATTGGCGGAATCGCGAATACGATTGACTGTGTAACCAGTGGCATCAGAGTGTGATGGAAGGGGTCGATGGAGAGAGGTGCTGTCAAGCCGAGTGAAAGGAGATTCGAGGAGAAGAGCTGTGATATAATCAACGATTGTCTGAGCATTTGTGGCTACCTCTTGGTAAGGATCCACAGACAACTCAAGTAGGACGGAAAATATAGTGAAGAAAGACGAGAGTAGGACTCGGTTTTCCTCCCTAAAAGCCTCATCTTCACCAAAACCGTCCAGCCATTCAGTGACTGCTTGAAGCGCAATCTCTTCCTCGTGCCTATGATATCCCTCTTGTCGCCGTCGCTCTTCTTCCCAGTATATCCAAGAACAAACGATGAAGTAACCACGCCACTCTTTCACAAGGCAGCTTATCAAAACTAGAAGCTCTTTCCGCACCATAGGACTGGCATCTTCTTTGATAGCCAAAGCTGCGCCAGTGACGACTGCCACTTCCATGCGGAAATGTATGCGCTCTTCCAATTGGTACATGGTACCACTACCGCCACCTCCAAGCTTGGTTGATTCTGACGACCCCGACGCACCAAGGAATGTGCCGAGCGCATATAAAGCTGCTGCACGCACCTCTGGCGAGTCATCAGACAACAGAGCAATCAGTTTATCTTGCGTTCCACGATCAACACCATAAACCCTTATCTCGTCGTGCGCATCCCAAACCTGGGCAATACATAAGGCTGACCATTGCCGCAGCAAGAAATCACCTTCATCCAAACGATCGAAGCAGGAATCGAATACACGCTCGCGCCAACAAGCACCTTGACCCAGCGGATAATCGCGAGCTATTGCAGACAAAATAAAGGCGCACATAGCTTTGTGTTCCGAGCTATTTGGAATAGCAGCTTGCCTTGGATCATCTTGTATAGACAAAACGTTGGCGAAGTATTTGTATCCCTGATTATTGTAGAGATCCACTTGGCATGTAGGATCTACAGCAAGGATACGGGCCCAAATGAAGATCAAGACAGGTCGGAGATCTTGACCAGTGGCTTGAAGGAGGCGGGAAATATAAGGGAAAATTCCAATGGTAAGAGCCAGGTGAACTGCCCAAGGTCCAAGATCAACAAATTGTGAAAGGAGGATGAGAGCGCGAAGTCTGTGGGGCTGAGAAAGGAGAACCTGGAGAACAATAGGGAGCTGGTCGGGAGGTTTACGTGGAACAAGGTGATGATCGTAGTTTTCCAAACCAGTGGTCACGGTGAGATCCACAGAGCTATGCCCATGACCATTAGGTTGCTCAGGTTCTGGTGTTTGCTCCCCGCTCACTGGCAGAGATAAAGGCCCCCGCTTCGTCAGAGCAGAACCTCCCCGAGATATCCAAACCTCAAACGCAGTGAGCTGATCAGCGAAAAATCTGCTTGGTATGTAGGTGTACGACTTTTCTCCAGGATTAGCAGGTGGAGCGTTAGCAGCTTGTTGTTCAGGGCGAGAGCGTCGACGATTCACTGTTAATGATGCCGAAGGAGCACCGGTTACAGGGACATGGTTCTTTAGTAGGTCAGGGAGCTGTCTCAAGCACGCGTCCACCGCAAGATCCCAAGACGCCCATAGAGGATGAGTGCACGTAGACGGAAGAGGGGGATGAGTATGTGGAGTACAATGATAATCCTTCATGATGCGCTCCGCGAGTAAGAAATTACGGAAAAGGGACGCGACCAGAAGGTCCGACCTGTAAAGCCGAGTGAAGATCTCTCGAGGGAATGTGGTCCAAGCGATAGTGTCCGTGATTGCAGTGAAAATCCAGTTCAGTTCGCCTAGGGGGGTACGACGATCCTTCAAGTCACCAGGTAATTGCAATACCATATCGGCTGTGATATTACTCGGTAACTGATGATTCATAATGAAGTATCGGAGTGCGATGTCGATGGGGGATGTGAGACATGATGTAAAAAGGTCAGCAGGAAGTTCTGGGCAAGAGGGCAACTGTTCGTCTGCCAGACAGGCGGCGAGTTGAATGCAGTCAGAGTAAGGATGCTCCGGGTAACCACCATGATGCATGTTAGCTTCGTCGTCTCGTCTCTGGGCGAAAATGTTGTAGTTGTTGAGCAAATGTCCTGCGGAGGAGCAATCCCAAATGTAGACGCAGGGAGTCTTAAGATGTGCTTGTACATCGGATATAGATACAGGGATATATTGAGTGTAGTTCTTGTTGAAGCACCATAATTCACCACTAGGGGTAGGTTTCGGGACACCGTGACCGTTGTAATAGAACAGGACTGTGTCGTCTCCGGCCATCTTACGTGCCTTCTCGCAATTAGATTTCATATCATCAGACGATGGATCAAGAATAGGCTTGTAAGGAATTTTGGGGCTTAATCCTTCGAATTGATGCTGGAGGTTCGTCCCAATCACCTCCAGTGCCTTGTAAGACGGCATGGCATGTGGATCGACCCAAGCTTCCAGTACCGCACAAGGATTCGTCTTGACAACATCCGGAGGATCAACATCGATGTTCAGACAGAGAACCAATGCCGCGTTACTAGTTTTTAGCTTTGCAGGAGAGGCACGCCAAGGGGTCATCTTCGGTGCCCATGGAGGAGGAGGAGTCGGGTTGCCACACGTTAGATGTCGTTTTGCAGACCAATAGGGGACAATTGGGACAGTATCGGGGAGTGTTGCAACGGATCCCCCTCTGTGAGGGCCAGCAATTCCATTTACTTCAGGGTCGCGGCGTGTGCGACTGGAGGATGGATCTGAGTGCGATTGCGAACGGTAATCCCGCTCTGTGTCGGGTGAATCTCTGCCAGAATCATGATGGTTGACTCCGTTACTCGCCGGCCACGTTCCTAAGAAGATAAAACACAATGCATCTTTGCACATTCTCTGAGCGAAGGGTTAGACTCACCTTCACCACGCTGATTTGGGTATTGCATCCTTTCTATTAGGAGTTTTAATCCGTCAAAGTGGTAGGAAAAACAGAAAAACGAGAGTCGATTGATCCAGAAAATGAAGGAAGGAAACAGCAGAGAGGAAAGTGCATTAAAATATGCTATTAGAGCTGATGGAGGGCATGCTCAAGGATGTCTCTGCGTCTGAGTCCTAAACCGGACCTTGATCAGAGTGACGCGTTGTTAATTGGGTTTAGCACTGATTGTTTAGCGAGCGATTATTGTGGTAACAAACTTTATTGACTTGGGTAAGAAACACGTTGTAACAGTTGATAAGTCTAACTTGTCAACTTCCATGACGCCTTCCGTACTCTAAGTCTCACTGACTGGTTGCAGCACTTCACGATCTCTCTTTTTCGAAGGCTGCTTCAAGCTCAATGGCGCCAGCAGAGATTACTATCGGGTCACTCGTGGACATTCCTGCAGGCCGGGGTATCGTTCGTTTCGTCGGTCAGACGTTATTTTCGCCCGGCAAATGGGTTGGCATTGAACTCTTTGAAGCTGATGGTAAGAACGACGGAACAGTGCAAGGTCAACGCTACTTTGCGTGTAAGGTGCAGCACGGTATCTTCGTGAAGCCAAGTCAAGTCAGAGTCATCTCTACGGAACCTGAGACAGCACCAGTTCTTTCTCCTGCAGTGAGTCCACCAATACCGAGAATGTGCCTAATACCTATCATCTCTATCAATTATATTTCAGCCCATTCTTGCGCGTTCAGCACTTGGCCATTCACGTACACCAAGTACTGGTGTTTCGAGGACTCCTTCGGTGCGCTCAGCCCTTTCATCTAGCGGATCCCGTGCAGGTAGTCCTTCCAAACCAACTACCAGTCATGCCCCAAGTGGGTCCTCCCTCAGTCCCTCAAGACCTCTGCGTCTTGGTTCGCCCGCAAAGAGGCCGTCCTTATCATTACAGTCTCGGCCTGGAGTCCCTCGACAACCTAGCTTGCACACTGAAAGTTTAAGCCCTACAATGTCAAGACAAAGAAGCTTTGATATCCCTGGTCCTGAACATCCTACGAAGACTTTACTTTCATCCCCCAAATTAACACAATCCACCAACCTTACGAACTCACCTAAACTAAGCCCTTCACAATTACGTAGGCAATCTACACCCCCACCACCCCCTCCACCTGAACCACCTAGTCCGGAAATATCTATCGAAAAAACACCCTCACGACCCGCATCACCAATTGTTAGCATTTTTTTCTTCTTATAATCCGAAGATTAATTTGAACAAGTACTATGTTGCAGCGTATTCAGGATGATTCAGAACTTCTTGAACTGCGTGCCAAAATGCGTGTGATGGAAGCCAAACGTGGAGACGATGCTCGACATATACGAGAACTCGAAACTCGTGTTTCGGAAGCCGAATCCTTCGTAGCCCTTCGACCCAAGCTTCAAGCGAAGCTCAACCAACTACAAACCGACCTCATTGCAACCAAACGCGAATTGGCTGATGCTCAGCAGCTTTCACAGCTCTCAGACTCGCGAATAGTAGACTCACAAGAGCAATTGGAAATGGCCATGTTGGACAAAGAGATGGCCGAGGAAAGAGCCGAGCTTGCTGAAGCCGATCTAGAGGAGGTCAGAGAGAGATTAGCTATGGTAGAGGTCGAACTGCAGGTTCTCAAGGAGGGAGGCGGTGTGTGTTGATTCAACACTACGATCTTAACCTTTGCTAACGCTGATTGCACATTCCAGGAGTTGAAGGTGGTAACGAGACCGCTGTCAAACATTCTCTGGCCTACATTCAACTGGAGAAACAAAACGAACGTCTCAAGGAAGCTCTCATTCGGTTCGTTATGTCGCTCAATTAGATCAATGATAGTCCTAATATCTTCTCGTCAGGTTGCGTGATATTTCTCAAGAGACCGAGCAAGAACAGCGAAGACGTATTGCTGAGATGGAGAAAGATGTTACCACGGTTGATGAATTGCAAGGTAACAAAATCGCAGTCTATGAAATTTGCTATGCATACTGATTTCATGTTCACAGCGCAATACGAATCAACCCTTATCAAGCTCACCAATGCTGAAATCCAGATCGAGGACCTCAAGGCACAACTTGATGATGCTCTCGGAGCGGAAGAAATGCTTGTTCAGCTAACGGAACGTAACTTGATGCTTGGAGAGGTCAGGCATCTCTTCTGTTCATTTTGTCTGTCTGCTCACCTCGTCCATAGAAAATCGAAGAAATGCGCATCACCATTGAAGATCTTGAGGCCCTCAAGGAGCTCAATGATGAACTTGAAGAGAACCATGTTGAGACCGAGAAAGCTCTACAAGAAGACATCAGTAAGTGTCGTTACATCATGTCGGTGGCATATCCTTGAATTGGTGGGCTCCTTTAGATTCTCGGGATACGGAAATCTATGAGCAGAATCGCAAGATCCAGAGCTTAGAGGAATCATGTCAAGACTATGAAAACACTATAGTTCGTTTCAGGGAACTTGTGGTACAGCTCCAAGGGTAGGTGTATCGTGACTTCATAGCCAAGGACTCCAGCTAATACGGGCTATCAGGGAGCTTGACACCCTCCGCACGGAAACACAGACAGCTCAACATGAGTCTGCTACTGCTGCTTCACAGACTGCTCAGATGATGTCTCTCAATCTCAAGTTACAATCTTCTGCGTCCAAGAACCAAGCACGGAACATTGATCTCGAAATTAAGCGTATCGAGGCTCGTGAAGCTCGCGAGCTATTGAGTATAGTTCAGGTTAGTGTAAAGTGAAAGGTTGCATGTCCCGAGAAACTAATTGTTGTGCGCTTAGCCTTACTTGCCTCAAGTATATGTCGAGTCAGATATGGATGCTACGAACTGCTACTTGTTCTTCCAGCGTCTCGCCCTCAAGACCGATCTCATCAACACTTTCGTTGCCACCGCTCATAACCTACCAGAATCACTCAACGGTCCTATTTCTGAAGTCTCTATCGTTGGTACTTGCGAGGTTCGTGATTTTGTTTTGTGATGATGGCATCTTTTCCTGACATTCCGAGCAGTTGAGAGCACGATTATCAACCCTTTCTATGACATGTAAACGCTTCGCAGCTATCCTTCGACGATGTGATGTTGAATCTTTCCTCAATATCGGACGCATCTATCCTGAGATTGCACCGATGGAGAAGCGTCTGGACATGCATATTGACCTCCTCAAGCGTGAAGAATTCAGAGACATGGAATGTGTTTCCGATGCTGCGAAGTATGTATCCCAAATATGGCATTCGCTATAGCTAACGTCTATGTCACTAGGATTCAATCACAATTTGACCACCTTTCGGAAACTTACTTCGGTGGTTACGAGTTCGATCTCGGTGAACGCGAGCTAGGCTATGCTCTGTCATTTGATCATGATCTTGAAATGTTTGCTGCATCGGTTGGCTTGATTAGAACCTCAGTCGATTCTATCATGAAAGACAATGGTACGGTGCACATCTGCTTATTGAAACCCCTTCTCAGACGCTAATCGTTCTATTTTTCATCTTCTTCTCTCCGTTCCCCATAGATGTGGAAAAGGATTTGGGCGGTCACGATGCCGAAGCTGAGTTCTTCGAACCACTGCAAACACTGTTGGACCAGTGTCGCAGTGCGAAGGTGCTATCTAAGTAAGTTCTGTCTCTTCCAAATCTCTCATGATGCCCTTCTAACTCCGTTGCAGGAAGCTTGTGAAACGAGTAGAAGACCTTACTCAGGAATCGAGCGCGCTTAAAGCTCAATTGGTCCCCCAATTACAAGCTCTAACAAATTCCGTTCCAGAATTGGTTAACTTCGGTTTCTCAGTGAGTTGTTTCCATGAATTCTTTTTTCTTGCATCGTTGTAAGAGTTCGCTGACGTTCCATTTCTGAACAGCTTGCGCAACAAGTCATGCCCCATCTTGGTGACGTTAGGGACTCGAAATCAGCCTTCCAACTTACAACTGTCCTTACGTTGGTCAAACAAATCGCCGATTCAACGGTCGGAAAAGGTCGAAAGGATGGTGTTAGTTCTTGGGAAGCCGTTGCAGATTTCTTTAGTCAAGTTGCGCAGGAGGCTGTTAAGATATTGCCGTCAGCTATGGAAAATGAGAACGTGATGAAAGGTATGTTTGAAGTACACGCCGTGATATTTTTACTTGTTTCTCAATGCTAAATGTATCTGCTATATTTTTACAGTTACTGGCACCGCTCCGTGGGTACTCCGTGTAGATGAGATCAAAGCAGCTACCGCCATTAATGTTGAGGCTGAGCGTAAAGTCGCCCAACTCAACGAAGAGATCCAGGGTCTCGTTCGTACCCTCAAATCGAAAGATCAGCATATTCAAGAATCTAGCGTCAAGATCGAACTCATGGAACGCCGTATGGAAACTGTGAAGAAGCAAGCAGATACTATATCCGACTTCGAAGCTGAGCTCTCAAAGGCGAGGAAACAAGAAAGGGCATATGAAGAAGCTATGGAACAGCTTCAAGCAGATCTTGACACACTAGAACAAGATAATGCGAAGTTGAAGCAAGCCGCTGCTGCCATTGAAAAACAAGGTAGATCGTTTGCGTTCTTTTTGCTACTTGTTGATATTAATCACATTTCTTTGTTACCTCCATAGCTCCAACAACCGGTGTTCAACAAGCCGAACCTGAGAACGTACCTGTAGAAGGAAGTTTGGAGACGTCATATCTACTTGAACAGGTAAGCTTATCTCACTACTATCTAATACATCCGCAATCCTAACTTTGTAACCTCTCTGTCAATTAGATTGATGCTCTACGTGGAACTGTTCGTTTCTTCCGAACGGAAAATTCATATCTCAAAGGACAGGATTTATTACGGGAAATTGAGTCATTACCACCGCTTCAAGAACCTATTAGTCGTATGCCAACACCACCATTAACACCCTCTGGGAACTCCGATACTTCAGACTCAGATTCCGACGAACCTCCTTCACCCCCAACATTACGTACGCTTGCCGCAGAGTCTAAACTACTCTATCGAGATGTTATCAAATACACATCTTCTCCACGAGTCGTCGACTTATCTGTACTTCGAAGGAGGAAAGCTGCTGCTGCTGATACTGCTACTGAGAAGGGAGATGATTCTTCTGCAAATGCGACGGGGAAAGCCTCAAGTCACAGAGGTTGGTTACCTAGGAAGAAGACACCTGTGTATCAAATTTGGGAGAGGAAGATGGAGAAGGAGAAGTTAGAGAGACGCGTTCAAGGGCTATTGGAACGGACAAGCGCAATTTCTAATATTGATTAGAGGTCTTCTTGCATTGTTCACGGCAGAGTTTACAGTTAGGATATGCACCTTCCACATTTCTTGCACGTTACATCCTCATTCATTTATTCATTTGTTTTATCTCACAGTATTCTAGGTTTTTTTCCTGATGGGAATTCTCTTTATTCCTATACCCAGTCATGTTCAGTACATCATGCAGTAATTCTAGCCATGCGTTCGAGGATACAATACACGGGTTCCTGGAACAAGGGTAACGTTAAATTGGAGTCAACTAAAATACAACCCTATAGGTGAGTATATGCGTCTCAATCTCTGTCCGTCAACTCATATTCTGCGTAGAGTTGTCTGATAGTGACTTGACGTTGTTCTGCTAACTGTCAATTCAATATATCAGCACCAAAGGAGACCATTCTTAGGGTATCATAACGCACTCGTCCCATGAGAATCTACCAAGAGCTCATATGAAATGGATATATGCGTTCAGAACACGGAAATTAACTCACTTGAGCAGCATCTTTTGACTCGTTGTATTTGTGGAGAAGTTTGTGGTGCTTCGACACAATTTCATCTGCATCTTCCTCTTTTCTGAATAGATGCAAGTTCATTCAATTGCAAGTTTATCAATTGATTTCCATTTCATTTCAAACTGACCCGAGTTCTTTTTGCAGGTCCTCTATTTCTGCTTGAAGTGCAGCAACGCGAGCTTGGTGCTTCTAAAGTCAAAGACTATTAGTCTGAGCGAGTATAAAATGAAACCTTCATACTTGGGGATTTGTTGAAGTATACATGTTGGTTTTTGTTTAACTCCGATTCAAGCTAAGAGACTTTGCGGTCACGTGATCATGATCCTCCTGTCAACAATGAAACTCCGTTTTAAATCCGCTTTACGTGTTCAACGTTCAACCTTTGCATTCCATTTGAACGCCCTTTGTTCCTTTGCTCACCGGACGAACAGTCAGAATCTTGCAATCCCGCAGTTCTCATCGTTCCTTGCATCTGACGACTAAATTCTGTCAAAGCAACTTCATCCTGGGGTACTCGGGCAGATACTCGACGCAAAGATGAATGGACTCTCGCCTCATCCTACCTTGTGACCACTCCAGTCTTGTCTCAATGCTCAAATGGGAGACGGGCTTTTGAATGCCAAGGTCTTGAGGTTCCGGTCTTCATAGCCTTCACTGTCAACAACGTACACGCTGGACCATCAAGCTTCAATCCCTGAGATGCCAATATGTCACATGTCTGAGAGCCTGCAAACAAACTTTCGTCTCTTTGCATTATCCTTCTTAACTTCGCGCATAGGTTTACCGCTAGAATTCTGATCTTTCATATCTGTGTCGTGTGCTATTTGGACCTGCCTCGTACAATGGCAATTCTTGGACCCTTCAAGCGGAACAAAGGAATCCGACATAATATCTGATAAGTACACTGCAAGCTGGTCAAAGCGATGATATAGACCTCTAACGATGGCGATCATTCAAGCTTCAAGTCTTTGGGTTTTCGGGAATGTCCCTCGGTGTTCAGCAACGGATCTAGACTATTCCTGTCTTGCTCGCTGAGGCAATTGTGGCATTCATCGGGAAAAGCGAATACCGTGTCGTGAGTAGCCGAGTCTTATGGAATACCATTATTAACTTATAAATGAAGAAGGAACGAAACAGTCAATCAGTTTACGCAGCATATACACTTGGTGAAAAGCTGCTTTCGTGGAATCCTTGGCCATTCTTGGGACACGCACACACGGACATCCATGATGCATGATGCATGATGGTGCTGACAAGTTTATTTGGATGACGAATGTAAGTTTGGAAGATAGACTCGCAAGCTACCGAACTTTGCATCGCCCTTCGACGCATTGGCCGGTATTCAGGGACAAAAACAAATATCTCTCCAAAAGACACATCTGCCCTCTTCTGCAGGCTGATGAAGAGGTTATAGCAGGTTCTGGATTTGGCGTTCCTAGATAGGGTGGTGTGTGAAGATAACACGAGCTCTGATCAGGTCAAATTGCCTCCGCTAGTTGGAATGCTGGTGGTGCTGAAGGAGTGCTGCTTGGGTGGCCTACTACCTGTAGGATGCTTGTGATAACGTCGATATGTTGAATTGTATTTCTTCTCAGAGCAGAAGATCCTCTTCTCGACGGTTGAGAGAAAGATTGATTTGAATTGTTGTTGATTGGGCAAAGGAAGTTGCCATGTTTGACGCTAAAGATGGAAAAAGTGAAGGAGCACCGTGCAAACTCAAGTTCCCTAGACCCACCACTGCTATTTGACTCGTTACCACCCTCATTTACCGTATTTTATCTTTACCTCTTTCTTTCCTACCACAACCGCCATCGCTGTCTCATCTTGTTCTTACGTCTCAATCTCCCCGTCTACTACGCCAAATTTGGTTCGGGTCGCTTGAGGAGCCTCGAGGCAGCTCTGGTATTCTTCGGCACTAATCCCAACTCGTGGCTTGCACGCCTCACCAACTTCAACCGCTCTCTCTAACTTTTTTCTCAATTACCTACCGCCTTCTCTTTCACCTTTTCCTTTTTGTCAAAGCGGTCACTGCTTGCGCTTTGACTTAATCCTCGTCGCCAGTCCGACCAACTCGTAATTTGTATCTCGTATGCTCAGCGTCCTCCGAACTGCCGCCCCCCAGCAGCAGTCTCCCGACCCGAAAGCCAAGTTCAAATCTGTGCTCGGACTTGGGTCCTCTCCAGGCGTGTCAAAGGACACCGACTCGAACAGTGTCCATCGCTCTTCTGCTCAGCTTGCTCACCTTCAGTCTGAACGCTCTTTCTCGCGAAGGAGTGTTGATACCATCACCGATCTCCAGTTCAAGAAGAAGAAACGGACTGAACGACCCACCACGCCAGACATCGCGTTCTTTGAACACGACGTTGTTACCGTCACCAAGCCTGTTCACGTCACCGAAGACGACATGAGGAATGTAAATCCTGTTACACCGCAGCGACGAATGCCGTTCAGAGTAGATGGTCAAGACGGGCCTTGGGCAATCAGTGTGGCCGAGTCGCCACATGATTCGACCTCTTATAGTGTCTATGTTAAGAGTGAGTTTCTAGCCATGACCTCCTATTCCCTCTTTCTCCCCATATATGTGCAAGTTCCTTCCGCCTAGTTTTGGGAACGGGACATTGCTGTCCCCTATATCCATTCTTTTCCCAGTTGCATTATGAACACCCAAGTATTTACATACTCTCTCTTTCAGACCCTACTCACAACCTCACTCTCACTCGAACGGCTCTCGAGATCGTAGAAATGCATAGCAAGCTTCGCGACTCGAGTCCTAGCGCCAAATTACCCACTCTCCCTATTGACGCTTCAGCGCTTCCCTCACCTCCTCCCAAACGCAAGTCAGCGTTTTTGAATACGCTCACTCGACTTGCCTCTCCTTCAAGCAATAAGACTTCCTCTTTACGTCACGCCTCTTCGAAAGGCATCCCATCATCAGCAGCATCATCGATTATTGGAGTCCCTGCGTCGAGTTCTGCTACTCCTTCAACCTCTCCTTCTACTGAGCTGAATGATCCTTTCACTTCGAAAGGAGTCATTACTGCGCCTACTACTCCTCCACCAACAAACAACATTGTCACAAGCCTGGCTGCTTATCTTACCACCCTTGCAAATGACCCCACCATCCGTCAAACACGAGTCTGGAAGAGATTCGTTCGGGTTCGTACGGATGACTTGCAAAGTGTGAGGGTGGAGAGAGCCATCAAGCGCGTTAGGTCAGATCTCGCCGCTCACTCTGGCAGTGCCTCCCAGGAAACACGATCACTGGCACAGGTTCTGGATGAAGATGCTGAGATGAAGTCCTCCACGACATCTGCTGCGGAATCTACTCCTGCCAACGAGCCTCCAAAGGTTAACGGAGATCAGGAAAGTGCCATTGAAGCTTCCAATGACGTACAGAACGAGGAAGAGGCGAAGTCTAACGTCGATGATGGAAAAGGTTCAGTTGATGACGGTGAGCAGGAACGTGCTCCCACCCCTCAGGAACGAAAACCTGCAACTCCCACTCCCTCTACACCAATCGCAGAAACCGCGTCCACCAACAGTGAGAAGGTCAACGACGAAATTAGTCCATCTACTCCCGTTGCTACCGATGTTTCATCCACTCATTCGTCTCGTATCCCTCGGTCTCAATCTGCTGACCCTACATCGAGGGCATCACGCATCATCTACTCTCCCTCGTCCCCTCTTCGAGGCTCTCCTGTCCAAGATGGCGCAGCTTCTTCCACAACTTCTGTGACTGGTGATGACTCGTCGATCTCAACCACAGGACGTCGTTCACGCAAGAAACGTTCCAAGTCTGTAGATCCCAAGAAGAAACTTTCACAGCGCAAAGTTGTCATCGATGACTTTGAAATGATGCGAGTACTTGGCAAGGGATGCGCTGGTAAAGTGCTCCTTGTTCGACACAAAACCACCTCAGATGTATTTGCTCTCAAGGCGATCACGAAACGTCATGTCCTCGCTCATCAAGAACTACAGCATACTCTGACCGAACAGGCCGTGCTAAAGCGGATGGCCGCGGAAGGTTCAGATCCATTTGTTGTCAAGCTATGGTGGAGTTTCCATGACAAAGAGAATCTGTTCTTGGTCATGGTCAGTTATTTTCATCTATGACAATATTCAAAACTAACATCTTTCATGATTCGTCAGGACTTCCATCCCGGTGGTGACCTTGCGACACAACTTGCCCGATGGGGTCGCTTAGGTCGTGATCGTGCTCGTTTCTATGCTGCAGAGATTGTCGAAGGTGTTGAAGGTCTTCATGCAGCAGGTGTCATCTATCGTGATCTTAAGCCAGAGAACATATTGATTGGTGGAGATGGTCATATTGTTCTCACAGACTTTGGACTGTCGAAAGAATTCCCTAAACGATCGAATGCTATTACTGCACCTCCTACGCCCTCTGGATTCAGAGGAGAGTTTATCGATGGATCCCCTACCTCAACTACTGGGTCTCCACCTTGGATGAAAGGATCTCCAGGACAGGATCTTGCAACTGGTTTCAGCGCCAACGATCTCACAAGCACTTTCTGTGGTACGGCAGAATATCTTGCTCCAGAAGTTATTCAAGGTCTGCCATATAGTTATGAAGTTGACTGGTGGAGTTTCGGAACGATGTTGTTTGAGATGCTCACTGGTATCGTAAGTCTGACTTCTTCGTTGTCGTGGTCAGAATGCTCATCGAGAACATTGGATTTATTTAGACACCATTCTGGGCAAACAATCACTCTGACATGTACTATCGTGTACTTCAAGATGAGCTCCAATTCCCCGATGATAGAACGATGGATCAGGATACCAAAAGTCTAATACGCGGGGTAAGATTAGTTCTGTCGTTGTTCTTTAGTGTCCTAACCTACTTCATCAGCTGTTGCAACGCAACCCCGCACTCAGAATAAAGGAGCCACGGATTAAGAAGCATCCATATTTCTCAATGATGTACGTTCATAACTCTTCGTAGATCCGATCGGGTGTCTGATTGTTCGTCTCAACTCTTGCAGAGATTGGTCACATGTATATTATAAACGCTACATACGTGAGTTTCCCTGTTTTGCTATCCCTCGTGAAGTTATCTGACGTGAAATGTAGCCCCCCACATCCCTCCAGTTGACCCGTCCAACGCAACTGATACCCAGAACTTTGACGATACCTTCCTTGATATGGAGCCTGTGATCAAAGACGAAGATGACGAGCAAACCGATACTGATCAAGATCGTCAAACGGATGCCGATCGGACTGACGGCGAAGATTCAGTCGCAACGCCATCCCAATCACGGAGTCCGTCTGTACATCCACAAGAAGACGAAACGAGTGTAGATGTATTTGATGGGTATTCCTTCAAGGGTCGGCACTCAGTCATCTTAGATGATGAGGATGATGGGGATGAGTCCGAACAAGACGACGAAGAGGACGAGGAATCTATACAAGAGGCAAGCTTGGATAACTTGCTACCTGAGGAGCCTGTTGGTACTTCCCCCGCTGAACAACCTTCAACGGAAATCACGACTGTCGAAGAAGTTCCCGAACCTAAGACTCCAGAGGCCCGTCCATCTGCTCTTCCAGAACCTACTCCCGTCGATGCTACCACACCTGTCGAAACGAAACCCGCACCGGAGTCGAACGAATCCAAACCCGCTCCCCAACCTCCTGCGGCAGAAGCCAAACCCGCAGTCCCCTCCAAGCCCGCAACCGAAGTCATCATCAAACCTCCAGTACCACGTTCTCAACCTTCCCGTCAGCCAAGAAGTCGTCGGGAGAAGTCTGGTATTCCCGCATTGGACCGAGGTCTATCGGATACCCTCGACGAAGATGGAGGTGCTACGGAACGAGAAGAGGACGATGACTGGGACTTCGTTGAGACGAATGTTAATGAAGAACGCAATGGTGCTAAGGGTACAAGTCTCTTTGCTCGTGGCGTTGTAGACCGCTACCGCCTCGCTGTATTCCGCAAATCTACGCCGCGACGCTCAGGTGGAGGTTCATCCCGGAACTTCTCAGGAATGTCTGTCGATTCGGAACATTACGTTGGGTCTGACCTAGGAGATTCACCTACACCTTCTGATAAACAAAGGAGAGGACGAACACCTGGTTTAACCTTCCGAAGACATCCTAAGCAACTCTTGAAGGCCAAATCGTCGCAGCTGCAGTCACCATCATCTGCTACTGTTGAAGGTGGTAGATCTTCCAGTCATACGATCTCGAATTCAAGCAAGACTTTGGCGAACTCGATTACTTCTGCAACATTCTCTTCCATGGCTTCCGCTTCCTCGAGTGCTGCTGGACTACTGACACCATCACCTTCAATACCTCCGATGACTCCCTCGTTGAAGTCAAAGGAATCAGCTACTTCTATGGCATCTCCAAGTGAAGCATCATCGGATCAATCTTTGAACGGAGATGCTAGTTTGAGTGCTTCAATACGAAATCAGCACAACGGTGCAGATCTTACTGTGAAGGGCAACCTCCCAGCAACTCCAAGTGGAGACGATGAGAAGCAGAAAAGTAAAGGATTGAAGAAGTACAAGGAAGGTGCCGAGAAAGTCTTGTCGATCTTTCAATCTCCTCGATGATTGAAAAGATGAAGTGCGAAAGATTTTGGGTTGGGTGAATCACCTATGATTGTTGTTGTGCTCCTGCAGGCTTCGGGATTCCATCCGTCCATGCATTGATACATCCTCCTCCCCCTAATAACCATCCATCTCCTCTTCTCATGACCGCCATCGCCCTAATCCCAACAACATCACCGTATTGCATGACTCTCCCTTCTCATGTCGTCATTCCTCAATTATGCGTGCTTTATTGGTTTCTTGAACTAATTGTCGAACTCTGGTTCAGTGATTAGCTAGACTATACTGCGAAGGACCTTTAGGTTGTTTCTTTGCTTCATACACTATTCACAGTCATTACCCTCCTTTCCCTCCGGAATTTCTTTCTCTCTCATTTTGGTCTTTTCTCTTTTCTTCATGATATATGTCGTTGTCGATTGTTTTTTATTTCGCATTTGAATCAAGTTTGAAGTTGCATCTTACCCTCAACAATTGTAGTCAGTCATAACATATGATTAGAGCACACTCATTTTTAATAGTCTCTATTCTGGCATTTCTTTGGAATGTTAGCTCATTCGTTCATTATATATCATATATAGCTGTAGAACCACCAAATCGAATCTTAAATGAAGACCAATATTAGACTGTGTGTGAATGAAATTCACTCAATACAACACGGTGGATGAACGAGAATACGGTTCCATAATCCGCTTGACATGGCAACAGACGTATGTTCAAGCTCCAAACTGGACAAAGCACTTGCGGCGAGTAGTACACTATGATACACACAGGAGTTGAAAGGAGTTATGCGGGATAGCATAAATTTTGCATATGCAACCATACAGATGGAGCTCACATGATATAATCGACAACATAGAGTGGGTGAAATAGCTACAAGTTTACTCCTCGTCCTCCTCCTCGCCTTCCTCCTTCTTGGCAGCAGCAGCAGCGCGCTTGCGTTTGACACGGCCGGGGCGTCCACCACCATATGGCGAAGTGAGAGCGAAGTCGATGTGCTTTTGGGAATCGAGACGAACGACGAATGATGGGACGTTGACAATTTGCTTGCCAACGCTGAATAGACAACTGATTGAGGACCAGAGGAATCCATGCGAGATTAGGAAGCGAAACAACTCACCGAATGTGCCTTTGCCTGATCAAAACACGAGCGTGGTGGATGGACTTGGCCAAACCACTCTTGAAGACTTGAGTCTGGAGACGACGCTCCAAGAAATCCTCAATCTTGAGGGACAACACGTAATCGAGACGCATGCGGGACTCATCGAGCACACCAATGCGAACAAGTCGTCGAATCAGGGCGTTACCCTCGAAGAGACGTTTGGGGTCCTTATCATCAAGTTTGAGAAGTTCACGAGCAGCACGACGAATCTTGGAAAGGATGAGACCGATACGCCAGATCTCACGCTTGTTGCGGAGACCGTACTCGCCGGCGAGCTACAAGAATTGATAGAAATATGGCTGAATACCAATGGGAGTTTGTGTGAAACTGGACAAAACGCTCACCTTCAATTCGGCATCGAGACGAGCGGATTCGAAAGGTCGACGAGGGACCTTGTAACTGTTAAATCATCACAAAGATGATAATGGGGCACGGCTAAAGTCAGCACGGTGCATCCCTCCACATAATGTGGATCTTGAGGAAACAGAAAGGTGCTTACGTCTTGCTGTGGTTCCGCGGGGCCCTAAGAAATGAAGTCAATACATAGGGAACATTCGAAACAACGACGAAGACATTACCTAGGCATTTTTCTTGATGTTTGTCGGCGGCGATGAAGGAGCCTGGCGCGAACCTTGCGGGATGTCTTGTGTCGGGGCTCGCCAAATTGATGTAAACAAAAATCATAACTCAGCGCTGGGCGTCAGCCACAACTGCATAGAACCAAAACTCAGCCACTCGGCATCGCCCGGGCTACCATCTACAGTAACTGTACTGATTTCGACACCAGTACCGACGCCGACGACACTGTTAGTACCCTTCTCGCTGTTCCACCCGACGATCAACACCTTAATACTGCTCTTTGTCTAGTCCTCAAGATGCCTCACTCTTTCGGTTACCGAGCGCGTACGCGCGACATGTTCAAGCGGGGCTTCAAGGGTGCGAGGGAACTTTGTCTTTGAGGAGAAAATGAGGAAGTCTGACTGGTACATATATTGCAGAGCATGGCCCCATCAAGCTGTCTACCTACCTCATTAACTACCGTGTCGGAGATATCGTTGACATCAAGGCGAACTCTGCGCAACAAAGGGGTATGCCCCACAAATACTACCACGGGTCAGTCATGTCCTTGCGTATAAAACTGCCTTTGAGAGGATACTGACGGAGTGCAAAAATTAGCCGGACCGGTATTGTTTACAACGTCACCCCCAGTGCCGTTGGTGTCATCGTGAACAAGGTCGTTGGCAACCGTTACATTGAAAAGCGGGTGAACATCCGCATTGAGCACATCAGACACTCTAAGTGCAGACAGGAGTTCTTGGATCGTGTTCAACGCAACCACGCTGCTCACGTCGCTGCCAAGGAGAAGGGCGGTAAGTAATGTTCCACTGTTTAGTTCCTCATAATTCTAAACACTGTCTTATGTTATAGAGCGAGTGCAATTGAAGCGTGTCCCCGTCCTTCCTCGTGAAGCGCGTGTTATTTCTACCAAGGACAACACACCACAGACCATGGTTCCTGTACGCTACGAGACAACAATCTAAAATGTCCCCTCCCCCTCCGTCTGTTTACGCTGTTTTCTCGAGGTTATGCTTTTAGTATTGTTTTTTCTATGTCCATTCATGCAATGATAAGCACACCATGACGCTCGCTTGTATCGATATATCTATCCTTGTGTCATTGAAATTGCTTGAGGAAATGAGTGCATATGGCTTTTCCTGAATTCATCCGTCGTTGAATCTCGTTCTGAATAATCCCTCGTATCTCACTGGTTGGTAAACACGTGTTGGTTGGGCGCTATACATGCTGCAATCCGCAGGATTGAGGTTTAGACTATGTGACGCCCATTTACAACTTGTGGTTGAATCATGTCTTCCAGGCGTGATCACTCTCGAGATTCTCGTTCTCGTTCTCCTGACACTAGGCGGAGACATAGATCTGATTCAAAAGACCGCTCTCGTTCACCTGAACGTCGAATCACATTACCATATAACGCATCTCCAATTTCAGATTCAGATTATTTCTTGAAGAGTGAGGAGTTCAGAGTATGGCTGAAGGATGAGAAACGAAAGGTAAGCACGACGGATCATGTTTTAATGATATAGAAATCTCATGTGGTCCAAAGTATATGGATGAGTTGAGCAGCGAGAAATCACGAAAGTGAGTATTGTGGTCTCATATTTTTGTGGTTACTGAACAATTGATATAGGTATTTTCGGAAGTTTGTAAAGGTATAGTCAACCTTAACATCCAGTAGTATCTCGATGAAGTAATCTTATGATTCTTGTCAATCTAGGCGTGGAATCGGGGCAAACTCTCGAGTGCGTCTCCTCCAACGGGTATACTTCGAAGCTATATTTCTAACTCCTTAACAGAGACTTTGTATTCAGGAGTTGATTCTCAACCAGCCAGCAGCAATACGGGATATAAATGGTCCTTTGCGAGTAAAGCCTCTAAAGCTGATTCCAACGCTTTACAAGCGGCGAGAGATGAAGTTGGAGCGGCCACCTACAATAGATCAACAGGAAGTTACGATCGTACAGGTCCCTCGACTAGTGCAGGCGGTGGAATCGGTCGTTTTCAAGGACCGACCCTACCTTCTCAGTCCGACTTGACTCTAGCCCGTGAAGCCATGGAAGAAGAACGTCGAGCTGAAAGAGATTACAAACGGAAACGAGACAAAAGGGACGAGAAAGACCGCATCGAAGAAATGGTTGGACCTAAACCTGTCGGACGCGAAGGGATGCTAGAGAAAAAACGTGCAAAGAGAGAAAACGATAAAGCTTTCAGAGAGAAGGGAGATGATGGTTACGAAGCGGATGAATCTACGCTTATGGGCGGCGGCGATAGCTTCAAAGACCAGTTGAGTTCATTGCCTATTCCTCTGAATTTTTCTCTCTCTGTGTTCGACGGGGATGTTTTCGGCGTTCTCCAGTTGTTGGAAATGCATTGAAAGAGATGGATCATTTCTGATGTCATATGTCATTTCTCGTTTTCTAGTATTGCTAGAAGAGACGCGGCGCGGAAAAGATACGAAGAGAAAAAGATGGGTGGTAAGGACAACAGATTTTCGGATACCAGAGAACGTGCGGATGCCATTCGACAAAAGGACAGAGCAACTATGGACATGTTCATGCAGATAGCCAAAGAGAAGTTTGGCTAACTTCTCTACCGAACCTCATCCATCTGCTCTCCGTCATCGCTTACTCAATAACGAAAGTTGTTCACTGGCAATTTGCACTGTTGAATCTTCTCTGTCTCATGGTTGCAATTCTAGTTTGTTATATCGTTTGCTTCGTCCATCTAGGCCTTACTATCGTTGGGCCAAGATCAGAGAGTCACATCTGCGACGGCTCTCATACCTTTGTCTCTGTTGTCGGTTAACGTGTCATCTAACTATATATCCAGTGTGTACGTACATTGGATCAGTCTAGGACTTCGTCTTTTGTGATTATTCAGATATGCATTAAACGTTGGTACAAACATGGCATCATACAGTGACCAGGAACCCAAAAACAAACGCAACCAGATTAAAGATAGAGCTCAGAAGATAAATATACAACCAGGAACCTATTGTCAACCTGATATTAGAAAATGACCCCTTATGGTGGTTACACCTCCACGATACGTCGTCCATGCTAACACAGCACACGCTAAAGATTCAGATGCTTAGGGATACCATGGCTCTGGACCTTTCTTTGACATGAACTACCACCTCCCATTGAAACGGTTTCATACCCAAGCCCGATCTTCTGGGTCCAAGTATTCCGCCTAGGTGATGTCTTCTGTTAGTATATTCAATCAAACTTGGACGAACATACACGCATCAGCTCACCTGTATACCTGAGCGATTGATGGTAGGTGTCTTGTGACGACGACCAGTGAAAGAGTTCAGGAATCCAACCGTTGCTTTCGTATGGTTTTTGATCGGCTTGGAAGGCATCGTCCAAGCTCTGTCTTCCTCATCAAGCATCTGTGGTTTGAATTCAGATGGCAATAAGGAAAGGGGGTAGAGAGGTAACCTTACCTGAGCAGGAGCATCATGGGGTCGGTGCGGATGAAGAACGGTTTGTTGTCTTCGTTTCTTTTGTTGATAACGACTTTCATGCATCCATGCAGTGTTTTCTTCCTCCAGGCGATAGTCATTCCCTTCCTCTTCCTGTGTACAGCGCCACAATTAGCGGTTGGTTTCATGCGAAACATGGAGGAAATAGAAGCTAACCTCAAGAATGAACTTGCTCAAGTCCTTCGTTGCATTATCGCCAGTTGTAAAGTCAACCTACACAATTTGATTGACGTTAGACTTTTGCACGATCGTACTGCCAAGATAACTCACCAAAGTACTACATTCTGAATCGGATCTCGATGGTGAAATCACAGACTCTCCATCGAAAGAGTGTTGACGATGCTAAACAATAGTACGAATGTAAATCAGCAAGGTGAGTCCGTGATAAGCAATGCCTCTCGATCGTCAGCGACTCACATATGACTTCAAGGCACTTGGGATACGAGCAGCATTCTTCAACAACCGAAGTTGGTCCTTTGTGGCGAGGGTCTTATGGGACTAGCAAGAACACATGAGCTATTGTATACTATGCGTGTGTAGATCGCAAAGGGGGTAGAGCTCACCATCGTAGTAACGGTAGTGGTTCGGATAATACTTAGGCTGAGGTTCGGATGGTTTGCGGGGATCTGGAGGCTTCAGGATAGCGTTTGTCCAACTCATATACGAGGATCGGAATGGCTAGACGGGCCGGTCCCCTGAAGGAGTACGATGGAATGTACTGAAAACTTGTACGTCAGGACCAAGAGCGGCAAAACAAGAAAATAGCAAGTTCCATACGAGAACAACAGACGAAGAACTGGAAGGAGGTTGAGAGCGCGACGCACTTTTGGACCAAGATCTATCACAAAAATAGCACAGCGACCTCGGCAGCGAGTCCGGATTGTCAAGAGTCCAGCTGAAAACATTCAGAAGAGGTGAGGGATATTCTCGTCTTGATCTCGCTAGAAAGAGATCTAGGAATCTTTAGAAGTGAAATATACCAGCGATGTTTAACCTAGAGCTGCTCGTGTAAACGGAAAAACCTGTCACGGCACCGGCCCAAATCAATGGGTGGCAAAAACCAATACCATCAAAGGATCATCTTGTGACCAAGGCAGTGGGTTTATGGCCCTGGCATGTGCGACAACTATATTGCGGCATGGACAGAAACCAGCGGAAGGACACACAACTGGAAAGAGAGACAATGCTCCGAGGAATTATCAGCTCAATGACGCAGTGCAAATGAAATCCTTGAATGCGGTGAGACTTACAATCCGTATAAAGCTCTAAACATCTTCTTGCCCGGATGGCTCACAACTCCGTCATACGAAACGTATGCCTTGCCATGCTCATGACTATCCTCAAAGCCTCTGAGACCGACATGCCGTTCGTACGCTTGAGCATGCGACCTTCCGTCGTCAACAAAGATAGTCGACAGTTGGCGGTCAGACGTCCACCGCGGAGCTATCAAGGAGCTATCAGAACTTGCAATGTCACCTTGAAGCGATACCAAGCCGTCGATAGGTATCTTCGGCCTACGTTCAAAGACAAGGGTGCTTGATTGAAGGCACATTCTACGTCCCCTCAGTCACCGTGACACGACGCCAGTGCTATTCACAGTATCTTCGAGGCACCTTCGGAATTTACTGCCACCCTAGAGAACGACGGTCAAAGCGATGCCATATGTCGTGGAATCATTACAAAGCACACATGCTATGGAACTCAGTAAACATCTTGATTTCGAAATTCCAGGGGACGAGTAGACACACCTCACACCCAAATTCTTCGGATTCCTATGGTCTAGGACTATACGCGAGAACTTCGCTGTCTCCCAGCCGTCGGTTGAAGAGTTTCAGTACACATGTATATCAGTCGCAATTCATAGATGGAAGCTCTTGGCTTGAAAGGTTTATATGATTCAAAATACTACATGCGACGAAGGGAATAAAGCACAATCAGATAACAAGAACAACACTCATATCAATAGAGATAACGAAAGAGACACGCACGAAAGACTACTCTACAATGGGGGCTCGCACAGCAGAAACGACGATCAACTAACTCTGGTCCATAACAACATCAGCATCTGGTTCCGCCTGAAGGTCTTCTTCGAACACAAGGAATCCTTGTTGTTGCTTGATCCACTCAACACTGCGTTTTTCATCCATGAAATATGAGTAAGTTCTTCGAAGGTCTTCAACGTCTACTTGGGCTGACTTCCGTTTCCGTGCCAAGGTTTGAGCGGTAGAAATCAAGTTCAGCGCATATCGAAGGGTGGTTTGCGTGGCCATTGTGGACAAGACATTCAATGCTGCTTCTGAAAGGGTCACATCTTCTTCCTCACATCTAATGGAAAAGAACAACCAATCGGAAGAAGTTAATTACACTCATAATGAATGCATGTAACCATTGAACCTCGACCTTACCTAATCTTAATAATCTGTTCAATCTCCTCCGCTTGGTATGGTTGTGTACTGACGATGAGAACTCGATCTAATAAATCCACAGGTAAACCATGCGGGCTGCGGAATTTTGTTCCTCGAATTCGAGCCATCCCACGATTCGAAGCCATAATCACCAAGGGTGCGAGTTCATTCTCCAAAGCTCTATTGAGGAAGGAGAAACATTCAATATCCAGCATGTGTACCTCGTCAATGAACAAGACCTAAAGATACGCATTGATTGTGTCAGCAAATAGATCCACCATGACTGCGCAGTGAAAAGCTAACTTACACCTGGGATAATCTCCGCTTTACCTTCCTCTCTCCATTCAGCAACTTTCGAATTAATTTGATTTCGAAGTTCAGGTTTGATTTCTCCTGTATCACCTGCAAACAAAGCTAAGAATCCTTGGGTACGACTGTTGATAACGTCGATTTCGTGTAGCGATACAGTATGTACAACTTCTTTCCGTTTTTGGATTTCGCCCTCGGGACATTGAACAAACTTGGTCTACTCACGTAGTGTCCATCATGGAATAGTGAGTAGGTCATACGCACGCCCAGCAGTACAAAGTAACTCACATCGGCACCCATGGCATCATAATCTCTCGACCTAGCGAATGAGCGACCAAGTTTTGAGACTTTCCCGGATGTTTTATCAATAGAAATCACGTCTCCAGCTGTGACTTTTTCCTTTGCTAACGCGTCGATCATTTTGGTCCCGAGGTCATAAATAGTCTCCATATCTGTAGTCTTGATCGTCAATTTTCCTGTCTTCGTAGCCTACACCGACGGATTCATTAAGAGTTAGGAAAATGAACCATGACACTGAGGACGCGAAAAAACTCACTCCAGTCAAACTACGGTCAATCTGCATTTCAACCACTTCCCCTTCAATGATTTCTGTCTCCTCCCTTATCCGCACACCGATACTTCTTCGAAAAGCTTGAGTAAGGGCCTCTGTTTTTGACATCGAGAGTGAGAAAACCTCGCTTGCTGTGATTACAGTGAAAGGTACGTCAGATCCCAGTGTTTGCGCCATTCCTGTGGATTAAACGCGTTAGGATGGAGATACTATGAATCATGGGATAATGCAAGAATAGATACCCAACGCGATAGCTGTCTTTCCAGTTGACGGTGGACCAGCAAAAAGCATTGCGCGTCCTGCAATACGTCCCTCCTGAACCAACTTCAAGATCATCCCAGCTGCTTTTCGTGCCTTTGCTTGCCCGACCATTCCTTGCGAGTTGCCTCGAGGTTCTAACCGGTCATCCAAGCCAAGTCCACGGATATGTGAATGAGCACCTAGAGTTCATACAACCGCCACTGTGAGCTTGTTGTGAATAAACCTAAGCTGAAATTGGACGTACCTATCCGTTCCATTTTCGTGATATCACGGACTTCAGCCGTTCCTGTAGTAATTGTGGTAGCCTTGAATTTAGATACAGCTCAGATATGTCTCAAAATGAATGGATGAAAATTGGACAAACCATGGCTGTATTTTGGGCAGAAGCAAGAGAAGGAGTGTCCTGAAGCGCCCATCAGGTTCTCGGTCAAACAACTTTTCCCGCCAGCACGCGAGAAATTCCATTTCGAGGAAAGCCAGCATTTCTTTCCTGGACACCAACCTCGACGTCGACCACCTCTTCTTCGTACCAGGTCGTCGAGTGATTACCCATGTTCGCTGGACGATGCGGGTCTAACCTGCTCCGTTCACGCCTTTCTTCGTTCTCAACGACGACATCTTCTAGTTTATTGCCATCGTCAACTAATATCCTTGCTTTAACTTGTCGTAATTATGCTTTCGAGGCTACATCCCAACAAAAGCCTTCAGAAGTGAACCAAGCTCTTCAACGAGCTACGAGTCTCTTCAAAACCTACAAACCCATTACACCCGGTATCCGTCATCTCAAAAGACCTCTCAATCCTCATATATACGCCGGTCGACCTCTCCGTCAACTTACAGTCCCCTTACGAAGGAATGGAGGAAGAAACAACCATGGTCGTATCACAGTCCGTTCAAGAGGAGGAGGACATAAAAGACGTATTCGTCTTGTGGATTTCATGAGAACTGAACCCGGTGTTCACGATGTCGTTAGGATTGAATACGACCCGGGACGTTCTGCTCACATCGCTCTGTTGAAGAACAGAAATTCAAATGCATCAGGGATGAAAGCTTGGAGTTACATAGTCGCTCCAGAAGGTTTAAGGGCAGGGATGGTAGTGGAGAGTTTCAGGAATGGTATCCCAGATGGCTTGGTTCCTGGGTTCAAGGATTCGACGGCCATTAGAGGAAAAGCTTTGGAGGCTTCTGGGGTGGATGAAGGGTCGACAAGCTCTTCACTCGCATTGGGTCTTCTTCGTTCCTTGACACTTAAGATTGGAAATGTTCTCCCCTTACGACTCATTCCAACTGGTACCATGATCCACAATATCTCTCTCAAGCCCGAAGGAAGAGCTCTCCTTGTTCGTTCAGCTGGAACGTTCGCTCAGGTCATTGCCCATGAAGAGTCGGGTCGTTATTCTCAAATCCGTCTTCAAAGTGGTGAAGTACGAAAAGTCTTACAAGACTGCTGCGCTACCATTGGAAAGGTTAGCAACCCACTTTGGAAGAATAGAAACTTGGGTAAAGCCGGAAGGAGTCGTTGGCTTGGTAGACGTCCTCATGTTCGAGGTATGGCAATGAACAGGTGCGTCTGCCAATTTACATCGTATTCTTTTAACTAATACATCTCTTAGATGTGATCACCCTCACGGTGGTGGTCGTGGCAAGTCCAAAGGAAACAAAGACCCTCGCTCCGTTTGGGGTTGGTTGACCAAAGGCAAGCGTACTCGTAAGCCTGGTCCCAAGGGCCCCAAGAACAGCAACAAGATGGTTGTTCGTGAGAGGCCTAGAGGAAAGGAGAAACGGGCATAAGGCTTAGGCGGTGTTCCGGTACTTTATAAATACGTGTGCATTGGCTACAATTTAATCTTTAAAAACTGATTGTTCGTGAGCCTGTCGAACTGGTCATCAAGCTGAGAACCCGGGATGATAAAGACAAACCTAGTATAATGTAAACTTTGAACTTTTACAGCAACGTATTACCACCCGTGACGCGTGACGTTTGGATATTGATAAGTTCGGTGAAGCAGAAGATAGGTGAGTGTTTGAGAGGAGGGTCTCGCGGAGAGAATATGGTCATGATGTCCAAACCGATGGTAGGAGTCTTCAGATACTGTGCAATTGGAGGAGATGATGATAGCGGATTGTCATCTCGACGTCCCGCTGGGAGGTATTCCTCCCGATACAACGAAGCAACTGGCAGCACAAGCAAAATCGGATGAACCAACGGAAAATTCGACGTTCCAGCAAATGAAGGAGCACTTGAGAATTACTCACCGTTGTTGTCATCTACGTAGATTCTTGGGGCAACTCTATCGTAAAATTCTCTGAAGTCCTTCGGAAATGGGTCGTGACCCTGTAGGATTGAGATAAGCGAAATATGATATTGGACGAAACATATCAAATCCGAACTGTAGAATGCGAACCTTGCATACAAAGAAAACGTCGTCATCGCAAGCAATCGACTGATCCGCGCTCGTGTTCTGAGCAATGAATATGCGTTATATGCACCGGACCAGACGCCAAATTTCAGCTTACTCGAAGTAGATAGTTTAATAGCTCATCCAGCGGTTTCCAGGTCTACAGTATTGAGAGATCAGTCACTGCACGATTGAATTTAATCAAGCTCACTAACATCACATCTGACTTTGCTTCCTGAGCTATTGTCGTCGTGGTCATTCGGTGGTGAAGCCGAAGGGTCTTTGGGTTCTGCGTTTGCAAACATCGTCTGTTGGAAAAACCAGCGATACCGAACTTGATAGTAGTTGATGAAGTTATGAATGGGTTCGATAGGTGGTATGTCTGGACAGTCCGCCAATGTCTCCCAATTGTAGTTTGCCTGCCAATTCTCGTCCGAATCCTTGCCATAAAAGTCGAATCTACCAAAGAAGTGGAATCCGCTGGAACGTTGTAGGTATAGAGCAACTTGGTTTCCCTTCTTCATAAATTTCATCCCTTCCACGTCTGTCAACGGCCCAGATACCAAGTATGAGATCGAAGGATCGAACAGCTTTTTTTCCTGAGCCTTGTCTGCTACCACACCAGTAATCGCGCCGGTTGTAAACGTATAACCCCTGACCAAAAAAACACCCTCGGGCCTAGGATCTTTGTAACCTCTGGCTGTATATCGGTTCCTGATGTAGTCCGACCATACGTTGTGGTTATCTCGAACATAGTTGCTGAGCTTGACACTGTGCCGTATACCGTTGAATGTTTATATTGCCGGTTCAATTTGACGGAGGGTTCCTAGTTTTCTGCATAGGAAGTGTCTCTACTATCAAGGGAGTGCTGGGTGTGAAAATTTTCACTGTTCGCCGGGTTTATCAGTGTATAGAATGGCTCCTGTGTTGCCCAGGCAGGAGAATGTAACTTCGTTCTGTTCGTGATACTGTTAGTTAAAATGCAGATTGGAAGAAGTGTTACTTACATGGGAATTAACAGACTCAATTGTGACAGAATCCGAGTGCAGTATACGAGGGGTGTAGTCAAGCTGATCTATTCGTTCACAATCATCTATCTGCAATTTCGTGTAATCCTCCGGAAAACCTAGATCCTGTAAATTGTTGTTGGTATTTGTGGAAATGTTCATATCGCGGCAGTATTGGCCGTTGACAATACTGCCTACGTCTCCTATTTGGATTCCGGGAACCGTCTTAGACCGAAAGGTCGTAGGACAAAACATTGCATGACCAAGGTGCAGACTACTCAGTTGTTCGGCGTAGATATCTGCGGCAAGACCCATGAGGAAAGTGTTAGTGAAGCGTGAAGAGGTGAGGAATGAGTATTAATGAGTACTAAGTGGAATGTGTAAAAATGCTGGACTCAACATTTACCTCCCGTGGGAGCCGGATCGGAGTCTGACGTTTAAGATTTGAAATTTGAGTACTGTACTGTACTTACATAGGGAGTCGGTCCATTATTCATCTAAATAATGATTACTTTGATGTTTCTATAGCTCAACGTCTATGCATTGCTGTGACATGCACAAGATATCGTGGCCTAAAATTCGAGATCATTAAAAGCAGCATCAATAGATATCAATTCAATGCAAGCCCAGAGTGTATACCTCAAATTTCAAGAACCAAGACCTCGGTCCTGGTAAGACTTAAGCTTTTAATCAAAGTTCCCCTGGTTGCTGTAGCAGTGTGGGTGCAAAACGAAAAAAAACACGAGTTCCTAAACCTCTTAAGGCTTCGTGTTCAGACTTGCAAGTTTCTATTCGTAATCTGATCGCATATGTTTCCCTCCTGACGTCGTCAGGTGCTGGAATAAGGGTGGTTGAGTCAAGTGAGGAAGAAGTTGGAATATTGTTTCTACTTCCAATGGGTTGATTAAACTGGTTGATACACAAATAGATGAGCCAACGACTCGTGATTCATCGTGACAGTGTTAAGTGAGATGTTAAAGGACGCACAGGTATTCGCAACTCAGATACTCAATATCATCCATACCCCAAGTAACGCTCTACGTTACCGCGGGTCCTATACCAGGTTTTCAAATCCTCCCCTTGAAGTTTGAGGATCGATCTAATAGTATTAGCTTGTTTACCGGCCTATAGCTACCATGAAGCAATAGGCTTGTGTGGGATAGCACTTTTGGTCGGTCAATCGGTCCCGCAACCAAACTGCCCTTTCCTACACCAGCTACCAGCCTCTAGGAACTGGTAACAGAGAATATGATGTCCTAGGAAGAGCATTCAATAGGTCCCAATGTAAAGGTAACCAAATGGATGGGTAGGGACGAAAATATCAGCGCGTGTTGTTAACGATGTAGATGGAATATGGAATAGAGGGGGGAAGAGCGGTGCTCAAATATGCGTAACGTCGGTACCGATAGAGATCGGAGGAAATAAGAATAGATGGTAAGTTAGTGCAATACACTGTCATTGCTATCGTGAAGAGAGCCCGGTGACATTGACGATGTAGTGAGAATCAGGATCAGGATGGCCGGTGAAAGAGGGTGTGTGAGACACGCAAATGGGATGGATGAATTGACATTTTGAAGCTCTGTGGTAAGTTGACAACAGCGGTGGTTTTGGGGTGTGTCTGATATATGGCTGGTCGAGCATCAGGCTTGGTGCTCCAAAGGAAGATTCAACAAGGCCTTACTGTGAATTGTCCCAGAAAGCGATAGTGGGTGAAGAATCTTCAAATGACCCAATTTCATGAGTACTCCGAAAATATGGTTTCGCGATGAAGATATTATTCACGTCCACAATTCACCTTCAGATATCAGTCACTGTCCCGTTGGGATATCTGAATTGCTTGTATCGTACACATCAATATAATATTGACGATTTACAGGTACAGATAATACTATCAACATCAATTTAGAGAATAAACACAGGAAAGAAAACAACCCGATGTACCTTCTTTATATGCCTTCCTCTTCCTCTTCCTCTTCTTCCTCATCTCCTACCTCCGAGGCCTTCCCCTTAGGTTCTTTGCTCAGCTCTCTATTTCCTACAAGATCCCTCCAAACCGTCAAATCATCTCCGAAAATATTCTTGGCTTTTGCTATTGATTCTCTCAACGCGGCGTAATATTCTTTCGTTGTCGATGCACCAGCTGGAAGTGATAACGGGATGTTGTGTGTTTGTTTTGAAGGGAGATTGTTTGGAGGTGATGGAGTATCTTTCGGTAGATTTAAAGTGTAAGAAAGGGACAACGTCGACGAAGTGGTTGTCATTACGAAAGCTCAGCGATGATAAGTTAGAGTTGAGGAGGAGGAGTATATTGATGTTGGTACTTAAGTAGAATCTGGTCAACATGGATCTCTATCTAATCTAATCGCAATCTGTAGATTTCTTCGCGGAAATCTCCGGACACAATTTCTTGTACTCAACGCTCATTCCACAATTTTTTTCTTTACCTTACTCTTGTTCACCGTCGTCCCCATTTTCTCAGCTAGGATGCCTGTCCTCGTTCAATAACAACCAAGGGCCTCTCCCCGACATCCATACTATTAGATTAGAGAGAGCCCTTGGTTGTCCCAGTTTATCGTTGCCTTTTATTTACACGAGGACTTCAAGAGAGAAGATATTCGTTCTGGCTTTGTCTCAATAGACATAGACATAGACAAAGACTAATAGACACATAGAAGATAGAAGATACCGCCAAGCAAGCTATAGCACATCATATCATCATGTCGATTCAACAAATCAAGTCCGCGCCAATCCCTCCAACTACTTTCCTACCCCCGCTCAAACATTCTTCTCTACCCTCTTTGAACAAGATTACGGAGTGCCTTTCAACAGTGCAATCACTATACTTCCCACCTCCGCCACCTCCTATCCCAGCCAGCCTTTCTCCGAAATTGACAAGGAAGAAACTGTTACCACCTCATCTATTAACGCCCAAGGATGATTTCGTGGATTCGGGTTACGCTTCCGCAGAGGAAGAAGACATTCACGACAATGAAGACGAAGGGACTGGGCTGGCAGAGGAGGGAAATGATATGGATGAAGAGGAGGAATTGGATATCATCCGTTCATCGGCTTTTGAGAGAGACTATACCATACGTTGGTTAACTTCTTTCACAGCACGTTGTGCCTCCCTTTTTCTCGAGTCGTTATCCGAAGAAGATATAGAAAGGTTGCTCGAAAGATCAACCCGTCTGCTTTCGCTATTTGCGGGTGAAGATTTGGGCGTAGACGAAGATGCAGCGCTCACTCGAAAGTTTTCTTTCCCCCTTCAAGAGAAAGGACAGATGATTGAAGTGGAACTGAACGACGCTCCATTACTCAATAAGGATCATACCTCTGTCGGATTACAATCCTGGGCAAGCTCAATCGTATTGGGTGAAAGGATATGTAAACATCCTCCTCGTTATGGATTCCCCGAGTCTTCAGTAGGGGAAACAAGGTTGAACGTCTTAGAACTAGGTGCTGGGACTGGGCTTTTGAGCATCATAGCTGCTAAAATTCTTCTGGTTGGGTCTGGCAAGACGACGATACGATCTCGAGTAATCGCAACAGATTATCACCCTTCTGTTCTCGATAACCTTGAAAGCAACATTCGTACCAATTTTCCTTTCTCGTCTCTTCCCTCTGCGGTCGAAGTCCATCCGCTCGATTGGTCTGACCCATCTTCATCGCCGATCGCCTCACCTGAAGAAGAGAAATTCGACATCGTATTAGCAGCGGACGTCATATACCAAAAAGAACACGCTAGCTGGATCAAGGAATGTGTTGAGAAGTTTTTGAAACGCCCTTCTCTTCTCTCTGCGATCTCCGGAGGTATCTTCCATCTCATAATTCCAATTCGCTCGACGGGCAGACACGAAGGAATGGGAGGGACAGTTTGGGAAGTTTTCCCTCTGGCTCCTTCTTCGTC
This sequence comes from Abortiporus biennis, assembly GCA_022606235.1. Lineage (NCBI taxonomy): Eukaryota > Fungi > Basidiomycota > Agaricomycetes > Polyporales > Podoscyphaceae > Abortiporus > Abortiporus biennis. Next base: position 527,417 of record JABYQP010000017.1, read on the forward strand.
TTCTCTGCCTACCTTTGTCGCTTCTCCACGACCCTTGGAGGCGAAGAAGGGCGACCTTGCCATCCTTTCTTGTGAACGAATAGGGCGAGTTGATGGGGTTGGAAGGGCTGACGAGACCGAGTATGTTCTGTTTAAGATTGGATGGGTTGTATAATTTGAGAATTGTGGTTGGTTTCCATATAACGTAGTCGTAGGCGAGGTTTGAGATGTTTCCTGTTCACACATTTTTTCGGTTCTGTTGTATATCTTCTTATGTATTGATGCTCTACGTCCTCAACAATAACATTCAGATTTTCCAATCAAGCCTTCTATTGTATAGATTTTGAATCACAGGTCGGGCCGCCGGGCGCTATCTGAGCAAGTCTTCGAATTGAACCTAGTTGAACGCATATTTTTATGGAACGTTTGACCTCAGCAGGTACGTACGCACACTAGAGGCTTTCCTCCTTCTATCTCACTATGCTTTGTTGAATATAGGAACAAATTGAAGGGGATATCTTCGATAAACGCCGCGCAATGACAACAGGTACTAATAGGAAAGGCTCAGGCTGTGTGCGACGGGCCTATTTCAAGCGATATAGTTTCTACGCGTCCAAAGCTAGCGATATGTTTTCGTTTGGTATGGCATGTTGGGCCGTGGGTATGGATGATTGTCACTTAGATGGATTACTTATTTGATCCCTAATACCTGCTCATTTCTACAGATTTACGCCAAAGAGTATCCCTTCCAAGGCGGTCGCGGAAATACAGACGCCTTCCGGTGAACCTAATTTTTTCCACAGGGGTTAAATGTTTAGAATGAAGTGTTTTTACCCTCACCTCTTCACGCTTCACTAGCACTGGCACTTTTGTCATGGGTCTTGCTGCAGATATCTACGCCGAACAAATGAGTAGTCTGCACCTTGGTCATGCAATATTTTGTCCTACTACCTTTCGCTCCAAGACGGTTCCTGGAATCCAAATAGGAGACGTAGGCAGTATTGTCAACGGCCAATACTGCCGCGAGATGAACGTTTCCACAAATACCAACACCAATTTACAGGATCTAGGTTTTCCGGAGGATTACACGAAATGACTGGATCTCAATTTACTTACAACATCCCCCCGGAGTCTGTATGATAATTTCAAGAGGTGCGGTATGTGGTAGTGAAGTATTATATATTCACACAGATATACTGCTCAAGTTATCCGTACGTCCGCGAAGTAGCCTTCTCCTGCACCTCATAATATCCCCCACTTTCTTAGAGAATTCATGAACCAATACTTATACAGTGAACTGGCCATGAATGATCTGACTGGGAAAAATACCTTCAAAGGGGACTTTTGAATGGGTACACTTGAAAGGAATTAGTGTGAAGTCGTGAAACAAAACACTTCCAAAATGATATATATACAAACATAATAAGTACACGTAAGATGTCATCAAGTTGGTCAATGGGTACCATAATGATGATCCTACAAAACTCCAAATCGTATCATCAATCTACCTTCCGACCTACACTGGTGAATCATGTCTAAACAAGTATAATCCCAGTCTATTAATTGACATCATTCAAACTAAGAGGAACGTCAAGGATCCAACGAGTGAAGAGATCCTATACGTACGAAGAACCGTAACATTAATGATGAATCATTTGAAGGAAAAATAAGAGGACTTACGAGGGCAGCTTCAGGTTGATCGTAAGGAACCATATGACTTGAGAATATTATTAGCCAACGACCCACAGAAAGAGGAAAACGGAGGGCTTACCCAGCTTCAAAGACGTTAACAAACGTGACATTTCCGGAAGTGAATCCATTTCCACCTGCTGATCTCGTTTCACCTGCTACTTTGCCTGAATCTAAAGTTACCCAAGGGACAGGCTTAGTCTTGACAAATTCCTCGTGGAATTTGTGTTCGAGTTTCTCTACCCAAGCTTCGTTACCCTATTGATGTGGAGCAGAAATATATATCAGTGCGTGAAGGGAAAATGATGAGAACCGGGCGTACGATATAGTTGCACATCATATCTACGAAACGTGTAGTAAAGATTGGTAAGCAAATGTGCATCCATAAATAATGAAGAACAACTCCAAATGAACAGGTACTCACCAGCATTACCAGCATAAACCAACAACTTGACACCATCATTGATCAAATCCGTCAGAAGCAAAGCACTATTATGCATGCCATCTCCTTGTCCAAAGAAAGCTTGGTTGACTTCCATGTTGCATGATTCGAATGTACGGTCAGATGGAACTCCCAATTGTTTCTTGTTATTGTTGTCGTTCATCCATGTCTCGATCCATGACATCTGTCTGTAGCAAAGGTTGCCGTCTTTCTGACGATCACTATATGTGAAGAAGATGAGTCAGAGTGCATGAAGGTGAAGCCGGAATAACATACCAGTCTTTACGGACATCGTATGGGTTCTTTCCAGTTTCTAGTATTAAAAGTGGGGATATTAGCATTTATAGAAACCAGAATGCGTGTAAACGGACACTTACGGACAAGAGGTCCCATCAATTGACTATTACAGTAAGCTCCAGCAGGAACACAAGTCCATCTCGAATTGAAGTTATAACAACTTTGGATGAGTCGTTGACAAGTTCCAACCTTGCTTCTCAAGGATTCACATTGAGGGCTGTCAGGATCAAGGACGGCATAAGGGCCGTTACAGGCGTAGTCCGGAATGGAACCATATTGAACGTAAGGATCCGTAAGACCATTAGCGAGAATGACTGAAGTCAAATGAATGGGTTTAACGTCCGGAATGGGAGCAAAACTGAGCTCTTTGTTCTTCTTATAAATGACAGAGGCGATGTTAGGAGCGTAAGTTCCACCATAGCTTTCCGCAGCGATGTGGAAAGGCGACTTGGAATATTGGGGATATCTTGATAAGAATAATTCCAGGAACGCGTAAACATCTTCAGCCGCTACTGGACTCGTATTTACAGTTGAACCGTCATCGGAGTAAGAGTATCCAACGTTAATTGGCTGGTCCAAGAAGATCATGTTGGAGTGAGTATTCCAGCCATGCTTGTTGTGAGTAACATTGCGACCTTCATTGTCGATGCTACATGGACCGAGCTCAAACAGGAGACCGGTGATGGAGCTGCATCCAGGACCTCCATTCAGCCAAAGAGTCAGAGGAGCACTCTCTGGATTGGTTCTAGACTCAAAGAACCTATAAAGAGAATAACATTGAGTTAAGTTGCTACAATACTGTAACCAAGCTACGACGTACCAAAAGAAGAGATGTTTGCCATCTGAGATATCCAGATATCCAGAGTGTTGTTTCACAGCAGGGTCACAGAGCTCAGGATCAGTCACCCTGAGTTGGTAGGAAGAGAACTGAGGATGGGTGACGAGTTCATCTATTCAACAAGCATGTCATGAGTTTCCGTGTTTCGTTCAGAACCTCAGGATATCATTCACTTACAAACTAAGCCATTCTGTTTAACGAATTCCGTTCCGTCCTGAATCCACTTCTGAGCTTTCTGTTGACCTCCATGCAGGATCTTCGCAGCGTGTCCGATGCCTTTGGTTATTCCGCTAAAGACACTCCCTGTGGTGAGAGAGTTGAGGTCGCCGAGTTCGTTGAGAACTGTTTGGACTTCTAATGCTGGAATGGCCCAAACAGCAGGGAGGAAAGATAGTATGGAGAGAGCCTTCATGGTTGTTGCTCTCTGACAGTGACAGGTCGCAGCAGCAAGCAGAAGAGCAACAGATCCGCACCATGCCCAAGATAGTAAATGTAACGCAATAACATCATGCTCTTATTGGTTGAATATCTTTTTCCCATTTAGCAAGTCACTTTGCCGGAGTGGTTAACGGGATCGCCTGCTATCAAGCAACTCAGCGGTTGTGCTTTGCACGCGTGTGTTCGAATCGCACAGGTGACGCTTTTTGACACTTTCAGTAGTGATGCGCTGAAACTAAATTAAGATACGCCTCAAGCAAAATCGACTACTTGTGACCATGTGTGACATGTTGCACGTGATGTTGAACAAGCACAGAAACAACTCGAGGCGCCGGTCTCGGGATGTCCCGATTTCGAGAAATTAGTATCGAAAACATGAAAACATGGTGAAAGAGATCTGATTTTACATTAGCAGTACTCAGACAGGGATAATACATGATTGTACATGTATGTAGCTATTGTTGAACAAGAAATTAGTACAGTAATTCAATATTTCTATCTATTGCAAGAAAAGAGAGTGAGTAATGCTCAGCATCAAGAATTTGCGAGAAGGATTTGAACGAAAGACAAGAAAATAAACAGTTAGTTTACAATAAGTTCATAAAATACCTTCTCTATCAAGAATCTCCATGAGATCACCTGGAAGATGACGATGACCACGGTATTGTTTATCTGCATAAATAGCCTGCCTTCCATTGACACCCTTGCGATAAGCTTCCATGAAGCGACGGGATTGACATGAAAATCTGGGATGTAATGGTGAGTATCTAGATCTTATGTTTAATTTGAAAGTGAAGACCAAGCTTACCAATGCATCATATCAATCTTTATACAATCGAGGGATTTTTGAATGTTTGGCTCAAGATCCCACTCTGAGGAAGAAGTTGGAAGCTCATGATAATGGCATTTTGCATACCCCCAGCACTGTTCAATGAAGTTGAGCTCACAGTGGAACTTTGGAAGAAAGACACATTTGAAGTTGCACAACTGGCAAGATTCCTCGAGGATTGATTCAACACTGATGAAGTCAGGTTCATTGTAGAGAACATGGTGGCAGCAACAAAATGATTGATCCGGTGGACATTTGAAGCCTGGACATTCAGCTTGCCATTTGTCGGCATCCTTGTAACCTCGCTCCTTCAAAATAGTGACCATTCCTTTGAATGTACTGGGGTGAGTATCATGGTTATCTGGGTGATACAAGCTCTGAAGACACCCATCAGGTAATACACCAGGTCCCATTTGTTTTCATTCCTTCATTAGCTTCCCATCTGATGTATACATAGGATGTCCATTAGAGCCGATAACATTCACCTCTACTCCAAAAGGGACCGAGAAAGATTTCGTCACATTACGCGTCATTTTCCAAGCCAAAAGTGACCCATCACTTCGCTTTAGGTGAGTGGGAGCATTGTCGAAGACGAGAATGTGATCTTCATTTGGATAATGTTTCTCTAGAATATCCATGGCAGTCTGGGCATGTTTCAAGACATCTTCGTGAGTAAAGTAACCATCCCAGTTCTTTCCTGCACAAAAAAACACCCTGGCTGAAGTACTTCCATCTGGTGCCCGTAACCAGCCATAGTCGGCTGAGACAAAGTCAGCCACCATGAGAGAGGCACCCTCTCCTTTAGCCTGAGAAACTGCGGTCTCCCCATCATGAACCCAATAGACCTTACGGCGATCATTCACGTAAAATGTGGATTCATCATGATACCAAATCACTGTCCTTCTCCAATTCAATGGTTGTGGACGATGTTACGATACAAGGGTATCTCTTGTTCGATGGATTTTGACCAAGACTTCTGACCGATAACCGAGTATTGATGCACTGTGACTTGTATTTACTATAACTGGACAGAATCATCTGTAAGCTTCTTTGCTTCTTTAGCTACCTTTCTGCAGACACTTGTAACCATTCTTGTGCACTTTATCAAGGGAGTGTAGTTTGTATAAATAGCTCACTGTAGTAGTATCGAAGTTCTCTAACTTCAACCTCCTGTAGTCTTCGTTCATACTTTACTCAGAGATATTCAGCAATATACTGTTTATCATTCAAAGACCAGTTGAAACAACAGCAGTTGTTGCTTTACTGCTAGACTAAAGAAAGCATCGTTTAACTTGTGTATACAAGTTGAGATCTAGACCAACTACAGTTAGTTGCTCGGAAGATCAGGGAAACTACTTGGGATAAGTAGAAGGAAGATCAGTGCGTACTGATCTTAGCGAACTCTGCGGATCAGAGTTAGAAGTGCTAGATATCTGGGATAGATGTAGCCTAGGATAGGCTGAACAAGTGAAGAGATGCTTAGTTAGCATTAAAGCAAGGATCACGTGCTTAGCACAGGTGTGCTGAAGATCAAACGTTCAAGATAAGGAACAAGTGTAACAGACGATGATCTTCTTCTGGCAGAAGTTCGGCAGTACCCTCCTGGTTCCAGATGTGAATGGTTTCCTCGGCTTTAGCCATCGCAGGAAGAAAAACATTCTGTCAGTAAGCAACTACATCTGCTCTCTCATAACCATCAACATACTGTCCCGATGGCATCTTTGTCCATCGGTAATTGAGCTTCTCCATCCAACGTTGCGCTGTTGACAGAGAGATGTTCTTCTAGATGCCATACTTTTCCTTCACATCAGGTTTTGCCAGGTAATCAACAATGTCCTGAGCTCGGCAATACTTTCCAACAGAGGTCAAATGTTCTCGTAACTCTGTCGCAAGTTCAGTCTTGTTATCAAGAAGGGATATTGTCCAGGTACCATATGGATTGTATGGAAGATCCTCTCGATCTTTCAAGAAGTTTCGTGTCTACACCCATAACTTCTTCGCTGTGGAGGGTCCCTTTCCATGATCATTTGCTGTCTTCAATGAAGCACCCATCTATCCATTTTTCTCATCAGTGCAAAGATAATTCCATAGAAACATTCTCATCAGAAGAAGACGTGTCCGAAACATATCATCTCCATTGAAGTCCTGGTGTCCCTTGCCACCCTTGCGGCGAGGATGAAGAATTGTATCAAGATCATTCATCGCAGACTTCACATCAGGCAAACTCGGCGGAGGGTAGTATTCTACATTTCGGTGAGTTCTTACCCTAAATGTGGTATTGAATTTGATTATCTTAACTTACTGTTGTTTTCGGTATTCTCATTCAGCACTGTCCTTTCTACCTCTTCAATTGGCCTATTAACACCTTCCTTTAACACCCCCCCCTCTCGTCCACCATCAAATCACGTGAAAAATGCATCGTATCCAGTAGGAGTATGCTCTTCATTTGTAGTCTGATTGCTGGCGCCTATGAGACTGACTGGAGTTTGACTTTGAGAGTTCCCCACTTCATCGTGCCCAATGCCTGCATCTTCCGGTGGCCTAATATCAAGACTGGATTCGTCAAACTGATTATCTTCATAATCACTCTCCTCCAGACTCAAGAGTGGAACCTAAAGCAGTATGATATTAAGGTGAGTTGATAGCACGAGGGAATAAATATTGAAGCCTAGATACTTACATTCTCCTTCCCAAATGTCCTTGCTGCTTTACGAGGCTTCCTTACAACCCAAGAACCGAGGTTGGAAATGGCCTGACGCACCCGTTTGCTGAATGTGCCCATTGCATGGCCGTCGTCGAGAGACTTTTGTTGCTTAGTCAGCACTTGCACTTGCAGGTTTGGAGCTTGAATTCCGACATGTACATTGAGAAATCACAAATTCTGTTCCCAGAGAAACATTAGAAATGTATTTCTCTCAAATTCTCTGGGAGCACTTTTTTTATTTTCACTCTGTAGACAATGTAATTTCAAAAGTTTTGGTTTTCGCCTGCGAAAAACAGCCGACGTGACAGAAGAGTGACAAGAAATGATCACGTGATGTGGTCGAGTTTGCTTGAGGCGTATCTTAGCATCGGCGAGAAAGAAGCTTTTCGCGAAGATACTACTTAATGAACGAGGACAATCCTGAAGACATTCTTGACCAATAACCTTGGCTCACTCCAACCTTGATTACACATGGATTGTCCACAGAACCTATCAACATGGAAACAACTGGACGATCCTGCGTGGTCCAATTTTCATGCCACTTGGTGGGGGACAACACACTTACAAGAAACTCTTGATTCCAACGAAAGAGTTATGCAAGTTTTTCCAGATGCACAAGCCCAAGATTTGCATCTCACCTTTGAAACAAGAGGTCAACTTTATATTCGAGACGAATATAAGTTCCTCTATAATAAACTCGAGGCAGTTGAAGCTGTCTGGATGCATGGTGTGTTGCTAAGTGGACAACCAGGAATCGGTCAGTGTGACATTTATCTCTTACATACAAACGTCGTCCTGGAATCATATCATCTTCTTTCTTAGGAAAGTCATACTTCCTCGCGTTTGCACTTATCAAGCGCATGGCATCGAAGAGCGTAACAATGTTCTCGAATGTTCAAGGACGAACCTATCTATTTCACGAATCAGGCATATTCGTCACTTACACTACCGACATCGACGAGGAGTTCGAATCTATCACCAAAATGCAATCACAAAACTCGACGCGTTGGTGGTCATTAATCGATCCAGAGCGAGGGAATAAGTCACCCCCCAAACAAGTTCGAACATCTCACTCGTTCATTGTTTATGCCACCAGTCCTATCGAACAGAGGTACAAGGAGTGGCGTAACAGTAAATCTACACCTATATTGTTTATAAATCTATGGTCTGAAGAGGAGCTTTCTATTGCGTAAGTGCCTGCTCCTTGATAGAGAAATTTTCTCACCATTACTTGTTCAATCAGGCTTCCATTATGCTTCAAAAACAACAAACTCCCTCAAGATTTTCATCTGAAGCAGTCGATTTTTTTATGTGGCCGTTGTCCTCGCGATATAATGTCATGCACTCTGGAACCCCAGTATTGGCACCAGGAAGTCTCGAACGCATTGACTCAATTCAAAACTTTAGAAGACCTGTTAAACTCTGCCAACTTGACTGCTTGGCAGAAGTGCTCCGATATATCTGCTGTAGCGCCACTGATTCTAATCAGTCGTAAAGCTTCATCGGAACATGCGAACCACATCCTGGACAATTGTGATGCATTGGATATTCAGTTCAGATCTCAATATATTGCCGAGCTGTACATTCGAGAACGACTTTCGAACGATAGAAACAATTGGACTTATGCTGATTACTTTTACAAAGCTAGATCACATCATCACTACACATAGATTTATCCATTATATTATCCTTCATATGAAATAAACTCTCATGGGGATTCTATGGTGTTGGTGTTATATGTCAAGGGTCTCAGACAGGTTAAGCCAATACCAGTATGCAGATCCACGACAAAAGGTGAATTTGAAGTTCAGTAACCCCGTGGATCAAGATCTCATGATCATTTTGATGATATTTTTCTTGGCAGGCCACAATTGCCGCAGTGCTTTCGGTGAAAGCCGATCGCCGCTCATTTGACTCTCGTCCGAAAGTATTTATGCCTGGTAACAACGTTGACCTCGTACCATTTCTCTTTTACGTCTTTCCTTCAGGTTTCATGCTTTTGACTGCCCTTCTCCATTTTCATGAAAATTAATGTCTGAAGAAAGTACAACTCCACGGTCTCTCTCTGAGACACCAAGTTCATCGGATCCATGTACGAGCACTGTCACAGCTACGAAGAAGAGAAATAATAGGAAGAGGAAGCGGAGAAATAACAATGATGGAGGGTCAGATACTGTTACAAGTACATGGCATACACCTTGGCTTGAGTCTTTGGGTATGACAGAGTACGAGAGTAAAGAGCAGAGGTGTGGATTTCCTGATTTTCGTTCTTTTTGAGACATTTTTGCTGATCGGTGTCTCGCAATAGATTGCACGACGAAATTGTTGCTTACGTGTCCTACGTAGAGCCTACTGACGCAGAAAATAAAGCACGAGAACTGCTCATTGCACGCATTGGAGATGTTATTCGGCGACGGTTTTCTTCCCCAAGCTCTTCCGTGCGAACATTCGGGAGTGTTGAGTATAACTTATGTCTTCCAGATGGGTGAGTTTAGGTTTATATAGTTCTCATATATACACCTCTCTTTTCGAACATTTCGTTGATCCTTTGCATGTGCTCATAGAGATATCGACATGGTGATTTACACACCACAGATATACGAGGAATCATACAAGACAAGAGTATTGTTCCAACTTGCGTCTATGCTCAGAAAGGCGCAATTAACTCTTGGAGGTCAAGTCGCTGTTGGAGCTAGAGTTCCCATCCTTTCGTTGACCACGGTTGCCGGCTTAGGTGAGGCCTCATCGCATTTCCATACATAGCATATGTTCAATTCTTGACGTGAACATTGCATTCTTCATCATTTGTTCAGGTTCTTACGATGTTGATATCAGTATAAATACTGATGATGGTGTCAACATGCTACCAATTATCAGAGGTTACCTATCGAAGATGCCAGCGTTGAAGCCTCTTGTCATGTTAATCAAGGGCTTTCTTTCTGGGCGCGCATTACAATCAGCCGCCAAAGGAGGATTAGGAAGTTACGCTACTTTATGCATGCTTATTTGTTTCCTACAGGTTCGTCGTTCGCTTCCTCTCCAGCTCCATTGCTATGTTCAGATCTAGAATACTGATTTTTCGTGCTACAGTTAAACCCAAGGCGACGTCCGCAGGAGTTTTTTGAGAAACCGATGGAAACCGAGTCTCTTGGAACTCTTCTCTTGGACTTTTTCGACTACTTCGGCAATGAATTTCCTTATCGTACGTCTTATATTGCGACTACACAGGGAAAAATATTGCCGAAGGAGTCTATTGGCTGGGTGAATGAAAGTCATCCTGACGCTTTATCAATAACATGTCTTTTGAATCCAGGTCAGTTTTCCCCATTTACATCACCTGTTCGCATATGATCTCATGCACTTTCCCTGGACTATAGGGCGCGATATTGGGAAAGCGGCTAGCAAAATTGCACAGGTCCGTATAGCTTTCCAAGAGGCCTACAATGCACTTCAGAATTACTGTTTCAACTTTGATCATTTCAACGTTCTGGGATCTGTTGTGACACTCTCTGAAAAGGTGGGATATCTGGTTTCATCAACATACTCCCTATAACTCTGAATCACTCATTCTTTCACTCGATGCATAGACTCTGAATCGACGAAAACACATTGAGCATCTGGTAACTTCTGGCAACTTTGAATCCGACATCTCATCTATCGTTCTCCCACCACTGTGGACTCCTAGACCGAAGACATCAACTAACTACCGTTCGGACAACATCCATCGCCACCGAAATATATCTGGTTTGTCGTATCATAATAATGCTGTTTATAATCATCACCCAACATATGCCGGAGGGTATGCAGGGGGCAACCGCACCTCTGCATATCCTAACGGCTGGCCCGGTGTACCATTGTCATCATCCTCGTCGACCTCTACTGCTACTGTTAGCCATCATCGCTCTCCACGGCCTACTGATACTTATAACTCTGGCTCTGCTTCTGGAAATCGCCATGATCGGTATCCTCTACCTGGGTCAGAACCGTCTCATATTGCGAAACGACCCAAAATCTCATGATCCCCTCGCATTGTTTTGTCCATGGACTTCGTATCCGTTTTTGGACGTTTCCTGTCGTCTTCGTTTTCATGTTATCACATTGCATCCATGTTCCCTCCTCACATCTATCGTGCATCATCAATTCCTTCTATCTATTTGCAACTTTGCTCGTAACTTACTTAGATCCTTTCATATGCGACTCGTAGCGGATATCAAACATATTCACTCTTAATAGACTATATATATATCAAACCATGCTTAAGATCACGACGCCTGTTAACAAATATTCGTATCCCATAATAGACTATACCTGTTGCCATAATCCCTTTTCTACTCCGACCCAATGACCAAAGATATATTGTGAATTGAACCCTCAAATCCGTCTGTCCCAATTTCTTTCGAAGGAGCAGCAAAAGACATGTTACCCACAGCCATATAATCTCCCCAAATATTCATCGTAGTCGTCCAAAAGTATCGATTCTCCTCAACTCCGTTTATAACTGCATATGTATATTCCTTTGTAGCTCGAATCGTCACAGTGGTGAGTTCACCAATGGGAAGATTGATTCCTATAGAGTATAATTGTCCAGTTGCTTCGAAAGTCAAATTTGAGACGTGTAACTTTGAATCGGTACCAGAAAATAGTGTACCAGTATATGGGTATTTCGTTGAGGGTTTGACGGAGAAAGTAAGGATGTAAGGTGCACCGATTGAATCGAATGAGGTCTCGAAAGGAGTTCGAACTTCCTTCGCATATTCAAAAACTACATTTCCTCGAATAGGTGGAACAGGGACTCTGTTCAAATTCTGTCCTGGAGCAGCAGCATTGAGGATAGGGTAAACAGCATCGAACTCTTCTTTGGTCAACTCATTCTCCCTAACACCAGATCCCGACCAAACCTTCTCAGAAAACAAAGCTAAACTCTTCTCAAGTTGATAATAAATCTCCAACTGTGTAGTAGCATTGTTACCCCAATCACACCAAAGGGCCATGACGGATCCTCTCAAATGAAGATCATCATAATTGGTGTTATTCGTTGGATCCGTAGGAGAGAATATGTTGGGTGCCCATCCTTTACCTGCGGGGGCTCCAGACCAAATCAAATCTTCATTCAACTCTTGAGGGAACTGCCCATCCTCCGATGTCTTTTCGTCCAAGTAGAGAAAGTATTGCTCGGAGTTGATTATGTCGTATCCAGATTGAAGGAGTTGAATGGGAATAGTATCTCCAGGAAAATCCCAATGTTGGATGGTAACGTTCTTGGATATGGAAAGTGTTTCACTAGGTTCGTAAGTTCCCCAAACTCGAATCGATTTCCCGGATTTAAAAGATATATAATCTGACATCTCGTTAACAAACGAAATATAATCGTTAGCAAGAGATGAATCATATTCATCTGCCCCGATTGAAACTTCGTCGGTAGATGAAAACCAAGGTAAGAATTCATCCCAGATTGATTTTATGGTAGGAATGGTATCGGGATAAGAGAGATTTAAATGATCAGGTTGTCCCATTTCCATCAACTCTGGTTTCCATTGATTGATGACGAGTGAATGTCCTGGTGTATCGATTTCGGGAACGACAATTACTCCGTGGTGAGCGCAGGATTCTTGCATATTCAAGAATTCTTCCTTCGTCCAACTTTCGTTCTTTCGAATCGGGGGTACGAGACCTTCAAGAGGAGAACCGAGAGGAGGTTGGAAACGGAAAGCGGCGTAGAGATTCTTCCAACCTTCGTTCCCTTCTCCATAGAGAAACGAAGGGTTCCATAAATTATCGGAGGCGTGAATGTGGAATTCGTTTAATTTGAAGAAGGAAGCGTATGTGCAGAGGTCAGCTGAATTCGACAATCGACTGATAAGTATCTTCGCTTCATTCAAAGTTGAGAATTTCAAAACATACCAAGGAATTTTGTATCGAACCAATGTCGACCAGCATCGAGCATGAATCCACGAATTTCCCAACCAGGTGAATCAGATATCGATGCAAGAGGCAAAAAATGTACGCTTCCATTGGAAGCAGACAACGCAACTTGTTGCAAAATTGTCCTTGTTCCCCACCAAAGACCTATCGGAGCGGAAGACGTCAAAGATATTTCATTCTCTGAAATCACTAATTCGTATCCCTCATCCGAAGGTTTACCGTTGAAGTAAGTGTACTTCAGCGATGTATCGATGGACAGGGATATGATGGGTCTTGGTTCTGTCCCTCTTGGAGAGTCAATGTTCTGTGAGACCTCCGGGAGATATGGAAGGGATGCGACACTGAGCAGGTCTCCTCGGAATGTCCTTGCAAAATCAAGCGTAGTCGGAGACTCGTTCTTAACGCTACTATCCACAATGATTTGGACGTCAGGGGAAAGCCTGAATCCAGCTCCGTTTAGCAATGAGCTCATGGAAAATATGCTTGGTATCTGGGGTCGACTGATTGCCAGGGTCATTACGGGTAAGATGAAGAGCACAGTCATCGAGGCCATATCTTTGATAGAAACGATTTAGTATACATAGATGCATTATATAGAATCAGGACGCACCTCAGCGTGAGTGTCGCTATCGAAGGCAACTTGTACCGTACTTATTCGTACGTTGTAAGAATCTCTTGAGGACAATCGCTGAGAAGATAAGCAAGGCATTGGGATGTAATGGTAACTCTCGAAGATGATACTCACCATGTGCAACATCGTATCCGATGCACTCGTGACTACTCCGAAGTACTCTGCGATAGCAGGTATCCTTCTGAGCCACGCGTACTAGTCGTGGAGAATATCCGAGTAATATGAATAAGATGGTCAGCAGCTGACATGGTATATAGTTCTTCAAGGAGGGTATATATGTACTCGTACAACTCAAATGCTCTGTAACAAACAAGTCAACATTCACTACAGTCTCAAGATAGACAATGAAATCGCCACTTTGAACGTGAGATGGCTGCGGTGATCTGAGTGACTTTTTATTCTATCTTTTCACTGTTCATCGAAATAAATAGAGGATAGTAAAGTTGGAAAACTGAAGTTGCACACCTTTTAGGACTCCATTGTGATGTCTTGTTATCATCTAACGTAGCCGGAGGAGGTTGTTTGTCTGTTGATATCAGAGTAACTTCTCTACGCAAGGATTCCAATTTAAGTTCCCACTCTTTTCCTTTATCTAGTATAATTTTCTTCTCCGAGTGATGAGTCACATCATGATCCTCCTCCAAATAATTTATGTATCTTCTTTTGGCGTCATGGAATGGTGAACAAGTATCCGGAATGTCTGTAGAAGCACGGTCCACGACGATACTGACTAGTTTCCGTGTACGTTCAGTAAAATCCGGATATTGATGAATGAAAGCCTCCAGATCATCGAGAAGGCCGATAAGAAATGGGATGTAGCAGAGTTGAAATTCATAGAGTGTTCCGTCGTAATCACATAGACCATTTTTCTCTAAACATGATTCGAAGGCTTCGAATAGTTCACCAATGGACTCGCGAATAATGGGCAAATATTCTTCAGGTATGTTAGGGAGGAGCGACAGTCTGATAGCCTGCCGGCAGCCGGTATAAAAGACGGGGACATTGGCCTGAGCTGAAGAGCACTTTGCTAAGGTGCGAGTTAAGGCTTTGAACACTAATTCTTCGTGAGTTCTAGTTTTGAGCTTATACAAAGTAACACGTACCATTGAGATCAAAATCCATCTCTTGAGTTTCACGGTAAAACCATGAAATAATCAATGAGTTGTTGAGTGTGTATAGCATTTCGGTGATAGGCTCTGGTGGATCGTGAGGAGTATCACAAGTCTCGTGTGTAAGTCCTTCAGCAATTCGACTCTGAATACGACGATATGCAATGAGGATGTCTCGATCGGGGTATAGAAATTTGTGTTTGAATGTCTTGTTAATTCTATTGACAATTCTGAGTATCCGTTTCGTTGTCGATTTGTCCTTTAGATCCAAGCCGTCCAGTGCTGAAATCACGTTGGGCAATAAGATATGCAATGTTCCATGCCCACCTCGAGGATACGAGAGAATGGTGGCAAGGCCTTCCGCGGCTTTGGTGGTGTCCATGTCCCCGATGCAAGTGGACATCGCATGTGCCAACTTGATGTCGTCTCCCCTATAAATCTTATAAACATTTTCGATAACTCCCAATTCCAATTGTGGGTGGTTTTTTGCAGTACGAAAGTCCATGATTGCGTCCAAGGTTTTCCAATCGTCTAAGGTTACGTTCCACGTCTTTGCAATTGGGTGATCACTGAAGGATATATATCGAAGTGTAGTTATCAATGGGCTGTAAATGGAACGTTCTATGATTGTTTGGTATCGAGGAAATACCACGCCAAGGAGCATGATGGGTAGCATTACCAACACCACAATCAAAAGGACGAGACAGGTAGCTATGAATCGTAACGTCAACGCTATCAGGGAGGCTTGTAATGATCGGTAAGGACAATCCAAGATAATCCCAGGAATGAGCGAGGTCCCAAAGATAAATGTGAGGGTCAAAGCAGTGAATATCGTTGCAACGATAGCCACAGCATTGTTCAGATCCCAAAGTTGATAGAGGAGGCCAACGAGGAAAAGGGCAAGCGAGACTTGCAAAAGAATAGGCAAGGTCACTATAATATAAGGAATCCCCCAGGATTGTAGTTTGTTGTAACGGAGCTGCCGTATACGGGCGAGCTGTCGAGGAGGACCACTGGGATGTATGAGGTATTCCCGAAGCCATTGCCTGACGACGATGGCGATGGCCGCAGTAGCAAGACTGAAAATGAGACTGGCAATCCACAGTGCGTTGACTTTGGAAGCCAACGTAGTTGGTGCAACTGCGGCAGTGATATTCGCAAGCGATGCGGGGGATACTGTAGAATTCAAAAATCCATTCGAAACAGTAAGGCTTCCTAATTGAGCAGATATTTGAAGGAGTAACAGGTTCGTGGTCGCATTCGGGTCTGGCTGGAGGGCTTTGTATGAATCGACCACAAATGTGGTGACCACCGCAGAGAATAAACCTGACTAATGAGCGACGAATCATTCAGCTCAAAAGACATCTAATTTGAAACAAAAGGAGAGCACACACGAAAATTAGAAGGCCGTCTATTTCATCCATCCATCCACGTACAAGATCTTCATCTTGTTGTCTTAAATATTTGTGGAAAATGCGCCATGCTTCACCCGGAGAGTCTGAATCAGTCTTTCGAGGTTGAGGCTCTCTCGTAATTTCCGGAGCGGTTTGCTCATCCATACCGTGACCTATACAACAACGCATGAATGTCCTGCAGAAAAGATCGACATCAGACACTCACCTCAATCGCCAGCAGTTCTTGCTTTCGTTCGAGCTTAAAGGCTCTGGTTGGGAAAGACAGTGGCATACAATTTGAAGGAGGCGAGAATATGATATGATGATCAAGAAACTGTGATCTTAGACACGGTGAGTGGTGCGTACCTGCGCATTGTTGATCGGCATCAATATAACATACATGGGGAGCACAGCAAACAGTGACAGTAAAGGCTGATAGTTAAAGGTAACTTTTTCAGTGTTTAACTCTTGACTATTTTCTGCACCTTTCAAGCAACCAGTAATCACCCAGCGAAGGTTGAGAAACACGTTTAACGTCAGTCAACTTAGTTTGGGATCGACATACCTGAACAAAGCCGAAGAACAAAAAGGATCTCACTGGAAGTTGCAGGAGAACTTTCGGGTGTGGTTAGGTTTAGGAAAAGAAAAGGAAAGGAATAAGTTCGGGCATAGAGGTGTATGAAGACAATGAAGCCTACTCTGGTTGCGAAGACGGAGTATTGTCTTTTAGCCAGTATTGTTTTCAATTCAGAAATTATTCAATTTGTCTCCCAGTTGTTCATCTTGGCAGTTACTACATTCTTTTATGTTTTAGTCATATCGTTTGTTTTGATTTTATCGCAACATTGCCTTTGTTTTTGTCGAGGTTCCTCTTTTAGTTTCTTTGTTTTACAGAATGAGCACACCTAGTATAAAAAGCCCTCGTCTATGTAGTTTAGAAAAAACAAGTTCCCCCATCGTCTAGTACCCAGTTTTATCTAGTCCCAGTTATACATTTTTACAATCCATACGTTGTGTTTTTCATTCGAGAAATTCGACGCGCACTTCACAATAACTACAACTCCTTCCTTATACGGAACAGACACTTGTTAGTCAGCATTGACGCGCAAGCTTTCTTGTTTCGTTCTTCTCCTTCCTCAATCCTAGAAGACTGAAACCACTCGCCCTCTATCGAAAGCTGGAGTTCGACGCCGTGTTGATCTCTTGCTAAGGTAGAATCAAGTCATCACCAGTCTCGTTGCGAAGATATTGTAAGGTCCAGGACTCATTTATCATTTATAATGCATAATATAATAAATAACAATACTCATTTTCGGGGATGATACTCATTAACACTGGCATGTAAAGTTCGATGCTCTTCGTGACTACTCAACGATCGTAGATTGGCTCTGAGTTGGGGTGAATAATTCTTCCAAAAGGATATAACCTATGCAACGCGATTGCTCTGTAGCACTGAGGAGTCAACCATGACCGGTCAACGTCTCACATTGAACACTTCGATCTCTTCACCGTTTTCATCGTTCCAAGGCCTGTAATAAAATACAACCGATTTCTCTCCTTCAGCCTGGTTCCCCTTCAACATATCTCGTGCCGCGGATATATGTTCTCGTATCTTTGATCCTTTCGGGGCCCATTCTGGTTTGTTGACTTCGTATACTATGAGTTCAATTTTTGACAATTTTGGAAGCTGTTTCAATTTCTGATAAATCGACTACGGATACATCAAACACCGTGTCAGGACAATCAGTCGCATGTTAATAGGATTGATGCTTACCATATCATAGTAAACGGCTGAAGGGGGACGTTTTGGATTTTGTTTGTTCGGTGGAAATCGTGGTCGCATATTCAATGCAATGGTTTCCAATGAAGGTGCATATTTGGGGAGACCTTGTTTGACAAGTCAAAAATTGCCGTATTGACCGAGCAAGAATCCTTTAACTCACGTTTGAGAAGAGCTTCATTAGGTGCTATATTTCTGAGGCTCCGGACGTGAGGACATGAGTTGCGAATCTCAGCGAGGAAGCGTCCACCATCCTCTTCATTGCACGTAATAGTTTCGACGCCAGTGCATGAACGAAGAATGCTATGCACATAATTCGGCAAAATGACAGTGCGTATTTGAGGAAGCTCGTTGTGACGAAAAGCGGTTTGCACGCTCTTTGCCATTGTCGGATGAGCATATAGTACTTGCAAGGTATGCAAATTAGGAAGCATGGTGAGGCATTTGACGAAGGCGGAGAGCACTTTCTTCGTCGACCATCGAGTCAGAGTAACTGTGAAACTTCTGCATAAATGACACATTAGAGGCGAAGACTTGCAGTGGGAGAAGTATACTGACCGTACCAGGCCACCGATTTCGGGAGTTTGTGATAATCCTTTACTTATACGATCCAGATTGCGAGATGTCACCTCCCCGAAACGATCTCTATCTTCCCACTTAACGTAGCATATTTCGACTCTCTCCCAAAGTCTAGAGAGGCACTTGATGCGAAGTGACCTGCATGTTTGAGATAGAGCCCTCAACACTTCTGTATAAACAGCAAATGCCAAGGGGAACGTAGTGCACTGTAACACGGTGGTAACCTGGCTCTCTTTGACTCGAGGATATTCTGAAAGTATCAAGTCCAGTAGCTCGTTTGGTATCTGTGCAAATCGACCTCTCGAATGAGTTGGATTCTGGACCGAAGGATCCTCAGGAGTTGGTGATGGACCGTTGCTATTGAAATCATCGTTCAAAAATTCGCCCTTGGTGTCCATCTTCAGCTTCTTCCTCGTTGTTGAAGGCATGATTCTGCAACTTGAAAGTGGGTTCGATAGTGATGGTTGCCTCCTCCAATCTTGCAGTTTCTATCTTTATGACCGAAGCGACAGTGGTTTTTTCACTATCAGTACGAGTCATGTTGCCTATACTACGAGTATTCATTGATTCATCACCTGTGAGCTGTACCTGTCAAGCACGTACATACTGGGAGAAACAGATGATTGTATGTATCGTGGGTGAGAAGGGAAGATATATTTTCGGCACCGAAAACTACTTAGATAGGCGCTAATACGTTACACCGGGGGGATTGAGTGTAACGCTGGATTACATAGGCAGAACACACGCTGGACATACTCGCATATAAAGTGCATGTCTTGAAGCGATACATAGCCAAAAATACAATGATTTCTTTGTTGACTTAACAAAGAGATCATTGTAAAAAAACATGCATGTTACATACCATCATGTCGATGATATGTTCACACTATGTAATGAGCCATTACATAAGGCAATCCCCCCGGTGTTAAGGAACTTCACAAGCAGCGAGGTCAGATAAACAAACGAAAAGAGAAGTCGAGGGCATCGTGCAGTCAATTAATGACATTCAATAAATCTCACAACTTGTATCTATTTCACAGACACAGAATACGTATGCTCAGTCTACATCGCATGGGCACGAAACCATTACTGAAAGCCGATAGAATAGGCCTGATGATATGCATAACAAAGCAGAGGCAGTATACACAGATACATTACATGAAAAGAAAGTCATCAATCAGAGAGGAGCAAGGGCAAGAAAATAAGTGATCATGAATGAAGAGAGAAACGCAGAATATGGATCATAGGACCGTGACTGAGAGATCTGGGATAGAGAGGGAAGTGCGTATATTCATGACCAACGATGATAACAAACCCCTCAAATGTATGAATCAACGAGAGATATAAGTTCGGAAGAGTAGACTGAGGAACATCCAAGCGACAACCGGTTGAGTTCATGAAGTCGGGGTAGTTGTAATGTTGGTTTGCATTTAGGTCCTCTCACCACGGAGACGACGAGCCAAAGCCTATGATTAGAAGGTAAGGTGAAGCGCAAGGACAATAGCGTAGTGTATTGCTTACCAAATCCTTAGGCTGGATAGTAACACGCTTGGCGTGAATGGCAGCCAAGTTAGTGTCTTCGAAGAGAGAGACAAGATATGCCTCTGCTGCTTCTTGGAGAGCCATGACGGCAGAAGATTGGAAACGGAGATCAGTCTATAAATGTAACGATTCACATTAGTAACCTGCTGAGGATTACACAGGACAATGGACAGTGGGCGAGCGAAGGCGGGCTATAGGAAAGGAATAATAAAGACAACACTTGAACATACCTTGAAGTCCTGAGCAATTTCCCTGACAAGACGTTGGAAAGGCAACTTGCGGATGAGCAATTCAGTCGATTTCTGGTATCGACGAATTTCACGCAAGGCGACGGTACCAGGACGGAAACGATGGGGCTTCTTCACACCACCAGTAGCAGCCTGTACGAGTCCTGTTGTAGGCAATCTGAATAGCAAAAGAATAACGAGGGAAAACATACGGCAGTGGCAGTTTTACGTGCGGCCTTGGTAGCAAGTTGCTTACGGGGAGCTTTACCTGAATAACGACGACAACATCAGCGACGACGTTCATTGATGTGGAGAGAATATGAAGCAAAGATGTGTTGAATATGAATCACGAACCTCCAGTAGACTTTCGGGCGGTTTGCTATAAACGTGGTGTGCAGATAAGGAAAATCGGTCAGTCACGCACATTCAACGATGACGAGCAACGACACAACAACAACGACGACGGCAGCAGCAGCAACGAGCTCATTACTCCCATAGACACGAGGCCTACCCGTCGTCAACATTGGTGAAAAGGTAGTACTGACCTTGGTACGAGCCATTTGAGTTACGACGAGTTGAAGATTGGTAAGAGATGATGGGGGTAAAAGGTGAAGGAATGCAGGGGTCGGTGGGGGGAGGGTTTAACTGAGAATTGGAGAGCGAGAAATTGAGAGTCAGAAGAGTAAGTTGGTTTCCCACGGAAAAGCGGCCATTGTTTCAACCTTCCGAACTGTCGTATTTCCACTGCCTTTCCTCTTTGCATTTTTTCCCCTTTGTTATTGAAGAACTTTCAACTTTTTCGTTTCAAATACTCTCGTGCATACTTTTATGAATACACTCTACAATGTACATATTTTCTGCGCTGCTACAGCTACAAAAACAAGCAAAATTGAAGTCGAAAGAGCGGGAGAGGATTGCCTTGCTGCTAGAAACAGAGCCTCCAATTTGATCACGTCATCAATCCAGCCCCAGTCTCTTCCGACTTTTCCTCGACAAAGTTAGAGTCTTCGGCTTTCCTCCTACAACTACCCTGCGCACGGACCACCCGCAGTTCACCAAGTGGATACTTGTGTATTACCGTGGTACTTTGTCAATCATTTCACAATAATGTCGGTAGCGACTCTGAGTCTATCCCCACAGCTGTTCAAATTGACTCGGAATGACAAGATAACAATCAATCTAGCTGGACCTCAGTAACGATGAACAACTACCCTTGTATCGAATCGCTGATGCGATGGTGTGGTGAAGTCATCCAGACTATTCTTCAGATCCATGTTACTGATTGGTTTTGATCTTTATCATCTTTGTTATTAATCAGGTGAACTCTATATCGATTCACAAAGGAAACATATCAAATCGGCACTGGACGAACAATGAGACTTCTTCGAGGAAGAAAGGATCTTGCAAGACGTTTCGTAGCTCGCAGGAACTTGCCGAGACCACCGGGTAATCAATCCACGGATCGCAATCACGTGATGTGTCCATTGTTTTCTTCTCGCGCGTGGACACACACTTTGCCGCCCATGAGACCTTCATGTCGCGGAGCACTTGGGTTTGGTTTCCAAGGTTTATATTGAGATACTATAGAGAATCGAAGATTGTTGAACTTCTCCCTGCGCCACGAAGACGGCGATGTCGAGACTCGAGAAAGAATTGGATAGTCCGATATCGATGTGAAGGTCGAAATGTTTCATTGTTCGGGCGGCAAATTCATACTGCACAATGCACATCACGCGAAACGCAATAAACATGCATCACGTGGGATACTCGTTCAACGCGACGCGACGCGACTGGCGCCTACAATAAATAACCCTTCCCCCTCCCTTCGCGTTCTGTCCCTCTTCCGAAACTACTCCCAAAATTAAACATTCAGAATGTCTTCTACACAACCTCTATCTCGTTCCTCGTCGTCCTCTAGCGTCCTCACTCAGGATTCTTCCATCACCTCGTTCAACGACGATGAGCAGTTCGACGCGTCCACTGACCACCTTGTCGGGTTGGGTCAAGTTCTGACTGGGAAGAGAACACGGAAACGATTCACAAATTCTCAGCTCATTATGCTTGAGCAGCTGTTTCATCAGTGCTCTCATCCTAGTCGAGAAGCTAGAGAAGCTTTGGCTAAGGATGCAGGTTTGTATGTGCAATCATTGATTTATCCCCGTTCCCCACTACTCTGTCCTATTCTTTCTTTGTTTATTTTCCCATAATTATTTTTATTGCCTTTCCCCTCGAACGCCTCTCATAAATTCTTTTCCACAGGGAACTACGTTCCGTGACAGTCTGGTTCCAAAATAAACGTCAGACAGAACGCAGATCGTTCCAAGCTCTGGCTCTCCATAACGCCACGAACACGCATATCAACGACGATAATGATTCCCTTCACAACCCTCGAAACCATGATCCAGATTCTACACTACGTTTGGATGCCCCACTCACTACAATGCCGTCCTCAAACTCGAGATCGCATCGTTCGGTCTCATCAACGTCTAGGTCTCTAACGAGAGTCGATAGGGAGAGCGCAAGGCGGAATTCTCATCATCGTCAAAGACCGCATGGAAAATCCGCGTTGTTGTTGGCAAGACCTTCATTAGACCACATAGCTTCTCGACACGAACGACCAGAAAGGTCTCAGCGTCCTTCTCGTGCTTTATCTTCTCGCTCGCCATCTTTATCCTTGTCCCCTTCAACGACCTCGACATCTTCCTCTTCATTTTCCAACCTACCTTCTACTCCTTCTAAAAATACCAGATTGAGGACGTATTCCTCTCCCACTCCTTTAACACCTGATCGTCGCGAAACAGGAACAGGAGGGACCCCTACTAATTCAAGGCCGATATGGGAAAACATGCTCTCTTCGCCTATACGTTCCTCCTCCCCTTCTCCGGTTTCTTCTAAACAGCGAGAAAGAGACGTTGTTGCTTTCGCTTTACATTCTCGAGGAAGGGGGCAAGGGAAGGGGGCGGGAATGAAAGGTGCAGGGAATGGGACAGGCGGATGGACACTCGAATGGGCTTGTGCTTTAGCACGGGTTAATGGCAAAGTGTGGGACGATGATCAAATTGATGATGAAGAGTTTAATACTTCACCACCTCAAGACACAGATTTGGACTTTGATGTTGGAGGCGATACCGAACCGGAGACAGAGCCCGAACTGCAAACCCCTTCAAGTTCCATGTCGATGTCGTCTCGCTCAGTACCCACCTCCTTTACCATTGCTGCAGACGGGGACGAAGAATATGGCGATGCTGATACCACCATTACACTCGGTCGTCCTCCGATTTTAGATACAAACCGCGGTCTAGGGAAGACTAATAGAAAGGACACTGTGGATAAAGATATGATGGATGCTGCATTAGTTCTTTGTGGGTTAGGTGGTAGGCCATAGTGATGGATACAGTACGAATTTTTGAATGTCTTGCTTTGTAAGGTTGTGTATGAATTATCTCAATTGTTGCTGTCATATTGCATTTTATCTCGCTTTGTATAGAACCGTTAGTTCATGCATATTTCTATTTATCTTCTGTTCACTCTTGAACCAATATTGTAAATTTAGCACATAGAACACAATAATCCTAGGAAATACAGTACTTACCTTCGTTTGATTCTATCTTATTTATTGTGCTTCAGACATCACATACATTATGTACATGCGAGTGCAACTCTATGATGTGGTATGACATGGTTCTAAACCTCTTCAATAACTCGGCTTTTCAAGCTTCAAGCTTCGATGATGTGTAGAAGGGATTGATGCATCAGAAGTACTGCCAGTGGTTACTAGTTACTAGTTACTAATGTTTCCTTTTAATTATGTAGGCTTGTAAAAGTGAAAATACATTACACTTGATACAATCCTTCGGGCCTCGATGGAACATAGTATCCTTGTCAATCTTACCTCAATAACTTGAACTACCAAATCGGTCGCGATCGTCGATCAAATGATGACTAAGCTGCTGCAAGCCACAGCGCTTGAGAGAAAAGGTACTGTATAGTCGTTTCCCACACTCTCACTCTCCACCGACCAAGTGCAAGGTACGTCCATCCCCCGTCGTCGTCGTCCTCAACACTAAACCTCTCTTTGAAGATGCAAATCTTCGTCAAGACCCTTACGGGGAAGACCATCACCCTTGAGGTGGAGTCTTCCGACACCATCGACAATGTCAAGGCCAAGATCCAAGACAAGGAAGGGTGCGTTGAACTTTGGAGAAGGATAAATGTGTTGGGAGTGGAAGGACTGATTGATTCTTGGTCAAATGTATAGTATCCCCCCCGATCAACAACGTCTCATCTTCGCTGGAAAGCAACTCGAAGATGGTCGTACCCTTTCCGACTACAACATCCAGAAGGAGTCTACCCTTCACCTTGTCCTCCGGTAAGCACATTCATTTCTGTAATCTTTCAAACGAATCATGACACTTTTTTGTTATTATAATCCAGTCTCCGAGGAGGTATCATTGAGCCCTCATTGAAGGTTCTCGCTTCAAAATACAACTGCGACAAGCAAATTTGCCGTAAATGCTACGCTCGTCTCCCTCCTCGTGCCACCAACTGCCGCAAGAGGGGTTGTGGACACTCCTCTCAACTCCGTCCGTACGTCACATACGTCTATCATCATCGTCGATCTTTCCGAACTAACAAAACGTCATATCATGTTACAGTAAGAAGAAACTCAAGTAGTGGTTGGGCGTCTTCTTCGGTTGGGTATCGGACGCTTGGTGTGGTGCATATGTGTATTACAGTGTGGTTATGGTCTTTTGCTATGCGATACAATGCGATAATTCTCATGCGGTGCGAATTATTCTCTCGACTTAGGCTCATTGGGGGAGAGCCGTTATGTCATTCATTTTTGTTTGTACTCCAATTCAATTTTCATTCCCCCGAAGCGAAGGTGTAATATCGATTGCCCGAGTATCCGCGTTGAGTTGAGCATCAACCCCACCGTTTCCTTCATTGTCCACTTGAATCAGGAATGAGCATCTCATTAAGCCTTGGGAAGCCGGGAGGTCTGCACTGATCAACTTTACAGATGTCTGTATTCAGGATTTGACGATGATACATCTCCATTACTTCAGTACGTGGTCGTCGTTATAAAATCTAGCAGCAATCGCCTGACCTGCATGTCATGTTCGTAGCATTCAAGAATATCATTTATTATGCATGTACGCAGACGAGGTCGGAGAAAGGTGATGATCCCGCACAAACCTGATTCATATTGAAGAGATGGACTGACAGTCAAATCCAATCCAGGCTCTGCATCGCGGCATTGATACTATGAGGGTATCGCCTGAACGCACTTGCTCCTCATGTTGCCCATGCAGACCTCGTGCATTCAGGGTATTCAGTAGGTATCCAGCAGTGAATGCGGTGACACTCCAATACTATCCATGCTCTAAACACATGTTCTTGTTCACCACCGCTTCTGGCCTTCCACTATTGCGTCAGAATAACTTCTGGACAAACCTCGAATCTCAAATAATGAGTTTTGTGCCCAGCCAGTGGAATCTCCTTATAAGCCAGTCAGATTTTGCCACTGAGGGCTATTATCTTGCACCTTGGACTCAACTTACAAAGAACTAGAATCGTAAGTTGTGTTGATACTCCAAGGATACATATTTGATGAAAGACAGTGTTATAGAACCATGGTTAACAACGAACATCACTGGGGTCATCTCAAAACCTTGGCGACTCTCAATACTCTTTCACGACGTGCCTCATCGGTACGAAAACACAGGGCTCATGATACTATCAATCGAGCTGAATACCCATCTCCTGATATCATTCGACACATTCTTCGCTTTGTCCGAGACGAGCCCTCTACCCTCGCGAAGTGCTGTCTGGTCAACCGAACCTGGTTGAACGAAGCTCGTCACTTCCTCTATGCAGAAGTTCAACTTTCGGTAGACGCTAGACCTGGAAAATCAGATACATCTTTCGTTTCTGCCGTTGAACGATTAGAGAATCAACCTGGAGTTTGGAAACATATTCAAGTTCTCGTTCTTCGTGGAAGGTCTGTAGGAGAGACGAATCCAGATTCTAATTCTGATTCAATGAAACGAATCAAGTTATGTTCTCATCTTCTTATCCGAATTTTACAATTACTTCCTTCACTTCGAAGGTTAAGAATTGAGAATTGTCGATTTGTTCATAAGTACCAAGGATCGACACAAAAGCGTCTCCTTCAATCCTTCCTTTATCCTTCCTCTTTCACCAATCACCACGAATCACACCTCCTCCATTCCAACTCCCATAATTGCATCTTCGAATCAACAACCGACATTCCACTTCCCGAATCTCCCGCAGATCAAATCATCATCATACCACCTAAACGAGACTTTCCTGTTTCTTTGGACTATCTAAGTCTTGGTCATATAGGAGCTGAAGGAGACCCTTCATCAGTTATCGAAGAAGTTCTTTCTTTATTTTCTGGATACATGACTTTCGAAAGTTACGGAGTTGTTTATCATCCTGGAATTGGAACTTATCCTGTCGTTATCACCAAAACAGCCAGCGCTGGTACTGGTACCAATGGTTCTAGTTTCAGTCTCACTAGTGTTCACCGAGGAACCGAGTCGCATTGTCCAGAACAAGCTTTATTATCTCAACTCATTCCTCGATGGGATGCTTTGAGTCTTCGTTTCTCAGGTCAAGGACCTCCTTCACTTTCAAATCTTCGAGAACTTTGTGTTGGGTTGAAATCATGGAAAGAGTTTCATGCCGTGTCTGCTATTCTTTTGGAGTACGGTTCTCAACTTCGTTATTTGGATATAAACCCAGGGAAAATGTTTCATGCTGGTGAAGTTACTGGTAAGTTCGAGTCTCTTTTGACTGCATTCCGAAAGCAAAAAACATGACTAATCCCATTGTTTCGTTTCTTTTTTTTTCAGAACCAATTGATTGGAGAACATCGAATATATCTTCTTGCATTTCTCTCGAAGAAATTTGTTTAGCGATTGATTTCTTCAATGAGACGTACGGAGACCATCCAAAATCATCTTCACACCTGAGGAAAAACATCGCCCTATTATCCTCTTCATCTGTTCAACTTCTTTGTCAATACCCCATCGATATCCTTCAATCCCTTCCAACATCCACTCTCAAACAAATCACTATCAGGGTCCGGTTACATCCCGATCCTGAAGTAGGAGATGCCGGAAAGTTCGTAGAGACTTTCAATTGGGAGAAGTTCCAGACGGAGTTACTTCGTATCAAGGAGTCACAGTATAATCAAGGCATGTCCGAGTCGTCGTCGTTGACGAATGTTAGATTTGAGAGGTATAGTTTGGGAAGTTCATCTTTGAAGCCTTGTGCTATTGAGAAACGTTTGAAGGTTTTGGAAGATTATAAGATGTTGGAGGTTGTGGATATTCAATCACACTAGTCCCTTTGGATGGTAATTATCTAGCAAATATAATAGTACTAAATCATGTTCGTTCATCGAAGCGTCAAATTTGCGAGCGAGAACTCCGAATAACTGCAACTACTAGTACTTCCTCACCCATATTACTACTTATGATTGGAACCTTCAACATCTCTGAAATTCATATCAGCCATACCATACGTGCATATCTGAACGATGCTGAACAGATCTTTGGTGAGTGATCGTTAATTGACTACTAGAAGGGTGATTCTGAACGTGATTTCGTGTTCTCAGATTTTGGAGTTTGTCCTGCTTCGCTGACACTCAAAAAGAAATCTCCTTCCAAGACTAGCTCACAGCCTATTCGGAAGCGTTCAACTTTCAAAGATTTGTGTAGGTCGGTGCTACTAATAACCCCCGAATCCAGAGACTTTTGATAACAGGTAAAGGTGGCATTTTCACGTCGCGTGCATGTCGTTCTTGCTATCATGTTTCGGATATGAAAGGTTCTTTCGAACACCTATCATTTTCTTTCCATCTGCACTCGCTCACAAGTGCTCACTTTTTAGATATAAAGCCCTCAAATTCGTACATCATGGCCACTTGACGAAAACTTACCAGACTTCGAAATCAAACTTTATGGCAGTCTGCGAGAAGAGGTTCAGGTGACTTTGCAAGAGACGGGTGGGGTTTCAACGATGTTATCGACAACATCTTGCCAACATACCCCCACACCAGTGAATCGTCTCTCGCACTTGTAACCGAGGTAGTCGAGTTATATCTTGGAATGGACGGTGAGTAGTTGTACAGTCTAGTCATAGTCTACTGATCTTTATGTGAAGTTAGAGGAAGCTAAACCGACAGTACAGGAGAGTTCTGATCCTGACTCGGACGAAGAAGCAGAGGGTTGTGGACCAAGATATACATATTTGCACCAACCGCCCACTAGCTCAGAGGAGGACTGGATGGACGATATGAGAAACGTCTATCAGGTCTACCAAACAACATTCACCCCTCGCTTCACTGTGCCAAATCCCGAGTTGCGTTCACCCCTACTTCCACTCGAGATCTGTATGCTTGTGATCGACCATGTTGATACTACTGGAAGTCGATACATCGGTCCGATAGATGACCGGGTGAGGACACTGTGGAGCTGCTGCCTGTTGTGCACGCATTCCTCAACCAGAGTCGTCGGTACCTTTACCAAGATGTCGTACTGAATAGTTATTCAGAGGTCAAATCCTTTCTTAGCGGCATAAATGCGAATCTGCAAGGACTTACAAGATACCTCACTCTCCGAGTTGAAACATCTGCTGTAGAGGCGTACCACCAACTTCTCCTGTGTGGGCAAGCTCAACTCCCAGCTCTGGAGGCTCTCAATTTGTCAAAAATTCCTGTGCTAAATCCGCGCCTTCTCAGCCAACCCCCTTTCCATTCGTCACAGAACTCTTTCTATGTGAATGTGAATTTCTATCAGTATTGTATGTTCGGAGGCTAATCGACAACTTCTTTCCGAACTTGTCTGAGCTTCGTGTGCTCGGTCTCAGACTAGCATCAACATATGTGACTCTCCCCAACAAATGGCGGCAAAAGGTGGTCTCTCTTTCTTCCCTTTCCATTGAACTTGATGATTGCACTACTCCCCTTGAACGATGGCTATCTTCAACCCCTACGCAAACTTCCATCCGGTCACTACGGATACCGACCAGTCATATGAGGATGCTTCTGTCGTGCGGTCAAAATATCAAGAACCTGACACTTCATGAAGGTGACAAACATGAATATGATGGAAATGAAGGTAGATTTCTTGTCGATATAGTATACACCTGCATTCAACTCATCTTGCTTTGTTTCCCAGCCATCTCACTAGGACCTGACTTGCTACCGAACCTCAAATATCTAGACGTGGACTTCCATAACGACAACATGATATTCGACTTTTGCACTATATTCGCCAGATCCCATCCTTCCCCCACATTGATGGGAGTTCGACTATATCTTCACCAGGACGTATCCACAAATGCCTGCTCACAGTTAGATAACACACTCTCTGTTCTTCCCTCTCACGTATGGGTTGAAATCCGTAATCAGTATCGGGCCCAATTTCCCAAGTTGCAGAAAAAACAGATGTTGGTTTTTTTTGGGTTCAAAGAATACTAGGTAGGTTACTTATCCAGAGAGCTGTAACATCGTATTCACTGGAAATCAAGCTCACTCTCCGATTCAGATAGGCGCAATTTTGATATGGTCTATGTAGTATTTTAATGCTGGACCGTATGTACGAGTACTGTACACACAACTTCGTATGAATGTATGTCATTACGGTTCTCTGGTTCACGAGTTACTAGTGACTAGTGACCTCCTCTAACAAGGCTACGACCTATTCTCCTTGTAAACTACTCAATCGGAAGGCTCTCCTTATATCTTCCACTCTCAACCTCTACACAACTCTTCAAATGTCCTAAATGATTGGAACCTCCACGTATACACGGCCACTTTGATAGAACAGTCGACGAAGACTGATTTTCGTGAGATGCCTATCCAACAATCACAAAAGGTTTGGAAACCGCCTTTTGTCTTAACGACCTTCCCAAAACACGAACCGTCGTCTTGCCAAATCGTGTGCACAGCATCCTTCGTTCTTGTACCGGTTACGAAACTATCACTGGCATGTGCAATCAAGTGGACGGCGGGCGGTTTCATACTGCAATTAACAGCTCGTGTCCTCAAGTTCGGAGCCTTCAGGATAATAGCACCTAATGAAGCTCTTCTCAGACGTGAGTTACATGGTTTTTGTTTCGTTGTGAGTCATGGTTTTGATTTTGTTCAAACGGGGTCTGCCACAATTTATAGTACTTTCGTTAGAAAGGCTCACGCTGAATCTGCGACGACGCTTTGTACCAGATGTACTAGGTAAGAGTGAGTGGACCTCTAAAAGGAATTGAGTACTACGGTATGCATCGGTTCTCCATACAACGTGACATAGCATTGCATCTCTTAATTGTTGTTTCTTCGACAGGAAACACTGGCACTCGCCTGCTGCTGAATGTTTGAAAGACAATTGATTTCCGATGTTTTCCTTTGCTTCTGTTCTTGGAGGACAATTAAAGGTTTGTGTTTGAGATAACCTTCCCTCCATCCCTCGAGCCATACATGATCACATTGATATGAACGTCGCGGTCGCTTTGGATACGTCGTTATTTTTCTAATACATACATTTCACTGTTTTCTTCGATTTATATTTATATTTAAACTGATAAACTTCTCTTGCAGGCTTTTCGTTGGCTTCCTGATTTCAGAGACACGCCACAGTGCTCTGTGTCAAGTCCATTGAATATCATCTGGCCATGTACTCGTCAGAGTAGAACCGATACTACCTGAGAACTCTCGATGGTCTTTCTACACCTTCATGACAGTGAATGAAAGACGACAATGATACGTTCATGTAGCGTCTGCCAGTGCTTTGAGAGCTTTATTCTGTACAGAGTGTAGGTTTTCACGATCCTACATTTGAGTTATCTCATCTGCAATGCTCATGTTTCTCACTATAGGATGATAGCTTGAGCTGAGGCTTTGAAGACCATTATACAGACACTGCTCTTTCGCATTGTTATTATTCGGTATCAACATAGCCGAGGGAATCGAGGAATTGTATGTATCGTTACGTCGTTCGAAACTTCAATTTGCTAACTTCAAATGTCTTCACATTCTTCGATAGAAAACATTAACTATTCATCGAAGATCCACCGTTTGGGGTGAGTTTCACCGAATCAAGGGTTGGGTTGGGTAGACTGGGATGGATGATGAACGCTACCGTGAGTTTTTTCGTTCGATTTTAACTCTGATACTCGCATATTACGATCTGAACGCCTTTAACGACTTATATTCCTCGCCACAGACTCGTAAACAGCCATCTCGACATCTCACATCATTAAGATTTTCGACTATCCGCCTCAAATGAACCCGAGTTTAGCTCGTGGTTCTTCAAGACAAGGTGACTTGCGGATGACTTGGGAAGGATTTAGGATTGTTCAAGTTGTTGGACAGCGTCGTCGGCCACTTGAGGCATTTGCGATTTTTTCCCTATGAACTGCGACAAATCCCGGAGCTCTTTTTTCGATATTCATTCGCATTGACACCTTCAACAGAATCTCGAAGTTTGGGCTGAAGTCGAAAGGAAACAGAGGATCGGTGTCCGGGAGGCATCGGATAGAAGAAGGGAGATAGTATTGTCGATTTTTTCGTTCTTTCTTTTTTGCTAAGTACGTATTCTCTTTGTCTTCGATATCTTTTCATTCACGTTTAACTTCGTTTCGATAGGCAGCTGGGAGGGATTCAGCGTTCAGCGTTCACTAGTTACAATGACTTTAAATATGCAATAGGTGAATATGTGGTCTCGTCACCCGTTTCATTATAAGTTCATCTTGAATACCATTCACATCTATTAGGTACTAACTATCCCCCTCATTCAGAACGGCTGAAGAAACCATTCCCTGGATCTTCTTTTGAATATTCAATATTTTTGTCTTCCGTTCATATGGACTAGGAGTACTCGACGTATATCCAAGGTGGACATTCGGGTGAAATTGTTCGCGATATTTGGATCGGTTGGTCAAAATCGTCAATAAATTGTACGTGTTGTTGTGGACGGCCTGCGACGAATAACGCTCTGATTCTGTTCATACTGTGGATAGGTCTGGCTCAACACCAAACGATCATAGAATGTCAACAGAGAAGCGAAAACGTTTTGGTTACGTTTGATACCGTTGTTCATGGTAGGTATTTGGTATGCACTTCTTTGACCAAAACCCGACGTTGAATGGCCACAAATAGGTTCAATATCAAACTGAACGGCGATCTTGAGGAGGCTGTGGTCTTGCAAGACAAGACGTTCGACGTTATCGATATCATCTTGACCATTTACCCTCACGTCGTCTTCACTTTCAGCCAAGGTTGAGTTGTCGAAATGATGGGTGAGTTCAGTTTCAGATGATTCATTGACCTTTGAACGAACATAATTCCAACTAGATATTACACAGATCAGTGACCGTCGCGGGAAGAGGCAGCTATGAAACAGTGAAGATTTTTCCCAACCAGGCTATCAGTTTTCTTCCGTTTTGACTACATTCGTTCTATGCTCGGATACTCACGATTAGGATATAAAACCTACAAATTCGTACCTGTCCTATCCTGTCACTCGAAGAATACCGTTCAGGAGAATCGTAGGGCGAATTTCAGTGCAAACTTCATCAGTCAAAAAATCTAAATCTTGGTACCACTTCAATACAATATTCAATTCCAGAACGGTCTTTTCCCCGAGGCAGTAAAAGGGGTTTGGTGAGATCACAATGTGAGGAGTCAAGTTATGCCACGATGATGAACTGTAACGAAGGGATGGTTAACAAAGCTTGTCAGGTGAGTTTTGTTTCTGTGTTTTCAGTTCATTTTTGTAGCGTTCGTGTGTCCTAAACTCGTATCTTTCATCAGCCACTTAAAAATACTTTTCAAGCCAACAGAGTCCATCGTTGAAAAATTCCATCGAGGCATTCACGCGAAAAACTCTTAGGTGAGTTTGGGAAGTGTTTTCTCGATCTTCTATGGAGGCGAAAGCCATATACAGGTTGTCACTGGACCATCATGATGAACAGACCGCCTTGTCATCTTCGTTGTCCATCTATGATCATGTCCCCCTTGGTTCGTGTGCTCACTTTAAAATACATGACCATGAACGGATTCTATATCAAACTCAACGGCGATCTGCGTGAAGAGGCTGTGGCCTGAGAAGACAAAAGGCTCGACATTATCAACATCATCTTGTACATTCACTCTCACATCGTCTTCAGGTCTTCGCCTTCACTTTCAGCCAAGGTCGAGTTCTATATCGAAATGATAGGTGAGTTCAGTTTTAGATGACCTTTGTACGAACATGATAATAACTAGATATTACAGAACAGGAACCGTCACGAGAAGGAGTAGCTATGGAACTGGTGGATGGAGTTCAGGAATCCACGTCTTACAGGACACAAATCACAGAATTGGAAAGGGAATGGATGGACGATATGGGAAATGCCGATGAGGTCTACGACGTATTCACCGCTCACTCCACCTTGGACGCTAAATCCATATATTTGGACCAACTGCCTACCTTTGAGGAGGAGGACTGGATGGACGATATGAAAAACGTGTATGAGGTGTACGAACCAAAATTCACTCCTCGCTTCACAGTGCCAAATCCCGAGCTGCGTTCACCCCGAATTCCGCTGGAGATCTGCATGCTTGTGATCGACCATATTGGCTTTCCAATGCATCAAATTTGGGCAGATCCCTTGGTCAAAACACTATGGAGCTGCTGCCTCTCGTGTCACGCCTTTCTCAACCAGAGTCATCGATACCTTTACCGAGATGTCGAACTGAATAGTTGTTTGGAGGTGAAATCCTTTCTTGAAAGCATCACAGAAAATGTGAATCTGCAAGGGCTGACAACATGCCTCACTCTCGACACATCCGATGTAGAGGCGTACCACCAACTTCTCCTGCGTGGGCAGGCTCTGCTCCCCAAACTGGAAGTACTCCAGTTGTCGGGAATGCCTGTGCTGAATCCACGCCTTCTCAGCCAACCTCGTCCCTTTCCATCTGTCACAGTACTTCTCTTAGAGAGATGTCAATTTCCATCAGTGCTGGATCTTCGGCGGTTAATCGACAACTTCTTTCCAAACCTCTCGCGGCTTGTTGTGTACGATCTCAAACTAGCATCGACATATGTCACTCTCCCCAACAAATGGCCGCGAAAGGTGGTCTCTCTTTCTTCCCTTAACATCGATATTGATGATTGGAGTCCCCTTGAAAGATGGCTTTCTTCAACCCCAACAAAAACTTCCATCCGTCTCCTGCGGATGCCGTATAGTCAAACGAGGATGCTTCTGTCGTGGGGTCAAAATATCGAGGACCTGACACTTTATAAAGATGGCGGCTATGAACGAAATGAAGGTAGATTTCTTGTCGATATGTCCACTTGCATTCAACTCATTTCGGTTTGTATCCCAGCTATCTCACTAGGACCTCACTTGCTACCGAACCTCAAATACATAAAAGTAGACTTCGATCATGACACCACGGTATTCGATTTTTGTGCCATGTTCTCTCAATGCCATCCTTCCTCCTCATTGATGAAAATTCAACTGGGGTTTCATGTTGATATATCCACGGTTGCCTTCTTACAATTAGATAACACACTCTCTCTTCTTTCCCCTCATGTACAGGTTGAAATCAGTCTTGGCATTCACCCTTACGAAGAGGATGAAGTCCGTCGTAAGTATTGGGATGGATTTCCCAAGTTGAAGAAAAAAGGGATGTTGATTTTGTCATGAATAGTAGGATATTTTGACGAACTGCATCATCACTGTAGCATTGTCGTCAATGGCGCTCGACTTACTCTCCCCAGATTCGTGCAATTTCGATATAAAAGCGCGATGTGTGAAGTCGGAGTACCACGAATTCAGTACAGAATCGTCATGATCGTCATGACACGATCTCGTTGGAGATCAAGGAAGAAGGAACTTTCGTGTTCAAAGTATAAACTAATATATGTTACTGTACATCATTGGCGGAAAGTGTTACATCGATATTCACGTCTCAGGATGCAGTTTACACAAGTTGAATCCAGAATTACATGTACAATGTTCTAACTACCGAACCCAAAATCGGGTGGTCTTTCAAGTTGTCCAAACTCAAAGCGATACGCAGCAAAGCTCGATCAGTAAACCAGGCAACCTCCATATCCTCATCGTTTGCTCTCTGACACTCCGCATCCCGCTGCTTGATATAAGCCACAACTGCAAGAGCAGCCAAAGCCTTTTGTTTCGTCAAAAGTTCGCCAGGATGATATTCCAACGCTGATAACTTCATTTCTCCAGAATTCGTGTTTAGATGCATCGCAATGTAAGCAATTTCGGTGTAATCGTTATCGTCCAAGTCGTCTATATGGATTCTTTCCCTTGCTACAGCGATTAATGCCATGTATATGAAGCGAACGGGTATCGAGGAATTGGATGAGAATTCGGGGAGGTCAAATGCAGAGAAGAAGGTGTCTTGCTTTTCTTTCTCGTGGGGAGAATCGTTGTACCGAATGGCTGTCTTGTCAAGTGATACCAGTGCCTGCTTGAACGCTTCCAGCGACATTTTGTATGCTGGTTCAATGACCCAGTGACCTCCAAGGAGATTTCTAAATCTTAACACTGGAGGGAAATAACCCTCACTAGTACTAATTTGGGGTACTATCCAAGTACCATCATCGACCCAGTTGTAGTCTCTTTCCGAAAACACAGACATGCCTCCCGTTTCTATTTTGGTTGAAGAAAAACGGTTAATAAGATCGTTGGAGCATAGATTAAAAATTTAGTACTGACGTGGTTTGACAATCCCCTTGATGACGGGAATATCATAACTGTGTATTCTCCCAAAATTAGGAGAGGTTTCACTTCCTGCGCGATAGAGAGTCGGGATCATGGTTGTGGACACTTGTGAGACTTGGGACCAGAGATAGGATTCAAATTCTGCTGAGTTATATAGTGTTTGAAGCCCTGCGAGTGTGCTGTGTAACTTGAGACTCCGAAAGGTACGTCACACATGAAGGATATAAAGGCCAGGCTAGTACGTATGTATACTTCATGCGTGAAGTTGTAAGACCCGGAAGTTTTATAGAATATCTGATATCAGTTTCGAAGCTTGAAATTTTGAAAGGCGGGCCGTAGTAGTCACCAAGCCAGACGAATGTTCTGTCCTAATGCGTGGAATTCGGGTTTTAAAGTTCAAAGGTCACTAGTCACTAGTCACGATAGGTCACTATATAGAGGTGCTTTGTTAGAATAGCGAAGCACAGCAAATCGGATATAAACTCTCACAGATTCCTTGGTCAGAATGGGAGAACTCTCAAACCATGTCATTTCACACCTTGAAATCAACAGAATCAGAGGCGAAGATGAGACACTCATATAGTGTCCGATTTGAGATCTTAATTCAGTTCAGGGCGTAGGTTTTTACGATCCTGCATTTGAGTTATTTCATCCAAAACACTCATTTTTCTCACTATATAGGGCGACAGGCTTTGAAGACCATTCGACAGACACTCATCTTTCGCATTGTTATTCTTTGGCCTCGATGTAGCCCAGTGAATTGATGAACCGTATGTATCATCATCCCATCGTTCAAATTTAAAGCTTCAATTTGCTGACTTGAAATGTCTTCAAATCTCTGATAGAAAACATTCACTATTCATCGAAGACCGACTCGTCGCGATGGTTCTCATCGAATCAAGGGTTGCGTTGGGTAGACTGGGATGGATGATGGGCACTGCGTGAGTTTTTCGTTCGCTTTTGACTGTGATACTCGCATATTGTGATCTGAGCAACTTAAACAACTTCATCTCGCTTGCCCTCGTCACCTTCCTCTTACATCATCAAGACATTCGACTATCTGCCTCAAATTCACCCGAGTTTAGCTTGTGGTTCTTCAAGACAAGAACTTGTGGAGGACTTGGGAAGGATCTAAGATTGTTGTTGGATAGAAGGTGCGTCGTCGGCCACTTCAGGCCTTGGCGATTTTTTCCTATGAATTGCGACAAATCCAGGAGCTCATTTTTTCGATGTTCCTGTTCACACCTGCAATAGAATCTCAAATTTTGGGCTGAAGCCGATGAAACAGAGGATCAGTGTCCGGGAGGTGGTGGATAGAAGAAGGGAGATTCTTTTTCTCTGAGTATGTATTCTCTTTCTCCTTTGATACCTTTTCAATTAACGCTCAACTTTGACTCAACAAGCAGTCGCCGAGATTTTAACGTAGGAATTCAATGTTCAACGTTCAATGTTCAACACTTATAATCACTTTGAACACCAAATCGGTGAGTATGTGATCTCATCTGCCGTTTCATTATAAGTTCATCTTGAATACCATTCACATCAATGAGGTACCACCATCCTCATTCAGAACGGCTCAAGAAACCTTTTACCATTCTCTAGATCCTCTTTTTAATATTCGATATCTTTGTCATTCGTTCATCTGGAGTACTGGGCATATATACGAGGTGGACATTCCGGTGGAACTGTACGTGTTATTGTTAATGGCCTGCGACGAATAACACTCTGATTTCGTTCATGTTGTGGATAGGTCTGGCTCAACATCAAACGATCATAAATGTTCAACAGAGAAGAGAAGACGTTTTGATTATGTTTGATATTGGAAAACGACTCCTGCTGTTTATGGTAGTGAATCGATATCCGCTGTTTGGGATGCACTTCTTTGACCAAAAACCTGACATTGAACGGCCACAAATAGGTTCGATGTCAAACTCTATGTGGATCTGCGTGGGGAGGTTGTGGCCTTCCCAGACAAACGGATGGATGTTATCAATATCATCTTGTCCAGTTATCCTCACATCGTCTTCAGGTCTTCACCTACGCTTTCAGCCAAGGGCGAGTTGCATACCAAAATGACCGGTGAGTTCAGCTTCGGATGGTTCATCGACCTCTAGACGAAGATAATCATAACTAGATATTACAGAACAGGAACTGTCGCGGGAAGAAGTAGCTATGGAACTGGTGGACGGAGCTCAGGAATCCACGTCTTACAGGACACAAATCACTGAATCGGAAAGGGGATGGATGGAGGATATGGGAAATGTCGATGACGGCGAGGTCTATCAGACCTATGAGGAACGGGAGTGGATGAAAGATATGAGAAACGTCTATGAAGTCTATGAAACAATAACACCTCGCTTCACTGTGCCAAATCCCGAGTTTCGTTCACCGCGACTTCCGCTGGAGATCTGCATGCTTTTGATGGGCCATATTGACACTGAATCGGACTACTTCTTTCGTAGGATGAATGACGGGCTCAAAACACTGTGTAGCTGCTGCCTCTTGTGCCACGCACTCCTCGATGAGAGTCATCGATTCCTTTACCAAGATGTCAATCTCTACAGTCATTCAGAAGTCGAATCCTTTCTTGGTACCATCGGAGGAAATGCGGATCTGCAAAGACTGTCTACACGTCTCTTTCTATTTACATCTGATGTAGAGGCGTACCACCAACTTCTACTGCGTGGGCAGGCTCTACTCCCCAAACTGGATTCACTCGAGTTGTCGGAAATGCCTGTGCTGAATCCGCGCCTTCTCAGCCAACCTCGTCCCTTTCCATCCGTTACAGTACTTCATCTATCGGATTGTCGATTCGCATCAGTACTGGATATTCGGCGATTAATCGACAACTTCTTTCCAAACCTGTCGCAGCTATATGTGGAGGATCTAGAACTAACATCGTCATATGTCACTCTGCCCAAGAAATGGCCGCGAAAGGTGGTCTCTCTTTCTTCCCTTGACCTTTATACTACTGCTATATCTTGCACTACTCCCCTTGGACGATGGCTATCTTCAACACCAACGAAAACTTCGATCCGGTCCCTGTGGATACGGACCAGTGATATGAGGATGCTTCTGTCGTGCGGTCAAAATATCGAGGATCTGGCACTTTATGATGGTGGCAGCTATGATAAAAATGAAGGTAGATTTTTTTGTCGATATGTACACCTGCATTCACTTCATTTTGGTTTGTATCCCAGCCGTCTCGCTAGGATCTCACTTGCTACCGAACCTCAAATCCCTAGAAGTGAGCTTCCGCGATGACGACGGCATACTCGATTTTTGTGCTCTGTTCGCTAGATGTCATCCTTCCCCCACATTGAGGCACATCCGACTGCGTTTTCCCCTTGCCTTGGTATCCTCCTCGGATGCTTTCTCACAATTAGATGACACATTCTCCGTTCTTCCTCACACACAGGTTTCGATAGGTAATGATCGGTACGCCCACCAATTTCCGAAGTTAAGGGAAAAAAGAATGTTACTTTACTGATGAGTACTGAGTACTGAGTATCGATGGGACTTGAGCGCTGAGCTCTCCGATCCAGATGATATGTGCAGTTTAGATGTTGTACATACATTGTTTATATCGTCTGAACATGCCGAGTAGTTGGTTTAGTCGGCAAGTGAACTACTTCAACTCGTATAAATAAATACTTCACTAGCAGGTTGGATAATTCCCCAGCTCCTTAGTTGTGCTCAACTTTCTTCTTCTGAATCTGGTGCCGGCCGGTGAGTACAACATCTATCTCATTACACTTCACCACCGAGATTAACGAATTTTATTGTATCCTAGCTTGATTCTTTTCCGTTCACGACTTGTAACGTTAAACTTCCCCTCCTTCAACTTCTCAGACTTTTACCCGTCTCTAATCCCACGCACACCACTCTTCGAGTCTAAATTCATCATGCACTCCAAATCCATTGTCGCTCTTCTAGCTCTCCTCACCGCCTCTGCGATCCCTTCTTTAGCTCAAGAAAATGAGAACGTGTAAGTTTCATTTGCATTCGCGTAGAGCTTGCTCTTCTTACTGTTACTCGTTTTTAGTGCTCGCGATGTCAAAGAGGTCACTGAACTTGTCGCTCGCGACTTCAATGGTGGTCATTCCAATGACGGAGGTAGAGGGCATGGAGGCTACTATGGTGGCCACTCCAAGCCTCGTTACCGATGCTCTTTGGAGGAACTCGACTGAGCGAGTACTAAATCTCAGTGGAAAATGGTTGTTATTATTGTATTTGTAACACCATCTTATGTTGCCGTCTTAGTCGATCGTTACTTTGCAAATGTCGAGCGAGTTGAACTTTGGATGATCTGAACTATTGAACCTCACCATAGTACCTTATTTATAAGGCTCGGAGTAACATGATTATCATCGACAAGCCAGTAGGTACTACTAGCGGTGGTCCAAGTCAATCAACATGCCTAAATAATCCTTTAATTCACAATTTGACCTTCAAATTATGGTAAGTATGAAGAAAAGGAACGTTTTGACTGTATTGTATCTACTGATGACTCGAATATAAATGTGGTCTTCATCTAGTAGAAAGAGTTTGAACAGGTCGACACGAAGTAGGACCCTCTTGCAGGGTATATAATCGATGACCTCGAAGAGCGCAACATTGGCTTTGTCAGTTGAGACTGAGGACATAGTATACAAATTGTCACCCGGTCTCGTTTCCTTTCGAACGAGAATCAAAATCGCTTTTTGAGCGTAAACTGCACCCCCTCTTAGTTTCGTTGATTCTGATTCAAATTATCATATCTAAAGCCAAATACATATGACAGTCCGAGTGACCTCATCCAACAATGACAAAATCATGCAATAGTAGTCGACATTGGAAGGGGAATTCTGATTCTAAAACAGCTAGTATATCAGTGTCCCCATTGGAATATACAACATCCTTTTGGATCCCAATTTCGACCAATACGGACCATCCATCATTTCGATGCGTACATTAATAGGAAGTTGTCCAAGTGCGTTCTCTAAATCCTTATGTCCCTCACTCGTGAAACCCCCACGCGTCCATACTCTGACGCAGGATAGCGTGGAAGAAGGCGAAGTCCTGGAAAGAGATTTACAGAACGTACGAACAGTATTCGATCGCCCCGAATCCGGGAGGACAACTACCAATGTTTCGAGGGAAGGTAGTACATCAGCACCGAAAGAAACTAGATAGCATATTAGAATTCGGAAAGTTACTGCATACCGGGATAGTCAACAGATAAACTCACTTTTGTCAATCTTATCTTCCACCGTGACGCGACTGTCTTCATTGAACATGATATTCAAAAACTGGATGTGTCGGCCGAACGAGGGGATCATGTCAAAAAAGTGGCCCGCAAGGATACGGAGGAAGAGAAGAGAAGTCGGAGTTGAAGTCCACTTAAGCCAGTCGAGAATAACCGGATTTGGATCAACTCTTTCCGTGGGCGTATAGACAGATGTTCCGAGTGTAAATTTCTGGAGCAACAGTGGTTCTCTTGACGATCTTTGAGGAAGATTGACGTAAGAGGATTTAAATGAGACGTTGCCCTCTAGGCTGAGGTGGTGTATATGTGGAAAAAAGCTGTCAATCAAGCGGCGAAGATCCAGCACTGATGTGAAGGTACAATATTCTACTTTTAGTGTTGAGACAGAGTGGAACGGTCGACGGATGCTGAAAAGTGACGGATGGAGTAGAGGCATTTTTATTATAGAGAGAGATTCGAGATTGGGGAGGAGAGCCTGTCGGCCATGTAAAAAGAATTCGGTGTATACCTTCACGCTGTCCGAAATGCCAAGTTGAATATCAGTGGTCAATCTTCGGAGATGAGGCCATCGTGAAAGGCTTTTAAAGAAGAGCTGGATCCTTTTATGTTCGATAAATATAAGGATTTTGTAGAGGTGTTTATGGCTGTAATGAAGAAACACCTGACACGTGAGACATAAGTTAGCCAACACTTCCGGATACCGACCGGATTCACCGCCAATAGAATTGATCACCAGCTCGCAGATCTCTAACGGCAGTCGAGGAGATCGCATCCTTGACTCGGTCCTCCATTGAGAATCCAGGTCCGACTGCATCCGCTTATTGTGGAGGATATCATAATCTTCCAATGTGATGTCCACGCAATTTTGAATGTCGAGCTGAGGTAAATCGAGGACAATGTAGATGTCTGATTCCGCAGGTTAATATTAGCTACATACATCGATATATACCAACACTCACTATTCATGGAATGGAAACAATAATGCAAAGTATTAGCCCTGAGGATACGGATGGCCACCAGTATACTATCTAAAGCTCCAGGGTCGGAATCCCCTGGGAAAAATGTGGGAATATCTAGCAGC
This sequence comes from Abortiporus biennis, assembly GCA_022606235.1. Classification (NCBI taxonomy): domain Eukaryota; kingdom Fungi; phylum Basidiomycota; class Agaricomycetes; order Polyporales; family Podoscyphaceae; genus Abortiporus; species Abortiporus biennis. The sequence continues at coordinate 569,911 of JABYQP010000017.1, forward strand.
GATTGTAAAACATAAGAAATCCATATGTAACTTGCAACAGTGCTCCTCAACACACCTTTGATTGAGATAGTTCCATCAAACCATCCCGTAAGCAGCAGATTCTCCAATGCATCATCCAACGATTCCGCAATTAGCTGTGTTAAATTGTTGCATTCGATAACACAGTCGATGTCTATTCAATACTATTTTAATCCAAACGGATATTCAAGATACTCCTGGACGTACCATCAGCAATTGATATGCTTTGTTGAAACCAGTTATTCCGAAAGAAAAGATCGGTGAATTTAGAGCGTATCATAGTCTGAATTGTTTTGATTAACTGTTGCCATCGTGGCGAAAGTGAACCGTTGTCTAATTGTCATGTTTGAGGTGACGTTGAGAAAATCGTACGGCTAAACGCACTGTAAGCATTAAGAATGCTAGGGTTCTTTATATCCGGGTAGTTCCTAGGATCACAACACATATTCGCCAATGTTGTAAATACCCTCATCCCCCGAAGAGGATTCACTACATGGTTAGTACCACAGTCAGCTTTGAAAGTCGGATGCGAAATTGTAGTCTTTGAGCACATAAAATGACATGCATTTGAAAAGAGGAACATACCGTAGTACTCTGTATGGCCTTCTCTGAAGGCCATGTTGTATCGTCTTGTACGAGAAGGTTGGGGAAGTCACGGATGGGAGTGAGAGAATAACAATTATCATTTGTGTGTTTCCCAGCCTGACAGCCTCCCACAGCCTCTGAATCCTCTACCGTGACATCGACCGTACTCATTGTGATAGAGAGGGTCCTGTCATAAGTACCGCTGTATGTACAGGTTTGCCATCAATACTGGCGAAGGTATATACATACACATCACTAATACGGCTGGGAGGTGTATTCCGGAACTACAGATTTCGTTTTGCAACTATGTCACGGTGTAATCCATTTCGCAAGCAGACGGGGATATACATTGGATGAGTTTCTCGAAAAGATGGGTCGCACTCACGGGATCTGTTTAGTAGAAAAACAGTTCTCATTCACAGGCTTGGGGGTATGAGCCAATGAATGGCAGGATAGCCAAGGAAAAGGCTGAAGAATTATTAACAACTCATGGTGCGTGGATTCAGGACCTAGGAGGCAAGAATTTCCTTGAATCTCGTCCAAAGTTGCAAGGACTCGCAAGAGTCAAAAGACTCAGGAGAACGACTAGAGGGTGGAATCGATCCTAAAGACTCAGGATCATTTAGCAAATTATGATCGAAGAGAACCTTTGCATATAACTTTACATGATCCACTAGTATAGCAAGTACATCCAGCTCCGTGTATAGATTATAGATGCATCTTCTAGTACTCAAAACATATTCAGAATTACATGTACAATGCTTGAACTGCCGAACCCAAAATTGGATGATCTTTCAAATTGTCCAAGCTCAACGCGATACGTAGGGAAGCCCGATCAGTAAACCAGGCAACCTCCATATCCTCGTCATTTGCTCTCTGGCACTCCGCATCTTGTTGTTTGATATAGGCCACAACTGCAAAGGCAGCCAAAGCCTGATGTTTCGTCAAAACTTTGCCAGGATGATATTCCAATGCTGACAACTCCGTCTCTCCAGAGGTGGTGTTGAGTCGTTTAGCTATGTAAGCAATATCAGTGTAATTGTTGTCGTCCAAATCATCGATAGGGATTCTCTCCCTCGCCACGATAATCAATGCCATGTATATGAAGCGAACAGGTGTCGAGGAATTGGATGAAAATTCGGGGAGGTCAGATGCGGAAAAGAAAGTGCCCTTAACCTTCTTTTCATGAGGGGTATTGTTGTATTGAATGGCTGCCTCGTCGAGTGATACCAGTGCGTGCTGGAATGTTGCAAACGACATTTTGTAGGCTGGTTCAATGACCCATTGACCTCCATGGAGGTTTCTGACTTGCAACTCTAAAGGGAGAGAAACCTCACTAGCACTAGTTTGTGGTAGTATCCAAGTACGATCGTCGTACCAGTTGTTGTCTCTGTCCGAAAACACAGACACACCTCCCGTTTCTATTTGAATTTTGGAAGAAAAAGCTTTAGCATCGTTTTATGAGGATATGAAAGGTAGTACTGACGTGGTTTGACCAACCCCTTGACTATGGGAATATCATAACTTCGTATTCTCCCAAAATTAGGAGAGGCTTCATTCCCCGCGCGATAGAGGGTTGGGGTCATGGTGATGTACTCGGGCTAGAAATAGACTTCAGAATTCGTTCACTGTAGCGTTTTATAGCGCAGTAAATTCTGGGGATTGCCTCCATTGCTTGAGACTCCGAAAGGTACGATGATCAGACCATCCCGTCACTTCAGATCAGCGAAAGATGTCCGAGTTTACACTCGTATTGGGACCAAAAGACCATATAAGACCCGGGAAACTTGTGCATGAGCCTTTCGAAAGATTGACAAGTCTTGAAAGGCGAGGTATGGGCGAGGATAAGCGAGATATTCGATGAACTCTGAGGCCACTGATGCGCGATGTCGAGAACGTAGTGAATGAGATGCTCGTAAAGAGATCAGCCATATTGTCGGGAAGAGTAGCGATCAGCCATGTTGTCGGGATGCAAGTGGTCTGAAAACTGACTTTGCCTAGGCGGCCCGTTCCTCGGTATCTTTGCGGTTTCTGTTATCCAGGAGTCAAAGGCACTAGACCCTGGAGCAACCCTGGAGAGTGCTAATGGAGGATTCCAAGACAAAATGCATCGAGACCACTACAAATACTTCTCTATCCAAGTACCTTGGGATTTTGCTGCCGAAGGGCCGAGAAGAGTACTGAGAAGAACTGCTCGACGCTCCGCAGATGGATCGATGTGAACGAAGTGATAATAGACTGTTGTCATTGATGTAACGTTCCTGCATGTCCCAATAGTTAATGCCATAAACTGACGAGGAAAACCTGCAGGATAAACAACTGTTGAATATACGCTGGACATTTTCAGAGTCCTTCGACCCCTTTCTTCCACCTCCCTTACAACAATCATATTGGTTGACACCGCGTACTTCCTCAGGAATTCATTGCTAGGTATTAGATGCAATGCTAGTAAGAACCTGGTATACACGCGAGCCTAGGACGGCCCAGAGAAGCTCAAAATTCGCCTTCACATTCCAGCAGTAGCGCAATAAACATGTGTTATTATCGGCACTTTGTGGATGATATAAGAGGGCAACACATCATCGACGCGCACTGCGCGTAATCCTGCATTGCTGTAACAAAAGAACACCGAAGGAATTTCAAAGTGCTCCAGAACTCGATGGTCATAAATGAAAAATGGAACACGAACTTAGTGGTGGAGAAAGGACACATTGGGACACATCTATCCTTGTATTCCCCGATAAATCTACTGGGTAATTGAATGTCAGGAGATAAAGGAAACGGGATAGCTCCAGTGAATATCGTACCAAACAACTCGCAAGCTCTGGAGGAGGATTAGGCTGAGTTCAGAGATCCAGTTTCAAGTTGAGCTGGTGTGAATAGTTGAACAGCTGGACGGCTTCTCCAACAAGATTGCTTTGAGGCGTGAGGTATTCTCTCATGAGTATCACTACTGCTATCAGGATATGGTCGGCGTATTGACGAGCGTGCGCAGCAGGTTGGAGAGTAAGTTTTCGACTGGGAGGTGGTAGGGGAACAAACGTCGCCAGCAGTTGCAATCCGATATATGCCTGGAATAATGTTCAGAGATAATCCGTTGATGACTATCAGGAACACGACACTTACATTCCATTCTGATTGACCTAATTTCCATTTTATAATATTACCACCTCCTATGACGTACGTTCTACTGCTACTCGACGATGTTTTCCGATATACAACTTCGTTGAGAGGTCGAGTATTACTGCCGATGGTTATTGTTGCAGGTCCCTCCATAATACCTAGTCTATAGTCATAAGAAACCATCAAAAACCGAAAATTAAAAATTAAAATTGACGTACTCAAGTTCAGCGACAACACGTCCGTTATCACTCCCACCTCTCCTGATAGTCGTCACCGTACAATTAGGCATCCAAACATTCAACCCTACACTGATATGATAAACCCCGTGTCCTTCCAGTTCTCTAACCTGAGTACCAATCGACTCTTCAACGACAACCATAGAAAAAGGAGATGACCGAACGAAATGGTATGACGTGGGTCGAGTAGGGAATGCTGCGCTATCGTAAGTTGGCAATCCGTCTGCGTGTGTGTCCAATCGTTGTTGTAAAGGTTGCGGAAGGATCTCTACTATTGGTGAAGATGATTGCGATACGTGAGTTGGAAGTTCATCTTCTGGGACACGACTCAAGCCATTGGAAGCTGAAAGTCGACTGCCGCGGTTCCCCATGGGCATATCATTGACAAGAGATACAGAGGAAGACGGAGTGGAATCAAGTACAGAGGTCAACTCTGAATGACGCTGAGTGGCAGAAGTATGTTCTTTGGAGGAAGATGAACCAGTGAAGAGGCTAAAAGTGCTTTGATCTGAGAACCTTCTGCTGCTCCTCCTTGAAGAAGATGGTCGACCTAAACTGAAGATGCTAGAGATCGGTCGACTTTCTAGGGTGTCGGTCGAGTTCCGTGACAGAGGCGGGAGTTCCTCTGACTCTGGAGATTCGACGAGGGTACCTACACGCGGGGTGGACGATGCTCCCGGCAACTTTCTAAACCAAGAGAACCGATGTGTAGATTTGATACCGTTCTTTTTATGTTGCAGTATCCGACCATGTTCTTCGTCATGAGACGGTGTGCATGATGGATCCATAGAACGAAGTATGTGAGATGAATCAGAAGGGTAAAAGATAGTCGTCGACATGACGGTAGGAAATGGCGTTATGTGCAGAGGGAAGTCAGATGGACCGAAGGAACAACAAACCACGGTGCGGAGAGTAGGATAAGTTTTCCTTGGAGAAAACCAAATCTAGAGAAGTCTTCTGCTTGTTCTGTTTCCGTGTGTTAATAACTGTATCCTTCCATTGCAATATGACAAAATTCTAGTGAAATAACTGGCTGGAGGTCGACCGCCGTTGTACGCTAGCAGAACAAACATGTCAGACATCCTGGGACAATGAACACGGAACGTTCAAGTGAATACCAAATTCATAGCTGAACCAGAATGGCGCAAAATGTCGACATTGCGTGACGAACAGCTTCTCATTGGTCGGTGATCTCAAGATTGCGGCACGCTAAAAGACAGCCGTTTGTTTCGAACAAGCAGTTTGAAAGATTATGAGAACATATCAAACAGTTTGCTATTTTCAAGCTAGCAACTGTCGAGGAAGAGATGAGAATGCACACAGAATCAAACCCTAAGTACTTCAATCAAAACAAACACGTGACCTCAAAGACCTCATAAAGTCAAATACAAGCGCTTTCCTCTTTCTCATCGCACCTTTCGTCAAATTGCAGACTTTGCTTCATCTTACAACGGCTTGTCTGTGCCATTACAGGGCGAAAATTGATCCTCGAATTTCTAAGTGCTCGACGTTCCTGTCACCACATCTCCATGATTGCTCTCTTTTGTGGAGGTGTAGGGCCGGCGGTTCGTACATTTTCCAAATTTCATCTGTATCCAATGCAAGTGTCAAGCTTGTCCAGTATCAAGATAGTTTTGTATAAACGCGCGCATTTACCTCCTGGAATACAACCGTCAAACTCCAATTACTACTGAGATTGTTCTAGTCATTGACCGCACACGAGGAGGAAACGGGATCCTTGACAACGCCAACATATCGTCAAGACTTCAAGGGGATGCCATTTTATTCAATAGACTAAATCCGTCGATTCCTCCTCCTTTGTCATGATCTTGAATTTCTGTCCCTGATCTCACGCGCTACTTATCTAAAACGTGTTAAAGTACTTAGACACACCAGTAAGCATATTCTGTAGAATCCTTTGTGTTGTTATACTCAACATCCTCCATCCCATCGCAGGTCATGGCGGAAGCTCTCGCTTCGAATGACTTGAAATCTTCTAAGGCAAGAAAGTCGAGCATGAATTCTAGTGATGCTTGGCGCATGTTTAGCAAGTGTTTGAATCAATATGACGAAGAGATGGTTAAAGGATGGAGAGATGAGATGGATGGGCTACTAATTTTCGTATGTATCTTCTTGTGTATCCGGGCACTGTCCATCCTAATCTTCTTGTCTAAAGGCGGGTTTATTTTCAGCTGTAGTGACGACCTTTGTGGTTGATTCATACAAAGCGCTTCAGCCTGACCCCAATGCTACCACCAATCTTCTCCTCTTACAGATATCCAACCAGCTGGGAAGCTTGACCGTCAGCAATGGTTTCATCAATTCAACTTCATCCACTGCATCCATTCCGAACATATTAGCCGCGGTAGCCCCATCCTCGCTTGCCACCAACGTAAATGTGTTATGGATAACAAGCCTCATATTCAGTCTTGCCACTGCTGCGGTAGCTATAGTCATACGGCAATGGCTCCGCGAATACTTGATTCTTGCTACCGGAACACCCCGTCAACTCGCCCGAATTCGACAGTACCGCTACGATATGCTAGATCAATGGGCTGTACCGAGCATCATCGCGATACTACCTATCCTGCTTCAGGTTTCCTTGGCCCTTTTCCTCGTAGGTTTACTTTCCCAACTATGGAGCCTGAATGTAGCTGTTGCAGCAACTGCAACTGTCTTTACTTCATTCACGCTCGCGTTTATATTCGGAACCATCATCCTCCCGGTATTCTTCGTTAATTGCCCTTATCGCTCTCCACAAGCCACAGTTCTAGGTTCAAGTCTTCGAATCGCGATTGGATGGATTTTCGTCATATTCACGGTGTTGGTGGTCGTACTTCCGTATACGCTTTCAGTCCTACTTTGTCATCCTCTAAGGTTATACATCGAGCGGTACCTGTGGAATCCGCTGGTTATAACAAGCGCTTACCTACGATTCAAGAACACCGTCGGGACGGCGCAGCTGGATGGATGGAAACACTTGGATCGGGCTGTCCTTGATGAGTCAGAGGATCTTTGTGGGTTGCTTGAAACAAAGGTTCTAGAGAAGGTCGACGAGACTTATGCGGGGAACGACCAGAAGCTTGCGGAAGGGCTTCTCGCTTGCATTGCTGAGATGAAGCCGAACAACGCAGCAGATTGTCTACGTACAGTTTTCTCTCATCGGCGAGGAGGAATCAGTACCGTGAACCTGCTGATGCCACAAGTCATATCACTGGTGGAACAAATGGATGTCGAGGATGCGAATGGGACGAAGAAGGTTTTGAAGGTCGTCAACGAGCTCAACAAGAATTTCAGGTATGGTAACCTCACTGCAGAACCATCTGTTCTCGTCGGCTTTCAGCAGATACAACATTTGCTAGCCGGTCATCTTGCCCAATTCCATGACGATTCAGATGTTACACCAAAGACAATGAAGCGAATGTTTTATTACCTGAATAATTCCTTGATTGTGTCGTTCAAGAACAAGGCTGTTCTACCTATGAAGTGGGATTCGCAAGGTCAGCTTCCACCTCATTTGTCTAGTGAATGGTTCGTTGAAAGAAGACGTTGTAGTATTTCAAAACATGACCCGTGCCCTCGTCGACTGTTCATCCTCTCGCAAACACGGTCCTATCTTCTACACCGCCTGTCGCATGATCATCAAACTAGCAGTTTTGCCCGACATCGACGCCGACTGTCAGCCTACCCTCAAAGGACCCGTCGAAGATTTATTCCATATCCTCCAGTCGTCTCTTAAAGAGCGTGGGTTATGTGATCCAGATGGAAGTGTGGAGAAAGAGTTCATGGATGTGTGCTATCTGCCTTTCGTGGTTGCACTTCTCGACGAATTGGACACATTTGCAGAAAAATACCCCGCTTTTACGAGTGTCATCTCGGACTTGGTCTCAGTCCTCGCTGATCGCGTCAATCGAGATATCGCAGACAATTGTCCGCCGTTCTCGTACAATGGGATGAGGTTCGTAAATTATCTTGACGTGGATCATGACCAGGTACATCATTCCGAGAAGAAGTCAATACAGGGGAGAGCCAAGCAGTGGGCCCTACGGATGAAGACTCCGGTTGAGAGTGACACTAAGTTGGAACAAATGGAAAAGGACAGTGAAGTTATTGAGCCCGGGGAGCCTTTGTCTCCACAGTCTACGATTAGGTAAGTAATATTCAATCATAGATTCTCGTTGTTTTGACCAACTGACACCTGCGGTTTAGCAACGCAATTCCAACATTATCATTTCAGTGAAGTTTGTGACACTGTCGTCTTCCCTTCGAATTCATAGAGGGTTGACTTCGATTTACTCGACTGCTAAAATTGCCTCAAATAAGCCATTCGAGGAGTGTTGTGCAAGCCTTGCTAGCCTCATTTCTATCCGATTTAGGTTTCTGTGTATAGCCTCGAGTCCTCGAGTCCTCCTCATTCCAATTCTCCTCGACCTCGTGAAACGAAGCCGGTTATCACTCTGCACTTTCGGCGGTAAAGGAGTTTGCACTCACACCGGGAGGATAGTCGACGATGGTTTTGATCATGACTCAGTATTTGTAGGATGATTTCAGGTAGTGTACTACAACTTGGATCCAATGCATGTCCGAATTGAACCTATTCCTTACAGCTAGTTGGGTGCGCAAACCTCAGAGACAACATTGACCATCAAACTGAGACTGAATTCGAATTCTACGTTGAAACATTGAATATTTGGACGTTGAGCGCTGATCCGACAAGCCGGGATATATTCAACTTGAAGAACATTGACTCTCGACCTATTGCTGCCGATCAATACTGAGTGTCTATTTTTCAGTTTCTTGCCCTGATCCTACTCATGCGTCCATCTCATACATAATTGTTCTGAAGCCAACTTGTTGCATTTCCCTTCCCTCTAGAAACTTTGAGCCTGGGAGCAAATCCTGTGGCGATTGAGGTGGGAATCCAACCTCGATAGTCATCTATCTATCTATATCATCCTAATCTCGATATCTACTAGGCAAATCTAAGGATGGACTCTACGCAAACCGCTCCTGCTGTTCCTGAAATCCCCAACGATTCTCAACCGCAAAAGACTGGTTCTCCAGGCGATTCATGGCGCATGTTCCAGAAATGTATGAGCCAACAAGATGAAGACCTCGTGCGCGGATGGAGGGATGAAATGGATGGGCTTCTCATTTTTGTGCGTGTTCTATTATTCAATATTTCGAGCGGTATAACATTTGACATCTACCGTTAGTCAGGTCTATTTTCTGCGGTTGTCACTACATTTGTCGTCGATTCATACAAAGCTCTCCAGCCAGACCCGAACGCAACGACAAACCTTCTACTCCTTCAACTATCTGCTCAATTGGGGAGTCTTTCGATTTCGAATGGATTTTTGAATTCTACAGTATCCCCGGCATCACTCGCAGATATCAGCGCCGCTGTTGCACCAACCACTTTAGCTTCTAAAGTCAATGCTCTATGGATTGCCAGTCTCATTTTCAGTCTCGCTACTGCGGCTATCGCCATCGTCGTCAGGCAATGGCTACGAGAATATCTTGTTCATCCTACCGGCACACCTCGACAACTCGCTCGTATCCGGCAGCTCCGTTACAACAAACTACAATCTTGGGGGGTCCCTTACATCATAGCGACCTTACCGGTGCTTTTGCAAGTCTCGCTCGCTCTCTTTCTCATCGGGCTTCTGTATCAACTCTGGGATCTGAATAATTCTGTGGCTATTATTGCAACAATCTTCACTGCTATGACTCTTGCATTCATATTTGGGACTTCTCTCATCCCCGGAATGATCTTGGATTGTCCCTACCGATCACTACAGGCCTACTTGGTCGGGATGACATTACGATCCCTAACTGGCTGCTTCGTACTCCTCATTGTGGCATTTTTAATGATCCCATTCCTTCTCCTTACTATGGCATCTGCTCGATCCAAAAGGGTCGTAGAGCGTTTCATCTGGAACCCATTGGTGAATATCGCTCGATTGATATTTTTCACCGATCAACCAAGGAGATGGAATATATCCTTCGATGATTGGAAAATCCTGGACACAATGATGGATCATCGTACTACAGAAACCCACTCACAATTGGAATTGGAAGTTATCACAAAGGTCGATGAAGCTTATAGGGGAGATGACATTAGGTTAGCACAGGCTATGGCAACTTGCATTGGGGAGATGAACAACGTCCAAGCTGCGAATTGTCTTGTGTCCATTCTTTCGTATCCTCGAGGCGGGCATGGGACATTGAATATCTTATTGCCTAATGTGATCTCAGCACTCGAAGGCTTGAATTTGAAGGACAAAGGGACGACCAAACGGATACTCAGGATCGTCAATAGAATTAACAAGACATTCAAACACAAATTCATATATCCCGATCGCAACATTCTTATTGAATATCGTCGTATCCAGCGAGGAATAGCGGAACGCCTTGCACATGACATGCATGACACCTGTGAAACTATTCCTCACGACCCAACAGAGCCTATCACCGAGATGTTATACACGCTCAACAACTCATTGATAATCTCGTGGTTCTACCGTGAAACCCAAGACATGGTTTTTGACCTCACTGGTGCGTGCTATCATCCATAATCTCAGATTGGGAACTGACAGACAGATATTTCAATCAGTGTTCAATGTCTTGACTCATACCTTGACAAAGTGCCCTTCCTCTCGGACCAGCGCACCCGTCTTTTACACCAGTTGTCGCCAAGCTATTAGACTCACACTTCTCCCTAACATACCTGAAGAAGACTTACCCACTATCCGTCAATCTATTGGTGAACTATTCGACACCTTCGAATCATGTTTGAAGAAGAATGGTCTATGTGACCATGATGGGACACTATATCTCCTAGAACTCTGCTACATCCCATTCCTTGTCGGCCTTTTCGACGATCTAGACGCTTTCGTGAATCGTTATCCAGATTTCACTGAACGTATACGGAAACTTGTCGGTATTCTTGTTGACCGAGTTTCTAAAGATGTTCCAGACACTTGTTCACCATTCCGTGACACCAAACCAAGATTCATAAATTACCTAGAGGAGGAACACGATTTGATTCGTCATTCAGAGAAGAAGCTTATAATGGAGAAAGGCAAGGAGTGGAAACTCAAATTGGACTCTTCACTGGGACAGGTTTGTACCATATCGATAGACAAACAGAACTCAATTGTGTTGGATGGTGATATCGAATCGCAGTGTAGTCCTAAAAAGTGCGTGGATTCAGTTTTTTTTATTACTTTGTAACCTTCTACTTATTGCGACGAAAAGTGGAAGTTGTGAATAGACAGTCATTGGGATCATCTCCGAGTTTTCCATACTCATTGTGTTTTGTAACGCTATGGTCGCCGATGACAACGAGGGAAGTCATGGCATTCTTCAAGTTCGAACAAAACAGCTTTTCCGATGCTTCAGCCACGCTATATATCATCTCTCTCGGATTGAAATCAAACGATATGGGGCGCCCTTTTCCAACCTGATGATATAGATGCAAAAATCAGAAAATCGCCATTTTCGAGTTGACGAAATCCACGAACTTTCGCGCATGCGCCTAAGAGCTCCTTCAGTCGATGCGCAGTTTGCCACGATCTCGAAGACCCAGTCCTGTGCTGGTCTGGTTTTTTTTGGTTCAATGACTTCAAACACACCTAGTACCTTTCATTGTCACATCATTCGGACTCCAATACATTCAAGGCGGCTATGTACGAGTACATACTTTTTTTCATAACTTGTAGCGTACCTATATGATGCAATACTATACATGTTGAAATCGAGATCATCTTTTCTGAACAATCACGACACAACACCAGTGGTTGTGAATGTAAATGAGTAAACAGGGCGCCGGACGTTACAGGGAGGATCAAATCATCCGTCTCTGAAATGCGCCAAGTCTTGGAACCAAGTTCCTTCAAGTACGCATATTTGCACTGTATTCCGTCGAATTGGACTCTTACTAATCTTAAATCACACAATACTTAGACAAACATTATAATATTTTGTACGTCGTCGACTCGACGATGAATAACTGACAGTGATGCATTCGATCGTTCAAGGGCGAGTGGAAAGTAGATCTGCAGGATAGAGGCATAGAAAGTGGGTGATAGAGCTAATGCTTTCAGTGAAGATCACATACAAAGACTAAGAGGATACCAAAAAATCGAAGGAGAAGATGAGAACGAATTAAGCATCGTCTTCCTCATCTTCGAAGCCTTCAAAATCCTTGAGATCGACGATCTCCAAAATACTGCAAAGCCGTGGAAGCTTATACTGAATGTCACTGATCTCCATCGCAGATGTTGACCTCGACCGATGTAAATTACATGGCGTCCTGAAAAACCGAATATGCTTCAAGTCCTGTAACTCGAGAAACTCATTCTGTAACGTATCCCAGTCGACGAAGTTCACGAACGTTTCCACTTCCTCATCAGAGAGACATATGAGGATGTTAATGTCTTGAACAGTTCTTGAAATGGTGGAAATTAATTCGGCAGGATAACGGCATAAAAGTCGACCACGTCCGTCGAGAATGGATTCGGGCTGATAGATCCCCAACAAAGCATACCTCATATTGAGCATCAACTTCTTCAACGATGCAAAGCGGAAGAGGTCAAGCTGACTCCAATCAACAGGTTCAACTGATGACAACAATCAATGAGAGAATTACACAGGAAAGTACATAATTGACTTACCTCCCACCCGAGCATCTTCATACATCCCCGTAGGATCAATCCCAAAACATTCAAGATCAGCATTGACCTCCCTCAAGAGTACAATAGCTTCTTGAAATTGCTGCAAGGAAGCGCAGCCAATCCAGAGAAAAGTTATGGCGCTATACGAGACCGGAGAAGAGTTGAAATGCAAGGTGGAAAATGCGAAACGATGATAGAAATTCCACAACAACTCCTGTTCATCGGTCAACTCGACTCGACTAGGGTACTCTTGAGAAAATTGGATAGAGGACCGATGCGTAGGAGTACAAGTGAAGCTAGTATAGCCTGCAAAGAGGCTGATAACCTCCTTGAACGAAGAAGCGTAATCCTCATCTGCTCCTATATCTGAAATATCCAGACGTTCTAGCTGTACAGGGAACGGTTGTTTAGGTGGATGAGACAGCTCTCCCCCAAAATGCTTGAATGCACAAACGTCACTTGAAGTTTGAACATTCGAAGCAAGGAGCGAACTCGAGCGGAGCAAAGACTTGAAAAATTCTTCCACGTTTGATGTGAGGCGCTATGGGAGAATCGAGCATTCCTGATGGTGAGACTCCGTAAATTGGGTAACTTCTCTAGTAATCCCCGAAATAGGTGAGAACATATCATAGGTTTTTGGTGTGGTTTTCCCCAATGGTAATCGCAATAAACAATGAGGTTTTTGATGTGCTTTGCAACGCCTTCGAAACGTTCGAGATCATCCACAGTAGCTAAAAAATCTTTGACTCTGGTGATTGTGATCGTGAAGTCATTGTATAACTGAGATCGACAGAGATCGAGCCATGCTGATGACACAAGACAGCATTTCTTTAAAGTCTGACGGTCATCGTTGAAAAGAGAGACGATATGGATTATGAGTTCGGGGGGAAGTTGTTGGGCCTCTTGACGGAATGTCGGTTCTTCATTAAGGCGAGGGTTTTCTTTGGACTTGATAGAGTCGAAAGTTGCTGATATAACGTATCTGAGATTTCGCCATTGGAATGAATGTCTCATTGGGAAGTAAAATGGGTTCTGATATTGCATTAGCTTCGTCCAGTGGCGTCGGTTCCAGAAGTAAGTCAAAGGTACTTACAATACTGCCCCAATTTTCCAAGGTCGACACCTTGATAAGCCAAACTCTGAAGAATGCTTCCCCGTTGGACGCGAATGGCCAGGATGCAACTAAATGCAAGACTTTTTGTACGCCTCATTCGGGCTGTGCTAACAGCATTTGTGTGACAATCTGATTATTTTCAGGACTTTCCGTGCCCAACATGACAGTACTTGTCCACAACTGAGATGGCGTATACATATGTCCTTTTCCTAAGACTGTGATATAAAAAGGCTATGAAATATGACTCACAGGTTTCTGAACGTACAGTGCATCATCCTGTAAGTACCTGGTCAACGTTTAATAGTGGAGGAAAGCAAGGAGGGATTATCCAGTGTTCCGCACGAGAATCATCTCGGAAGTGAGTATCCTAGATTTGGTCAATTCTCGTTCAAAGTTGTTAGAAGAGACCAATAGACGTCAATGCAGATTATTGCCGGGATCACACTGTACACTTGCAATTGAACGATTCAAGCAAAACATCATTCTGAATTGGTGAATTTTGATGATCTATTACTAATTGATATTTGGGTAATAACGGTGCTATAGTGTAGTGGTTATCACTCGGGATTTTGATTTGATTAAAGTGGCTTTCCCGAAACCCAGGTTCGAACCCTGGTAGCACCTTGATCTGCATATTTGGTTTTGATTTTTTCTTCACTTCACCGTCGGACATCGTACTGTGTTGCTACAAAAGTTGTACTGTAATTTTCAGAAATTTTTTGCACTTCTTGTCGGAAAAAAATCTGCGTAGACTTTTATGGCATTGTCTGCAATGTGTAAATCTAGAAGTAATACTTTCATTCACATCAACTCATTTCTTCCTCACGTGAATTCATATTGTAATACTCTCGTTCATGATATCTACATACCAACAAGATCTGAAGATTTTGTCATGCTGGCAATTTATTTTCGCACTTTATTCATCATCAAGCTCCACCTGACAAGTCCAGTGCACGGTGCATCACCGAACGTCGGAAAGCTGTCCTTTCCAGCTTTCTATTGGGTCAGAAAAACAACGGCTGCTTCTAGGAAAACTTCGTAGTAGGAAAACGTCACCAAGTTGTCGTAATATCTTCCACTGCTCCTTCCTCAGGCCAAGCAACCAAATCCTTGAATGATCCCATGATGACCACCTACGATAAACCTGTCAAAATTCAACCCGATTGCCCTACCTTTCTGAATCGGAATGTGTGTCAAGACGTGATTCGTTAAGGATATGGTGAACCTTGCAGGATTCAGACGTTCACCATATCTTTCTGCATTCTTACACTGTGGCTTCTTTAAGATCAATCACTTCAACGAACATCAAGCCGTAAAGATAGTAATGATAATCTGAGGAACTTACCCTTCAAGAACTTTGCGGTGAAATCCGAGAATCTTCAGAGTACTATGGCAAGTCTAGTAGCAATAAAAAGACAAAAGCCACCGTCGTCTCATTTCATATTCTTGCTATTCGACCGTGCGGATCTAAAAAAATTGGGGCAGGACAAGGAGAAGAGAAGAAGAAAGATCACTAGTCACTTACTTTGGCTAGGTTCAAGCGGGATTGGCCGTACGAATTGCAAACGTGTCGAGGGACTGTACCACTATAAAGAGACAAACCTTCAGCTTTTCAGAGTAGTATGTCGGGATTGCGGGTCCGATCCTGTTCAGACGGGATGCATTCAATAAGGTAAATCACGACCCGACGAAGTAAGATATACCGACGAGAAGGAGGGAGAGTTTAGCCATGTGAATGATTGGCCTGTTTAAAGAGCGATGATCGTCTTCATTCCTTCCAAGTGTGGGTATACGGACTGTGATAATAGTTATAAAGCTAGTGTGCTGAAGAGGTTATCAGTACGCAGCCATCGCAAAACGTCAGAGGTAAATGGATATAGCACACCTATGGTCTTTATACCATCGTATTCAACACGCTAGTCTTCCCATTTATGCGCCAGTTGAAACAAGAACAACAAGTAGATTGGAGTGTCTCGGTAGTACTAGTAGTACTCCCCACGTACAATAAGCTCTGCTCCCATAGTAAGAACCACCACACAAACCCCGCATCTACAACAACGAAGTTACGAACAACCGAGATGCTGTTAAGATATTCCGGTACCTCGATAAACATATGAATATAGTTGACTGACTTACAACTCGCATCATTCGTTCCGAAAATTTCGCCATAAAAGTATGATCAACGTTTCGTTGCTAACAGGAGTTGTTGTTCATTATGTTCTTGTAATATCTTTGTTCCCCGCTTAGCTATGCGAAGGTATCGAAAGTTTGGAGACGGTGTCTATTTCTTATCGGAACGGTGAGATTGGTATTAGTTTTTAGCATGTTTTTCCGGAAATGGTAAGATTGTACGCACTTCGAGAGAATAGCAATTGGTACAAGATTATAATAACCTGCCGTGATTATGCTATGGTGGGGATCGAAGTTCGCAGCTTTACAGGCTTTATTGATGGTGCGAACCTTGAGGCCTTAGGTAGGGCTATTCGAGCCTCGAGGTGAGAAAGATGCTCGAGTGGTTTGTTGAATCCTGTACAAACAGCGTGATAAGAACGACCAATGCGAATCAACCCAAGTACGAGCTCACAGTAAGTGCGAGTTCTTACTTTATCTCTTGGATATGCTTGCTGAACGCGCGAGTCTCAAAAGTCATCTGAGTATCTCGCCGCGGCTGAGCTGGCAGATCCAATACGAAACATTCGGATGGTCTATACATTGTCAATGGATTCAACGACAAGTCGATTGAATGGATTTTTGACTAGAATGAAGATTCGATCTACCGGTACCTGCTCGCATACAGAACGCAAAACTCCGTGCAGTCAAAAGTTCCCTAGCAAAAGAAGGTTACAGTTATCTCGACACTCGCCATAGTAAAAGCTATCGTAAACACGACTTGCCATAAACAGAGATCAACGGCCAATCTTCGATAATCTTCGCCAAATTTTGAGATATAGGTATTGGCAATTTTGATTGTAAGAAGTCTGGTTCAGGTTCATCATGTAGAAAATGAGACGCAAATCCCCACTGTATGTGGACTCTGCCGCAATCTACTCACTCAAATCCTTATCTAGGCTGTGCATGCTGAGTATTCAGGTGTTTCTGGAATGTTCTCCGTAGGGTACATATGAATTGCGCCGATAACAATGTCACCGAAACAAATCACTGGATTGTCAGGAAAAACCCACAATATATGCACGTATGTTCTTGAGAGAGGTAAAAGCCAAGATCCTGATGTTTATCAAATGAGTGTAGTGTGTAGAGCAAAGTACATCAGACCTCCAGTATACGTACCTAGTGAAGCCAATCTTATTGAGCCATTTCCCATCCGAGGATATATTAGCATCAGAACGGGCTCTCTATAGAGCCCTTTATTTCAAAAATAAAAAGCTAGCGAATACGCAAAATGCGCTAAGTCTTCTCATACGCATCATGGGGCGTAACTTGAACAACGTACAATGAGTTTTCAGCTCTAAAAGGCTTAGTATTGCGTCGTCGCATAGGCACCACTGAAATTTCCGGTGTGGAGAGCAGCTCCAACTGTCACTGAAGCGGGTGAAACAGGACCGTTGAACGTTGAACGTTGAACCTTCATCGGCATCTGTCCCTGATCTCGTGTAGTCTCGGTGCGAAAAATTAATACGGCGACAAGTGCCAATGAGCAAATAAGTATGCCGCAACTTGAAAAGCAACTTACAGAAACAGGTCTGCCAAATTTCTGCCGAAAGGACCAATCGGTTTAGATAGTATTCTAGGATGCACGAGCCTTGAATCATAGTACCATGAGGCATCACGTATCTTCGAATCTTGACCAGTATCAGGCTATGTAGAGTTACTGCTATCACATGTCGCTCGAACTTGAAGCTCGAATAATGAGCACGAATGTGAACGTGCACCCCTACTGTGGCCTACATAGGGCAGTAGTGTGGTGTTTGGGTCCGAGCAGAGATAGTAACCAAACATACCTCATACCGTGAAAAAGACCCGGTAAACCTGGGCTACACTAGTGTGTGATATGGATTCTGAACCTAGTGTTTCTATGTAGGTGTATCGCATGGGTGTAACTTGAAGCGTCGTCCGGTCACGGTAACAAGTGACAAAAAAGCAAAGGCCACAACAAGTTTAGTGATCGAGCTTGTTAACTTTGGCTAACAAAGAACAAAAAAAGATCGACGTGCCGTCTCGACAGTGCGCATTCCGATCCATACGTTTAACAACTTCTCTGTGTCACTGTCAATACATAAATTCAACTGAGCCAGTACTGGAACCTTCGTGGAATTTGCATACCTAACCTTGGAACACGGTACTAAGTATGACGGCCGATCTTCAATATGGGAGAATGGATCAACGGTGAATTTGTTGTATCGCCCTTCGTGACTTACAATACGAAAAAAAATGTAAAAAATGTAAAGTTGGAAACTGCCCACCGGTCGAGGCTTTTGATTCCATGCAAGGTTCCACTTGGATCACGAGCGTGGATAGTACTCGCCCAACTCTCAGATGAAAGAAAAAACGCACTGAATAATTTCACAAAATCAGTTCGATCTTCTTTTGACAGGAGAACAGCTTGAAAGGTAATCCTACTGTGCACTTCAACCAGACCGGCGGTGTAAAAACGTCTCAACCAATCTATTGGGCATAGTAGACTATGCTTACTCGCTCCTTGCGCAGTATTCCCCTTGGTCCTTTACGATCATGGATATCTAATAATAAGATAAGCGTTAGAAGAATAACGTGCGCAGTAAGGCCCATACTAGTACGAACGTTCTCTGTTAAGACTACGATGCCGGAGTTAGTTCAAAACTTCATTGCACCCGCATTGCGTATGTTCGTCTTAGAATAGTCTGTGGACGATCGATGATCAGGGAGAGGTCAGAAAATCTTCTGCGCAGTGGTTTTGTATTAGACTATTAAGAAAACAGACGATTCCAGGTTTAGAACATATTGGGAACGTTTGACCATAGATACTACAGGTTGGGCTTACCTTCAAGCTTAGGCTGTGACGTCACTGGCAGAAGAAATGAGTCTTTGAACTGAATCGAACTGAACACTGTCAAGTACTTTGCTCTTGCACTGCATGTTATACGACCCTCGATTTTTCAATTCGGAATCAGTTCACTTTGATTTCCGAGTCCGTTTTGTCCCTCAGTCTGTCCATCGTTACTTTCTTCTCCAACAATGTTGATTTGACCACACTTACATTTTTGATTTCAATTCATTTCCGTCCTCCGTCTCCGTCCCCATCCCCATCGACAATGTCAACCAGATGCCATGTTCTCCGTCACCGTCTGATTTTAATTGTAAAGACTCACCATTCCTTTGTCAAGACTTGAAGGAACTTGACCGGCTCCATTCGGATCTCCATTCAAGTCAAACAACCCATAAATTGACACATCATCCGAGTCTTGTTTCTGTTCGAACTTCGGTGGCCGTTGAACGTCGAAAGCGTGAATTGACAAGTCACATTTGATCCGCAGGTTTAATACAGATATCACCTCGATAATCAAACGGATTCCAAATCATGAACGCGGCAATGGAGTGTGACGCTCGAAGCATGAAGTCCGTAGCCCAGTGTATGATACGTTGAGGTAAATTGTTGAAAGAGATGTTGATCCTATAGCTAAAGAAAGATATCAGTGTGGCAGGATGGCAATATGACTATGAAATTTCTCACTTCTGTTTGACACATTGGCAGCAGTTGAGAAAGACGCACCTTGACAATAATTTAGAACTTGCAATGTGTTTCTCACATGTATTCATACATCAGTGAATCACGATGGTCAAAAGACTCCAAACTGTCAATACAATAAACCCCAAACAAATGAATAGAAACCTGAGAATAGAACGAGAAGAGTAAGTGATGTGTCAACGATTACTCTCGTAACATAAAAGTATTACGTACCGCCACTTTAGGATTCTCAGTAAACGTCGAAAACAGACATCGAAAAGCTTCGAGAATCGAGCATGGTTCATCAGAGTCGGAGAGAGACTGCGGTCAACAGGTGGGAGAGTCTAAGAACATGCGAACCTGATACTCGTAAAGCACCAATGAATTAATTTCGCATGTATTGCGCAATCCTCGTCGTCTTTTCACTCGCTAACGTGACAATCGAGTAATAGAAACCACAGGTCACAGGGGTTCATGAACGCAGAAGTTCAAAGAGTTGGCGTTCAAGATCATGGCGTTTGGCACCGTAACCCGTAGTAGTGGTCTCACACGTGTCGTGCTTCCATCAATCCCGCCCTCCGATCATTTATAGAAATCACCGATTATTAGATCTTAGATTTCCTTCCGCTTCACTCCATTGTATGGTCTCTAGGGACATGAAAACTACAAGCTAGTAATTCGAAAATACGACATTCACAATGCATATTGGATTAAATACAGTGCATCCTGAGTCGAGACAACACCCGCAGGCAACACGCACGTCGATTAAGGAAGTCTATTCCCTACTGGGTGGGATTCAAAATTCGAAATAAATAGACTCGTAAATGCCATTTTGATGCGATCGATCTGAGATCGTAATGGCTTTACAAACCTGGTCGCGGCTACCACAATCACTCCGAGGGGCTGGGATGTTGAATTTGAACTTGAACTTGACTCTTCATTTCATCCATTCATCTAGGTATATATACCTGTGCATTGCACATTGTTATTCGCAATCAAACATACCTGGACCAACTCGGAATTAAAGTGGACTTTGTAGTAAGTGAGTAATAAATTCAACAGAAACACATTTAATTCCTCTAACTCCGATACTTAGCTTGTTGAATTCGAGAACTAGTATTCGTGCGCGAGTTCTGATATCCGAGTCCATTCTCCTAGGCCTGTTATCACCAACAGAAAACTAACACACATGACAATATTATTAGAACGAGATATTCTGAACCCTGACAACATACCTAGACTTTTCTATGAACAGCTTTCATGAGAAAGGCCGGCGGCATTTGGTGGACGTTCAATGATTCGATTCTGTCAAACAGATAAGCTGAGTTTCGAACAATAGGTATACCGATAGATGTTTATTGTAATTTATTCCTTCATTTTGCATGAAATTCTATTAATCTCATCTGTCAAGTTTCAAGAACCTCCACCGAACGTTGAACATTGAACAAGCCGAAGGGTAGGTCAGGGGATGGAAGACGGAATTGAAAACAGTGGGTGGGTAACGTAAGGATTTAACTTGACAGTTACCAGGGAAGCAAGTTGACGTCTTGGAATATTTATGATTGATTAAGAGTTCTTAGCTAGTGGTGGCCACACTTTGAATTCATTCGTTCCAATCTGCTACCGACTGGAGACAATCAACACTGCAGGTGTACACAGAGACACATCGTCGACTGGAAAAGAGCTAGATCGAAAGAATTGTTTTTCGGACGAACAACATTCAACATCCTATATGATCTATTGATCAAACACACGTTTGACCAATTGGAACCCCAGGTTGAATTCTAGTAGAGCCCATTTACAACTTACTAGCCGTAGTATACTTAATTCCGCTTCCATCATGGCCTGACCAATGCATGGACGATGATATCGTATACATAATGATGTACGTATTATCGTTTGAACCTTACAAAAACATGTTTGACTGGACTCAAAGTCTCGAGCTCAAAAACACACACTGATATATAGAAATTCACACATTACCCAGTTCATTGTTCCTTAGAGCAATGAGATACCTCGAGGCTCGTCTTTTCTAAACCCAATCCACTGAGGTCAGCCGCCGCTAGAAAATTCGACCTTCACCGTTCAACTTTAAGAAGTATCTCACCGTCAGACTTTTATAGATTCAGAACAATATCATTCATGCATCTGAAGCCTTTCTGAACTCTGAAAATCCATCGGAGCGCTCATAGACTTTGAATCAAAGATGCATATTAAGTAGGTAGCTACCAGGCTGTCAGGTTCGTGTACTACTTATGTGTGAATCTGATTCCCACCGCGGCAAACTCAGAACTCAGACTGAGCGAAGAGGAGTTTGTATGTTCGAGACCTTTGGAGGAAGTTTAGGATGTAATTATGCATATGATATCGATGACGTCGAGGATGTGGTCATGCACTGTGGATACATATATTCGTCGGTGGCTATTGAATTTTAACAACTTGAGTTCTTTCTAGTTCTTGTGGGTGTTTTTTTTTTTCATTGGAAGAATCTGAGAATCTTATCACTGGAACAGTGTATTTGTAAAAGGATGATGATGGATGCCGCAGTAACTCGAAGACATAGAACCGTTCTGAGGTTAGGTGATTTGGCATGTTGAAGTGGAGTTGTTTGCAAGTTCTGTCGCTCAGTGATTTCGAATAAATTTGATCCATAGTATGTATTACGATTGTTCCTATGTATCAAGTATTCGTAGTAGAGTCATGGTGAATCGGAAAAATGATCATTTATGATGTTGAAATCACTACTAACCGACGACAATAGACAGCCTTGTCTTCGAACGGGAATCTTTGTCATATCACCGTTTGTTTCATCTTTCATGAAACAGACTTGGACGGAAGTTGAGAGCTTGTCAAATGAGATCTTGAGAAATGAATTCGGTTCATACGGTACGGAAGATAGAGATTCTTCAGCGGTTGACCCTGAATATTGAATTCTGACTGGAAATTCGAACGATGATAGAAACAAACCATAGTTGAGCGTATCGCTGTAATACTAAGTTATAACACTGAAGAATTCGAAGATAGGCCTTGAATCCACTTACTACTATTAATACCGCAGTATTTGAGACTCCCGAGGATAGTTACGTATTATACATTACTACGAGCTCGAGAGGAATCTTTGAAACCAATGAACGAAACGAACGGATGGAGGAGGAATTATAGGATGTGTTTGTTCATCTTCGGCGTCGGTGTTCTGAGTATTGTGAGCACTCCCCCGAGATGGAACAAACGATCGATACGAATACTCACAATTAGATACAATGCGATAATTCAATCGCATAACAACCTGTCTGTTCCGTACTCGTTGTAATGGTACTAGTAAGAGTAGTGACCGCTGTTTGTGTAGACATAGTCACAAGTCATGCATCATGACTCGTTCAGCTGATCTTTGAAAGCATTGAATTAAATTTCTTAGGGTAGGCCTTCGTATGTTGATCAGCTGGTCTCGCCTGGGTAAAAAGTCTAAAGATGGAAGAGAAAGAAAAGACATGAGATCATCGTATACCGCGACTGCTTGCTAAAGTAATTAAAATAAATAAGACACGTACATGATACTAAGATGAATCCTGTCGGTCATTCAACTTCTCTTCCAGCTTGATTCGAATCACTGAATGCATGATTTCCTGTACAATTCCTACTGCTTACAACCCGACGTCGACGAAGAGACTCTTTGAATAATCGAGTTGTGAGTCTGACTGTTAGGATACGGTAGCGTCGCGACCGACTGCGAAACTTTAAACCTTGACACGAAGCCACTGATGACTAGAACCGACAGAAGGAAAGTTCTGAACTTGGTTTCGAGAATGAGAATAATGGAGTCTAATATGATGAAAGTGGAGTCACAAAACCTTGGTTGCAAATTGTACTAAGTATCATATATAGAGCTCGTCGTTGGTCAGAATGCATGATGGAAGTTACTTCGAATAGAGTACATAAAAAATATGCTATAATGACGAAACGATGATGAGACTTTTACAAAGACAACGATCGAACGTCGAACACTTACAAGATACCGCTTCAGTGGCAGTTTAAACTGTAACGTCTTGTAACAACGACGACGATCGCGAATGATCTTCATTCTGAATGTTCGGATGTAGGAGGAAATCCAAGGACCTAAAGTCAAAGAAAAGGAAACCCGATTGTTGTTTTCTCGCAAGTGAACCGTACATTGGGCGACATAGCCTGAGACAACCAGGAACAATGAATACCGAAACCGAAAGTTGGTTGGTTGGTCGGTTGATGTGAGCACTTCAAACCACCACTTGAATGAAAAGATGGAAATTTCGACAGAGAACCTTTGGACTGAACGCAAACCACGACCTGAACTTGTGAGTGATTACTGAATCTTCCAAGAAAGGAAACCGAGGTTTAGGGGAGTGATACTTATAAAACAAGGAGATGAATTGACCTTGTTGAACTTGTTGGATGCCGAACGCGAGAGAAGATGGTTGTTTGATGGACTATTGATGATTGAATTGCAATGGTCGTGCCGGTAAATACGAAGACACGCTTCTTTCTATTGCATGAAGAACCCAACCCAGATAGAGTAATCCTCGGAAATAGGATAGCATGTAGATGAGAAAAAAAAACATGAAATCGGTTGAGATGTGAATTTTGATGGATGAAAAAGAGAACTCGTTAACGAGAACAATCACATCCATATCTTCTCATTGCTGTTTCTTGACAGTCTTGGTCGACAAGAACCGAAGTATTGATGGGAGCCACGTCGACAATACAAGGAAGAGAAAAGAGCTTTTGCGGCATTCCATTGATTCTGATTGAGAGACCGACCGTATCAGTGTGAAAAGACCAGAAAAGGAAGAGGTTCTTGGGGGGTATAGATTTAAATTTGAATGGATGTATAGATACGGAAACCGGTATCGATTCCCTTTAGACGATGGGGGTTTGAACATTAAACGCGTTGGTTTCGCCCGTGATCCTGAGTCGTCTTAGTTGAAAACGAGACAATGGCGACCGGGAGGATGATTGTGGGGAAAAGGAGTAGAAATCTGAAATCTTGCAGTCCCAAACAAAAATCTGGGGAAGAGGTTTGAAATTGAGATACGGTCGTGGCGTTCGTTTACCTGAAGTTTGGTCGGAATTAGGAATGACTGTGATGAGAATTTAATCATGGCCGTGAAAATAATTTGGTATGGGAAATGGAGAAGAAATTTTCAGTGTGTGAGGGAGCAGATGTGAAACGCGAGCGTTGTGGATGACGCGAGCGTGCAGAGGAGGAGAGAACGTCGTCGAGGATGATGACCAGAGAGAGTTTATGTAGTAGCGGGGCGTGGGGGGGCGTGAGAGCGTCGGGGTGAAGGCTAGACGGAGAGGGCGCGATTTCTGAATTGGTCGAGATGGGCGGTGACATCATGTTTGATGAACCTGGACCTGATAGCGGAGTCGTGAGTTTGACGAGACTTTGTGTTTTTTTCAGACGGTTGTTCTTTCCAGGCCCGCCACCAGACGAGTCTCCTCGCTGCCAGGACTACTTGAACAGTGGTGGAGCCCACGGTGAGCACCACCCCCTTTTTCTTTTATCAAGAACTGTACAAACTTAGCAATCCAAAACAGGGGCCAATCTCGCCAGTCTTTTCGTGCCATCTTCCATCGAACGAACCTTCCTAACTGCACCGGTACACATCCCCTAGAGATAATTCCTTTTCCTGCCCCTTTCAGGTGGCGACCTCACCCGACCTTCCTTCTTCACTTGCATCTCTCTCCACAACTAGCCACCTCCCCGGTACCACATCTTAAGCTCTATCACACAAAGGCAGGTCTTTTCTCTTCTATCGCAATCTTACCCCCGTGTCTCACCTCTCCTCCCTCCATCTTACCAATCTTCAGACCTACCATGCCTTACGCCGTACCATCCACATCCAACTCATCATCGTCCGTCGCGACCACCACCACTTCCACCTCTCCTCCCCAAAGCCCGCCAATGCGGCCTGGACATCGACGAACTCGCTCCTCTTTTACCGACGAACGTGGGTCTGGCGCCTTCGTCTCTCTAGGCTCTCTACCCCGAAGACGGCCCACAACCAGAAAAGCCGTCTTTCACATCAATGCAGATGACGACTCACCTCCAGAACGAGACGACGATGACATGACCTCCCCAGCGAGCCCATTAGACAGCTATTCTCTCATGAACTCCCTCAACACTCTCAGACTCTCCATGAACAACGGCAAGGACTCACCTTCTGTCAGTCCTCCATCTCACATAGACATGCCTCCTCAACCTGCTGTCCCATTCCCTACCTCTTCACCCATGCCTTCTCCCACTCTGACGATGGGCTCCTTCATACCCTCATCACCACCCCGAGGCACTTCTCTGCCCCGTACTTCTTCCTCCTCAGTCATTCTCTCGAACGGCAAACCGTTGAAATCTTCGCTCAAGTCATCATCATCTTCACCTAACATACCCGGTGATGCCTTTCGAACGAAACATCTCAGGGCCCAATCTGCGCCTTCCACTCCCAACGTTCACAAGAATGTTCATTTCGCAGATAAGGGCTCGGGTTTAGAATCCGTTCGCGTCTTCAACCGATCGGGAAAACCTGCGAGTCTTAGTAAACCGCCCGGGGATGAGACGGAGACAGAGACAGAAGCTGAAAACTCAACGAGTAGTCGAGGGTATCCATTTCCTTCCCTCCCTTCTTCTGCCGGAGCAGGAGCCTCATCTAATCAACCGATTATTCACGAGATCGATCCAGCTCCTGGTAAAACATCTCCTGTCCCCCATCCTAACCCTCCGCTGACCGCCAACATTCACCTCGAAACCATCACGCTTCCTCGCACGAGACCTCCTACTTTGAGAGGAACGGTTTTGGTAAAGAATTTAGCGTACGAGAAGAACGTGGCTGTGAGATTTACCTTGGACGATTGGCAAACTACCAGTGAAGTTACCTGCCGTCATGTTGTCAGTCTTCCAGGTTTACCGCCACCCTTCCCGCGGCCAAAGAAGGTGGTTACCGTCAAGAAGAACGTAGAGGGCAAGGAAGGTGACGAAGTCAAAGAGGGAGAGGACAAGGTGGTAGAGGAAGAAAAGGAAGATCCAAACCAACCTCAGTGGGATCGTTTCAGGTTAGTTTCATATTGCAAGTCCCTTCCTTTTGCTTGATTTGAATTCTGCTTTTTCATCCCTGGTATTGCCCGATGAAATTTCCTTTTTTGTTCCGTACTGTACTGAACGTCGCCGATATATTGAAACTGACATCATTTTATATGCGACAGCTTCACCATTCGGTTGGAAGACTATGAGCCGAAATTGGCCGACCGGACTTTGTGGCTGGTCGCTCGATTTTCGTGTCCTCCATCGTGGAATAGCGCCGGCGGCGAATGGTGGGATAACAACGACGGGAACAACTATCGCGTCTCGTTCAGACGCGCTGCTGTCTCTCCTCTTGCAACCCCTACTCTCGTCGCTACATCTTTGCCGTCGTTCGCCACTTCGCCATCCAAGAGGGAATCATCAAGACACAGTGGTGCACCTCATCCTGCTCCTTCGTTAATTGCCAATGCACTTGCGCAACAACGAAGCTTCAATGCTCCCATCTCCTTGAAGTACACTCCTATGACAGGAACTGATGCTGAAACCGCGAAAGGGAGTGCGAGCGCGGATTCAAGTTGTTTAGCTCCGCCTCCGACATTGACAAGAACGATGAGCTCACCATACCCATCTTCCTCTGCATCTGGTACAGGCACTTCCTCCACTGAAACCAACGCTGTTCCTGCTTCTCCTGCTTCATCACAACCTACTGCAGCTTCATCACCATCTGTGGCAACTCCTATTACCCCCTCCGGATCCTCATCTACATCTGCTCACCCTCAACCTCCTCATGTTCGATCCCCCAATTCACCTCCTTCCCCTTCCGCCATACATACCAGCTCATACATCAAACGGAGACTTTCTCTTTCAAACTATGTCGCACCCTCCGCTCCTACTAAATCCGTTGTTCATCCATCAATCTCCTTAAATGGGGTTGGACTAGCAACTCCTCCTACTACTCCACCTGGGAGTGTACGCGTTAAACGTACATCTCCTCTACCTATCGTCCCAAGAGAAGCGGAAGATTTCTTGAGTAACACTGAAGAAAATTCTGAAGCTGAGGTCTCAAGGCGAGACTATCTGGAGGAGGCGGCTAGGAGTCATGTCCACGAGTTTGAGGAGGTTGATGATATCGTCAACTCTGGACAACCCGTTGGAGATCTCAGTATGGGATTCGGATTGCAGGAGAGAGATATGAAAGGAAGAGTGGTAGAAGGTGAAGGACCTGCTTACGGGTTACCGAAGTTGAGGTGGGGAGTTGTTGGGCTGAGTAGTGAAAGTTCTGAGAGTGCTTTCAGTTCTTCGTCATCGAGTTCGAGTTCGACAGATGATTTGGCGGGACGAGGAGGGGCAAGTGTTCATGTTAAGGAAGAGGAAATGCCATTCTCACCTACCGGTTTGACTGGTAAGACTCCATTCCCAAGCATGAGTTTCGGAGGGATGAGTATTGGTATGGGCCACGGCGGTGAAAGTGATACAAGTATGTCGGGTTTGATGAGTCCTCCTAGAAGTCGAGAAACCAGTGAAGACGGAAGTGGTGAGGGTGGTAGGAGTTCACCTACCTTACAGTCAACGCCTCCTGCTCTTTCGTCTCCCGCTCCTGTCACATTGAAGAGCGCCTTCACACCTATCTTAGGGTTGTTCTCGCATCATCCAACTTCATCGTCCTCTGTTCATCCACCCCTTTCAACTCCTGCACGAAACAATGCCGAATCACCGGCCTCTACATCCTCCGGTTCCACAACCTCCGTCGATACCACTCCAACCCTTACTGCAACCACAACTCCGGCCTCGATGCTTTCACCTATATCTCCTATCGTTTCACTTGCTTCCCTTTCATCTCCTCCTCCATCGTCCTCTTCCTCTGCAGCACCTACGAGAGTGGATACGTCTGATTCGTCGTATGCCGCATTCGTTCGACAATGGTGCTTTGCTCAAAGTGCACCACCTACACCTGGAGTCACTCAAGGCTCTGGAAATACTGCGTCGCCTCATGTTGGATCGAATGCCCCTACCCCACCTGTTCCTGGTGGAACTCCAACTCCTCCGAGTAACGGACGAGGATACGGGTTTCCAGGCTTTAGTTTCGCAAGTGGAGGGGGCATTTTGAGTGGTGGCCACCATCATCATCTCGGTGATCACGCTGGTGTCGTTGGTGGTGAGTGAATATAGACTTCATTTTACTTGGATTTTTCTTCTTTTGTTTTAAAGGCGGTTGGGTTGAATGAAGTGGCTGTTGTATGATGATGACCATGACGACGACGACGACGACGACGCTGTTGTTGTAAAAGTAGATTATTGTGCGGGTAGGGGAAGGACGATAGATTGGTATGGTATGGTGGAAGGATGGAATTCATCACTTGCCTCATGCACGCATACGTTCTCCTTTTCCTCTCTCATTTCCCCGCTTTCAATTTCTTCCATTTTTTCCTCTTTCAAATCTAACAAATCATCAATGTATCTTCTCTTGCATGCATACCTCATTGTCTTGCTCTCTTAACGCATTTTTCGCATTGCTGCTTGTATTTCTATCATCATCTGTTTCATCTATTGCATTTTTCATTGTGTTATTAAAATTATCTTGCCTGATTGAAAGTTGTGCTTACGCTTGTGATTGGTCTTACAGCTCGTATGTCTTGAAATGACGGGAGAACGGAAAACCCTCGAAAATGCACGCAGAATAGTGAAATAGAGGAAGGGAAAAACGCATATATGCTTCGATTCTCGTTCGTAACTTATACCACCAACCAACTACTCGATATCTCTCACCATTCATCGACATCAACCGGTTTATCCTCCTATCCAATTATCTTTCGCCTACCTCTACTTCCCCAACCAAAAACAAGAAATAGAACCCAACTACAAATCATCTTGAGCTTGATTTTTACTCTCCTATGTGCCTCGCAATCCGTTACTCTGACCCTCGGTATTCCAAACTGGTCCATCCGTCTTCCCATAAACACTCTTATAATCCTTATCCGACTCAAAAGTTTACGCCTCCGTCACTGGTTGTCAGTCTTGTTTTCCCTTCGACTGTCTTTCTTTACGTCTCTTCGTTAAGAAAGAGTTGAGATCCGGGAGGTCAGTTGATCACTTTGCGCTTGACTGTTTGAACGGAGCGCTCGTAGGAGGGATTACTGTTTTCGTACTTGTTAGACCTTGATTAGGTGTCATGAGAGGTGGGAGGTGGGTTTGGTTGAGTTTGGATTGGCGAACGGCGCGGTTTGTTGGACGTCAGGTTGGACCGAGTGATGGATGAGAAACACGTGCATACTGGTTGACGATGATCGTCGTCTTTTTTGGATTTACGTCGTCGATGCTCTCGTCTTGATATGTCTTGGATCACGTCGACATTGTCATCACCTACCAACACCCACAAACCCAGCCTTTTTTTTGCTCCTTGTCTTCCTGCATTCCTAATTCCCGGATGAAGGATTCACTTCGGAGGAACTTCGCATCCTACCTTCCTACCTCCTCAAGTTGACTGCCATATCCATCATCTCATCACTATCTACCTATCATCAGTCATTTATCCATTCATCTACTACCTTCCTCATTCTTGCTCGACATAACCCCTCCTCCATACACTCAAGACTCGTTCATTCAAAAACACGTCCTCTCGCTCGAGTATCCATACACGACATATCGACTTGACGACTTTGATTATTCTTTTCATTTCACCTCTCATTTGTCTCCACAACGCATCCTCATCTCCCCTCATGACGAAGAGAATAGAAGTCAAGTTGGTCGATGATGTCGCGTGTATATCCTATTTATACTTTGGGCTCAGTACTAGAAGGTATCGATTGATACCTTTCCCCCCCTCCCTCTCAACCTCTCAACCCATCATCATCTATGTTTTCATTTTTTTTCTCGCGTATCTATCTATCCATCGGTCTGTATTCATACCCATTCTTTTTGTGTTTGTGATTGTTTTTTTTTATCTCATTCATTTGCTTTGTTGTTGTCTGTTTTAATTGTACGACCAAACCATTGATTCTCAGTATACACACACCACCTGCCCTTTCCATTTACCCATCTCTGCTCCTCATACTCCATCGATATCATCATCGTCACCATTCCTTTTTTTTTTCTCTTCTGCTTTGTCTGTCATTGAAATATTTCACTGACGACGACTGTGCGCATTTATCTCTTGGTCATACCACATATGCTTCCATCCTCTTCACTCATCTCATAGTTTCCTCATCCGATTCACTCAAAAGGATCCCCTTTGGTTGTTTGTTTTCTCTCGAGCTCGATGCATTACATACTATGATTCTCATTTTCCAAATTCTCATCGTGACTGTGATTGTGACATTGCTCCGATTTGACTTCAGACTCTATCAATCCGTCCGACTGTTTCCTCCAAAATGATAAGCCCTTTTGGCTCTTTGCTTTCTAGTTTTTTACTCAATGTGTTTTTGAGACTTTCGGTGGGGTTGACAACATTGCAATCGGCCATGGTAGATTAGCAGCTTAGTACCGTCTCTTGTCCGACCAAATGTCTTGTTGCTTGGATACTTCAATGGTTGTGGATTTGTTTGCACAATATACCACATTCTAACCTCTCTTCCAAATCCGTGCGGACTAAAATGGCTGCACATTTGACCTGATTTATGGACTCATAGACCGTCACGGCACGGCGGGGTGTATACTGTATAGTCTAATCCCTCTGCATTTTACTTTGAATTTTGGGAGACGATCCCTGGGTCTGGCACTTGAAGAAAAAATCCATATCAGAGTCACGCGAACTGATGGGTCAGACGAACTGATATCCTAGTACATGACAGCCATTGAGCCAATCATAATGCATTGTCCATCGGACGGTCAAAGAGGGCTGACTCAATTTGGTTGAGGTTTTCATCCAATCGAGAACAAGTCTAGAGGTGGATGATATTTCATTGCAATGCTGCTTTGGTTCCGAATGGCGGAGGAGACAAATTCAAAGTTACGAACTTATGATGAGTGGAAATACAAAATGTTCCACCGATCCGATACTTATCTTAGTATTCAGATGCCTCGTGCAAGCTCGGACTCGGAGTATCGAGATAGGAGGATTATGCTGAAGAGCTTACATACATTTGTAAGAGTCTTGAATCTTCTGCATTCCGGCTCTTAGACTCATGCTTGGAAAGAACTCCGATTTGACGGTCTGAATGGGCTGACCGTTGTAATCTTTTTGAATTTTCAATGTTGACATTCTAGTTCTATGGATCGATTCAAGTCATTGGGAACTATATCCGAATATTAGTGATGACGAATTTATAAGATTGACGATTCACCGAAAGACGAAAAATCACATTGATCCAGATAGTCCGGGGAAAGACGGGGCCAATCTTGCTGTAGTCTGTAGACACTCCGAGATATTCGGAATCCCCAACTTGAAGATAAGAGAGTGTAAAGTATAACATGGTCACTGGGACTCGGTGTAGCATACTACCTGATATTTTTGAAAGGATTTCTGAGACTTGGAATGTCAATCGGCGACTGAGTTGTACCGAGCTGGATTCGTCAATATCGGTTTCGGCCCTTAGAAGCTTGTGTCCAAATGACGATGACTGTGCATCGTGCAAACAGTAGTGTAAATAGGGATTCCGAAGCTCGGGTACTCAGCCTATGATCGCAATATCTCGAGCCTATCCCAACTTGATGTCGAATCATACTCAAAACCTAGAGTAAATCGCTTGACGAGTCAATCTCAAATTTTGCAGTCGGTTTAGGTCTGTGGTGGGTCGGGTATTCCTAGAGTGTTAGATATTGGAGTCAGCGATGTACCATATATGCCAAGATGATAAGTGGAGGATGGAGTATTGGAGCTTGAGGAAGGAGCCAGTCGCGCCTCGTGGAGAAATTCGATATTCGGAAGAACAAAACACTTGCCTCGTTCTGCACTAAACAGCGGTTTAGGGATATAGGGACTCCCCAGGTCATCATCTCGTGTGGTGTTTCCGCGATTGCGCCGAGTAGTAAGAACTTGTAAAAATATCGAGCGATTGTATTCACGATGTTGGTGACTGTGCATCTTACTGTGAACACCACTGCAATTTGTGCTTGATCTGAGAAGGTAATGATACAGTATATCCACGGAGATCTGAAGAACATAAGAAATTAAGTGAGCGGAAAGAATCTATATATCGATATGTATTCACCTGAGTCATAAAATGATAGAGTCGTGCCAAATCACTATCATCATGATGAGGTGGCAAAAAGTGATAATAGCGCCGGGCGTTCAGTAGCCCTCACTTCCTCTTTTGGAGGACAATAACAAATCGTGGCATCTCGTCTAATCTCCTCCTCGAAATCAAACATATCAACTCAACCAGCCTCCTCATTCGAATATTTGGCTAATGTTGTCAAATTGAGCGGACATCGTGCACCTGAAAAAACACCCTGGCAAAAACGGGAGAGATAGGTAGTCCTGCTAAATCGTCAGCAGTATATTTTTTACTGTGCCCCCGTGCACGATGGATTATTCAATCTTGATGAGCTATTCTGCTATCCAGCATAGTGACATGACAAGTATTTTGAGAATCTAATGATACGTTTCCAACAGTTGATGACCATTTTCGATTCTATTGTTGAGGCGAATTCCGAGTCTTTCGTTGACGCGCTACTACGAACTTTTCATCGATCATTTTGGAGAGCCTGATCATAGTACAGTATGCAGTATCTCTACCATTCCCGGGACAAAATCCACGGCCATCTCATCTGAGTTCAGTAGTCCTACATAACAGGACACATGGATGTCATGTGAACACTTCACTCCTGGGACCAAACGGTGACAGAACTTTGATGAATCACCATGAAATGCCGGTATGCTTAGGTATGTTCGTTTCTCTAGTCTAGTTTCTAGATCCAACTCTTACGACTGACATTCGCATATAGTCTCTAAAACCGTTTCATGCTACTCGTGAAATTTTACTTGGGAAGAATTTTAGGTCTTTCGAAACTCTTCTTATCCACTGTCGACTATCTATCCCCCCTATGAAGCTGCGATTTCTGTGCGGTTTTATCCTCCTAACGCGGAATAGCATGGCCCCAATGTGCCTGTCACTATTCTCACAATCAAACCCAGTGTCCCACTAACATCACGGGTCTGACAGATTCTGATGCCTACTGTTCAGACGTTCACTTGACATTGCGATACTGTCAATAAAACCGTCTCTGCTCAGTATTGCAGATGTTAATATTCATCCAATCCAACAGCACTCTCCAGCAAGGGTCAGCATACCTCAACATAGCGTAACTTTCTGTCGACTTCACCAGTTTCAAACCCAATGGGCTTTGTCTATTTTCCGGTTCATTTTCCGCTAATCTTCGTCATGTTTTGGTCTCTGCCAGCGCTGGAGGCCGCTCTGGTGAACATCACGATCGATGACTCTGGGACTGACCCAATCACAGGCACATCTATCGTATATTCTCCTCCGGATTCCTGGAGTCCAGGACAGACTTGCACTGATTGTCAAGCGCATCCCGACCCAAGTCTTGCGCTGGACCACACTTGGCACGATGTGCTATACATTCCTGCCAATAACGTCAATTTAACCGCTTCATTGCAATTCGAAGGTACGAATGCTATGTTTATAGTAAGGGTTCATGATCCAAATGGCGTTAGTGATACAGGAATTATACAGGATCGGCTATATATGTTTTCTGTATCTTGGCCCACACATCTTCACCTCTTGACGGCAATTCCGATATGTCGTTTTCCATCGATGGGCAGGTAGTCGGGAATTTCATCCAACCACCGAATGGTGACCCAAATTTCTCTTATAACTCTCCTGTCTATGTCAACACTTCGATACCTGCTGGCGCGCATACATTTATGCTGCAAAATGGAAGGCAGGGTGGTCAAACCGCATTAGCTTTGCTAGATTATATCATCTACTCGTGAGTATTTTTTGAATCCAAGCCACACATCCATCTGCTTAATTTACTCGTAGGCGTGATGATGCAGCATTACCCACCCCGATTAGCTCTGCACCTACTTCCACTTTCACGACTCCATCGTCAACCCTTCCTACTACTGCCATCTCCACCCCAGCTGCATCCAGACTGAACAGCGGTGAAATCGCTGGAATCGTCATCGGTGTTATCGGTGTGATATGTCTTTTCGTAATCGCGTTACTACTGTTCTTGAGAAATCGATCGCGCCGCGTTGGTCGAGCTACGAACATCAGCACCGATCTTCTAGCTGCTGGTCCCAATATGTCTCAGGCTGAAGTTGACTTGATGACGGCATCTAGTCCTCCACCAGCATACGGCCAATTGAGACGGGATCTCGAACCTCAACGGATGGGTACTGGCATTACTCCCTTCACACTACAACCACGCTCTCAGACTCCTACTTCATCGTCTCAAGATCTCGTGACTCCTCCGGATTCAACTCTCAATACAAAATCCTCCGCGCAGGTCATTGCTAGACACATCCCTAGCGAGCATCCTAGTGTGATGGGAGACGATACGACTGTCACGGTGCACAATCATCGATATCATGATGTACCATTTACATCTCCTCCTTCTTATGTTTCGGCGGAATAATAACAAGCTTGGGTGTACCATTAGGGTGCTTCTTTCTTGTTGACCCTAGAAGTCGTGTAAATGCGGAGCTTTAGCTGTGATGAAGCTGTAGTTTCCCGAGAATGATATGCTTCTCGGGCGGTGAATGTTGGAATTCACCATGATCTTGCGGTTTCTCAAAATTTCACCGAAAGTATTGATGTAACGTTCTTCTGAATCTTCAGTCACTCGGTAGCAATGTACGCATGTTATTGTGCGCAATTGCATTAGAAGAATTTCATCCCCAATCGTATTTCATGTACTTGAACGTTGAACATTGAATGGTGAACAGTGACTACCTCCCGTGTATTTACAGTAGGAATTCCGTTCATTTCATTTTGGACTTCTTATTTTATACATCTCTTACTAAATGGCTTTTACATTTTTTTTCCACGAAGATTGCATTCCTCAGGTGCAATGCAAACGAAGACTATGAAAAAATTAAACATTATGCCACGCTGCAATTACATTATATGTCCCCGTGCCACAATGTTTGCGTTGGAAAAAAGTTTGAATGATATGACTTAAGGTGCTACCAGGGTTCGAACCTGGGTTTCGGGAAAGCCACTTTAATCAAGTCAAAATCCCGAGTGATAACCACTACACTATAGCACCGTTGCGAACCAACTAATGAATATGATCATGTTCTCAAAGTTTACCAATTCAGAATAAAAATTAGAAAATCTTGCAATGTCTGTTGTACAGTGACCTCAGCTACCGATCGGCTTAACGAACACAATTAGCTGGAGGTACCTCATCTAGGATTCTCAGATTTTAATGTGAACGTTGAACGTCGGACCTCGAGGTATTATATGGTGCTCAATCGTATTAGGATCCTCCAAGCACTTTGAAGTTTGAACGATTGAGCCGTCACCTTGACTCCGAGTTGATAGTATGCACTACATTCAGAAACATGTGTATGTGTTATATTGCTCAGCCCTTTATATTAATAATGCATCACAGCACAGTTTTAGGTCAATGTATGCATCATCTCAGTTGCGGACAAGAACTAGTCCTGAAAATCAAACGCTTATCTGCAGTGTTATCACAGCCTGAACGAGGTTTACAAATTGGGTTGCGTTGAAGTTGTACTCATACCATCACTGCACACAACCTTGCTTCGGAGTCTGGCTCGTCAAATTATTGACACGCTATGGAAAATCGGGATAGTAATGTAAGTCACCTTGCTATATGGACAGCATTATCACATATGCTGAATGCAATATCAGAACCCGGTTTTCTTTCCGCTGAGGCATCCACGCCAATGGCTGAACCTCAAATATGCTAGATCGTCGAGTTTTGTCAAGTTGAAACATAACCCTTGTCTCAGTCAAGAATCACTCAGTCAAGAGGGCCAACGACTTCCCTCCGAACTCATAATACACATCCTCTCTCTTCTAGGTGATGATCGCCAGACGTTGACGAGATGTTGTCTCGTTTCCTCAGCATGGCTTGATTTCTGCCGAGCTCAGTTCTACTGCAACTTCACAATGAAAATCTCAAAAGTCAAGGATTTTGTGGCTACATTGAATGACTTTGATCGTTTCGAACACGTCGGAAAACACATCAAGCATGTTGTCATTCATGGTCATGATCACTGGGAAAACCCGCATAGAAAACCTATGATATGTTCTCATCTCTTCCGGGAGTTATTGACGAGGCTACCCAATTTACGGAGTCTTACCATCGAGAATGTTAGATTCGTGCATAGTGCTTCACATCCAACCTGGAGGAATGTCAAGTCTTTGTTCCACTCGACCTCTCTTTTCGCTTCGGATATTCAAACTTCGAGCGATGCTTGTGCATTCAAGGAGCCTGGAAAAGATTCCTCCCTCGACAAGCAGACTCCAACTTCTCACCCTCCTAAACGTGCATTACCTATACAACTCGAACATCTGGCCATTTCTGGTATAGGAGCGGATGAGGATTATGTCTCTTCATTCAAAGAGGTTCTCAGTCTGTTCTCGGGTTATAAGAGCTTTACTTGTAATCCTACACGACGTCCCTCAGTCAAATTCCCTCAGGAGTTCCCCAGTCGAACTGAGTTGAACGACGAACAGGAGTTGCTGTGGAACTTCTATCATCGTTTCGAATTCTCCACCTTGCGTTTCAACTCTACCCCAGCATCGTATGAGACGATAGTATTTCTCTGGATTGGATGCGCTTCTTTCGAGCAATTTCAAGATGCCGTCCTGGTCGCGAAGGAGGTCAATTCAAGTCTGGAATGCTTTGGCATCGACCCTTCAAGTATGTATGAAGATACTCGGATGAAAGGTTAATTATTTCCCTTCCAATATGATCCTTTCACTGATGAATGCCATCAGCGGAACCTATCAAATGGAGTCAGCTCAACCTCCTCAATCTTTCATCCTTAACAAAGTTGATTCTCAGCATCCGATATGCTACACTGGTGGCCTATCAACCTGATTCTGTCCTCGACGGACGAGCTCACCTTCTGTGTTGCTATCCAGCTGAACTTCTTCCCACTGTACCTCGGACCGTCCAAGAAATTACCATCATGGTATACATTGGCGATGACGAAGTGGAGGCTTTCATGAAATTCGTTGACTGGGACACCTTGCAGAACGAACTTCTGAGATTTCCAGACTTGAAACTCATCAAGTTTTTACAGTTCACGTCTATCCGCCCTGAATCCCAAGAGCCGGAGTCTGCTTCCTCAAGCAGTTTGGAAATTGAGCAGAAGCTTCCATTACTTCACGATATTTTAGAGGTAGTAGATGGGAATGAGTCTGATGAGGAATCTGATGATGAACAAGATTAACGGAAGTACACCAGTCTCGGGAAGCAGTGGGGTGGAGGAATACTGTAGTGGAATGACCATAAGTTCAGTCACATGTCACAAGGGGCAAAATTGAAGTTCAGGTGACGGGTCACAGGGGGCACGAACTAGATTTTTCACCAATATGTCACGGCGTCTAAGATTGCCGACAAATTTAGCGCCAATCCAGAAAAGCTCGCACCACCTCACAATAGGCCTACAGGCCTAAAAATCCTTCGTTTGAGCGATATTTAGTAAATAAAATACATCCAGAAGGATAAAATTTCCAAAAAAATTCGGTTTCCGGTCACAAATCGAGTTCATCAGTATGACATGCCTGTGATAGACGCCATGAACTTAAACTAGGTGTCACAGGTAACAAATCCTCATGAACCGTGAACTGGAC
Organism: Abortiporus biennis; assembly: GCA_022606235.1. Classification (NCBI taxonomy): domain Eukaryota; kingdom Fungi; phylum Basidiomycota; class Agaricomycetes; order Polyporales; family Podoscyphaceae; genus Abortiporus; species Abortiporus biennis. Next base: position 608,119 of record JABYQP010000017.1, read on the forward strand.
CAAAAACCAGTATCAACATGCAACTAAAATAGATATTGTAAGTTTTGTAAAACAATTCGAATGTGGTGGGTACAGTACCATGCTAGTCCGCAATGATAGTAGTTGAGACTAATGAAGTTGACTTGATAGTTGGCAACACACTTCATGACGTTCGGTTTCTTCTCCAAGGCTATTCACTTGTCACATTCAGAAAACATCAAAGATGTGGCCAGCGATGCATGATCATACCGTCCAGTTCCCAGTCAAGATGGTGTTATAGCCACGCTAAAATCCCTCGTGGACACGATCTTTCTGATCTCAAATCACTACTGACTTCGATGAATCATTCACACAACTTGTGGCATCACAGATTCTCTTTACTTGACCGTTAAAGACGGCATTTGGGTGGACCGTAAAACTTTTCCGCCATGTCGCTTCAATTGATGTAGACTGTCGCATGTCGGATATCATCTCATCCAGTTTTCGCCTCCCGCATCAGCGTAATGTTCTCCACAGGTTCGTCACTTGTTCAGCTTCTAAGATTTATTCAGGGTCCCCGATTGACTGGCATCTAACAGATTCTGATCACCTATCGTTCATGCTCCTTATTCTCTGAATAAAAGCTGCTCTTGCGGTTCTCAACCTCCTTCTAACGGCTGCTTGATTTGCCTCGTAACTTATACCTCAAGACTGTACAATATTCTCTTCCTCTCGTCATCGTCAAACTCGATGCACTTTCCTTGTCACTTTTCATTTGTTTTGCTAGCATGTGTCCTCTTCGGGCATCTTCGAGCGTTGGCAGCTCTGATGAATGTCACAGTTGATGATTCGGGAATTGATCCAAACACAGGCGCATCCATCGTTTATTCTCCTCCTAATTCTTGGAGCCCAGGCCAAACCTGTAAGACATGCACGGCGCATGTCGACCCCAGTCTGGCATTCAATCATACTTGGCACGATGTGCTGTACATCCCTGCACAAAATCCCGTTTTGACAGCTTCATTGCAGTTTGATGGTGCGTAAGGTAACTCTGTGGTATACATGTATCGTTACTTACACTGAAATTTATAGGATCTGCTATTTACGTTTACTGTGTCCTAGCCCACACTTCGTCACCCGTTGACGGTAATTCGGACATGACGTTCTTCATCGACGGACAAGTAGTGGGCACTTTCCTCCAAAAGCCCAACGGCGACCCTAATTTCAGTTACAACTCTCCTGTCTACGTGAACACTTCGATTTCCGCTGGTAAACATACCTTCATGTTGCAAAATGGAAAGAAGGGCGGGCAAGCCGCGTTGGCGTTGTTGGATTATATTGTTTACTCGTAAATATGTTTCTCTTCTACTACACAAGATGTTCGCTGATGAATATGGTTACAGACGTGACGACACAACTCCCATCAGCTCACAGAGCTCTGAGTCTAACTCTGGGTCAGTTTCTACGTCAACCTCCCATTCGGTCTCTACTTCTGCTACCGCCTCTACAAGTACTGATGTATCTACACATTCTACTTCCATCAGTACTTCCAGCTCCCCCAGTGCTACCATTCGTCCTACTTTTTCTACCTCCGCTAGTGCGGTTACCTCCATACCTTCCAATCTCAACAGTGCTGCAACCTCTACTCCCATTACCCCTACCAGTACTGCCGTGGCTCCTCCCTCTACTTCTATCAACGCTGCTATCCCGATAAGATATGCACTCTCCGGAAATATCATTGCAGCCTTTACTTTGTTGTCGTTTTCCTTAATCGGACTGTACGGGTATAGCTAGGTTGAGTCCATTCGCGAAAATGACATATCGTAGAGAACATTATTTTTCAAGCTTTTCATCCTTGATGGGCTCGATTATAAGCCTCACCCAGTCCTTAGAGCATGCTCTGCTCTAGATTGGAACAGATACCCTCTACACAAAAGGCCGGGGTTGACAGTTTCTATGTATTTATTAAGATTGCTCTCATTCGCTCCTTTCAGAGCAGTCTACAGATATATGTTGTTCTCAGTCTGATCTTGGAGGGTTGAAGCTTCGGAATTCAAGAACGTCGTGACTTACCCAACAGATTCTGCGTGATATGTTGTGTCTCTGAATTCATTACTTACTCTCATTAATTATTAAGTACTAGTCATCGTCTGTACTACTCCGACTCACTCGTACACAAGTCCAAATAAGTCCGGGTCAATTACTCGACGACATTATATCGCTCCTCCGGCTTTCTAAGCAACACTGTCTCAAACTTCGTCCAGAAGGGAACAACAAGCTCGAGAAACTTGTGCTTATACTTCCACGTGCACACTCAACAGGTATGGACTCATATGACAATCATTTTAATCATCGATTGACGGGCCATACAGTATTCGAATTGGATTGACGAAGTGAGCGGCATAATGGTGCTGTGCAACAGAAGACATATCCAAGTTTGCACGCCGGACATAGATGGTTCATCAATGTATTCACAGCCTGAACGGGATTCTTGAGGTGCTTTCAGATGTGACCAACGAAGTTGCAGCTGAACCACCACCTAGTCGATTGTAATTTTTTCCAGTATCAAGCTATAGCTAACAAGCTTTCAGGCCATAGGAACAGGATAACAATGGTTGATGGGCAAATCAAAGACGTAAGCTATCCCTTGAACATATGTACCCGTACATGGATGCTGACTTGAAATTTTGAAGAATGCTCCTAATCTAGCCGTCTCCAGACGTCGCAAGTGGTTGCAGAACTTCAAATCAGTTCGAGGCTCGTTTGACTCTCTTTTGAGATCGAAGAACAACCCTCCTCTCGCTCAAGATCTATCGCCTTCCCCAGAAGGTCAACGGCTTCCACCGGAGCTCATTATCCAAATCATCCACCTCTTACGCTACGATGCTAGAGCTCTTGCCAAATGTTGTCTAGTTTCTCCATCATGGCTTGATCTATCCCGACATTATCTCTACTACGAGACTAAGCTCACGGTTGATGCGAAAGCACGCAGTTTTCATCCGGCTCTGAAAACCTTGGAGGTGTTCGAAGGTGTTAGGAAACATATCAAGGTCCTGGTTCTCCGCTGCAGCGAAACTCATACAGATAAACCATACAAGAGACCTGCGATATGTATCCATTTGCTCACGAGTATCTTGGAGAAATTGCCTAATTTGAAGAGTTTGCATATCGAAAACGCAAGGTTTATTCACACCGCTCAAACTTCTACGGGGAATAGCCTCAGGTTTTTACTGAAGCCTGCTTCACGTCGAGATGTAGCTGCACGGAGTCCTACAGAGGCTTGCATTTTCAAGACATCAAGCGTCGATACCTCTCAGGATTCCTCCAATCAAGCCGATCACCTCATATCGAAGCGAACGTTCCCTATACCTCTCGAATTCTTGACGATTAATGGTGTCGGTGCTGACGGTGATCCAGCCTTCCCGTTCAGAGAAATTCTCACCTTATTCTCAAGCTATACAAGATTCGACAGCTTCGTTACACGTTACTCTCCTGACAGTGTAACAGAGGAAGCTTCCCAAGGAATCCAGTTGACGAGCGAGCAAGAGTTGTTGTGGAACTTTTTCCTTCGTTACGAATCAACCAACTTGACTTTCAGCTCTACTCCGCCATCCTACCAAAATATGGACTATTTCGGGGTGGGATGTGACTCCTTTGATCAGTTTCGGGATGCTGCACAGGCTCTGCAAGAAGTCAATCCGGGTCTTGATCATTTCAGTATTGATCCTACGAGTATGTTTGAAGACGGTCAGGTCTCAGGTGAGATATTTATGTCCGAGTCGTTACCTTTATCTATGCTTCTATCGCTCACAAATTTATTATCAGAACCTGTCGATTGGGGTCAATTCAATCTTTCTCGTTTTGAATCTTTGAAGAAACTATCCCTCAGTGTCGACTTTTCCGTACTAGTTGCTTATCAACCTAGCTCACTTCTCGATGGAAGTGTTCGCCTTCTATGCCGTTACCCCGCAGATCTACTTTCCACTCTCCCTCGAACCATCGAACGAATCTCTATCGGAGTACGTCTCCGAGTTGATGACGTTGAGAACTTCATGACGTTAGTCGATTGGGATGTGTTACAGAAGGAGTTTTTGAAGTTCCCAGAGTTGGCAAGGGTCCAATTTGACAGAATGCATTGGGCAGCTGGACCCGGAGAGTCTAAATCTGCATACCTGGAGGACATTGGACTTGAGAAAAAGCTCCCAATGCTTCGTGGTATTCTGAAAATTGTTGATCATCCTACCTCGGAAGACAATGATTTCTTCCTCCCTATATCATTCCCTCCTTTCTAATTATTGATGCAATGACCTATTTTGCTTGCGTTTCTTTGTGAAGCCGTGCAAGAAAAGGTGTTGTTTGTAACATGTCTATTGCTATGTACGTTACGTTCAGCTTGTTATTTTTGTCCCCTAATCAAGCCTTCACATTCAATTGAAGATCTTCCTTGAGCAGGGTGGACTGTTCAGTCATATGAAATGTAAAGTGGTCTCGACCTTCGAAAGAGTAATTCTTTCCTTCATCCTTCTCAGACCTCAGAAACCCTCCTTGCTGTCATTGAACACCGCTGTGTTAGGAATCGCTGCACGCAATGAATGAGGTGGCCTGAACTGTTCGCTACGATAAGCAGAAGAACCATGAAATGCGATGTTTGAAGGCACATACCTTTTATAACTCCACTATGGTAGGTGAGATATTGTCTAACACAGCCGATTCCTGTTTTTCTATCGATACAACAGTAACTTCTCCACGTAGAGTTTCCAATCTAAGTTTCCACTCCCTTCCTCTCTCCAGTATAAATTTCTTCTCCGAATGATGAATCAAATCGTGTTTTTCCTCCAAATAATTTATGAATCTTTGTTTGATGTCGTAGAAGGGCGAACAAGTGTCCGGAACGTCTCTAGAAACACGGTCTACAAGAATACCGATGAGTTTTCCTGTACGTTCAGTGAAATCCGGATAACGATGCACAAAAGAATCCAGATCGTCGAAAAGGCCAACGAGGAATGGGATGTAGCAGAGGTTCATGAGGTAGAATTCCGCGTTGATATCACATAGACCATTTTTCTCCAAGCATGCTTCGAAAGTTTCGAATAGGTCCTCGATAGACTCGTGAATAGTGGGTAAATATTCTTCTGGTATGTTGGGAAGAAGTGTGAGTCTGATAGCTTGACGACACCCGGTATAAAAGACGGGGACGTTGACTTGAGCTGAAGAGCACTTTGATAACGTGTGAGTCAAGTTATTGAACACTAATTGAAACCTCAGTCTGTCAGCTCCAGATTTGAGGTTATATGGAGTAGCGCCTACCAGTGATATCGAAATCCATCTCTTGAGTGTCACGGCAAACCCACGAAATTGTCAAGGAGTTGTTGAGTGTATATAACATCTTGGTGACAGGCCCTGGTGAGTCGTGAGGAGTATCACAAGGCTCGTGCGCGAGCTGTTCGGATATTCTGCGTTGGATACGACGATATTCAATGAGGGTATAACGATCAGGGTATAGGAATTTGTGCTTGAATGACTTGTTAATTCTATTGACAATTTTGAGTATCCTTTTCGTTGTCGGTTTGTCGTTGAGATCTAAGCCCCCGAGTGCTGAGATTACGTTGGGTAGCAAAATATTCACGGTCTCATGTCCGCCTCGAGGATATGAAAGAAGAAGCACAAGACAATCAGCAGCTTGGACAATGCCCATTTCCCCTATGGAAGTGGCCATCGCCTGTGCCAACTTGACGTCGTTTCCCCGGTAAACCTCATCGGCTCTCGCAATAACCGCCAATTCTAACTGTGGGTGGTATGGAATAGTAGCATGGTCCATCATTACGTCGAGAGTACTCCAATCGTCCAGGGTTGTCTTCCATTTCCTTTGGTGGTTAGTGAAGAATAAATATGTGGTTATTTTCACTAACGGGTTGTAAATGAAGCGTTCTACAACTCGTTTGGTTCGAGGAGATAGTACACTAAGGAGGATGACTATAATGAGTACCATTATCAACACGATGAGTACTAAACAGCCGGCTAGGAATCGCGATGTCATTCCTATAACGTAGGCTTGCAGTGTTCGGTAAGGACAGTCTAAGATGATTGCTGGAATGAGTGAAGTCCCAAATATGAATGCGAGAGTCATCGCAGTGAATATTGTCGCAATGATAGCCACAGAAGTGTTCAGATCCCAAAGCTGATAGAGAAGACCAATGAGGAACAGAGCAAGCGAGACTTGCAAAAGCATTGGTAAGGTCGCTATGATGTAAGGAACCCCCCATGAATGCAGTTTACTGTAACGGAGCTGCCGTATACGAGCGAGTTGTCGGGGTGTCCCCGTAGGATGAATGAGGTACTCCCGTAGCCATTGCCTAACGACGATAGCAATGACCGCTGTAGCGAGACTGAAAATGAGACTGGCGATCCATAGGGCATTGACTTTAGAAGCCAAGATAGTTGGTGCAATAGCGGCGGTGATATCTGCGAGTGATGCTGGGGAAACTGTAGAATTGAGAAATCCATTCGAACTCGAAAGACTCCCCAATTGAGCAGATATTTGAAGGAGTAAGAGGTTTGTTGTCGCGTTTGGGTCTGGCTGAAGAGCCTTGTAAGAATCGACCACAAATGTGGTGACAACCGCAGAGAATAAACCTGACTAGTAATAGATGAATACTCCTCGAACAATTATGAAGAATGGAGCACACACAAAAATGAGAAGCCCATCCATTTCATCCCTCCACCCGCGCACAAGGTCTTCATCTTGTTGGCTTATACATTTCTGGAACATGCGCCATGCATCACCCGGAGAGCCAGTCTTGCGGGGCTGAGACTCGTTGGTAACCTCAGGAGCGGTTTGCTCACAGTCCATCTCTAAATATCGAGATCAATAGAGACTAGGACGTTCCGACTTCACATCGTATGCTTACTTCAATGGCCACTGGTTTTTGTTCGTTTTTAGGCTCGAAAGCTTTGGCTGAGAAGGGAATTGCACAGGTCTATTTCAGAGAAGTCAACGCAGGATGCATGGGGAGGTGGGAGAGCGACAACTTGCCAGATACCGGAAATTATGCATTGCTGATCGGCGTCAGTAAATGATATTGTCAATTCAAAACATATAGCCTGTCCGAGACCATGGCGATGGCTGGCGATAATTGAAAGATTAAGGATTCATGGTCGTTCTGAAGAAAGTCTTGAATCGAGATGGTGTCATGGCTCAGTAGGAGCAAGGTGGAAGATGTATGCAGTATTTCAGGATCAATTGTGGACACAATGATAGTCTGAGATGAAGTGGGCTGAGAGACCAAATGCGCGCAATCATAGAAAGCTCCGCTTGAGTTAAGAAATGTCCTTTTTGACCATTGGTTGGGTATTATACCGATAATATACATAAGAAAGGTGTCAGATAATGTACGAACCACCGGCACTACACCTCCAAAAAACAAAGATAAATCATGGATATGCGGTGACAGGAACGTCGAGCACTAAGATATTCGTAGATCGTTTTCCGCCCTGTAATGGCACAGACATGCCGTTGTAGAAAATAAAGCAAAGTCTGCAATTTGACGAAAGGTGCGTTGAAGAAAAGAGCAGGCGTGGCGGCATTCTGTCAATTTATACAAGTTTTAGGATCACGTGTTCGGGTTTTCGGGAATGGGATCATCAGATTCAAAATCAAAATCAACTTACTCCCACACGGTCGTACAGTAGTATCGATCGTCGACTACGCGGACATACAGTACTTACAGTACATACTCTGGCGAATTTCAATGATGATGAATGATGACCGATGAGTTGTTTCCAAAACATTTGGGCTGGTGTTTTCTCATCCCCTCATGGAACATTTTTACATACTTGTACTAGCAGTCCTGCTAGGTGATCTTCTGATTTCCCGGTGAGCGCGACATATAGCTATATATATATATATATAGTTTTTATTGTGAGTTGATCATTCTCATTTGTTTTTGAATCCAATTTCTTCCGTGCGCTCATATTGCGATGAACAACGTAGTGAAATTTGAAAATCTTTCCCGTGCACATGTTCTGTAAAACATGCGACAATTTTCAAGTTACATACGCCATTATGTGGGTGAGGACGTTGAACTGAGTCGTCGTCTCTTGAAAGACCCATCTCACTGAAGAGGTTTCTTGAGGCTTGCTCTCAATTTCGAGGCTTTCTTCACTATGGTGACTTCGTTCTTGTCTGCTGCTTTTCTTCTGTTCTTTTCTGGGTTGATTTTTCTATCCATACGAAGAGCAGGGAAAGCCCGAAGAAGCCTCCCCCCAGGTCCCAACGGACTCCCAGTTATCGGAGTGAGTCCATTCAAAATATGTTGTGTTTGCTCTATCCTCAAGTGCCAATCCTAGAATGTGGCAGATATGCCTTCGGAGAAGGAGTGGCTTACGTTTGCTGAATGGGGACGGAAGTGGGGTATGTTCTTTGTTGAACGATGCTTTCGAACCAGATCTTAACCCCATTACTCAGGTGGAATAGTATACGTATCTCTCCTCGGGCAACCAATGATCATTCTAAACGACTCAGAAATCATGGATGAGTTCCATAAGAAGAGCGCTATATACTCCGATCGTCCCGTTCTCCGAATGGGAGGAGAACTGGTTGGGTACTCTGACACTCTCGTTCTTTTACGATACGGGGAGAGGTTCAGGAATTATCGGAAGTTCATTGCTCGATTTATTGAACCTATCTCCCAACACTATCCGATCATCGAAAGAGAGAGCAGGAAATTTTTGAAGCGGACCTTGAGGAAGCAAGAAGATGTACTGGGACATCTGAGAATGTAAGATGGTTCATCTTTTCTCAGTAAGAATCCCGAGCTCACCTACAGTTACTGATTACAACCTCTCGTTTCAGGCTAATGGGCGGCATCATCATGCAGTTAACGTATGGATATGAAGTCCAAGACAGTGACCCGAAAGGCGACCCATTCATTAATCTCATTGAACACGCAAACTCTAATTTCAATAAAGCGTCAACACCTGGTGTTTTTCTCGTGGATGTATTTCCTTCATTGAGGTTCTTACCGGAGTGGCTCCCAGGAATGGGCTTCAAGAAGCTGGCAAGGGATTGGAAGAAGGACACAGATGCTATGGTTCAAGTGCCATATGAGTATACAAAGTCGCAGATTGTATGGTTTTCTTTCCAGCTTTGATATTTACCACTGCTGAAACGTATTGAATCAGAGATCCGGGTCAACCGTACGATCGTTTGTATCTGCTGGTCTCCAACAAGATACGAAAGAATCTGTTGACTTAGATTTCATGGCAAGTTCACTTTATGGAGGTGAGTTTCTTATTACTTGCGAGATGATTCACTCTTATTTATGAACGATATATCGCTCTTCAGGTGGTTCGGATACTACTGTCTCGGCTGAGTATGCTTTTATACTTGCGATGGTCCTTAATCCAGATGTTCAGAAGAAAGCACAAGCCGAGATCGACTCAATTGTGGGAACGGACAGATTACCTGCTCTGAATGATAGGGAGACTCTACCATATATCAATGCTGTTGTAACAGAAGTTCTTCGTTGGAATAGCGTCGCTCCGACAGGTGATGTTTATTGTCACCACATAGCTATTTTATTCTTGTTTGTTGATTGCATTATTCGTCTGAAGGTGTACCTCATGTGGCTTCGGAGGACGGTCAAATCAACGGATACTTCGTACCCAAAGGCACGATAATCATTGCTAACCTCTGGTGTGTCTGATGTCTATCATCCTTTGATCCTTGTGTCGGACTCAACTTTACTCGTGGGACCTTAGGCAAATGCTTCACAATCCCGAAACCTACCCGGAACCTTTTGATTTCGACCCGGAGCGGTATATTCCTGCTCCTGGTAAAGAAACTCAACCTGACCCTCGCAAGATTTCCTTCGGATTTGGTCGTCGAGTTTGTCCAGGTCAAACTCTCGCTGAAGCATCGCTCTTTGCTTGCATTGCCATGTCTTTGGCTGTCTTTGATTTTGAGAAAGCGACAGATGAGAATGGTTCACAGATCACTCCGGTACATGAAAATACCTCTGGTACTATCAGGCGAGTCAGTTTGCTTTCGTTATTTTTGCTCATTTCTCAGTCAATCTCTGCCCTTTCGTTCGCTCAGTTATCCCAAACCATTCAAATGTGTGATCAAGCCACGGAATCCAAAATCTGTATCACTCATTCAGGATATTGAAGAATAACTTCAGGAAGTTTCTTTCGTTATTCTACTATAGTCCTGTTCGCCACAATATTGTTGTTTATACACATTTTGGGCTATGAAGGCAATTCAGACATTCAGCACAGGTTAAAGTGAAGGATGATTTTCGCAACGGACCCTTAGCTCAATCGGTAGAGCTTTGTACTTATGTGGTTACCAAATGCAAGGGTCCCGAGTTCGATTCTCGGAGGGTCCACTTTTTTGTATGTTTTTTTTTTCTCGTTTCTAGAGACGCTAATCATGGTTGTTGATTCTAGTAACATTCAAATGAAGTTGTGTTTGAGGTAATTCATGGTGTTTCGGGATGTCATTACCCTTAAATTTCACGTGACGAAGCGTAACTAACTAACTTCTCACAAACTGCGAGACAACGCAAATTTCATGTTAGTATACATTAATGTATGGCAAGATGGGAGTCTCAACAAGCGATAAAAGTCCACTTTGTTGAAGGCGTGGAAGTTTCATTGGTAGGCCAATCTTTTCCAATGACGCCAAATCCTCATAATCATCATCCTTCCCCCAAGAAGTAATCCTTTTGAATTTGACACGAACTAGGTTCGGAAATTTCAACAATTCATCCTCCAAAGTCTCCCAATCCATGAAAACATTGAAGGCTTCGATATTCCTGACACGAACGCATAATCTGATAGAAATGCGAGTGATGTCCCGTGATGCCGTGGCGAGAAAAGCGGCTGGAAAGTGACAAAGAAGAAGTAGTCTTCCTTTAGAGACATCATAATCGACTAGGGAAGCGTAATCAATTGTGAACGATAGAGTCTTCATGCGTGTAAAACGAGCGAGGTTTAATTTGGTCCAATCAACGATATCTGGACATTCAATATGTATATGTCAGTAAAGAGCATCTCGAAGATGGTCAGAGTTAAAGTTTTCCTGACCTACGACATCTTTGTACATCGTTGAAGGGTCAATGTCAAAGTGTTGAAGCTCTGGATCGATATCGGGAAGAAAATGTGCAAGGTATTCAAAATGAACCACTGAAGGACAACGAATTCTGAGAGCAGCTAGACTTTGAGGTGAGGATGTAGTAGGATCCGAGAAGACGGCTTTGAGACATTCGAACCGGGGAAGTAAATCCCATAATGTTTTCTGAGCACCGGTTAATTGGATATGAAAGGACTCTTCGGCGGGCCTAGTGTTATGCAGGAAGTCGAAGTCAACGAAGAGTCCGGTGGAGCTCTCGAAACTGGAAAAGAGAGCGAGGATTTCTTGAAAAGCAAAACTTGGATCCTCTAATGAGCCTGTTGCTGTTAGATTAAACTGCTTGAGGGGGAGGGAAAATGTAGGACGTGGTGTCACGGTTGCGTGTTTTGAATTGGAAGAAGAATGTTTAGGATTGAAGATACATCGTTCGGCTGAAGCATACGATGAACCTGAAGGCGAATCCTGAGGCCGTTTAAGCAAGGATTTGACGCTTCTCTTTATAGAGTATGGAGCCTGAGTTTTGTGTATGAACCGAGCGTAAAGAATATTGAGATTCTGTAAGTTAGGTAATCCTTCCAATATCTGCATTAACAAGTGAGAACATAACACAGGTCGTCTCAGAGAGTCGTCACAATAATGGTCGGAGCAGCCGAGAACGAGAGTTTGGATATATTTCCAAACCATTCTTGATCGCTGCAGGGATTTGAGAGCAGAGAGGAAACTCTCTGCGTTTGGAGGAACCATGTGTTGGACTACACGGTAGAGATACCGTCGGCATAGGTCAAGCCATGTGTGAGAGACGTGACAACATATAGCAAGAGTGGAGAAGTCGCAGTGCAGAAAGTCGATAATGTAAGCGATGAGTTCGATTGGAAGACGCTTGCTGTCCTTCGACTCAAGGGGAGATGCTTCCAGGGATCCCTGAGGAAGCTTTGAGTTCGCTGGAAGACCTGTTTCTTTCTCGGAAGATCTGAGTCCTAGTAACGAGTTCCATGATGTCCCAAGGGCTTTGATTTTCAAGCGATTTTTATTACGTCCCAGAATATCTGGATTGGCCTGACCAAATACACCACCACAATTGAGCACGTTTCAGAGTTGCAAGAGCGACAACTCACTCTATCCGATATTCCTTTCTGACCCTTCTCTAACGAGACTTCATCCATGATTTTGTGGCGTTCAATTGTTCTTGGAAGAGACGAATGGTGGAGAGGACGATGTTATACTGTTGAGCTTGGGGAGGGCGAGTACCCTTGATGATTGGAGAATGTACTCGACCATTTTATCCTCACATAAATAAGATCAGTCACAGTGGCATCATAACACAAAACCCTGAGATATGAATAAATATCAATTGAAGGTGCAGGCTTGGTCAGACCATGCACCTATACGTACGTACGACCCTATATGATATCGGCAGCTTCTAAAAGACCCTTTTCATCCAACCGAGACAACCAAAAACCAAATCCACAATCATCCACACTCGCTGATTTCATCCTCCCTTCCTCATTCCAAGGGATGCCCTTGATAACAAACTTCTTGAGTCTCGAGAACCCAAGCAAAGTCTCCTCTAATATTTTCCAATTTACCAATTCCATGAAGTGATCTACATCCGTCTGACGAAGACGAATTCGGAAGACAACGTGCTGAAGTGTATCTGACTTGATTGAACGAAGCAAATCGATAGGGTATTGACAAAGAAGACGCGCTGTTCCGTTATGAAGCACCTCTGGGAAATCGCAGACTAAGACAGCGAAGTCGAGGTTCAGACATAGACTTTCAAGAGAGGTACAGCATGAGACGTTGAATGTCGTCCAATCGACTGGTTCTGCAGGATGTTAATCTGGATATTAGTTTACTGAAGAAACCCTTGATCCACGGAGACAATACCTGCAATCACTGTATGTTGATACATCTCAGTCGCATCGACGTCCAGCGAAGTGAGTTGGTCACCAACATCCTGGATGAATTTCGCCGCGTCTTCAAACATTTTCTGGTTGGTCAAACCGATCATGAAAGACGATATAAAATGCCAATTGGGAGTAGAGATGGCTGATTGAAATACGCAATCCATGGCACCATCCCCAAATTGCTCTATGAGGGACAATAAAAACCGCTGTTTGTCCGTCAGCTTTATGGTATGTCGACTGACCATCACGGTAGATGTGACGACGGCAGAAAGGGTCAACTTGATGCAACTTGAAAACAAAGAGATGATGTCATCGATCCCATATTTCGGATCGACGGAGAAACCACAAGATACGATAGAGAGTGTTGTGAGAGGTATAGGAGGTCGATGTTCATGTTGATGATTTTTGTGACCTTGGAAGATGCACGCGTCTGGGTTGTCCCAGTGCGGTTTAGCATCCGAAGAACGACGGAAGAGCGAAGTAACGAGGTCCGCTCCAACCACATTATCAGCTACGGCTGCCTGTGAGGTATGGGAGAACCTGCAACCTTGAATCTCAACGTGTTCAACGGCTGGTAGTCTTCCTAAAATTCGATTCAGGAAGTGAACGCATAACGATGGCCTGGCATGTGGCTTGGGAATATGGGACCTTGAGCGTATGACTAGGCTGCGCACATGAGGCCAGACACCGGGAGAAGCCTCAAACTTCTCCAGGAGAGAGAGGAAATGATACCCTCTTGTCCGCTCCTTCCTTCTCTGGAAGATGAACTTGATTTCAGAGAAAAGATGATGGCGAGTTGGATAGAGAAACGCTTGGGATACCAATGTACACGCAAGCAAAGTTGGAGTGTCTGAATGAAGGAAGTCCACAATATAGGCGATGAGTTCTGGCGGGAGTTCGAGTCCGTTACTGTTGGTTTTCCTCCGTGAGACCGCGATTCGAGACGGTGTCTTAAAATTCTTTGAAGCAGTCCCAGAGGAAGCAAGCAAGGACTTTAGCCTCCCAGAGCTTGGGTAACTGGAGGAATCGTCGTTCTGAGAAGTATGTTCGTATTTGATTGTTTCAACTTGAAAGCTATTCAAACCGTAGCACTTACGTGTTTCCTCTGCCGTTTGTGCAAGATCATGTTACAGAAGTCGATATTTAGACCTGATACGAGGATCTCGAATACAAGCTTTGAGTCATGGAGTAAGAAGAACTTGAAGGAACCGAAAGGTAGCTTAGCATTCGTGTATACCTGCGATTCCTTCTTGTTGTGATGCACTGCTGGCAATCACAAAATCAAAATGAAACTGGATTCCACGACAATTTATAGCAGTTGCAACTTACATAATCTATGAACATCGTCCGCAAATTTCTACCAAGTAAATTCAGCTCAAAATTTGTAAATATAATGATCAACGAACAATATGTACAAGTAGTCTCTACAACATACGAGATTGTTGGTGAAACGGGGGTTGTATTTTGGTAAAGGCTGGACACCAAGACCGACTCATATCATCGGTTCCGACTACCTATTTGGGACGAAGAGATAGATGCCGCATTAGGCGCTGGATCCCGAACGCTTGCGTCGGCTTAATCAGCTCTCTTTCCAGTGAAAGAAGCGGACTTGAATCTAGATGGTTACTCTCTTTACCACAAGTTTGCGCGGCGTTAATATCTTGACCTCCTACCACCAACTACTGCCTTGGTGATCCAAAATGCCTCCTAAATCCTCAGATACCGATAAGCAACAAAATGGCGAGCCAAAACAAAGAAAGAGACCAGGTCGTGTACCCGTCTCCTGTGCAGAATGTCGGCGGTGAGTATCCTCCTTGTCAATTATATCGGTAGTTGGTCTTATATAGGTCATCGCATATGCCACTTTGCTCTTCCAGGTTAAAGATGCGATGTGACCGCAAGGTCAGTGGCTCCGAAATGCTGAGCTTTGGTCAAATAATTGAACATTCATCCCGTTCTTTTGTCCGGAATATGCTACTCTTGGAATGTCGGATTGCATGACGGAACACAGGTCCCTTGCGAGACATGCGTCAGGAGGGGTTGTTCTGCTATCTGTCCGGAAGGTATGTCGTCAAATTTCATAGCAATAATGCATCTGAATTCTATGTTTGGCTATATTCCGTTCTACCAGGATCTCTATCGACAGGCAAAGGCGGTCGGTGAGCATACTGCCATGATTTCTGAGCGCTAATATCCCCTAAATCCATGCCTATTAGCTATGCTCTCGCAGATGTCGAAGAATTGCACAGGAAAATAGAGCGCCTTCGGAATCGTGTCCACACTCTTGAAGATGCTCTTAGAGTCATCCAGAGTCATATCTCTGATGACCCACATCCCCTGCTTCAGGACGACATGGTCGAAGACAAGTCTTCCAGAAACAAATGTCCCCCAGCCTTTGGTCAGCCCTTGACTCGCGAAGACGAAGAGTTCTTGGATGCTTTTGGTAGACGATTTGCTTTATGCGGATGTATGGTCTATTGATTCATGCACATAGGCACCCTTACCCTCGGCTTGAGAGGGGAATCACGGTTCTTTGGACAGACATCTCGCTCAGAGGTCAGTCCTTCTATCGTTCAGATTCATACGGAGTAATTAATGATTGTTTAGTATCTTCTACACGTAGGTCAAGCAATTAGTCGGTCTACTGTTATCGCTCAATATACTGTTCAGGCTCCAGAATCTATCCCAGTTTGTAATGCTTCAGATTTCCCCCATATCAGCCCAGAGATGATTGAACAATCGTGCATGACTTTGGAAATTCCTTTGGTTAACCTTGACATCAAACGACAACTTGTCTCACATTTGCCTTCTCTCTCTCGGGCTTGCCAACTATGTGAGGTCTTCCTCGAGCATGGCGAATATCTGTAAGTTAACATTCAGATTCTCCCATCTTTCGCTAGATTCTCTTCCCAAAATTCCAACCTCCTAACAGTGATTTACTTCAGATGGGTTGCGCCATCGCGAAATCAATTGTTCGATGAAATACTAGGTGTCATTTATCGCTCAGTACCGTATGTCGTTCGGAATGCTACTAGTGTCGCCATCCACTCATCTTTTGTATAGGCATGGCGCTACAGATGACTCTCATATGATATCCTCTCATGCATTCTCATTATTGTTTATCATATTTTCTCTTGCATCGCTGATGGACCCTGATTTGGGCCCTTACTCTAAGGAAGCTATCGACTACTATATGTTTTCGAGGGTGGCAATGAGGTTTGCCCCTCCAGTCCAGGATACGACCCTCTGGGCTATCCAAGCACTAGTTAGTTTCTTTGCAACATTTCCTGGTTATTTACCTCTGACCATATCATTATAGATTTACATGGCTATGTTCTCTGAACTGATAGATCAGCGACCTTCTCACCCTGCCTCTCATAAGTCGTGGATCAACTCTGGAGCCGCTGTAAAGTTTGGTCTTAGTGTGAGTCATAAAAATGGTACCGAGGATCACAGTTAACTAATACTCCATGTATGAACAGATTGGGTTGCGTAAGTGTTCATCCTCCAAATTTGACAGAAATGATGTTGATTTGTATATCAGATGTGAACAGCGCGCGGTGGAAGCTTGACGAGGAAGCGAGCCAACGACGAAGCCGCGTATTCTGGCAATTATTTCATCAAGATACTTGGCTCGTGGGTCGAGATTGCTTTATCTCCATGAAGTTCAGTTCTAATAAGTTGCGAACTAGGCCTTCGAGTTTGGAAGACCACCTATCATCTCTCTTGCCTACGTCGACTGTGAACTTCCTCATGACCCTGAAGAACACACAAATGCTGAAGGTCAACGAGAATGGGGCTGTAAGTTATATTCGCCTATTATCTTGACCTGAAGGTTGAACACACACTTCCAGTCCACCCATGGACGTGGCAATACACGAAGCTTCTGCATCATGTCATGACCACTGCATTTGGAGCTCGAACGCCGCAATATTCAACTGTAGTGGATCTTGATCGTAGGATTCGTGACTTCCCTATTCCTTGGAGAATGAGGTTGAAGTGTGGTGTCCCCGAAACAAGTCCACCTACCAATACAACAAAGATTCAAAGATGGTTGATCATGGCTTACAAGGAGGCTAGTGCGTACCAGTCGGATGCCCTCCCGAAAACAGTGTCTTACTGTGAACTGTTATAGCATTGTTGAACCTTCATCGACCATACTTTGCCCAAGCTTTGAATGAACAACCCCAAGATTTACTCCGTCACCGATATGGACCATCGGTCATGGCCATATATCGGTCTGCTTGGCGATTAATTGAAGGTTTGAACGAGACCTACAAGAATGTCGAAGTCATCATGAACAGGTTGAGTCTGCCATGGTCACAAGCTCTTTCCGCTGCAGTAAGTTACTTACATTGCTTTCTATAAAATGAATACACTTGCTGACGGCCCATTTTCGACGGCTAGATTGTCATGTGCTTGCTTGTCACTCGTGCACCGAAGTCTTCTCTTGCACAGTCAGCTTTGCATGAACTTGATACTGCCCTTCAGTTGTTCGATGAAGCATCGGAAAGATGTCACTCTGCAGCTAATCACAAGGTATGTAAGAGTCTCCATGGTATGCGGTGAAAATGCTAAGCAATGACAAAATTCAGGGTGTCATCGAGAGGCTTCGTCGCCAGGCTCACGATGCTGCTGATCAGTCAGATACGCCTGCTACACCAAGCGATGAGCTTGAGCGAATTAGAGGCAAAACCCAACTTATCAATGCCAACGCGCCGCAAACGTCTGCTAGTGCAAATACTGCCCCAATGAGCGGTCCTGTCCCGATGGAGTCCATCCATCCAACTATTATGAACGATATGCGAGTCTTTGAAGGATTCCAACATCCACAGCAACAACAACCCAACAGCGGAGAAGGTTCCGCTGGACCTTCTTCTCAACCTGATTTGACAGGTGAACTTCGAAGCGCATTGAACTTTGATTTCTTCCAAGCCTTTGAACGTCAACCTGGGGGGTCTGATAATAATGTTGTTCCTCCTGTTCAATATTCGGTCCCAATGGAAGGACAACAATCAGTGCCGAACCCTTTATCTTACAGACCTTTCCCAGAGACTTATTTGAATGAAGCTGATTTCTTCACTTCGATGTCTGGAATTATGGGATCAGGAGGAAATATTCCAAGTGGGAGTTCTTCAACGCCATCTTCGAATTCGTTTAGTGCTGCTGGATCACCAGAGGCATTCCAACAGCAGCAGCAACAACAACAACAGGCTATGGCTAGTGTTCCTATGTTGGATGCTTCATGGCAATCGTTCGTTGAACAGTTGGGTTTCTGATCATTACTACAGAATCTTTGCCTTGTATTTGTTGCGTTTGCTTCGGAAACTTGCTTTTTTTCGTTTGTAATAATCTACGTACTATCGAGCTGTGTTTTGTAAGTTTGCTTGTTTTATTCGTGGGGCTGAACAAAGATTAGTGTTCTGCAGGTTCAACGTTAACATTCTTGAATACTCAAGCTTCCAGTGGGTCTGCGATCATTATAGAAGATAATAATATCATTTCATTATTCTACACTCGAACTGGATCCATTCCGTATATTTTTTGAATTCATGCGTCGAACTGAATAAACATCAAGGACACGTTAGCTCATCATCGTGTACAAAGATGTCAATTAAACTCACCAAAATAGTTAGAGAAACAGGCCACGGTGTTAGATTGCCCATATAATTCAAGAAAGATTTAGTCTCAATTCCGAGTCCATTCGTGTTTTGAATGAATGGAATTTCTTGCAATAGTCCTGTTGGTCCTGGAGCTGCTCTAACGTTCTTCAAACTGAATACAATCCGAACGACTTCGAGGATGATCTACAGTAAGAGAGAAAGAAGAAGAAGAAAGAAGGGTTAGATGATGATGATATTAATCACTTCGACTCAGAGGTGAGCAAATGAAATCTACACACTTCAAGTGTAACGTCAACGTCTGTTCCAAGTTTAACTCGTTGATCAATATAACTTGTAGCGGGACAAGTAGGATCGATGATAGTTGGGTCTGGCAACTCATCGCTCTGTTGAAAAAATATGATAAAGTTGAGTAAATGCTCTCTCTCTCTCAAAAAAAAAAGGAAAACCATCCGCAAAGTACCAAAAAAAACTTACATTGAGTTCTGCATCTCGAATGCTAGTATAAACAACATCTCCCTTCTTCACAATCACAGCAGGTTTATCATCACCAACAGTAATTGTATCGTCTGTTTGGGCGATGCGAAGTAATCCTGCAATTGTCGGGTTTAATCCTAATCATAGGTTTGATGGTAAGGAGAGTACGACTTTTGAACACCTAAAAAAAGGATAATCCCTCACGTAAAGCCTCTCGAATATATCCTCTAAGTAGGTCGTCTGATTCTTTGTTATCTTTCTTGACCAACTCAACAATTCGAGTGTATTCAGCCGATCGAAAAGGGTCGAGGTAGAAACCGATGACTTGTGAAGCGGCTGAAATGAAAACGACAGTAAGATTTTAAGAAGAAAGAACGAACAATGATTATGGACTTCGCAAAAACGAACCTTGAGCAAAATTGACAGAGGTACCAATAGCTAACCCAATTACTTGCGTCATTAATGTCTTAACGTCAACATCACTATTGTTCTCAGTGAGACGTTTGAGGAAAGCATAACAATGCTTGTCGACGGGTGCAGGCCAGATGTATGTCGAGGTGGAGTTGAGAAGCACAGCGGGGGGATGCTACGGTTAGACTTTTAATCAAAATTCATCTATGAAGAGTAAAAAAGAATAAAAGACTTACGAGAACAGCACCAGGAGAAGCCACTTTAACACTTTCCTCAAGCAAAGAGTTGAAAACATTCCCAATTCGTTTCGCTTGACTTCTCAATGCCCAAGTATGTTCTGGAGCACTTTCAAGGAAAACCGAACTGTAAAATAACGCAAGCATATCGAATACTTCTTGTTCCGTGAATACACCTCTTGGATTTTCTTTTGTCTTCAGAGGAATACCGAGTAGGTAATCCGTCGCCCAATGCACTGAAACCAAGTTAATGACATTTTGTACGATGTCGATACGCCAAGGAGGATTGGAAGTAGCATCGTTGACATTATATTTGTGTTGATCCAAAAGAGAAAAGGTTGCTTCTTTATACCATTGTAAGAATTCGTTGACGGATTCGTTGCCTTTTGGCCAAAGAGCGTTCAGAAGTAAGTCACGTTCCTTACTTCCGCTATCATGTTAACCACATAAAATGTTGAGTCAACCGACGACGCAAATAAGTAAAAAAAAACATACTCTTTCTGGTTATCAAACGCCAAAAAGAAAGCATCTCCAGCCAAAGTTCTCAACTCCTCCGAATAAGGTGAAGTATACTTCTGAGGATTTCCAAGGACATACTTCACTCCTTGAACAGTATTCACAACCTTTGGTTTATTTTGCGCCTTAGGTCTGTCGAATTTGTATAACTTGATGTTATCAATGATACCTTTCGATTGAAGGTTTTCAAGATTCTTCTTGGTAGTTTCAGGTGTGAAGAATGGTAATAGACTGTAAGCACTATCAATTGGGTAATGTCGAGGAAAGTGTCGCATGAGAAGTTTGGGAAGGGCTGCTCCGAATGCTCCATTGTTAGGATCACGAGCGCAATCTTGGAATCCCCATGAAGTGAGATTTCCAGCTACGATATTACAGAATCCATAGATAAATTCGATGTTAGCAAATGTGTAATTTAACACAATTATTTGAATGATACGTACGAGTGTAATCCGTGGTATAGAATCGATCACCTAGTAAGGTTGTGACAAAAGTTTAGTACGACTCGACCCGAAAAAGTAGAGTTTGTAGATGGTTTCTAACCTCGAACGAGAGCAATAGCATCACCGAGGATAGCTCTAGTAATAGTATAACCAGCGCAAAGACCTGATCCATTTCCAAGAGGAATGATTTCCTCCGCTTGCAAACCAGGATAAAGTTCTAAATTATCAACATGTCCATACAACTGTCTTGCAGCTTCCTGTAGTAAAACTCGTCAGTATCATAACGATATACTGTGACAGAATGAGTAAAAGTAAAAATAAATTCAAAACATACAGCAATCTCCTTGTCCGAATTCCACTCTTCAAAAGTATCGAACTTTTTCAATCCAAGGAATTCTCTAAACTCGTTCATAGTACAAACACCCCAACTTCGAGCTTGTTCGATTGTCATAAGTTCTACAATTTCCAAGACTTGAGGTATTCCACGAGCACGATAGCTTCCTGCTGGTTTATCTGTTGCATCGAGAAGAATAGTAGCGATATCATCGTCGTTGAAACTTCCGTCTGGATTTCGTTTGATACTAGGAAGTAAAAATGAAATTGATTGATTTTAAATAACAGTTCTTTGACGAATGTGAAATCACTCACCCTCCGAATTCACGAGTACGAGGATTTGGATCGACCATGGTACCAACTTTTCGAAGAGCAGGTCCGAAATCAGCTTGTGAGAGTTCACCAAACGGTTTTCCATCAAAGATCTTATTGAAGAGTCCTTCAGTCCATGTAATATCTTCTTTAGCCGTCGTAGCATGCCACTGTAAAGCACAATCATAATCATTTCAAAGCTATTCTCAGTGAGAAGGATTGATCATGATAGAACGTACGCGATATAAGAGATTGAATTCGACTGAGACGTGATTTCCTTGACCACGAGGAGTCTCAATTCCGGTAAGTTTGTCTTTGATAGGCTAGTAGTTAGCAGTAAAAATCAGGGTTGCAGTACGTTCAGTTGGATGAATGCCAGATAGGATTGAAAGTTTGACGTACATCGAAAGGATTCATACTCCAACTATTACCCTCCCTACCCAACCCCAAAAATCCAGCAACATAATCACCAAAGATCATAGCCATGAAGTGACCACAACTTTCAATGAACAGAAAAACAAAGAAACAAATGTAAGTAATCCCAATGTAAACCAAAAAAAGATCCATAACTCACTTGACATTTCGAGCAAGTTGAAAAATCTGTTCATCTTGGATGGCTCGTGCGACTGGGTCTGAAGGAGGTGGATTACTCCATAATCCTCTTTCATTAATCTTCAATATCATATTTGCGCAATACTAATGCGAAAAAAGAACGATTCATGATAAGTGAAACACGAATAAATATTAAATAACTCACATTATGATTCCTATTAAACAAAACCAAAAGCGCAGTTGCAGCAGGAGGAATAAAAACAAGTCTATCTTCAGCAAAAGCATCAAACCAAAGTAAACCTTTTCCTTCATCCTTATTCCTAATCGAATCTTGTTCTTTCTGATTTGTACCATAAAGACATGAAAGGTCAAGGTATGAAGAAGTATTATTCTTTGTGAAATCATGAGGATCGGTTTTGAAAAGTTGATGAGTTACGAGAGATGCGAAAGCGAATGTCATTGATGAATTGCCTCCTGGATGAGTTTCGAACTATAAAATATATATATAATTTAAGTCAGTTCCGAGTCCTTGATACTAGAGAACATGCATGCATGCATGTGTGTGTGTTTTAATGGTTGGGTTTACACTCACATCACGAGCTTGTAATAAGGCATTGAATACCAATTTAGCATCAGGAAGCGTATTTGCAGGTTGAGGACGTTTATTCTGAACACTTCTTGCATATGGTTGACCAGCTTGACCCAATCCAATATCCAACCAATTGTTCCCACTCCCATCAGCACTTCTTGCAGCAAATGGAAGACGAGTAGGAGGTACTGGTAATCCCGGGCCACTAGTAGTCAGTTGTATGATAGTAGTAGTTGGCACATCCGTTCCTACGTAGGTAGCTGGAGGATGAGGAACAGTGTTATATAAAACCTTGATAAGAAGGTCGTTTGCAGCTTGCGAGAGGTCTTTGAATTTGGGATCAATAAGTCCAACGGAATGAAGGAACTCGTTGAACTATAAAAGTAGGATTGATATGTCAGTTATTATTTCGTTATATAAGGAAATGAATGTCGCGATGGGGGAACAGGGAGGGACGTACGAATTTCGAACGATCATTGAGACCATCAGGACTATTGAAAGCTTGAATTGCCTTATTCTATACCAAAGAAAATTAGAAAGTCCTCCAAACGAAGAAAAAAACATGAGAGTATGATGAAAAGACATACGATCAACTCCGGAGTAACAACTAAACCATATTGTTCCCTTCTCTGTATCCAATTCACGATATCATGCAAAACGGAAACATTATCATCTGCATGGGGTTGAGTGAGTGGTCGGATCTGTGAATCGTAACGACCATCTGGAGCAGTTGGAAGAGAACTATTTGAAAGGTGAGAAGCATCTGCAAAGCTCTACAGCCGTATAAAGTTCAGTCACAATCATACTACCTCTCGCGAAACATAGAAGGAGAAAAACTCACAACGATCTTCGACATTATGAACACTCTCAGTAGTGTATGAAGAGGGAAGGCACGAACATATCATATTTGTCTCAAAGTCCCTGCCAATATATATATAAGACTCAGGCTGCATCTATCATCTATCATAGGGCTTTGGTGGTGGGCGGCGGTGTATATCATAGAACGGCGGCGGCGCGTTTGAATCTTTGATTCAAATGATTGTAGACTTTGGTCTCGTCTCTTACTTAGAGGTCTGCGAGCGGCGCAGTCTGGCTCGGACGCGCACTAGTAGGAGAAATCATTTTAGCAACGTTCAACTCCGTTTACTCTGGGAAGTTGGAATGACCTAGAGTTCAGGACAAGATCTTCTCTCCGCGGACTCAACACAGCTGGTTTTCTCTGAGCTCGCGTCTGAATCAAAATAGGCCTCAGTAGTGCATAACGTCGGATTCATGAAATATAAAAAGCAAACAAAGCGAATGACACAAGACGTACCGTGAGTTGAACTTGAAAGTCACCTCTTCGAAGAAGATAAAATCCCTACGGGAAATAGAATCAAAATGAATGAAAGAACATGAATGATGCTCAATTCATCACAACGAGCTTAAGAAGTCACATAAATTTGAAGCTATATAGCACATTCACAAACGTAGCAAGGATAATATGAACGAATAATGAGTCGCGAGTCAAGCTAAGGATACAATGAACACAAAATAAGATTCGAAGATATGCTTGGGAGGAACTATTATAAACGATGAACAATGAATGATACCGTACGATTTAGAGAAAAAAATTACTCAGACAGTGGTGAAGACGAGATGCATACGATAATGAAAGAATGAAGTCCGAGGGTGAGGGAAAACATGCGTATGCGCAGAACGAACAAAAAAAAACAAGAAGATTTTGATGTTTGTTTCGATGAACTTGAACAATGAAAGAAAAAGAGTATGATCGAAACATAACCAGTAGCTCAGCAAGTAGCGTCGTAAACCTAATCAACCCACTTCGGTTCAACTTGCCAAGTCGCCTTCGGGACATACTTCTTTCCTTCCGGCAAAAGCTTCTCATCCAACTCCATCCTAACCTTAACACTCCTATGAACCATCAACTCTCCTCTCTTCTGAGTCCTCTTAGGTATCTTCCTCCCATGTCCCAAATTAACACTCCACTTTCCTCCCCAAACATTATTCTCGGCTTGAACTCGATGTCTCATAGGTACAAGTTCCAACAACCACCATCCCCAAACTAAAGAAAGTTGATCGTAGATAGGTGACATCAAATCTCTCAAATCTTCTTCTTCTTCAGACATAGGGTTCATGACTTGTCCGTCAGGTCCAACGGGGAGTGCTTGGTTGGCGTAACCAATTGTGACGGTAGATGTCTCATCAGGAGGGGTGGATGAGTCGACGAGAGTAGCGGCGGTGGAATCGCGGTCATGTTGAGGTTGAGTTGGGACTGTAGGGAGTACAGTCATAACGGCAGGTCGAGGCTGAATGATAGGGTAAAGAGCGTTAGGATCCAAACCGACCGTACGAAGAAGAGGGCCATAGAACTGGATTCCAGTGTTGGCGAGGAAACATTGACGAATCATCCATCGAAGAGGGATACGAGCCAAATTGTGACGAACGTCATTCGCAACTGAACCGCCACCAACATCTGAAGGAGTATAGATGAGCCTTTGAATCAATTTGGGAGAATCCTAATGCGAAAACACACCGCAATGACAACCAGCGAACCAAACCTCCAAAACGTCAGTTTCTTCGTGTTCATGACCTTCCTGCTCAGCATTGAAGCGAGCTTCTTGCACCCTCTGGTTGGTCTTGTTCTTCCTCTTTTTCAGATTCTTGGCGACCTTGGCTGGATCGGCGTCGAAACTGATACCAGAGTCGTGGGATATACTCTGTGACATTTGCTCAGGCAAACCCTCAATGGTCTCAATGCCCGTTGACACGACGTCTGCGAGAGAAGGGGATGGACCAACTGCAGCCTTTGGCATCTCTCCAGGCTGGGTACCCAATTTCGCTTCCAGTTTGGTAGGACGATTATAGAGGTTAGCCTTAAACTTGGCACGGCGTTCGTCCAAAGAAACAGCATGCCTGAAAGTCTTGATGCAAGTGTTGGAGGCGGTGAAGGGAAGACGATGGGGAATAATTCCGACGGAGCTGACAGTATCCCTATAAGATAGGCCACTGGTCAGAACCGAGTTGCAGGCACGGTCAGAGTGAAAATGACACACCAAACGCCGACGAACTCGATGTCGACATCGACACAAAACGCCTTTTTGAAAGCGGTACTTTGCTTCCAACCAGTCTCGTCTGTCCTCGTGAACATCTTGTATGCAAACGGAACTTGATTGTGGTTGCAAGGAGGGAGTAGGCCAACCTGCAGGATATCGCGTCAGATTGATAACACCGCGCAATTTGTGCAACTTGAAACTGACCTTGTGGAGCATTCCAGCCAGAGCACGGGCGATATATGCGCCTCGAGAGAAACCGAAGATGCAAATCTTGTCACCGGCCTCGTCTACAGTAGAATTTAGTATGTCTTAAGACAAAATACGGGACGCGACTACTTACAGTTCTGCATAATGAACTCGTAACCACCTGAATGAAAGAGTAGCGAGAGTTGAATTACCAATTATGAGACGAAATACACGAAGTGAGTACGAACCCATCACGTGAGCGTTCAAGTTCCAAGCGACCATGGAATCGAGCGTTTTACCCACTTTCGCGAGGAAAGGGGTCATAACCGCGGGCGAAGTATAGGTACCGATTCCTGACTAACAAAGATTGAAGAATGTTAGTATTCGATTCCCGTTTCCAAAGCCAAGTAAAGACGAACCTGATAGTAAACGACCTGTTGTTTACGGTCGTCCTTTTTGAGCATAGAGAAGAACTGCTCGACATTCGAGTTCTGGATAATAGCAATAATTGTAAGATTCTGCAAAAATATCACTACAGGGACTGTTGTGCACGCACGTCTGCATCAAACTGGTCTCCAGTACCGTCGAAGCAAAGGACGACAGTACGAGCCTCTTTTGTGGGGGGGATCACTTCCATGTTGGCAGAGATGGCTTTTGCGATGGTAGACGAAGCAGGGGGACCTGGAGGAGGAGATGGTGGTATGGCTGAAGGATCGTTGGACGCTGGGGGGTCGTCCTTTAGAACGAAATTGTGAAGCGAAGAAGAATCTGAGGATGCCATTGTCGAGTATGGAGAGTGGCGCACACACAAGGACGAGAGTGAATTGGAGGATGGAGCGAACAGACATGGAAGTCAGTCAGGATTAGTATTAGTACTCAAACTGACGCCTTGATATGGGAATAGAGTGTTGTGCACAGGTCTCTGATTGGCTGCAGGCGAAGAATGCGAGTCGGGGATTCCATTCCTCCAGTCTGCATTTCTATTCGTGGGCGGAGGATTGCTGCATTCACCGATGACAGCTCTCTTTTCTAAACCGAAAATGTCCATTTTGAATGTGATCAGACCTGTCATTGGCTCCGGGGAATGTCGAGACCGGGTGAACATACCAGCTGTCTCCTACCCTACCAGGCAGTCTGCGACCGACATAGCCTGCTCACTCATCACAGCAGATATCGCCCGAGGGATGTACGATGAGTAACAAGCGGAGACAGCGCAAGTACGAGATGAGTACGATGTTTGGAGGAGGGACGATCGTATTCTGACACAAAGTTACGTTCTTCAATGTTCGTTCTTGTGGCGCAACCAGCTGACACCACCAATTATAGAAGTAGCCCTGACGTTATCGAGCACAGTGTGGCCTGGCGGACGTGAACGTAAGGGGACAACGTTCGAGCATTCAAAATGAACAAAGTTGGGCAAACTCCGCGGATTTCAAACTCACCTTGATCGCTACTCCAAATTTCAATTCTCCACCTTGTACATACGACTGTCTCCTATAGAGCACTCGGAGGACGTCAGGAATATTCAACGAGTGAGTTTCTCATGTCTAAGCCGTATGCACGACCTGACAGTGGCGAACGGTCTTCGCAGACGTGGTCTCTGGATGATTCGCTCCACGACCAAGTTCGTCAGTTGGCTGCATCTCGCCTATACTGTACGGCCTGTAGAGTAAAGTTCCCCTCAATGCTAAGATGTTGATCCTACCCACTCAAAAGAAAGTTGCTCGAGAAAAGAAAAGTACGTTGAGAGGGAGACAATTGTTTCTCCTTTGACTCCAGAAAATTAGCAGCACATTTTCCGAAAGTATACGGTCCTGAGGATCCACATGCGCACTGACCGTCTCTTCATGCATACAGGTAACAGACCTCACTGAACGTGAAGGCTGTCTCAGTCGACTCCATAGCCGAGCTATGTGTAAACTCGTAGCAGCCTGCAGGTATGCAACACTTCCCCTTTCTCAATCCATGACCCGCAGGTTTACCGCATTCTACAGGTATCTCTGCTTAAGAATTCTATTTTTATAGAAACATACGCTCCTAACTCTACGGTTGAAAATTCCTTGCGCCAGCATTTACGGTCGAATGGTCGATACGATGCACCATTCTATCTTCAAGGGGGATCGACTAGCTTCATTTTTACCTTTTACCATTAACGACGATGCAGATTTACCTACATGGCCCGGTGACGTTGTTCATTCAGTCATGAATTGAAAATTAACAATACTACGTCAAATTCCAATGAGTATTTAGACCGGGTCCTGTACTCGTATACTCAATATTCTCCAACTCCAGTAGAGAAACAGAATTTTAGTACAACTCCCAAGCTCAAACTCGAACTCGAAAGACAATGTCTAACAACCCTCTTCTCGTACGTGCAATCTCTTCTCTTTCTATGAGCATGCGTTGGTGTCAAGTCTGAATTTCGTTTTTGTTTTCGTAGAAACTTTTCGATACTATTCATCTTGCAGAGCGTAAACCTCCTATCGCTCCTGATGGTCGTTACGATGCTCAAGTTAGGCCTAAAACTGACCCTGCCGATCCCGATGATGACTACAGTCTCTTGCACAAGTTGACCATCTCGCTTGAGACTTTGGTTCAACATCTCACTTCGATTGATCCTGGACTCATCGTATGTTCACACCATTTCATCGAATATCTTGAATCGATTAGAGTGACTTTTTATTTTATTAATTACAGTTGAAGTTGCTTGAAGTTTTGAAGAATCCAAAGGCGGTTGACGATCGTACTAGAGTCGTACGTATACTTTTTAGTTCACTTGATTTACTCAACCAACCAACAATGTTTTTATTTTCTTTTAGTTCAACGAAGCACTCCACGCAGTCGGATTAATTCAAGACAAAGAACTTCAAGCCAAACTCAACGACGCTCTAATCACAGTCTTGTACAACACTCTTCAACACCCACCTGCCACATTCGTAGGAACAACACTTCCAACTTCATCACCGATTCCAGATCCTCAAGTTCATGGAACAGGATTAGGAAAAAGTTCAAGACTTTTTTTCGCAGCTAGAAGTGTTGATGGAAGTGGAAATAATGTTTTACAACCTACGATTGGTCAAAGTGGTCAACCTTATGCTAGGAGTGTTCAGGGAAAGTATCCTTTGGCGTTGAACAATCTTCCGGATCCTGGGTTGGTTTTTGATTCTCTGTTGAAAGCAAGAGAGGTACGTTTTCTTCCTTCCTTCCTATTCGTTCTTTTTTTTTCTTTCTCTCTTTTTTTTTACTGACATGACATATCTCTTTTTGTTTCGATAGTGGAAACCTCACCCAGGCGGAAACTCATCCCTCACATTCGCCTACGCATCCCTAGTCACTCATATGTTATTCCGAACCGACCCTTATGACAATACCAGAAACAACTCAACGTCATATTTGGATCTAAGCGTCATCTATGGTAATAATCAAGAACAACAAGATAGCGTTAGAGATAAAGATTCTGGAAAAGGATTACTTTGGCCTGATTGTTTTGCAGAGGATAGATTGGTTTTGGTACCTCCGGCTGCTGCTGCTTTGTTGGTGATTTTTAGTAGGAATCATAATGTGAGTTTTTTTGGTTTTTGGTTTTCAGTTTTTTTCCGAGTCGATGATGTTTAATTCGATTCAACTTTTTTTTTTTTTCTCAAGTATGCTGCGAATATGGTTTTGAAAATCAACGAACAAGGAAGATGGAGTGATCCTCCTCCTCAAGATCCAGCTAAACGTGCTTTACAAGATGAAGAGGTTTTTCAAGTTGCTAGGAATATCAAGTACGTTTTGAACTTATCTCCCTCCCTCTTTCCTCCCCTCCTCCCTCCTCCTTCTTCAATCCCTTCTCCTCGTCCTCCTACTCAACCCTTCTCCCCCAGCTGCGGTCACTTCATCTCAACCATTTTCGGAGACTACGTTGCTGGATTCTTAGGTCTTGGAAGGGATGGGAATAGTTGGAGTATGAATCCTTTCGATGTGAGTTTTCTGTTTCCGTTCCTGTCTTTCCTCCCCCTCCCTCGTCACATGATTGACTGATAATAATTTGGGTTTGTGTTTTGTTGGATTGTATTATATAGCCTATAGATGATTTCTTTGGACGTCCTGTTGGTCGTGGAGAAGGAAATCATGTTTCTGTAGAGTTTAATTTACTTTATCGCGTACGTCTCCTTTCCCCTTTCCTTTTTTTCCCTTTATCCAATCACTAGAAGTACTCATTTCCTTTCTTCCTTTCTTTTTTTTGAATTCGAATGGATTTACGATAGTGGCACCCAACAATAGCTGAAAAAGATGTGAAATGGACAGAAGATCTTTTCAATAAAGTTTTTGAAGGGAAAGCTTTTGATGAAATCACTCCTGATGATTTTTATCCTGCTGTTGTAAAGGCTTTTGAAGATGTTGATCCGATTCCTAAAACTAGGACTTTTGCAGGGTACGCTTCCTCCTCCTCCTCCTCCTCCTCCTCCTCCTTCCTCCTCTTCAATCATATATATATCTTACTCTAATTTTCATTTTTCATCTCTGTTTACGTTTTTCTTCTTCGGTTTTTTTTTTAGGTTACAACGAACTCCCAACGGTTCATTCTCCGATGACGATTTAGCAAGAATCTTACATGATTCAACTGAATCAGGAGCTGGAACTTATAGAGCAAGAGGAACACCTATTGCGTTGAGGATTGTTGAGATTATGGCTATGAGACAAGCTAGGAAGTGGGGTGTTTGTACTATGAATGAGTTTAGAAAGTTTTTACATTTGAAGCAGTTTGAGAGTTTTGAAGAGTGGAATCCTGATCCTGTTATTGCTGTGAGTTTTCTCTTTATTTATCCTCTTTCTTTCGCATTTCGGGAGGCTGATTGGATTTTCGTTTTGGTTTGGTTTGGGTATTATGAATTCGGATTATAGAACGCGGCAAGACAACTTTATGGTCATATCGATAATTTGGAGTTGTACCCTGGTTTACAAGCCGAGGAGATCATTCCCCTTGGGAACGGTTCTGGTATATGCTGTGGATATACTATGACTCGTGCTATCCTCGGCGACGCTATCGCTCTCGTCAGAGGTAAGTATTACAACTGACTACTATGCTTTCTTCGTTTCTCGGATGGATTACGATCATGATTACTGACTGCACGACTCGGATTTAAATTTTCAGGTGATAGGTTCTTCACTACGGATTACACTCGTAAGTGACCCTTCGAAACCCATGAAGAGTGACATTGAGTGTTTTGTTATTTATTTATGATCGTGCAGCTAGCAACCTCACTGCATGGGGATACCAAGATTGCGCTCGAAACCCGGACAACGGAGCTTTCGGAGCCGCACTTCCCAAACTCCTCTTCCGACACTTACCTCGTCATTATTCCTACAACAGTGTCTACGCACTCTTCCCATTCTTCACTCCAGAAACCACTCGAAAGAATTTAACAAACCTTGCCAAGAAAGGTATCATCAATAGTGTCGATGATTATAATTTCGAAAGACCCAAGGCTCAGAGAATTCCAAAGTTTGTGATTACGTTAGAGGGGATTAAGTATGTGACGGGACATAATGAGAAGTTTAAGACTGTTACGGGGGAGAATATGAGGTTGTGTACTCAAGGGTATGGGAATGTTTTGGTGTTTGATGATAAGATTCCGTACGTCTTGTCCCTTTCTTTCAACTTATTCACTCCACCACCTCTGTCGACCTTAAACTAACGAACTTCTTGATTTTTATTTCTAAAATCACTACCTATGATATAGTCACGATCGTGATTTGAAGGAAGCCATGCAAGCTATCTTCCCAGACCAAAAAACGATCGACGGTTACATAACCTGGTTCAAAACCAAAACATCTTCATTCCTCTCATCCAAATCCTACAAACTCGACGGAATACCCGGAACTCGAATCGACATTGTTCAAAACGTCATTAATCTCGTTTTCGTTCATTGGGCATCTGATTATCTTTGTGGAATCTCAGTCAAGACTAAAGAAGATCCAAAAGGAATATTCACAGAACAAGAAGTTTATGATATGTTTACTTTGCTTTTTAGTACTGTTTTTTTGAACGTTCTTCCGGAGAATGGTTGGATTTTGAGAAAGGCTGGGAAACAGGTTGCGGATATCGTTAATGATTTGATTGCAAAGGCTATTGGAGAAGCTTCTCCTGCTACTTCAAAGGTATGTGCTCTCATCGTCTTATTCTGAATATTCATATCATAGGTTCTAATCCGTGGTGGTATGATCTCGTATCCAGGATTTGGTTTCGGGTCTCATTAACGTCAATCAGAAGATTTTGGGTGGTCCGAAGCCTTCGGATCCTTTCCTCAAGAGACTTGCTGCGAATAAACGTCCTATGAGAGAGCTTTGTGCTCAAGTCATTGGATTGGCTGTTGGAAGTTCAGTCAACTTTGCTCAATGTACGTTGTTCAGTTCAAACCCATCCTGATTCTTATTTTCTTATTTCCAAACTCGCCGGTTTGGTTTTGTAATTGACTTGATTTTGATTTTGATTTCTACACAGCTGCCGTACAAGTTATCGATTTCTACCTTGATGATGAAAGAGCTGTTGAACGTGCTGAGATCATTAGGTTGTGTGGATTGAAAGATGCGGCTTCTCAGGAGTTGCTTATGGGTTATGCTCGTGAAGGTCAACGTAAGTCACAGTTCAACCTTTTTTATCGTATCAGTCTCAATGCGAACTTATCTTCACTAACATGTCTCCTCCTTCTTTCCATTTCATCTAGGTTTCAATCCTCAATTCGCAGCTATGCCTCGTGGAGCTGCTGCGGCTGATAGTATTCCTATCGGAAGTGGTCAACCACCCATTTCTGTTCAACCTGGAGATATAATCATCAATGCTTTCAAAGTCGCAAATCAGAATGTAAGTTTTTCAAGCTTGGTTTTCTTTCTTTTTTTTTGGTCATTTTTCAAATACTCTATATGATACTTATACTTATGTACTTTGTACCTTAGCCTGAAGATTTCCCAAACCCTGGCTCTGTGAATCCACGTCATCCGGCTTCGAAATACTTTAATCAAGGTGCTGGGTTCCACATGTGTCCTGCTGTTGATTTCTCTCAACGAGTACGTTTTTGTTTCGTTTATATTATTATAATTCAAAACTTTCTTACGACTCCATATTGTACAGGTCATCGTCGAGATCATGAGGTTGATCTTTAGTCTCAAGAATATTCGTCGTGCAACTGGTACTGCAGGACGCATGGAATCATTCATCCTCGATGGTAACAAGATGTATATCGATAACACTGGATTCGTTTCTCCTTGGCCTAGTTCTTTGACTGTTGTGGTACGTACCAATCCAATTCGACTTCTTTCCCCTATCATTTCTAGGCTTGAAACTGAATTGTCTCTAATTTTACAGTACGATGCTTGAAGCTTTGAGTTTGCAATTATTTGAAAGTGTATAACCGACGTGACTCTGTGGCGTTGGGTTGACAGGTTTTCCATGATGTGATGATGAGAAGGAGATGAATGGGTATATATATAACGAGAGTCGGAATAGGATTGTCTGTATCCGTATGACAGTACTGACAGTGGTGCTGTATGTATAATTGACGAGTCGGAATCACGAATTCCGGTGAAATGTCCTGCCATGATCTTGAGTGGAATCTTGCCGTGTGAAACTCAAATTGTGACCCTGCCACGTGTAACTTTTCGAACAAGTTCAGAGTCATCCATGATGCATGCTTCCCTTCAAAACTTTAGAACCTTGGAATGATTGACAATGTCTCCTGGCCCACTACACCAGAACTTTCTGCCCATGTTCAGCTTCGGGAATCATGTAGATGTCTCAGGCTAACATTGCATTTCGACGCCGTCGTATTCAAGTTATGCTTCGACCTAATTCTAGCTCAAGTTGTCATGAGTTCAAACTTCAAGGAGTCAACCAGTCGCATCTTTGCGATAACTAAGCGGTATGTATGTTCATTGGATTAGTTTTCCGAGTCTATCCGCATTGACATGTTGAATCATAAAGCTTAACTTCAGATGACCCACTTACTTCCACTTTGTAGGTTCTGCGTCGTTGGAGATCTCCAAAAACATTGCATTGGATATATCATGAACTGTCTTTGTTTCAAATTTTGAACCGAATAAAGATAACTGACTGACTGGTGAGTTTGAGCTTTGGAGTTAAGGCCATTGAGCCTGAGGATTCGGTCCGTAGATTTTGGTGTTGCGAACCACTGCTAGTCCTATCGCGACTTCTGATATTATCGTGCATTCTTCATGCCATGACCAGACTTGTGGATATTCCTGACCAAGTAGGTTCACCTATGTTCTTCGGTGCGAACACACATCCGAATGCAGAGTAAAGTATGATTACTCGTCAGTGGATATATAATGGAGGAAAGGCCACTGGTTTACAATCTCATTCGTTCAACTAGAACGAACCTGTCTCCTTTTCTTGATTCTCATATCGAACGCGATGTCAACGAATCCTATCATTGTGAGTGCTAGTATCGTCGTGTTTGATTCAACATGACTATTACTATGGATAGAAACTCATGCTTGTTTTTATCCTCGGCTATTGTAGCAATTGTTTGATGTTGCTCATCTCTCAGCTCGTCCCTTGCCTACCGCGCCAGATGGCCGTTACGACGATCAGGTCAAACCGAAAACCGAACCTGTTGACCCCACAAATGACTACAGTATTGTGCACAAACTTACTGTTTCTCTCGAAACTTTACGTCAACATCTTGCTAGCATTGATCCCACTCTTATCGTATGTATTTCTGAACTGACAGTTTGTTCTTTTTGTGTCTGATTGATTAATTTCTGGATGACTAGGTGAAACTTTTGGGTGTTATAACGAGTCCTGATGCCGTCGATGATCGTACTAAAGTCGTAAGTCAAATAAATTATTCATTGCTGTGTCCTCAATTGACCAAGATGGTATACCATGGTAATAGTTTAACGAAGCTCTTCACGCCGTCGGACTTATTCAGGACAAGAAGCTCCAGTCCCAGCTCAACGATGCACTCATTGCCATCCTGTACAATACCCTCCAACATCCTCCTGCAACCTTCGTAGGAACATCACTTCTGACTTCCGCCCCACTTCCTGATCCTACCGCGACCGCTAACGGTACAGGGACAGGACCTCGTTTGTTCTTTGCGGCGAGAAGCGCAGATGGTAGTGGTAATAATGCTTTGTTCCCATCGCTAGGTCAAGCTGGGCAGCCTTACGCTCGGAGTGTGCAGGGAAAGTATCCCTTGGCACTTAATAACCTTCCCGATCCCGGCACGGTCTTCGATTCCTTGTTGAAAGCCAGAGATGTGCGTTTTAATTTCAAGTACCATATAATACAGAATTATTAATTGAATTTTTTATCACAGTGGCAACCTCATCCCGGAGGAAATTCAGCACTTACGTTTGCTTATGCTTCCCTTGTTACCCATCAACTATTCCGGACAGATCCTCGAGACATGACGAGGAACAACGCTACTTCTTACTTGGATCTTAGTGTTGTTTATGGTAATAATCAGGCGCAGCAGGACAATGTCAGGAATAAAGAAGCTGGAAGAGGTCTACTTTGGCCTGATTGTTTCGCGGAGGATAGATTAACACTTGTTCCACCTGCTGCGGCTGCACTTTTGGTTATCTTCAGTAGGAACCATAATGTAAGTGTCTTTAATTTGGTTTGACTCTTCATATAACTCGGTACTGATTTTTGGTATCTGTCTATTACTAGTATTGCGCGACTAAGGTCCTTCAGATTAATGAACGAAAACGGTGGAGTGATCCTCCCCCCGAGGATCCTGTCAAGCGTGCATTGCAAGATGAAGAAATCTTCCAGTTTGCAAGGAACATAAAGTAAGAATAACAGTTCTTTTCCTCTCTTAGACCCTTCTCATCACAGACTGACATTTTTCTTTTTCTCC
This sequence comes from Abortiporus biennis, assembly GCA_022606235.1. Lineage (NCBI taxonomy): Eukaryota > Fungi > Basidiomycota > Agaricomycetes > Polyporales > Podoscyphaceae > Abortiporus > Abortiporus biennis. The sequence continues at coordinate 643,716 of JABYQP010000017.1, forward strand.
GTTGATAGCTGTGGACACTTCATAGCGACTATATTTGGTGACTATGTTGCTGGCTTCTTGGGCCTTGGACGGGACGGGAACAGCTGGAGTATGAATCCATTTGATGTGTGTTTCTCCGTTTGTCCAAAATCTTTTGAGCTAATGGACTCGTCGCGTAGCCTATCACAGACTCCAAAGGTCTACCAGTCGGTCGTGGAGAAGGAAACCACTGCTCAGTTGAATTCAACTTGCTCTATCGTGTATGTCTCCCCCTTTGTTTTTCTATTTTTTGACTTTTTTGATATCCTATCTTTTAACAGTGGCACGCAACTACTGCTCAGAAGGATGTCAAGTGGACGGAAGATCTCATCAACGGCGTTTTCGGCGGTAAACCGTTTGACCAAATTACGACAGAAGACTTCATCCCTGGTGTCGTGAACGCTTTCAAGACTGTTGATCCTAACCCTCGTACGAGAACATTTGCTGGGTATGTTTATCTGCACTCTTTTGTCCTTTAAATTGAAGAAGAGTTTCTAAATTCTTCCTTAGACTACAACGTGGTCCCGACGGATCGTTCTCGGATGACGATATCGCACGCATCTTACAAGATGCTACAGAATCCACTGCTGGAACTTACCGCGCAAGAGGTACACCAGCCGCTCTACGTGTCATTGAGATCATGGCTATGGAACAGGCTAGAGAATGGGGTGTTTGTACAATGAACGAATTCAGGACGTTCTTGAAGTTGAAGACTTTCGATACTTTCGAAGAATGGAACCCTGATCCAGCCATTGCTGTAAGTTCTCAACTTTGGATGATGCTGACACCGTGATTTGACTTGTTCTTCTTAAATTCTTTAGAATGCGGCCAGGGAACTCTACGGTCATATTGATAATTTAGAGTTGTATCCTGGTTTACAGGCTGAAGAGATCATCCCACTTGGGAATGGCTCCGGTATTTGTTGTGGATATACGATGACCAGAGCTATCCTCGGTGACGCGATTTCTCTTGTCAGAGGTAATGCGTTTCCTGTATATCAACTGAAGGGATATTGACCACAACGTTTAATATGCGATTCAGGCGACAGATTCTTCACAACTGATTATACTCGTGAGTGAATTTGCACGGTGAACAGGATAACATTAACACATGGAAATCTTACAGCTGGCAATCTCACCTCATGGGGATACCAAGATTGTGCACGAAACCCCGACAACGGAGCCTTCGGAGCTGCGCTCCCTAAACTTCTATTCCGTCATTTACCTCGTCACTACACTTACAACAGTGTTTATGGTCTTTTCCCCTTCTTCACTCCAGACACCACTCGCAAAAACTTGACGAACCTTGCTAATCAAGGTATCATCAAGAGCGTTGACGCTTATTTCTTCGATCGACCTCCAATTGAACCTATCCCCAAATTGGTTGACACTTTGCAAGGGATTAGGTACGTTACTGGAGATAACAACAAGTTTAAGACCGTTACGGGAGATAATATGAAGTTGTGTACGCAAGGGTATGGAAATGTTTTAACATTCGACGATAAGGTCCAGTAAGTCTAAAATTCTATACTCACTCTCGTCAGTACATAATATCTGAACCTGGTTTGAACTGTAGGCATGATCGTGATTTGAAAGAGGCCCTTCATGCAATATTCCCCGATCAAAAGACCATTGACGGCTACATCACCTGGTTCAAGTCAAAGACTGCTGAATTCATCACTTCTAAATCCTACACCCTCGACGGAGTCGCTGGAACTCGAGTTGACATCGTTCAAAATGTCATCAATCTCGTCTTTGTTCATTGGGCCGCTGACTACCTTTGTGGTATTTCCGTCAAGACCAAGGATAATCCCACAGGAACATTCACTGAACAAGAGATCTACGACATGTTCACTTTGCTTTTCGCAACTGTCTTCATGAACCTCACTCCCGAGAATGGTTGGATTTTGGATGTTGCTGGAAAACAAGTTTCTGATGTTGTCAATGGTTTAATTGCGCAATCTATTGGACAAGTTGCCCCTGCTACATCTCAGGTATGTTGTTACATTTATATTTGCTGATTTTCAAGAGGGAATTTACATTTTGTTTCTTTTCGGTTTAGAATTTGATCAGTGGTCTTGCAAACCTGAACCAAAAGATATTGAGCACTGGGACCTCTAAGCCCTCGGACCCATTCCTTCAAAGGCTTGCACAAACCAACCGGCCCATGGTAGAACTCTGTGCCCAGGTTATCGGTTTAGCTGTTGGAAGTTCAGTCAACTTTGCACAATGTATGTTCTGTTTTGGTTTTCTTCATCGGTTTTTTCTAATTACACTACGCTTTAATCTCGAATTTTGAAGCTGCTGTTCAAGTTATCGATTTTTACCTTGACGATGCTCGCGCTGCTGAACGCGCTGAAATTATCAGGTTGTGTGGTCTGAATGATGATGCATCCCATGAACTACTCATGGGTTATGCTCGTGAAGGTCAACGTGAGTCGTACTGATAAAATCAGTCTGAACACACTTCATATTGATATTCTTCCGTGTGTTTAGGATTCAACCCTCAGTTCGCCGCTGAGCCTCGAGGTGCAGCTGTGGCTGATACTATCCAACTCGGAAGTGGAAAAGAGCCTGTATCCGTCGTACCTGGAGACATCATCTTGAACGATTTCAGGGACGCGCACCAAAATGTGAGCTGAACTTGCAGATTTATCTAGAAATATGATGTGCTCATAAGGTGTTCCATGGGAAGCCTGATGATTTCCCTAATCCAAGCGTTGTCAATCCAAATTATCCCGCTTCCAAGTATCTCAACCAAGGTGCAGGTTTCCATATGTGCCCGGGCATCGATTTCACTCAAAGGGTACGTCTTTCAACTACTCTGATAACTAAAGCCGTTCTCATTGTATGATCTAGGTTATTGTTGAAATCATGAAACTCGTCTTCAGCCTCAAGAACATCCGACGTGCAAGTGGGACTCCAGGTTACATGGAAACATTCATCGACAGTGGGAACAAGATGTATCTCGACAACACTGGTTTCGTTTCTCCGTGGCCCAGTTCATTGACGATTGTGGTACGTACTATTCACCGCTGGCTGAGATCGGATTTCTGACCTTCTCGTCTTCTGTTACTTATCTATTTTCTGTTTTCAGTATGATGTCTGAAAACGCCGTGTCAATGGATGCAGGGCTAGTCGCAAGGATGACAGGTTTTCCATATCTTCAGAATGATCAGAAGCTGATGGTTCAATGATATGATACTTTAGTTTAACAGATTTGACAGCTTTGTATGATTATCGATCCCTGAATGTTGCAATTGAATGTCGCACCCCCACCCCGAGAGTCTAATGACCGTGGGACAATGTGGCCTTCGCGCTCGCCACGTGGGAACCTTTCAAACATGCTTCCATTCAACTTCAAATTCATCTTCGACCAATCAAATTGTAGTAATTAGTGACCACGATTGACTGCTGTGCCTTAGCTCACGGCTGTGTCCGACCTCCTCCTCTTCCTCCCTCGCTCAGTTTTCAGACCCGAAAGGCATGTTGTTCGCACAACACTTTCAATCTCGTGTCGTCGTTGTTTTGTACGAAAGTCGGTCTTCGAGTGCCTCCGTCGGTATGAGTAGATGGTCTCTTCGAGATGTCCTTTGCCAGCGGTCTCCGGTGTCAATTGACAGAGCTTGGCGGTATTGTACCAGATGATTAACCTGCAATTGTTGTACATCTTGCATGGTCGAGAGCTAATATGGAGATCAGCGACAACATTCCTCATGTCTGTGCTCCTTTGTTGACCCATGAAACGGTGTTAATTCACATCCTGAGCTATCGCGAGCTCAAAAAAGGACCCTTGAAGCTGAGAAGCCCAGTGTCTCCACGTAAATTAGGTCTAGTCCGTAATGTTGCTGTTCCAGGATTGCGGTGAATACTACTATCAGCGGCAGTTTGATGCACAGTCTTCACTGACCTCCTCATATCCGATCAATCAATTATACGGACTGAAGACATATCCGAATGCACATCGTCAATTAAAGAGCGGGGTATATAGATGGAAGAAAAGATGGATTTGTTTCCTGCATCTACTGTCCGCTGTGCCAGTACGATATACTGACGTCCTCCTCCTTTTCGACTAAATAAACACACCGTATCTTCTCAACGCAATGCCAATACTTCTTGTAAGTGCATCTTTCACAATCAGAGATGGCGACGATAACACATGCTTTGGGATAGTCCGCACTACAACAGTTGCTCGATGGAGCTCATCTCTCGGATCGTAGTCTCCCTACTGCACCAGATGGTCGCTATGACTCTCAGGTCAGGCCGAGGACCGAACCAGTTGATCCATCGAACAATTACAGTATCCTTCACAAACTAACAAGCTCGGTCGAAACTACAAATCAAAATCTCTCCAGCGTCGATCCAACCCTCGTCGTATGTAATAATTTCTTACTTTCTGAAATTACATATCCTAAATATCATGGACATTAGGTGAAACTCTTGAGTGTTGTGAAGAGCCTTGATGCAGTCGATGATCGTACCAAAGTCGTCAGTAGCTTATATAAATTGTTTATCTCATGTCCTACGCTGGTTCTAATGAGACGACAGTTTAATGAAGCACTGCATGCTGTTGGTCTTATCCAGGACAAAAAGCTTCAATCACAGCTCAACGACGCACTGATCTCCGTCTTGTACAACACACTCCAACATCCACCTGCAACTTTCGTCGGAACATCCCTACTAAACTCCACTCCACTTCCAGATCCGACTGCTTCAACCAGTGGGACGGGAAGTGGACCTCGTCTATTCTTCGCTGCTAGAAATGCAGATGGTAGTGGTAACAACGCGTTGTCACCCTCTTTGGGTCAAGCCGGCCAGCCCTATGCTCGAAGTGTACAAGCAAAGTACCCTCTGGCAATCAACAACCTCCCTGATCCCGGAACTGTTTTTGACTCTTTGTTGAAAGCTAGAGATGTGCGATTCTTTTTTCTTTCCTCTCATGTACTATCAAACTCATATCTTCTTGACAGTGGAAACCTCATCCCGGAGGCAATTCAGCACTTACGTTCGCTTATGCTTCTCTTGTTACCCATCAGCTTTTCCGGACAGACCCTCGAGACATGACGAGGAACAATGCGACTTCATACCTGGACCTCAGCGTTATTTATGGTAATAACCAAGCTCAACAGGACAGCGTCAGGAATAAGGAAGCTGGAAGAGGCTTACTCTACCCGGATTCGTTTGCGGAAGACCGATTGACTCTTGTTCCTCCTGCATCTGCTGCATTGTTGGTTATATTCAGTAGGAACCACAATGTAATTCTCTTTCTTCGATCTTGTGCACACCGCTTATGGGTACTGATGTATTTGAATCTACTAGTATTGTGCGAACATGGTCCTCAAGATTAACGAACAGGGAAGATGGAGTGACCCTCCCCCTGAAGACCCAGCCAAACGTGCGTTACAAGATGAGGAGATCTTCCAATTTGCCAGAAATATCAAGTTAGTGCGACTCTTTCCTTATCCTTTTCTCGAAGAAACTAACATCATGTCATTTGACAGTTGCGGTCATTTCATGGCGACGATATTTGGAGACTATGTGGCTGGATTCTTAGGTCTCGGACGAGATGGTAACAGTTGGAGCATGAACCCATTCGACGTAAGTTATTTTATTTCTTCTTTTCGATGTACACTTCACATAAAGCTGAATTTACTGCACACACTGCATAGCCCATCACAGATCCCAAAGGTCTGCCTGTCAGTCGAGGAGAAGGTAATCACTGCTCTGTGGAGTTCAACCTTCTCTATCGTGTATGTTCTTGTACTTTCTTTTTGTCTAAAACCATTTGAGCTGATTCGAATTGACAGTGGCATGCAACTACTGCTGAAAAAGATGTCAAGTGGACTGATGACCTTATTAATGGAGTTTTCGGGAATAAACCATTCGATCAAATCACTACACAAGACTTCGTACCCGGCGTGGTGAGCGCTTTCAAGACTGTTGATCCTAATCCACGAACCAGGACATTCGCTGGGTATGTTCACTGTTTCTTCACGTTTAGATTTGAGAAGTTGTACTCAAATGATTTGGCAGCCTCAAGCGTGGCCCGGATGGATCGTTTTCTGATGACGATATTGCGCGCATTTTACAAGATGCTACAGAATCTACAGCTGGGACTTATAGGGCAAGAGGTACTCCAGCTTCTCTACGGGTCGTCGAGATCATGGCTATGCAACAAGCTAGGAAATGGGGCGTTTGTACGATGAACGAATTTAGGAAGTTCTTGAAGTTGAAGACTTTCGACACCTTCGAAGAGTGGAATTCTGATCCTGCTATTGCTGTACGTTCAACATTTTTCCTGCTTTGATAATATCGTAAAACGTTAACTCATCATTGATTCATCTGGAATAGAATGCTGCTCGTCAACTTTATGGTCATATTGATAACTTAGAGTTATATCCCGGTTTGCAAGCTGAAGAGATCATCCCTCTTGGGAATGGTTCAGGCATTTGCTGTGGATATACTATGACTAGAGCTATCCTCGGCGACGCTATCGCTCTCGTTAGAGGTAAGAGTCATTAGTTCGCTCATATTCGCCATCGCTTCAAATGCTGACTTTCTGTATCAGGCGACAGGTTTTTCACAACAGACTACACTCGTAAGCACGAATATGCTCTGTACGAGAACATAACAACAAATTGACACCTATTCGATTCACAGCCAGTAACCTCACAACTTGGGGATTCCAAGATTGCGCTCGCAACCCTGACAATGGAGCTTTCGGCGCAGCACTACCTAAACTTCTTTTCCGTCATCTACCTCGCCACTATTCATACAACAGTGTTCATGCACTCTTCCCTTTCTTCACTCCTGAAACTACTCGCAAGAATCTGACCACGCTTGCGAAGAAAGGTATAATCAAGAGTGTTGATGATTATTCGTTTGATCGTCCCAAGGTTCAACCTATCCCTAAAGTGGTTGCTACTTTGGAAGGAATTCAATATGTTACTGGAAACAACGACAAGTTCAAGACTGTCACTGGAGAAAATATGAGATTGTGCACCCAGGGCTATGGGAATCTTTTGAATTTCGATGACAAAATCCCGTGAGTCCGTTGTCACCTTTAATCTTTTTTGGCTTGGGGGTTTAATCAAGATGTGGCCTGACGCTAACTGCTCTTGGTTTCTAGCCACGATCGTGATTTGAAGGAGGCTCTTCATGCTGTTTTCCCCGACCAGAAGACCATCGATGGTTATATTACATGGTTCAGACAGAAAACGTCCGAATTCATCACTTCAAAATCATACACCATCGATGGAGTAGCTGGGACTCGAGTTGACATCGTTCAAAACGTCATCAATCTTGTCTTCGTTCATTGGGCTTCTGATTACCTCTGTGGTATCCCAGTCAAGACTAAAGAAAACCCAAAGGGAACATTCACTGAACAAGAAATTTACGACATGTTTGCTTTACTCTTCACTACTGTGTTTTTGAATCTCACTCCGGAGAATGGTTGGACCTTGCATGTTTCTGGGAAACAAGTTGCGGATGTTGTCAATGATTTGATTTCGAAAGCTATTGGAGAGGTTTCACCCGCTTCGTCTCAGGTATGCATTGACGATTTGTATAACTTTGTTGTTGTGGACGTTGACTTCAGAGTGCACAGAGTTTGGTTTCCGGTCTCGTCAATCTCAACCAAAAGATCTTAAGCGTTGGTAAATCTAAACTCTCGGACCCCTTCCTCCAGAAGATCGCAGAGACAAAGCGTCCCATGAGGGAGCTCTGTTCGCAAGTGCTGGGTCTAACGGTCGGAAGTTCCGTCAACTTTGCACAATGTAAGTCCTGTTGTTCTACGTATGTGATTGTGATCTTCACATTGTCTAATTAACTTGGAATTCGAAGCGGCTGTCCAGGTTATCGATTTCTACCTTGACGATGCTCGGGCTGCTGAACGTGCTGAGATCATCAGATTATCTAGTTTGAACGATGATGCATCGCACGAGTTGCTTATGGGTTATGTTCGTGAGGGTCAACGTACGTTCCTCGCTTGCCATCTACAAGTCGCCATTGGATGTGTATTGACGGAGTTCTCATTTCCATTCATTTACAGGTTTCAACCCTCAATTCTCAGCCACGCCTCGTGTTGCTGCTGCGGTTGATACCATTCCACTCGGAAATGGTAGACAACCTATCTCTGTTCAACCTGGAGATATCATTGTGAATGATTTCAGAGATGCAAATCAGAATGTAAGCACCAACCAAGCCTTTCTTCAGAATCTTCGGAAATACAACCAGGGGTACTGATCGACTTATTCATTTATACACCTACATTTATAGCCTGACGATTTCCCTAATCCAAGTCTCGTAAACCCACGCTACCCTGCCTCAAAGTATCTTAACCAGGGTGCTGGCTTCCATAAGTGCCCGGCTTCTGATTTCTCTCAGAAGGTATAGTTTCTTATAATGCTATTATAATTATTGCCTCTCTTCGTCTCCGAATGTCGCTTCTGACTTTCACATACTCAATCAGGTCATCGTGGAAATCATGAAACTCGTGTTCAGTCTCAAAAATATCCGACGTGCTACTGGTACGCAAGGATATATGGAATCTTTCATGGTCGATGGTAACAAGATGTACATCGATAATACTGGATTCGTTTCTCCTTGGCCTAGTTCTTTGACTATTGTGGTACGTGTTGTTATTTTCTCTGCAGGCATTGGGTGGCGGGGATGCTGATCCTTTGTTTTCTTTATCTGTAGTATGATGCGTGACGAGTATGACCATTTAATGCCATTCTGTTTTCTTCTACGATGCGTTAATTTGTACTACTATATACTACGAGATTTCTGCCTGATATCATATTCTTGCATTTCCGAGATGACATCACTTGTGCATGTGGACTCGTAGCTGTCTGATAAGATAGACCGAATTTCTTTCTGCAAGGTTATGCTCACAATCATGGTAGTACTCGTAATACTACCACTAGTACGGAGGCACTGCAATCAAACTGAGTGCGTGGGAATGTTACAATCGACCTTCTATTGTGATGGGCGCCACTTTCTTTACTCCTCTGCCCATGAAAATCCTCCACCAATTTCCATTCCTCGGAAAGTAACTACTTGCGACGCAATTGCACCCACACGACTACTACTTCGTGTTCGAAAACACGGTAAGTTCAACTTTGGGTTGTGAATGGTAGTCGCCGGAATGACACTAGAATCACTAGGTTTGACAGCTTTGTCCAGATGATATCTCTGTGTACATGTTGCATGGTCGAGTTCTGATATAGAGATAGAGATATTAAGTCCCTAACTTACTTCGCCATTTGCGGATCCACGATAATCCACGAATCATCTTCAATTCAGATGCTGAACCGAAAAGCAGCAACAGCGCAACCTCCGAACTCTTTAACAGCGCAGTGTCCCCACGTATCATTCCATTCGGTCCGTGACGGTCTTGTTCTATTATCATGGCGAACCACCTCTACCACCATCTTTGACATCCATGCATTCTTCATGCCAAAGGTTTAGGTCATTCCTGTCCAAGTGATTCCACTGATTCGGAGATTCATCCTCCTTATCCACCGACCACAACGAATTATGGGTATAAAGTCGGAGACTACTTTGAAGTATGAGTTACAACTCCTGCCCGTTGTTCGAAGGACGGGATTTGTATTTTGTCTTTCTTTTGACCTCCTTGTATCAACTTTCATTGTGTCATCATGTCCCCCAATCCCATCATTGTACGTCTCAGCACTCTCATCATGCAGAGATGCGGCTTGGCTAATTCTGTCGTTTTATTTCCAGCAATTGCTTGACATCGCACACCTCGCAGATCGTAGCCTTCCTACCGCTCCAGATGGTCGCTACGATTCTCAAGTGAGGCCGAAGTCTGAGCCTGTCGACCCGACAAATAACTACAGTCTTCTGCACAAATTCTCTCTTTCTGCCGAAACTCTACACCAACACCTCGCCAGTGTTGATCCCGTCCTTGCTGTATGTATCTCTACCTTATATTATCTACTGGACATCACTCAATGTTATAATAACTACCAGGGAAAACTCCTCGAGGTTTTGAAGAGTCCTGATGCAGTCAATGATCGTACCAGAGTGGTAAGCAGTACCGATATCATAGTAGTAGATCCTTGATATACTTACATTGTGGTCACGCGACAGTTCAATGAAGCTCTCCATGTCGTCGGTCTCATACAGGACAAGGACCTTCAATCCAAACTCAATGATGCTCTAATCGCAATTTTGTATGGTACTCTCCAACACCCACCCGCGACGTTTGTTGGAACATCCCTCCCAACTTCCACTCCGCTTCCAGATCCTACCGCAACTGCTAGTGGAACGGGAACAGGACCTCGTTTGTTTTTCGCAGCGCGGAGTGCAGACGGAAGTGGCAACAATGCGTTGTCGCCCTCTTTGGGTCAGGCTGGTCAACCTTACGCTCGCAGTGTGCAGGGAAAATACCCTCTCGCTCGCAACAATCTTCCTGATCCTGGACTCGTGTTTGACGCTTTGCTCAAAGCAAGAGACGTGAGCCTTCTCATATTTGGTGTTATACTATTCATAAACTAATTGTTGTCTAATAGTGGCAACCCCATCCTGGAGGAAACTCAGCCCTCACCTTCGCCTATGCGTCTCTTGTTACCCATCAACTTTTCCGTACAGATCCTCGCGACATGACACGAAACAACACCTCCTCCTACTTGGATTTAAGTGTCGTCTACGGCAATAACCAAGCACAGCAGGATAACGTTAGGAATAAACAGGCCGGAAGGGGATTGCTTTGGCCCGATTGTTTTGCAGAGGACAGATTGACACTCGTCCCGCCTGCATCTGCCGCTTTACTCGTCATTTTCAGCAGGAACCACAACGTGACATTCTTTCAATGTTTCTGATCTTAATGGGTACTGATGTATATATGTTATCTACTAGTACTGCGCGAACATGGTCCTCAAGATCAACGAACAAGGAAGATGGAGTGACCCTCCTCCCGAAGATCCAGCCCAGCGCGCATTGCAAGATGAGGAAATCTTCCAGTTTGCAAGGAACATCAAGTAATCGACATATTTTCTCTACCTCTACATCATGACACTGATCAACGGGCATCATCATAGCTGCGGTCACTTTATGGCAACAATCTTCGGAGACTACGTCGCTGGATTCCTCGGTCTCGGAAGAGACGGCAACAGCTGGAGCATGAATCCGTTCGATGTTCGTATCTTTACCTTCTTTCTTTTGAGATCTCCTATTGATGAATATTATGTCGCATACCATTATATCATACAGCCTATCACAGATCCCAAAGGCCAACCAGTTGGTCGTGGAGAAGGAAACCATTGTTCAGTCGAATTCAATCTGCTCTATCGAGTATGCTTTCACTCTTTCCATACCAATCAAAGTATGCTCATAGTCATTCCATCGAACAGTGGCATGCAACTACTGCTGAAAAGGATGTCAAATGGACTGAAAGCCTAATCAACGGTGTTTTCGATGATAAACCATTCGACCAAATCACTACTCAAGACTTCGTCCCTGGTGTTGTAAACGCCTTCAAGACCGTCGATCCTAACCCTCGAACAAGAACTTTTGCTGGGTACGTTTATCAATATTGGTATCTCCTTGAAATTTGAATTTATTTCACTACATCATTTGATCCACAGTCTACAGCGTGGTCCAGATGGTTCATTCTCGGACGATGATATTGCACGTGTCTTACAAGATGCTACTGAGTCCACCGCTGGCACTTATCGTGCGAGAGGCACTCCTGCTTCTCTCCGTGTCGTCGAAATCATGGCTATGGAACAAGCTAGGAAGTGGGGTGTTTGTACCATGAATGAGTTCAGGAAATTCTTGAAGTTGAAAACTTTCAGTACCTTTGAAGAATGGAATCCCGACCCTGTAATCGCTGTGAGTTCATAATTTCTTATTTCTCATATTGTATTGCACTGACAATCTAATCGCAATAGAACGCAGCGAGACAATTGTACGGCCATATTGATAATCTTGAGTTGTATCCTGGATTGCAAGCTGAAGAGATCACTCCCCTTGGTCCTGGGTCTGGTATTTGCTGTGGATATACGATGACAAGAGCCATCCTGGGTGACGCTATTTGTCTTGTTCGAGGTTTGTTCATCCTATATCTGGGATCAATATTTGCTAACATTTTATACATTACAGGTGACAGGTTCTATACCACTGACTACACTCGTAAATAAAATCTTACCTTCTTTCCCATTACACCATCATCCTAATAATCTTTTGAACAGCTGGAAATCTCACTGCATGGGGTTATCAAGACTGTGTCCGTAATCCTAACAACGGAGCATTCGGTGCTGCACTTCCCAAGCTCCTCTTCCGACACTTGCCCCGTCACTATCCTTACAACAGTGTCTATGGACTCTTTCCCTTCTTCACTCCCGAGACTACACGACAGAATCTTACGAAACTTGCTGAGCAACAAATCATTCAAAAAGTGGAGGATTATTCCTTCACTCGTCCCAAAGCTCAGCCTATCCCTAAGGTTCTCGACACTATCAAAGGTATTCGTTATGCCTCTAGTCACCCCGAGAAGTTCAAGAACGTTATCAAATCTCACATGGAGTTGTGCACTCAAGGATATGGTAATGTTTTGGTGTTCGACGATAAGGTACCGTAAGTGAATCTTTTGTTTTTTCATTGGTCGCATGATTTTTGACTCTCCTTATACTAGTCACGATCGCGATTTGAAAGAAGTCATGCACGCCATTTTCCCCGACCAAAAAACTATCGACGGTTACATTGATTGGTTCAAACAGAAGACCCTCGAATGTTTTGCTTCCAAGTCGTACAAAATCGATGGCGTATCTGGAACTAGAATCGATCTGGTTCAGAACGTTCTTAACATTGTCTTCGTTCATTGGGCTTCAGATTTCTTCTGTGCTATCCCGATCAAAACCAAGGAGAACCCTAAAGGGATATTCACCGAGCAAGAGGTTTATGATATGTTCACTGTGTTATTCTTGGCCATTATCATGAATGTCACTCCGGAGAACGGTTGGACATTGAACGTCGCTGGAAAACAAGTTTCTGATATTGTCAACCAATTCATTGCTAAAGCATTCGGCGAAGCTGTTCCTTCTCTTTCCTCGGTATGTGCATCAGAACTTGTTGTTACTGAGTGACTTCATTTCATCTTACTCGCATCATGATTCAGAGCTTGGTGACTGGCTTCCTTAATCTTCAACACAAGCTTATCTCCCACGGTAGTTCAAGGCCTTGTGATCCATTCCTTACCAAGCTCGCGGCCACCAACCGTCCTATGCGGGAACTGTGTGCTCAAGCAATTGGCCTGGCAATCGGAAGCTCTGTCAACTTCTCCCAAAGTGAGTTCCAATCTACTAGCATGCTTATGAACTATTCTGATGAAATTCTTATTCAGCCACTGCTCATGTTCTTGATTTCTATCTCGACGACGCTCGTGCAGCTGAACGTGCGGAAATTATCAGGTTATCGAAATTGGGTGACCCGGCTTCTCATGAGTTGTTGATGGGTTATGTTCGTGAAGGTCAACGTGCGTACTTCATTCATTCACAATCATCGTCCTATGGACCTACCTTATTCACCTTCTATCTTTGCGTCTATGTCAGGTTTCAACCCTCAGTTTGCTGGAATGGCCCTTGCTTGTACTGCAGCTGACACTATTGAACTTGGAAGTGGTAAAGAACCTGTTACAGTCCAACCTGGTGATATCGTCTTCAACAGCTACAGGAATGCTCATCAGAATGTGAGTCAAGTATTCTGTCAATCTCAAAATGTGAATTTGCTGCTGACTGGTATGATCCTGTCTAGCCTGAGGAATTCCCCAACCCTTCAAAGATAGACCCGACACGCCCCGCCGCAAGTTATAATACCCAAGGTGCCGGGTTCCACAACTGTCCGGGTACCGACTTCACTCAAAGGGTATTGATCAATATCCTACTTTTGACCCAAGTTACACACTCCTGATCGATGTTGTTTGTATGTTGTAGGTCATCGTCGAAATCATGAAGATCGTTTTCAGCCTTAAAAACGTTCGTCGTGCTGATGGTACTGCTGGTCGCATGGAATCTTTCATGGTCAATCAACTCAATACCGATAACAAGATGTATATCGACAACCAAGGATTCGTGTCGCCGTTCCCCAGTTCCTTGACTATTGTGGTATGTATTACTTATCATTATAATGTTGGTGACCCCGCTCATAACTTTGCTTTTTTTACATAGTTCGATTGAAGTGTATGTCATCATCATCCTTTGGCTATTTCTGTAGTATCTTGAATGATTTGTTTGTGGCATCGTCGTTTTGTTCCATCATTGTATTTGTGTTTCTCGTGTATGAATATGCCGTAGTATCGTAGGTTGGATCGTAGTTTAGGAAGAATTATCAATGTGTTTTCCGACTTCACAGGTCCCAGATGAAACGAGAGCCTTATAAAAGCAGAAGAGGTTTGATCTGCGAGGCTGACGAATGACATTGTTGTTGTTCAGCAAAGTTGAAGTTAACGTTGAAATCCGAGAGTTCGTGGGAATGTTTGGATAAGTTGCCAGTAAACCACGTCACGCGTCATGCTGCCGTCCGGCAACTTGAAAAAGCTCCTCCTCCTCCGTTGACGAACTACGCTGTAGTTAACTGTGCAGGGATATCATCATATATTTCTGTTCATCTTTTAACTATCTGTTAGTCTTCTCGATCTCCATCCATCCTTTCTCTGGCTCAAGCTTTAAGTCTGATGGCGTTCGAACTAACCAAATCGTCAAGGGTTCGACGTTCAGGTTGTTGCTCAACTATTGAAAGTGGTTGCTCCGTCAGACACGCACGACGTATATGATTCATCCCATGATTTCTTGTTGCCATTGTGAAGGTTCTTTTACGTTGGAATGGTGACTTCTTTGATTTCGGTTTTAGCAACCACATCGCATGGACTATAGATATATCCTGCCGCGCAAGAAGGTGGGCAATAGCACTAAACCGGACACCTGAACCACTTGATCTTCCACTTTTACCTGTACTTCTACATTGTATCTACTAATGCCGGCTATCTATAGCACTATTCCTCTCAATGTTGTCACTGCTCGTGAGTTTTCAGCTATTAGAAATTAATAGGATTAAAATTTTGAGCCGTACTGTAAGTGGATATGGGCAAGCGATCCAGAGGTGCTGCGATGGGACTGCTATTTTATGATCACAGTATGTTCATCCATCTCACATATGTCAATGTTTATTGACTGATTGTTTCGTCCCCCCAGTGATGACGTTGGATTTGGAAGTACGCATCATCGCTATTACCTCTGGTTTCTCACTGAAGTGACACTAATTTATTAATTAATAGGTTGAACTCATCTGGATGCAAAAGAAAACTAATCCCGCTTTTTGGCTTTACATATTCGTATGTTTCTCGTATTCAGATTCAATACTAGAGCCCTTTTGCTGAATTTAGCCACTAAGAATCGTTTCTTCGCTTTAGCGTACTTGATATTTGACAGCGGTAGGTTCTCTGCTCTTGACTTTGTAACTTATGGCTGCGTTCATTCGTTGAATTTTAGTACCCCTCACCAAGAGTGGTGTTGTCAATTCTCGGGTGAGCCTTGAGATCTGAGCTGTCACTCAATCACTGTTTACAGGCTGTGACTAATGAATGTTCAGATGTAAGTTAATACGCTGCAATCCTCGGCATCATCGATCTCAATTTAAATACGTGGATTCATTCGCAGTTGTGTTATTTATTTAATGTGTGATGATATCGTGTAAGTCATCCATCTTAGCTCTCTTCGTTCGAGCTCACCAGATATTGTCACAATGAATCCTGTAGAACGCTTTTGACGACGCTATCTGTCCAAGGTAAGGAGTTACGAAGGCACGGTCTCTAATGTCCAGCGTTTGTTGCTTTGTGCTCATACTCGCTTGCTCGCAGTAATCCTACAACTGCGGGTAAGAAATGAAATCCTCCTTCAAGACCCTATATCAACTGTTGATTGACCATCCATGTTCTCAGGTCTATGCACTGTATAAACGCAGCCGCAAAGTTCTCATCTTTCTCATGACTATCTTCGCCTTCGAAATATCAACAATGGTTGTTCTCATCGGAATCACGATGAAACATCTCGAAAGTCAGATTTCTTCTTCTGTGACCATGACAATAGTGTGGAGAATCTCATCCTTTTCTTCAGATATCCCCTTGATATCAACGAGCACAGGATGTTATTACAAGGGACTGCTCCAACTCTCGGCTGTTTTTTGGGCTCCTGGGTTGGTGTATGAACCAATCCTATTCGGGATGATTGCATACAAAGCTTGGGGACGCAAAATTCTCAATGAACCGAGGATACCTTTGGTCACAAAAATGGCCAGGGATAGGTACGTTGCTTCGTTTTGTTTTGAAATCCATCTGATTTTGATTTATCACACTACAGCTTACTTTATTTCATAATGCGAGTTCTATCGCTCACTGTTTGCCTTCCTATGCTAACTCCAGCCTATGATTCTGAGCAGAATATTCGTAGAATTACTTATAAGTACGGTAATTTGGGCGCATGAACCGACCTACATCAATCTTGTGAATCCGTACGTCTTTCCTATCGTCTCCTCTCTTATATCCCAATTCCAGCCCTGGCCGTCCCCCCGCTGAGATCTCTCTCTGCCAAAGCTACAATCTTTTACTAACTTAACTTCGTACCGTAGGTGGTCGGCAGCACTCCCTTCGATCCTAGGATCTCGTCTCCTTCTGAACATGAGAGAAATGGTAGCTAGAAGTGGGACCGACACGTACATCCTCGAATCTTTCGACGATACATTGACGTTCACAAGTCCAACTGCTGACAGAGGACCGACATTTCATCAAAGTCATGACAGTCAAAACCTGTCGGCAAGTGATAGCACGGAGATCACGATGTCCTATGAGTTACAGTCTCCGGAGCGCACTGCTAGAGGTTCGGGGGATGATATCGAATCAAGGTCTGACTGGAAACAGAAGGACGTGGTATCGAATTCTTGATAGAATATTTATAGAGTTAATGATAAGTTTGGTGATTTGGACGCGTTCACCGACCTACATTAATCTCATTCTTCCGTGCGTCCTCTCATTTATCAATTCCCCCATCTGAAGTCTTCATAGTCCTTCCGGCGATATACTCATCCCGTGTATCGTTTCTCTTACTCCTAGGGTCTCAACATGAGAGATATGATTCATAGAAGGGGAAACAACACATATGCTGTGGAATCTCCGATGCTTCTGAATCATTTCCAAATTCTCGCACTGCTGGTGGCGGAGGAATCCTGTTCAATCGAAGTCATAACCGTGTCGAAGGGTCGGAAAATGATCTTTCGAATTGTACATGTTCGATTGGATTCGAAGAGGTTGCTCCAAAGGTCGAGTCTGTGAACTCAAGCTGTTGGAGAGTACCGCTTTTTGTTCCATACTGTGGATTTCGGGCTGCGAAATAGCTAGTTAAAGATATAGTATACTCCGAGTTCCGTGATTTCCATAATAAAATTGCGATGACCTATGAAGCACCATCGGAGGAGGAGGATTTGATTTCTGAACCGCCTTCGCATCGACGTCGATTGATATTTGCCACGAAGGCTACTTCTCTTCCATTTCATTGGAATTCATCAACGAGGCTATGGCAATGACCAAGGAAAAGAAAGGTTACATTGCTTCTTTCTTCTCTATTACAGCATCTATTCATAACAATGTATGTTTAGCAAGAATTGTCTTCGTCTTTCGTAATGACCACATTCCAGTCCTAGACGGAGATACGTCCAGCTGACACCTACTCATACAGAATGCCCAAAAAAAACCCTTTCTACTCTGAGCCGGAACCGGATCCTGATCCAGGTTCATCGTCATCGTCTATTCGAGGTACAAAAGCTCGTATAAATATATAGGCAGTAACAAAAAGTGGCTTTACTCACCGTCTGCAATATCATCCCTTGAGATCGTAGCTTCAGCTTGAGCTCTCCTGATCAGAGCACGAATCTCGGTATCATCTTTGGAGATTAAATCTAGAGGTGTATCTCCGAATTTGTCCTTGATCCTAGATGGTGATTAATTTTATATATGAGATGGAGATGGGGCAAGTAAAGGAAGTAATATAGTGAAGACTGACGAAGTATCAGCACCTGCATCTAATAAACTCTCCACGACAGCCTTTCGTAACTCCTTATCTTCGATCTTTAGAGCTAGGTGAAGAGGAGTTGCACCTTCTAATCGATTAATAGGATCCACGTCGCATTCATCATGTGAAAGGATATGTTCAAGGACTTCGGTACATCCTCCTGCTGCTCTAGAGGAATGATGTTGTTAGGTCAAGGAGATGATTGGATTAGTGAGCCGGGAGATTGGAATATGGAATGACAGAGAGTAATAATGTTAACACAACTCACGCATAGTGAAGAGCTAATCATATCGTAATGGAATTGCTTGTAAGTCGAACCGGAAAGTTCTTCAACAATGATGCACAGGCGTGTTGCATACCAGTATTGCCCAATCTACATGAATGAAGTGACATATTCTGTCAAATTGGCATTCAACGAGGTTCAATTGCGACTCACCCGTCCTGGAAGTTAATATCAAAGTTCCCTTCCTCAAAGATCTCCTGGATCATGTCTACATTATCCTCTCTAGCAGCTGCTAAGAGTCGTTGATCTATAAAGCATGTCGGAGTATGATATCAAAAGTGGAACTTTTGAGCAAAGTCTAGACGATAATTGTCTCGTTTTCTTAAAAATATAACGCACTATTGCTTGCACCCTTTGTACTTTCTGCTTCTGTCATGATTATTGGACGTTACAATTGTTTGAGGAGATAAAGATGAAAGGAGATGGTTGCTTCGAAGGAATAGCCTTGATCATTACCCATTAAGGACCGGAACAGGCGCCCGCGAGAGCACCTCTAATTTGCCAATAAAATTGTCAAACAAACCCGAGGAAGAGACTACAATATTGCTGATTCTAAGCAGTCACTAGTCACTATTCAAAATCTTTCATTGAGCTGAATGGGAGGGATAGATGTCATACGCAAGGGACGATGACAGAGGTGCCAATCTGCAGCTGAAAACCAAAGACAACGACAAGGCCCTCAGTCTTTACATTCAACATCCTCACCAAAGCAGCACGGAACAGCGAACAATGAATGAATTTCAGTCAGATATTTTCGCCATCGCTGCCCCAACTTCTATAGCTTGTATTCATTATGGACTTGCCCCAAAAGATAAGGAATAGTCTAACAATTTGAGGAATCCATCGACAGTTCGCATTAAGCTGTTATTTGGTGAGATATTACATGAAGATATTGAAGACCCTCCGTCCTCGCCATCCACGAATGATAGAAATGCAATATTCTTGATAAAACGAGCACTGACAGATAAAAGTATGTTGAGGTTCACCATTGGGATAATATGGAATAAAAGACTCACCAATGCTCAGCCACTACAATGACCCTCTTTTACGAAGAGAAAAGCTCCTCACGAGTGCTGATACCTAAGTCAAACAGACGCGACGATCAGCACGTCCTCTTTGAGAAGATGAAAAATAAAGTTGACTCACCAAGCTCCTCACGAACAGGCTTGAGCTCATCCAAGTAAGCTTGGTATTGTTGCTTATTCTCTACCTTCTCCTTGATACCCTCGAAAATTCGGACGGCAGTCGAGTAATCGTTGACGCGACGGGTTGCACGGAGAGCAGCCTCAACGACGGCGGGTGAAGGGACAAGATCGTGGGCGAAGCAGTTGTTCAAACCACGTTGAACCTCGAAGAGATCCTCTGCGGACTTGAAGAAGGAGACATATCGCTCGTTGAAAGACTCGTAGGTCTCCTGTCCGTGTGCACTAGAAGAGTTACGTGCAAAGACGGGGGTGACCCTGATTGCTGCTGGGCGAGCACGAAGGAGAGTTGAGATCATTTGAGTGCGCATATCGAATTTTCTTTTCTGCTCGACGGAGGAGAACGAGGATGAAAGGTGAAGGAGAGGTGGAAGGCGTTGATATGAACTCCTGCTCGTCGTCCCACAGCCGATGCCGGTCTATTCCGCGCTCGGTCCAGTCCAGCTCGAGACAAAACTGCCATCACTGCCACTAACATATCTCACTCATGTTCAAAACATGCAATAAACTCTTTGTTGGATCTACGACAAAGAAAATACGAGAAATGCATCTTATTTCAACGAGCTTTTGTTTTTTCAATGCGACTCATTCGTGGATACAAATTTTGAGTAAGGCCGTGTATTGAAGCGCCGAAGACTCTTCATTCTGAAATAGACGCCACGACATCTTTCCCAAACTCTCACCAACAACACCACCAACGAACTCAACGCAAAAGCCGACACTCACTCACTATTTGTCGACAATGGATGACGGTACGTCTTCAGCATCAGCTACGACTACGACTACGACAGCGACGACCGTGCGGACGACGACGATGTCTATGCCTCGCCATCCTTCCGACACTTTTCAGTACTCTTAGCTTAACCTTGCTCTTCGTTGCGCTTTGCAGCTTCAGCCTACAGTTGACCAGCTCCTTCTGAGTCGACGTTATTTTTCAACTTTCTCTGCCTGTGTCCACTGTTGGCTGAAGGCCAGTATCCGTCAAGGCTTCGTGGGCACTAACAAACGCTTTACTGTCGTTGATATTCTCACTCAGTGACGTTCCCATTCATTTCCGTCTCTGTTATTGACGCTTTCTTCTGCCCCCTTTTCGTTCTTCCTTGATCTCGCTGTGAGAGTTGGTAGTCGGTTCGTTTTGTCGACTTTGGCCGTGCCTCCTCTTCAACTTCTCCGCCGAAACTCTTTCACCATGACACGACCCTGACATATACCACCTATTTATACTCCCACTTCACCAGCTTGGCAATCTCAAGATATGGGTGCTTCCACTAACGGTGGTGCAATCAGCATCCCCACACATGAACCCTCATTAGCAAACGGCGGCACACAAGACGAAGCATGGACTAATGGCGGTAACCGTTCACCTGGTCGCTCACAAGGTGGTGGCCCAGCTGGTGATGCTCCTCGACGCTCCAGCAGGAGTCGAAGCCCTGGAGCGAGGGAGCGTGAAGGAGGGTACGGAATCATATCTTTCCACTCCCGCCTTACGTGACTGATTGATGTGCACAGTCGTGAACCTGCTGCCAACAACCCAGGCAATAACTTACATGTTTCTGGCCTCAGTCACCGTGTTGACACCCGCGAACTTGAGGCTGCATTTGGTAAGATTGGCCGGGTAGGTATTTTTCATTTCATGGTTACTTGCCTGAGGCTCACATCTAGTTATACAGGTTAAGAAAGCCCAGGTTATGTACGACCCTCATACGCGTGAGTCGCGCGGATTTGGCTTCGTTACAATGGAAACCGCAGAAGAGGCAGATGCTGCCATCACTGCATTGAACGGTACTGACCTTATGGGCAAGAATATGACAGTTGAAAAGGTACGTTTCAATGCACTCGTGTTATCTGTTCACTAATGAATTGCCTGCAGGCTCGCCGTGGACGTGCAAGGACCCCAACCCCTGGACGATACTATGGACCCCCCAAGCGAAATGACCGTGAGTTGGAGCATAATTTGCAAATGCTTCTATGCTTGTTTTTAACGTTGCTTCCTAAGATGAACGCCCATATGACCCTCGGCCATACGACAGCCGATACTCAGGAGGAGGTCGTGGTGGCGGCAGTGGCGGAGGTTACGGCGGATACGACGACTCCAGAAGCCGCAGACCACGCTACGATGATGACTACCGAGGAGGTAGCGGCGGTGGACGCGACTACGACCGTTATGACCGCTATGACCGCTACAGGGATTACGATAGAGGCTACGAACGTGGCGGTGGAGGCGGTTATGACCGTAGAGGAGGATATGATGACAGACGTTACTAAATATCTGTCTTGTTTAATCCTCATCCAGGCGACACTAGTTTGCTTGTCTCCAGTGTGAGTACTGACGTGAAATTCGAACTTCAGCAAGTCAAAGCGAATCTCTTGTGACACGGACTGCGATCTTGGTAGTAGTTGTAGGTAATTAATTGTCGATACATCCTTGGTCATTCGTTGTTTTATTTTTTATTTTTCTTATACTTACTTGCTGTATGGTTTCGTCGGTTTTATGGCATGTCGTCCAACTATCGTATGCTTGGTTCATGTGGAGGTGTTACTGTTATGTCACATGTCACCAATGGACTCCAAGTTGCCTTTGAACCATCAGCTTGAAGAGCTCAATCTTCTCAAATGTTCGCTCCTTGAAGGGGAATCTCTGACTTTTATACCTCCATATGATCCAGATGCTGAATCGTGGAAATTATTATTGGATTCTTACGCAGAGGGAACACTCGCAGGGAAATCTCTACCTTCAACTCCTGCTCGTTTCCAAGTCAAAAGCTCAAGTTCACGGATATGGTTTGAGGTTGAACTTCCGCTAGATTATGCCAGTGGGTCGTCAGCAGCAACCCCGCTGCAGTCAATGATCTCCGTTCGTGGCGACGAGATTACTCGCAGCGAACAGGAACATTGGCAAAAATTCATCAACGAATGTACCTCGGAACTATCTGAGAGTGAGTACGTTTGTTGGATTTATCTTCCAAAATCTTTTCGTATTGTGCTTATTGATGTTTTTCTGCCCTCCTTCCGGATAGATATCCAATATATGAGCTGATATCCACTCATCTGTTATCACGTTTGCATGATACCGTCAATGCAGAAAACTCATCGACCGTCGAGGCAGAAGCCCACAACTCGTCTTCTACAGACATCTCCGCACGGACTCCGATACGATACCATGCTCTCCTTACATCACATCATCTCATCTCTCCCACAAAACGACGCAACCTACAATCATGGTCTTCCGAACTATCAATCACCGGTTTCGCCAAAGTAGGTTACCCAGGTGTCATCTATTGCGAAGGTGAACAATCTCAAGTTGAAGAGTTCGTTGGAAACGTCAAAGCTATGCAATGGTTAGCCTTGAGGGTGAGGTTTGTTGAACCAGTACCCTGTGAAGGGGTAAACGAAGGTTTAGGGATGGAAACCAACGAGGGAAGCTCGAAGAAGCGATGGGTCGAGTTTGAGAAAGTTGGCGAGGTAGTTCAAGAAATGAGAAGATTAGGAAGGGAGAATTACGTTGTTGAGATGGGAATTGGAAGTGCTTGGACTGCAAGTGGGAATACTTGAGGGATTCGAAGAATCATGTACTTCTTCCTGACACGATTGCAGGTAACTTGTGACCTCCGAGCGTTTGAATTGTCCTCTTTCTGAGGCTCCGAGTCCTTCATTGATAAGACCGTCTACTCTCATGACTAGAATTTCTGCTCCAGAGTAATGGACGGCATGGCTTTCTTTACTTCCTCACGGACGTTGACGAACGGGGAACCCAATATAACTTTGTATCCCGAAGCTGAAAAATCCACCCGAATTCTGTACAGACAATTGTTTTCATGTAAAGTACACAGGCATCGGAAGTCTGTTTTGGGTTTTGGTGTGTGGGAGGTAAGAACAAAAATATGCTCGGAGTGAGGATCGAACTCACGACCTCAGGATTACGCGTTGTCAAACAACGCTCATAGGAAACTATGAGACCTGCGCTCTAACCAGCTGAGCCATCCAAGCAGTGTAAATGTAATGCACATGATCTATCATCTATGATTGATACTCATGTTTTCATACTTATTTCCTGCAGAATGACAATTCAGATGATCTTTGATTACATTTTGAATCAATATGGATTCAACCTAGATTGAGGAAGGAATCCAGAAATATGACTTTATCATGTGATCGGATGTTTGGTAGCAACGTGTAGGAGGCCTCTTCATTAGGATCTTATGGTATTTTAGCGCTCAAGTTCAACATGGTTAACTTCAGTCATTTCAGTCTTGAATCAGCTTTCGGCTGCTTTCTTGCAACACCCAACTTTCGAAGGGGGCTCAGAAAACCGTAGGGTTTTTTTGGGCTGCAAGTTTGGTCTATGTATCATTTTCATCGAATTTATCTATATTCATCTTGTACCCTCGGAGGCTGAATAGTGTTTTCCCATAGACATTTATCACCGCTTGATTCACATCATCATGTATCAACAACTGTGGAATTCAGTGTGAGTATATATGTGTTCAAAATTAGAATAAGATTCTGACCAATGAATGCACATTACAGCGGCCTTCGTTTCGTTGGATTGTATGCGTCTATCTAACTTGAACTCGTTTCATCATCCTATCCGACTTTGATACACCATCATGCACCACTGTTGGCTCAGATACCTTGCAGCACTAGTCTCACTTGTAGGTACAGCTCAAACGGCGATAGGGACAGGCATTTCTGCTCCATTTATAGTGCAAGATCAACCAGCAGCCTCAAGCTTCGCCAATGTATTAGCACCATCTATGTCCGGGGGCTTTCTGTATCAGACAAATGTAGTTCGAGATGGTGTGGATTGTAAGTGCCTGGAATGTCTCGAACGAAGACAGACACAGATGAAAACCTCTTATTTATAGTCGAAATCGTATCGCATTCGTCATTTCCTGATTACCAACTTCGACTTACCCAATCCTCCTTGTGCGACGCGACGGTGAAGCAACGATCCGGGTTCTTGGATATATCCCCAAGTAGAAGCCTATTCTTTTGGTAATTTCATATCTATCACTAGCTTGAATGCAGAACGTAAACTCTCTTTAACGGCGGGGTCAATTCAGGTTTTTTGAATCTCGTAATGACCCAGGGAATGCACCTCTGATGCTTTGGCTCAACGGTGGTCCTGGATGTAGCTCCATTGCCAGTGGTCTCCTCTTCGAACACGGCCCTTGTTTCATCGCAGATGAGGGTAACAGTACCATTCGCAACAGCCACTCTTGGAACGAGGTTGTCAATATCATCTACTTAGATTCCCCTATAGGGACCGGTTTCTCTCACTCAACCGATGGATCTAAAGTTGATACCCTGGCAGATGTCGCTGTGGATGTGTACGCATTCATGCAAGTCTTTCTGAACCATTTTTCCGAATATTCAGCGGCCCCATTCCACATCGCTGGCGAAAGCTGGGGCGGCCACTACGTCCCAACAGTCGCCAACTACATATTCCAGAGGAACAAAGAACTCATTTATGCCCCGCGAAGAGGAATTCTCAAGATCAACCTTTCTTCAGTCATCTTGGCGAACGGACTCACAGAACCTGCGACTCAATTTGACTCAATTCCACATTATGCTTGTGACCCGGTGGCAGCTCCATATCCCCCACTGTCCCCTGATCGTTTACAATGCAGGCAACTGAATATCAGTCGGCCGACCTGCGTTCGGATGATTGAAGCATGCTACAAGTACCAGACAAAGCTTGTTTGCAATGCAGCAACAGACTTTTGCTGGCCAAGCATGATGACTGTCGCTCCAAGTAAGTTGCTAACCTTTTCGTAACATTCAACTGTTCTTTTCACTTACTCACACTTGCCTCTTTCCACCGCTGCTTATAGTGGTAAACAAGAACCCTTATGACCTTCGCAGAAGTTGCGATGAAGACGCGACAGTATGCTATATTGAACTTGATTGGGTTACTAAATACATGAACGACCCTCAAGTGAAAAAGTCGCTCGGCGCGCACGAAGAACAAGTCTTCCAGACATGTAATATGGATGTCAACAAGGGCTTTTACTACCAAGGACAAGCCATGCACAATTCTGCAGCTCTCCTGCCAGAATTGGTGAATAATGGAGTGAGACTTTTGGCATACGCGGGGGATACAGGTAAGTCATGTTATGGACTATATGAATAGTAGATTCACGCTCCGACTTATACAGACATGGTTTGTAATTTTATCGTAAGTGTAATATTCATACTACTAAACGTTATTTGTATAACTCTAAGGTTTTCCGCAGGGCATCGAACGCTGGATGGAACGATTGGAACATAACTTTCACAAGGAATTCGCCTCTTCGAGATCGCAACTGTGGACAATGAAAAGTGGGCGGGCGGTAGGGGAATTTAGAAGTGCTGGTGCTGGACATAAGCATGCTGGTAATGTCACATTCGTCAAGATATGGGACGGAGGGTGAGTTTATCGTTCTCCTACAATGTCAACAGCTCATGATGATAACATCCCCTTTTGATATCAGACATATGGCACCCCATGATCAGCCTGAAGCTGCCTTGGTAAGTTTTTCTCACTCTTCTTGTTGATCTTGGACTCACTGCCACTTCTATTCCGCCTATTACCTAGGATATGATCACGAAGTGGGTCAAGGACTCGACTTTCTCTGGCCACTAAACCCTTTTCTATAACTTTAACGCTTTGTCTATCAATCTACTACGTACTAAAAAATCCCATCTATCCTCACACTTCAACCGACCCACGAGCTTTCCTCGCCAATTCGTATCTACGGATCGAAAATTCGTCATCGAATTTCTCTTCGCGTCGAGTCGTAGCATATCTACACGTGCCGATAAACTCAGCCAGCGTTCACCCATTCGACGTCAATGTATGTGTATCTCGATAGCGAATGCCGGAGAAATTTCGTGACATTACAGTAACATGTCCGCCTTGGGGTGCTAGTACCGGATAAAAATATCTCTGTTTTTAATTCGATGACATACCCCCTCATCCCTGTACAAAAAAGAAGGGTCCTTGGTCTTGTGAAGAAAGCTCAACGCCCAACTTTAGAATTGAATTGTTATGTGATTATTCAGCCTGTGGCCCGATATTGTTTTCACGGAATGGAATGATGAGATGAGGTTACCAGTATCAATGCCAATAGTAGCAGCCTGTCTACGTGCCAATCTGTCTTTCAAGCGGTCGGCTATGGCTGTATGTAGAGTACAATGGAAAAGCGTCAAATTTAGCGGTAGAATTTCAAGAGTACCCTTGACAAACCTCTCCAGTCGTACCTTCGTAGCAACTTTTTCAAGCCAATGAGACTCTGTCTCACTGTCCCCCCGTGTTAGACCTTCTCGGTGGTGCGTTTGGAAACCTGTCAGAATGGTGAACGATGCTGTATATTCAATCGGCAGTTAGTTTGGTCGGTCGTGTCTTCTTGGCACAGTACGAACCTGGGTCTGGGAGGCGTTTGGAGGGCGGAGAGATGTGACATGACGGAGGAGATGGGGTTCCTGTGATTGAGACTAACAGAACGATAAATTCTCAGCGCTGATCCACGAAGAAACCCAAGTATGCCCGTGCTTGATAGCAACACGTTCAAGTATAAAGTCACCGATGGCCTGGGTAACTATTTCATCGTGCCTAACTATGATGAAAGGTACTACGACATAAGTGTGCATGGACCTGTACATCGAAGATGGCACACTCGAGTGGGAGACTGTGAACGTTTTGAGTGGGCAGACTTGATAAGAAGTAGGATAAAAACATGCCTGAAAACGCTAGCTGTGATCTCGGCTATCACGACTATGGATAGTGGTGGCGGACGTGCGAAGTCAATAAACACGGAACCTCATGTAGTACGATTGAAAAGACGTTGGTGCCGCTATGATGATAGTCACCCGACTCTCAAGCCTGTGAAGGTGGACATGCAATTGGTGGGCTTGTTCGACGTATAAGCAAACGAGGTGCTATTCCATTGGTTGGACGGTTCTAGGAAGGAGAAATAAAACTCGGAGCGCAGGTCGATTCAGCAGCGGAGTTGAAGCTTCCTTACTACGGGGAAGAACCCGTTGTGTATGGTCTAGTATAAGATATGATGGATTTGGTGTTACGTGTAAGACATATAAATCAGTGACATGATAGTATGACATGAGAACACAAATAAAGGAAATTAAGGGAACCATCAGAATGTTTCTTGGAAAACACGAATAACAAAACTGTCCCTGCGGAGAATAAAAAAATATGTTTGTCCCAAAACTACGAGAACAGCCAACAGAGTTCGCCGTGAAGGCAAAGCATGCACTCAACTCTACTGGGACGTCACAAACCTGATATTCTGGTGCCCATCCGACTTCATAACGAAGCCGAATGGCAGAATAAACAGACAGCGTTAATTTTCCATGACCGTAACAGACACGATGCGTGAGCGAAAAGCGCATGATGCCTTGACTTGGTACATGGGACAGACAAGAACATCATACGATACGCACCTTCATAGGTTCCAGTGTAAACACCTCGATGTGTCAGTGCTAGTGAGAGCATTGCCCAAGTTCAGTGTGCGAGGATCCAATCCTTGCTTGAGAAAGGTGCACAACAGACAATATGATAGATTCAGAAAGAATTCGGTATGTTGTATTTTTGGAGGAACGAGTTGGACATGACAAGCAGCAAACAGAGACCCACAGAAAACTTTTTCAAGGTGTTTATCGTGGGAAATTGATGTGCACGTTCCCAATTTAGTAGTCACTCTCCAAGAACGCATTTTGAGCGAGCTATCATGATCGTGAGTTTTGCATACAATGTTGTTTACGGAGATAGAACACTTCTACAAAGTATGCCCATCATCTCAACCGGTCGCAGAGCTTATATCACTGGAAATTTATCGGTGACTGCAATATCAGATAATGATTAGAATGTCGAAAGCTTGACTTCGAAAGAGAAAACGCACATGCATAACAAATTCTTCTGTCGTAAAGTCACACACGCTCAACGCCGTGGTGCTTGTAGATCTTGCCTCCTTTCATGACAAACGAAATGCCAGACTTATCTACTGCGTTCTCGAAGTCATTCTCAAGGTCTCCATCTGTCGCAATCAAGTCCGCTGCGAAACCTCTGGCAATAACTCCAAACGGGACTTCATTGTCTCCCACTTTTCTAAAATCTTCATTCAGTTCTCCAATCTTAGATATTCTCTCCTTTCCACGATCTCCTTCCCAACGCATGCTTCGAATACACACCCACCCACCAAACGTAGCCCACCTGAGGACCATCTTATAGTCTGCGCCAAGGCGAACCATGAGCTTCAATTCGAGAGAATTGTCGCCATGAGGAAATGGCCCTGTATCACCACCACATGCGATGAGATCACGAGAACTTTCTATGTTCTTCAGGACCCTTGTGAAGTTAGATGCAACTTCATCCCATCGTCCGTTATCTCGCCCCGTTGTGTAATAAACAGCAAGCGTAGGAACCCACATCGGTCGAGATTCTATATTTAATTTCCTCGAGAGATTGAATGAGAAGGCGTGCTCAACGGAGTCGAAGGTATGGTATCCTGAGGTACCATTAAAGAAGTCTGACGCCCGGTTTCCATTACAATGTGCGGCGACCTTGACTCCCAACCTGTGAGATGTGTCGATTATTGCATTAATTTCCTCCATGGTGAAGGTATCGTGGGCTTCCGCTGCAATAGCGGGCGCGACATCTGACATCATGGTACGGAAGCGGTAATCTATATGTTTTTGATCACGATGTGAGCAATGTATCCTTTGAGACCCTTTCTTTGCCGACTGATTAATAACTTTCAGCTTACCTGCATAAACCTATAGCAAATGACAACGAATCAGAATCTGACCGGACGCGGATACAAATTAACTAAGGACTACAGACCTTGATCCAGTCAGCACCAGCTCCGACTTGCCTTCGTACTGCCCTGACACAACCATCGACGCCATCAGCTACTTCAGCTCCTGTTATTCCTTCAACACCGTTTCGATTCGGATACAATCTATTCTTCGGACCTAGAAACACAGGATGAAGGGTTGTTACGGATTAACCCCACAGTCAGACAAATTCAATCATAGTTCACATACCATAGCCTCCAGTTGGAACAATGGCTCGATTAGCACAAAAGTACCTGGGTCCAGGGATTATGGGATTGGGCCCTGAGATACAACCACGTAACGCAATGTCCGCATCTTCTGCGCCTTCGGTGCCGAGATCACTGGTAGCCATTCATTATCATCAGCTTAAACGACAGATTCTGAGAGTATGAACAGCTAGTAATAGCTGTTGACTACACACCGGACTGCCGTGAACCCAGCCATGAGAGTTTGTTTCGCATGGACTGTAGCACGAACTGTACGTTCAGTCAAAGACTCTCTCGTCACTTGATCTTCCCAACTTGTTTCACTATACGGGTGAAGAAAGACTGTAGAAATAGTAACATCGTCGGACACAATAAAAAGGGCGGGAGATGATCAAACGTTCCTACGTCAATTCAAGCTTCTGTATCTGTCTGTTTGAGTGGCAAGGACTTACAATGTACGTGAACATCTACAAATCCAGGCAACACTGTTGACTGTCTCAAATCGAGGTTGGTCTGAGAATCCATGAAATCGACAGTTTCGTTAATTTCTTCGTCGGAATTGTAAGTTTGGACATCTAGAATCAATCCCGAATCTGGAGAAACGACGATGATGGCTTTCTCCACAAACTCTGTATTCAAAGAATCAAAGTATCTTCCCGCGTATATCTTGATTACCTTGTCCGCCGAGTCCTTCATGTCGTTATCTTCGGAATGAGTGATTGCTGTCATCGCCGGGTTTCGATTCAATGAAGCGAATGTGCCAAGATGCAAGCCGTTCACAGCTGGGATGTCTTGATCTCTTTGTACTCTATGGTCGGGATCTTTAAAAGTGATTTAACCAATTTCTGGAAGATGAGAAAAAGAAGCAAGCACAGTTGAGAAGTACGAATATAGCCCTGCGGCGGATGGGAACGCACTGCGCCGAAAAAGAGCTGTACACTCGGCATCGAAAATATACCGAGTGCCGTAGTGGCAGTACTAGTAGTACGAAGGTGAACCTGCCATATATCGAAATATCCGAGAACGCATCGTCAGTACGAAAAAGGCTTTAGAGAATAGAAGAAACGCCAACGTACAGTATACTACAACATCATCCTCGTGATGATGATACCTAACGCGCAAATCCGCAATGCCGCTCGAGAACATGCATTGTAAAGTTACTGGAATTTGAAGGCACTGTACATACCTGGAAAACTCCGACCGTCAACTGTAATATTATTTCACAATTCCTTCAGATGACGAGCTCAACTTAGCATCCAATCTAAATGATGGTTCACATCAAAATCAGTGTGTATACAAACTAACACCTTTTAGTCTGGACACGTACCAACAAAACTGATGTTGGCCAGAGATCTATTAAATCCTATTAATTGACATCTACATATGTAATGCATGGCATCTAACTCACCGTCGTGACATTCATATTGAAACCTTTGGGTTTAAATATCAAGCGGCCCAAAGTTCCATTTCATCATCACACATTGTCCACAATCCATAGTCACGGAGGTACGGACTCGGAGGTTTCCAGGTTTCCAGGAGCATGCCTCTAGGTTGTCCAAACAATACCAATACGGTCAAAACGTTCTCGACCTGTAAAACCATTTAGGACTCAATATCTCCACACTGTGACCCATACCTTCTTTTCGAATTCAGTCGGTTCCTACTTTGAAAAGTTTCGTGAAAAAAACGTAACCCATTGAATTCACCTATTAATATAATAATGCCCCGCCGGTGATAATACTCAAATGATTTAATGATGGCCCAGCCTAACAGGTCAATGATAGTCAGAATTCCTGTCATAGAGATTAGAAGATTCCAAGTGTAAGCTAAGAACAGCCACAGAGACCCACCGTCACCAAGTCACTTGTGCTTTCTGTGTGCCTTCGATCATAGCATGCTGTCAAGGAAGCATTCCTTCCACCAAGGAAGTTTGCGTTGGCGGAGTTGGGAAAACCCGCATTGTTGTCAAGAATCATCCTTTTCTGAAGCTGAAAATAAGTACACCATGAGCTAGAGTCTTAGTCTTACTCTACAAATCCATTTTATCTAGTGGCATAGTTTGAGATCTTGAGACTCGCGCTCGTTAAAAATGGTAATTCACGCACCGTGGAGATTGGATTTACATAGGAGAAGATTTGGCTATAGGTAGCTATAGTTGAAACGTTCAAGGACTAACAAAGGTAAACCGTTGTTAGATGGTTAGGGAAACCAGTACAGTAGCAACTCACCGGCAGGTGGCCTTGGACCGATACTCGTCCATTCCACCGACAACAGATCGACGCACCAACGGCACATATATATGCTGATAACGGTCAGACAACAGCACGACAAGAAACTATAGAGATGATGGGAAGCATCAAAGAGAATTCCGTCTGAGCTCGAGATGTATATGGGGAACCAGGACAATGATCCAAGAGTCGTAAGTCTAGTAATACATTCAGTATGATCATGAGATATCGGGGTAACTATATGGACCAGATCCAAGAAAATATATGAAGGCCGTTACAGTGAAAACATGATCACCGATTAGTCGGTTCGAAGATCTAATCCGGTGAAAAGCAGAATATAAGGTAGAAAGTAGAAATGTATGAAGCGTTGACAAGGCGTCGAGGATCAAGAATAGCAACCTCGATCAGTATATGTACACAGATGAGATCAATGCGAATAGAAATATATAAGTGGCGTGCATGTGTGGAACATCAGGATGCTAACAATGACAAGAGCAAACAGAAATATGTGCAATGAAGAGAAATCATGTAAGTCACGGCATAGCAGTCCGCCATGAAGGTATAACAAGACCGTGACAGAGAAAGCGAATGAACGTTCAATGGATGAATGAAGCGACAGGGTCGATAGGAGCATGAGGAGGGAGCGAGGGCAACCGAACGAACGAGGTGGTGAAAGCGAAGATGGTGAAGTCCTCCTCGAACGAACGCACCTTTTTCAAGAAACCAACTATTCACATTTTAACCCTTCTCGTATTCTCAACTGCTGTCGATGTTGGGGAGAACGTCGGAGAGATTGGAACTCTAGACTTCTACCTCTGCTCTGCTGAGAACAAAAGGTCCCTCCAACGGAATCGAGTTAACGTTGCTAGTGTACGCTCTCCAACTGCCAACGAAATTCTTCGAGTTGGTTACGTATCCCCTGAAAATCGCGATACCTAGCTCAGGGTGATTCATAGGTACGCGCACGAGTGCAAGAAGGCCGTCCCAACGACGAACTCGACCATAAAAGCGATAGTGGTGCCAAGCTTGGCCATGACGGGGAAGCGTCTGAAAACGAAACCAATGAATTTAATATCGAAGAATAGAGAAAGATATAACACCACTCACCTCGCCGGTAATGATGATATCTTGAATACCATTGCAAGTGTTTTCGACGTAATCGTATTCGCTCCCGGATGATTCACCACTTTCAGAACCACTATCAGAACCAGAGTGATCACAGGAACATTCGGAACCGGCGTCGTCGTGTTTGTCGCTTCCCATCTCGAAATCTAGGATGCTGTCCAAATCGCTATTAGGACCAAGAGCGGCGTTGACGGATTCGTGAATTTCTTCAACAGAAGGCTCTTCGTGTTCAGGCGAGTGCGGGCCAACTGATGGAGGAGGAGAAGGCGCAAACGAAGCGGATGAGGAAGGTCCGGGATGAGGTAAAGTATTGGAAGGAGTAGGAGAACGATGAATAGTAGAAGGACCGGCATCAGGTTCTTCAGACTGGACAGAAGAGGATGGAACAGGGTCGGTATCATTGTTGTTGTTGGTATCATCGTCAGGAACAACGTCTTTATCACCTTTGGCAGCAGCAGCCCTTTCAGCAGCCACCCGTCGAACAGGTTCAGCCCAAGCGAGACCCTCTTCCATAGTTCGCATGCTATTACCCGCAGAAGCAAGCCGTTGTTGCCTCTTCATTTCAGCTCTTTCCGTTCGTTCACGTTCTTGACTCATCCTCTTGTTTGCGTCAACTCGCTCTCTCAACTCTGCTTCCTCTTCTTCTTTGCGTTCACGACATTGAGTACAGGTGTCTTCGGAGTGAGAGTTAGGTCTTCCTTCCACATACGTCTCGTACTTCGAAACATAATTATTGTCTTGGTCCTCGATACGAACGTAACCGTTACCCTCACTGATCTTGATGTCTGGGAACCAACCATTGCGGATACCGTCATCGAAACCGTCGTGAGCACCTCCTGTAACAGTGGGATACTCGGGGTTGATGCAGTGGTGTTCACGCAGACGCATATAGATGGGTACAGTGATGAGCATCGGATTCGTGGTAGAAAAGGTATCTGGGAAGACCTTGGAGGTGATGAGAGCGAAATATTGGTTCATATCCGGTATCTAATGGACGTTTGTTATGTCAGTGATAGAAAATCGATGTAACCACAATGAACTTACAAGCATTCGTCCGGTCCACAAGCCAACGAGTGTTCCGTACGTATACACTACGCCTTTGAGGTGTGAAATGGTCCAAGGATTCCAGCAGCAGGTCCACCTTTGCCAATCGTTGTCCCACAACGCGCTCTTAGCCTTCAGACCTTTCCTCCAGACACCGTCGTCTTCCAGCCGACCTACTTCAGAAGCTAACTGAGATCTCCAGTCCCAATCTCCCTTTTCGACAAGCTTCGTACCCTTACGAGAATTGAACTCGACGTAATCTGCCTGAGTGGGTGAAGGGAATAAGCGACCACGCGCGATAGCATCAGCCCTATCCAAGGGAAGTGAAGTGGGAATCTCGAATGGTACCACCTCAGATCTAGCGAAATATAATAGCTTCGCGGCGATCGTGATCGGGGGCGCTGCAATTTCCAGCGACATGTTATAATGCTTGAACGTTTCGACGAGAGCATCGGGCTGTCTGTAAAGCGGATAAAATCCGTGAGGAGTGACAAGAGTATAGGGAAAGTTGTTCTGAAGTTCCTGAGGAAGGGGGAAATCGAAGTGATTATCTGGTGCATGGAAAGCGGGATAACGGAGAGCGACGACGACGTAGGGTCGAACGAGTTCCATGATTTGTTTGCGTTGTTCAGGAGTCTCAGCAGCGAGCGTCTCTACAAAGAAGGAAAGCATAATAGTCAAAATCAAGCAAAATGGAGATATGACGAAGGAGACGCGGGGGGGAAATGAAAATGTCAGCAAGGGATACAAAAAGGTAATCACAAAGGGAAGCAAACCAAATGGAGGGAAGAAACTCACCTTCATCTGTAACAAACCAGAGTAACCAAAGTGCCAGGGCATTGAGGTTGCTTTCGGCAGGCCAGTTATTGTGGTTCTCCCTTCCCTCCCACAACCTCGTCCGTACAAACCGATCGACAAACTCTCTCAAGCCGGCCCATGCCAACTGTCGCTCGTTGCGACCGTCATTCTCAGACAACATGCAGAAAGCAGTCCAGAACTGGGAGGTGAGTTCTTCGGGTGAAAGCACCTCTGTGCCCTGTGCTCCTCTACGAACGTGTTTGAGAACTGTGCAGTAGGTCTTGAGTTGAACAGCTAGATTCCGAGAGTAGGTGGCCCTCGCTCCAAAGCGACGATTGGCAGCCCGGAAGTCGAACATCTCGCGAAAAACGCGAGCATAGAGATGATGATTGTTTTCGATGGAGAGGCTCTTGTGGACAAAGTGACATGTTTGAAGCAAGGGAACGAGATGAGCAGGTGGACCCAATGGCTCAAGGATGCACAGCCAGCACGCGATGTCCTCGAGGATGTTGTTGGGTACGCTGCATAAGGTAGATTGCTGGATATTCATCAGGGGGACGTCTAAGGGGAGGGGGATGGTGGTGGCATAGCGGAGAGCCAGTGGGCGGGTACTTATCTTGTTTCTGAAAGTAGTCTTTAGGAGGAGACGCCGGATTCGAGCGGACGGAGACGCGGCGAAGTGACGGTGGACGGAGTTGTATTTTGTGGTTGGCGGCAGGTTCCAGGAGAAGAAAGAGAAAAGAGGCAAGGTGAGCACTTCCAGACACTCACGCACGAATCCACAGTGACGGAAAGCCTGAATATGCGAAATTACCGAGAAGATGCAGCGCTCCCACCCGCAAGTGGCCTGAACGTGAGCCTCGACGGAGACACAATCCTCTTCACCGAATACAAGATACATCTCAGATTATGTCATCTAGATCTGATCGCTACCTACCTCCGCCTCTCCCCCGCTCTCCTTGCCACTCGCCCTCTTCCCCAGCCTTCGCGGGAGAAACCCATCTCTGCTCATTGTCACAGCGAGCTCGGAGTCGTCTACCTGCGCACCCTCAGCCCATCGTTCACCGACGCCTGTCGCTCGGATATCAACTTTGTATCAACTGGCTTTGAACTGCCTTGTCTCTTTACCTCCATCCTCCGCCAATCTTGCCGTATCCATAACAAACTCCGCTGCTCATCTCGCCAACCGCACCTACCGCACTTGCCATCCTGAGTTTCTTTCCTCCATGCCCACTGCTTCTTTCGAACCTCTGCATCAACCAGCTTCTCGACGCCTGCAAGCCTTGCTTTCTCTTATGTGTCCCTCTTCATGACGCAAAAGTCCACATGTTGCTCCTCCGGTCGTAACCCAAACCCAATTCCAATCCTCTCTCCCCACGACTCCCACCTCTCCGTCTTTTGTCCTCTATTTGCAGACTTCGAGAATCGAGAGCATTTCATTTCATACTCCGCACACCCATCAATCACGTCTGCAAGAACAGAACTCACAGGTCGCCCACCGTTGTTATCAATCCTACCCCCTTCGGCACCTTACCCGTTCTGGCATCTTCGTGTACTTCAACCGCCGCGAAATTCCCCGTCGTCCCTCGCCCCTTGGCATGGACAGTCGCAGTCCTATTCATGTGGCTTTGTCGTCATCATCACATGAGTTTCTTTCCCCTGTTTCCTCCCTCAATACGGATCTCATTGTTCCAGACACCGCATACCGATGCTATTTGCGAATGACAAGCTCATTTGCTGACTCTAGATCTATCATATGTTTAAGAACATTAGACCACTAAGCGCGTTATGCACTTTCACAGGCCTATATGTAAGTTTATCTCACCTTCTCTTTACAGCACTTCTCAGCGCAGCACTTGTTTTCGTTCAGCTTATTTCCCCTCGGTATCTTCCAGTGGCCAATTGCCCTTGATGGCCTCCGTCTCTTAATCGCTATCCTCCTAACGTTCAATCCATGCGCAAACCTACGCTGGTAGACTGATCCGCTCACTTCAATTGTCAAGTAACAGTACGCGGAGATGATCGTTTCTGTTCCTGTTCACTACCTTCGTTGTAAAAACTGATGGCTTTCCTGCGCAGGTGGTGCTTTCTCCGACCGACCGACGGTGCTACCTTGGCACCACAAAAGTTTCATTTCCACGGTATCTTCTCCACTTGCGCTTACCTTTCTCGATTCTCATCTAGACTGTTGGATCAATTTTGGCGACCCTGCAACAAGTATATGCCTGAATACTACCACTTCAGAACCCGAACTGGAACTACAGTTCTGTCATATCAAAACCCTTGCGATGCCCTGAATTTGGATGGATCTAGTTGTCGGTGATATACTTAGGTTCAAGACTGTGTCCTCCGGTGTTCTCCCATTCGCTCATCACTTTCTCGTCGTCCTCGGTCACTTGCTCGTTTGCTGTGCCCCACGACCACCTTCGCATATGGTGGGGATCAAGGTCCTTCTGTCCGCAAGCTATACTACAATCTATGTTCTGAACTTCTACAAAATGCTTCGATGTTCCTATTCTCACCGGCAGATGTTGTGGATTGATTGAGGGTGAGATGGTTGACGAAATGTCTTCGTCTACTTCATCGCCTTTGTACTGCTCGCAGCAATCAGAAAGTCCGGCGTTTATGTCGATCATATTTTATACCGTCATAGTTGTGAAACAAAACGCTGCGAGCAGCTCATGGCAATTTTCTGACATAAAGCCGTATATGTTTATTTCGTTCGTTCTTACCAACCGGGTACAAATGAAGAAATGTGAAATCCCAAAGGTATGAACCCGCGATCACTCCATTGTTTGATCTGTAGATCACGTTTACGCGTTTACTTAATGTTTACGTGTAAGCCTCAGGGTCAGTTATTGATCTGAACATCAATTACGCCAAATCGCCGTTTGAATCCAATTTACTGCCGGCGGGGTTCCAACTCTTAACTCGTTATGTTCCTATTCAGGCCACCTTAATCCCGGCGTTGTATTGACCTCTTCAATTTTGTAGACCCTTGATGCAAACAGTATTCAGTGTTCACGACGACAACGACAGCTTTCTCATCTTTTCGGTGCCATATAAATTCCTGTCACCCTTCAAACGGCTCTTCTCGGCTGAAGTTTGTGGATGAGCCTTGCTATCTTTTACGTTTCTTATAGCTTGAATCCAAACTCTTGCTCAAAGGACCCGGCCACCTGGCAACATTAATATTGTCATTGTCAATCTCCAGGTTCAGTTCGTTGGTCCATTTTATCTGTCAAACTCTGGTATTCTCCCGTTAGACTAACCTCAGTGTACAGATCAACTTGGTGACTGGTCCGACTCGGTCAGGAACAGACGCGTGGTTCGAATGAGCCAAACGCTCAGAAATGGGTGCTTATTAGCTTTTGGAATATAAACTACCACTCATGCTAATTTGTTTAGTTTCGAAAGCTCAACGAAAACGCAACTCAGCAACGACCGGGGAACTTCAACGATCACCGATGAAAGTCCATGTTTCGAATACACGGTGAGTTATCTCTCTCGTACACCTATTTGATTTTTCTACTTCCAGTTGTCCTTAGCAGGCTCCAAGTTATTCGTTTCAGAATTCAAAGTCACTACTCCGACAGTCCGACTAGCGCGAATAACGAGAAGGGAACTCAAGTCTTGGAATTTCCAACTCATGCATGCACATCGTAGTCACCCCATGAAATCCATTTTGCATGCCAAGGATTGAAACCCAACCACATAGAATCATTGCATGAATGGGGCGTGCTACTAGTTGTTCGGGAACTAAAAAAACATCGGTAGGTATGTATGGAACTTTGGTGTAAACTCATGCATCGTGTTTAGTACCGACTTTATGGAATCAGAATACCGGAAATGAATATCTCATATGAACATTTATATATGCTCACTTCGTTCATTTACGGTGAACCCTTTCGCTGCAAGGGTGTGTTTGATTTTGTTTTTCACCCCAACGTTGTGGTTCTGTACACGGCTCATATATTCTTGTAGGTCTCAATTTTTTTTTGGCTTTGACTAAAAAATTTCGCAAACATGTGTTCAATTGAATAGAGTTATAGGGTTGTTACTCGTGTTCTGCATCTCTCCATATCGTCGTTAGGAGCTTCGTATTGAGGTGAGTACTAATCTTCCAAGTATGGATCATCTCACAATACGAAATTTTCATGTTCTGGGTTGCTCTCGGTCAGGTTTTCCTTAGGTCATTTCTTTTTTATAAAAACTCCGATCTTTTTCGTGCCAATGGCGGAGGCCATAAATGCCTTTCTATGAACGCACCTTCAAATTCTTGCGTCGCTGGCATTTCGCGGATAAGTTCGTCGATTCCACAAGAACTCCACCTCGTAACTTTCAAACTCGCAAGCTCAAATTTGACGACGCTTATTCAACAACCAGTCAGTGGCAGTTCGCGAAGTCAGTTTGATTTTGCCTTCTAGCCTCAATTCTTATGTGTTCCATCACTGAATCGTGTGTATGTATGTGGTCCCATACTCAACCCTCCCGTAACAGTTTCCCTGAACCTCATTCTATTTTTAGATATCATCTAATTATGGAATTGATTTTGTTGAAATTTCATTACAGGAACGAAAACAAAGTCAGCAATTGCCCGGTTTGTATGGTTTCTATTGAACATACCGATCAGCATAGCAAGTTTTAATCAGGTTAGTACATAAAACATAAGACCCTTATCTCGATTTTGTCCGTTGTAACCCAAGTATTTATGTTGCTCTAGAGATGTAATTCTTTATGACGAATAGGTGTGTAACATTACGTTTTCCAGCTACCTCTGATTCTGAATCCTTGATTTTAACTGGAAGCCTCTCTTACTAAATCAACCACGAGGTTTAGATCCAGGCGAAATATGACATTGACCAATCCTACATTATACATAACTCTTCCAACTCTCGACTCTCGTTGGCCACACTGGAACGAACGTTCATTGTGAAATACACTCGCATACTCATAACTCAACATATCACACATCGGTCTCGCCCTCACCGTGACCTACTGCGAGCTCTGATAGGTTACAGGTTGACAAAGATGCACGGATCGCTGGAGAAAGTTCATCTGGTTAACAGAAGAAACAACGCCTCGATTCTTTCCGCTTGACGAGATAGTAGTCATACGACATATGTTGAAGGTCAGTTACTTGCAAACCTCCGAGGACATATTATTTAGGTTTAACGCGTAAATGACACAACTTTTCTGCAGCGTCTCCTCAAGTCAAAGGTCGTTCAATTCCACCGAGTCAGAGTCGTATTTTCTCCATATTTCGGTTGCCACTATTAATGACTGCCCTCTCTTCACCGCCCCGTTAATATTAGGCAAGAATGTAGGAGTCTGCAATCGATCGTCGATTCTACGACTCTGTCCCTTTACCTCGCACTTTAATAAATCTCAAACAATCTTTTACAAGTTTCAACTCGACGGAGGAAGCCACACCATCCGAATTGTCCATTTCAACAACCACCACCTGCGGAACGCATCACAAAAAAAACCCTATCTCCCTCTCATTTCCGCTATCCACACGCATCTGTTTGACTACAATCATCATCTCACAAACAGACGACTCAACTGTGGCTTTTCTGATGGAACTGAAATCTTGCTTCCCTATGTAACGATTTCGGTTCGTCATACCTACCTTAACAGATCTACAAGACGGAGCGCCAGAACCTGTTATACCGTTCTCGTCATTCTTTCCGTCGTGCGCGTCTTGAATCAGAGTTGCACAAGGTCATATTCGGTCCTGGTCACCCGAATTCCACCTCTTCCCCTTCTCCCTTGAAGTTGACCGCTGTGATGGAGGTAGCGAATAGCCTCGAATGAGTCGAATCCGAGGTTAGCAAATTTTCTCGACAGCTGATGTTGGCTGTTTGGGATGGTATGGCATGGAAACAGGTGATGTTTTTGTTCTTCTGCAGTTTGTTGAATCACCGAAGAGACAGATATTGACACAGGGTTTAGAGGCACCGTCAGTGTGTGTGTCTGATGGGTTTTGGTTTGCGTAATGCGAACTCCAACTTCACATCTGGACTTGCTCGACTTTCAAATCGGTGCACTCGTTTCAAATT
Source organism: Abortiporus biennis (assembly GCA_022606235.1). Classification (NCBI taxonomy): domain Eukaryota; kingdom Fungi; phylum Basidiomycota; class Agaricomycetes; order Polyporales; family Podoscyphaceae; genus Abortiporus; species Abortiporus biennis. The sequence goes on from JABYQP010000017.1 coordinate 684,598, forward strand.
GCACAGAATATGTCACAAGACACAATAAAGCATGCGGCGGTGATGTCAAAGTCTTCCACCTTTCGATGATGATGGCGTCCGGACAACAAACGGGGTGTGCGTTGCGAACACGTCTGTCTCGTACAGGAGGCCACATTTCGACCTGTTAGAGCATACCAAGTCAAATATTTGCAATCAGTGATCGATCGAGATTACATGTAAAGGTTGGGCTAAATACATCTCAAAGTACGTTCAACAGGTCTTCACTGGGACAAACATCCATTTTCCCCTAATTCAACATTTCTTCGCAGATAACCCAGATTCTTTTCTGTGCGCAAGACTCCCAGTATGATCTCAAAAACCTCCACGGTGTCTGCTGTCAGTGTAACTTAGACACATGCTGTTTACGGCGGCAAGTTACACTGAGTGTTCAGAACTTTGTCAGTGGCGCGTGAAACCTTCTTAGAGTCACAATTTCAAATTGCGTTCTCAAGTTGCTTTCGCTTCGAATCTTGGCAAGACTGCGACAGTTTAGTCTCTTCAACTGAAGAGGTGTGCGAGTCAAAGAACTACCAAGTGAATCTAGGTTTTCTATCTCAATATTTTGCCAGGCTGTCTTACCATTATCTGATACTTGATTTGCCTATTTTGCAGACCCGCTATCATGATGCAACTGCCAGCCATTATCATCCTAGTCTGACACCGTGAACATCGAATAAAACGTAGGTTTAGTGTTAGACTCGTGCTCGAGGACTACAGCTGAAAGATTTCCACGGAACAAGTGAGTGATGAACCGTATTTTTCTTTTTTCCAGTTCTGATACACCCACCTTCCAGAATCGCTTTTTCGCCGACTCTATTCCAAACCGACGTAAATGTCTTTAAGTTTGTAAGGTGGCCTTTTGCTCATGTCGAAATGATATGATGCGCCGCGCCGCGGTGAACTTGAGGGATGCCGTGGTGTTTTACTTGGATGAAACTTTTTTCATGTATGGTTTCTTTCATGCATGTCAATGCGACTTACACAACATACGCCTTGCGCCGTGTGAGTGAACACGAGGAAACTTCAAGTTTTATAGATTGCATGGCCTAGCCCCGATTTCTCTCGGATGTTCCTTACGTGACAAGTTTTTTGAGGTGAGCACATGTTTTTCTTTTTCGTTTTCAGCCGTAATTTTTTTTTTCTAATTTCGATACTATTGAACCTCAGCTTGTATCTGTATCGTAACTTAGCTTGAAGGTAATGGTCACTTTTTTATGGACCGTTTAATAGCTTATCAGAAGTAATCAATAGTAATCAATGCTGTTGGCCCGACAATACGTCCCCCCGACCGTAACTCGGGAAATTATCTCCTGGCCGTTAATCCAATCCAGGAGGTTTTCACTCAGTTTGTTGCTCTCCGCCTCTACCTGCCCTCTTGGATAAGGGAGACTTATGTGGAAGGGCCGAGGATATGATGTAATCCCCTCAACCTCCGCTTTCGTAAGAACACCATATGCCACTCACCTTCTCATTCTCTCCTCGCTTCAGAATAAACCCAACCTGGAGCCCTCTTGTGACGGCTGCTGAAGACCACATTAGACGGTGCTCTAGATCTGTCCCACCACTTTGGAATGCAATGTGTAGGCCAAACCATTGGTATTGCTGTAGGGCCACCACAGAAAATTCGCAAGTGCCAGAGACATCGATCTTATTGTCCTTCCCGCCGTACTTTCCTCAACGCTTTCAATCATAGAATATTCTATTCATGGATTTCTTTCACCGATGTTGAGATCTTTTCTCGTCCTTGCAGGCAGGCTGTTTGACTGGGAAGACCCTTAGAAGTGTGGTACAGTGAGTCACAGAACACGAATCACTCTCATAGCCGATGCGTATCACACGATGCAATCTACTCAATACATCGCTTAAGGGTGTAAAAACGCTAAATATTGTCTCAATATATTCGTTCTTGTTGTTCATTGGTGGATAAGGTAGGGTCGGGCAAATCAATACCTGCACCATGCCTTGTGTGTTACCATTGTGATGTGCATCGTGAATCCATGAACTGACTTGCGTTCGTAGTTGATTCACACCGCAATATTTTTTCAACGTCATTCCGTTTGAGTTGCAAGATGTTATCCACATCGTCGGATCCCTCTTCAGTCTTCATGCAGCCGAGTCGTTTATGGGAGCCTCGCCGTTACGTTGAACTATGAGGTTAAGTGCACAAAGTACATCACGCAGTTGCTTTTGTGAGCAAGGTGGTTATCTTTACTCCTGCCGACTAATTAACTTCCTATGGTCGTACTCACTCGTATGGTTCATTTTTCCAGTTGTTGGTACAATTTGATCGGTGTCTTCATTTGCCTTATAATTTTGAAGGGTTGATCCGCTGTGTGGGCACAACTTTGCAAAACTCAAGTTATGATTCTTGCCATGACCACCAATGAATGTGGTCTCATTGTAAACACGGTTTGTTTCTGAATCTCCGTGAGTGCCACTCCGAGCTTTTCTGCCGCATTGCTCATTATCCATCTAACAAAAAAGTTTTACATAGGTTTTCCTTGAAGGACTTCTGAAGCCTGTGGCGTACAGGTTATGAGAACAAGGTGAGTATTTTTGCTATTCCAGAACCATTGCTCTCATCCTTGACATAATAGATGTTTGATAACTCGGGCCATAACACGCTACATGGACTCTACATGCCAAATGGAATCTAGTAGCAACACGGCTGGTCCTAGCCAATGGTACTACCATGTCACTCCCCCTACGGATCCCCCTTAATCCATCCAGCCTCCTAGTGACGTAGCAGCAACACTTTAACGTGTCGATTATAAACGATGCGCGATTTACGCTATTACTTGCAAGTAGCGTTCTAATTACAGGTTCGCCGTGCAAATCCTTTATTACATGGACAATGGCTGAACCCTTCTTTATGAAATTATGATACTGGGTGTGTTGTTTATTTAAAATGTTCTGTTCAGAAATACAAACTGACGACATGTTTTCACAACGATTCATAGTCCGTTCAGTTGTCAGTACGGCATGACGACTCCACTGGTCACAAGATTCGACGATGTTTCGCACTATCACCTTCTGAGAAACGAAGGAAGGAACGACATGTCAAATATCAAAGGTTTTCAGTGAGAGTTTCCTGTGCCGGATGTACTGTATGTTCTAGTTTGTTCTATGCAGATAACCACAGGTTTTCTGGATCTTGTGAGCCGTGTTTAATTCCGGTCTTGGCACACAATTTCGGAGAGGGGATAGCATTTGATGCGCCTGCAGCTGGTGAACGTTCGTTCTGACAACGGGGATCAGAGTACTGTATGGGGAAAGGAACACAACCAGAGAGATACGAACTAACCAGGATGTGCCGTCTAGAAGTAGGGTGCAGGTTTAAGTTGCGCTGTATAGACTAAGGCACCAATTGAATATTGAATGCGGGCATACGAAGGCAAAATCTTGAAGATTAATATCGTTCATTTTACCGAGAGAAGCAGAGATATATTGAACGGTCCGATTCGGAGAAATATGCAAAATCTCGGGGCATCAATGTAAGTTGGGGAAATGGTATGTGTACAACGAGGGTATCGTCCGAAAGATTCAGAATACAAGAATCATGATGAGTTTGCGGCAAATGTCGACAAGACCCCTTTCCATCAGGTGCAGCAACAAGAAGAAAGTGATCTAATCAAGAAGGTAGTGAGGGTGTGGCTTGTTTCCGCATGGTTTCGAATTTGGAACTTTCAGCTTCAGCTCGTTCGATGGCCTTCGTTAGTTTCTGCTCCCGCGTCTGTAGGCGTTGCTCCATTCCCAACACCAACAGTCTGATCTGTTCGATCTGGGCCAAGGTTTCTTCATTCGATACAGTATTCGTGCGGGCTTCATCGGCAGAATGAGAATGTATAGTAGGAGGGGAGTTTCTCATCGCTGGACTCATGAGACTCGCGGCGGTTCGTGATTGTATCACAGAGGTGTTCGCAGGCGCAATATCCAGATTGGCCTTGAGAAAGATAGATAACCATAATGAGGTGAAACTAAGAGATTGGTTCGAAAGAAATCACATACCTGCCAGTTTGCTCCAGCCAGTCTTTCAAGCTCTTTCTCCAGTTGCTTCTCACGATCTTTCGTCCTATTGTATATTCTAGATTTGATTTGTCATAAAATACAGATAAACTCACCGTACGAGGTCTGCCATACATCTTTCGTTCTCCCTCTGTGTCCCTTGCAAGAGTATGTCCAAGTTCATGAGATCCTTTCGCAGAGCGTTCACCTCATCAAGAGGGGGTCTCTGTGCAAGCTGTGTTTGTAGACTTTGAAGCTGAGATTTGAGCTGACATCAAATATGTCAATAAACTTTTAATAATTTTTGTCAATGAAACCTACTTTATCATTTTCCCTATTAGATTCAAGCAGTTGTCGGCGAAGGCAGTCCTCCAGTGTTTCGTCCGATTCCTTCAGTACTCCAAGATCATCCACCCCGCTAATTGTCATGTTCGCCTTTCCTCCATAGGTCCGTAGAGTCTGAGATCGTCGCATGTTGACTGAAGGTAGTGGTGGTCTGAAAGCAAGTTTAGCTGAACGCTGCGTGCAGGAAAACGCGCCGTTGCCACCCAACTTGAACTTTCCAGACGCGTGTTGCACGTGATGGCGATAAACTGAAACACCACGTGCCTGATTAATAAACACGCACAAACAAATGAGATGCAGCCGCCCATTACTCAAATATGAGAAGCGCCCAATGCCTCATTGAAACCGCTCGCTACCTTCTGAATCCGAGTCTGCCTCACCCCTCACACAAGGACTTTTCAATCTTTCAATCTGAATAAACATAGTCGCAAACGGCCAAAATGGCTGAAATAATTCCAGACAGCTTCCCAGCTTCAAAACTCGGAGAGTATACTGTCATCTCGGAGATTGCTGAAGGAACATTTGGCAAGGTCAAGAGTAAGCATGGACAAATTCTCTATTTTGATAGATACAGAGTTCTCACTTTCCGAACAGTGGCAGTTCATACTGTTACAGGTCATAAAGTCGCTATGAAATTCATCTCGAAGCAGGTGATAAACCAGACGAAGACCAAGCCGAGAGTGCAAAGGGAGGTCGAGTACATGAGGACCTTGCGGCATGCGCACATTATCAAGCTGTGAGTAGCGTCGATCTGCCACGAGACCACTCGCAACATTGACTAAAATAACATAACAGATACGAAGTTATCTCGACCCCTACGGATATCATCATCGTGCTAGAATATGCAGGTGGAGAGCTTTTCAATTACATTGTTGCAAACGGACGGATGCCGGAACATCAAGCCCGTAGATTCTTCCAACAACTGATATCTGGGATCGAATATAGTCATCGTCTGAAGATTGTGCACAGAGACCTTAAACCAGAGAATGTCCTCCTCGATGATGATCTGAACGTCAAGATTGCTGACTTCGGTCTCTCAAACAAGATTGCAGATGGTGACTTCTTGAAAACCAGTTGCGGTAGTCCCAATTACGCTGCACCAGAAGTCATTCGTGGAGGTTTATACACTGGCCCAGAAATTGACGTATGGAGTTGCGGGGTCATTCTATATGTTATGTTATGCGGGCGACTACCGTTCGAAGACGACGATGTCCAGACATTGTTCACAAAGATCAGTCGTGAGTGTTAAATTACCACTTTATTATCCCCCTTCTAAACGTAAACCCACAGAGGGGGTCTATCATATGCCCAATTACCTGTCTGTCGACGCCAAAAACTTGATAAACGGCATGCTTGCTGTTGACCCTGTGAAACGTATCACAATTCCTGAGATCCTGAAGCACCCATTCTTCACCGCTGACCTTCCTCGATATCTTCAACCACTTCCTCCACCGCCCGGGCCTATCATTGGACCCCTTTCTTCCCTAGTAGGCGCCCCCAAACCCATTGACTACGAAATTATTGAGGGCCTTGGACGTATCGAGGAAGATGTAGTAGACGAACTTGCCCAGAGATTGGAAGGTGTTGACAAAAAGGATGTTTGGGATTCACTGCGGAGAGATGATGGACCCCAAGGCAATGCCGTCAAAGTTGCTTACATGCTTCTACGGGATAAGCGTAGACTTGGACATGATTGTGAGTTGTTCAGTGGAAATTGGAATGTCAAACACTGACTTGTAGTAGTGGCTGAGTTCATGGAACAAGAACGAGATGCCGAGTTAGCTGCCATGGATGTACGTCTCGCCCTATTGTCGTGTGTTTATGTCGGACTGAAACCCACCTTCTCTCAGCCTCGTAATCCCCTTTCCCCCAATGCTATATCTCCGGGGGGCACAACGGACCTGGAAGAGAACCCTTTCGACTCTGAGTTCAATGATTATGAAGACGAACTGGACGATGCCTTCGGTATTTCCACTCCTCAAAATGAATATGCTGATACTTCGAATTTTGCGGTCCTCAATTCCTCCTTGCCTGACCAACTCCCAGAACAGCATCATCTTGCTTCCTATGCGAGTGCAAAACGATCGTGGCCTGTTGTCAAAGAAAAGAAACAGCATAGAACAAAATGGCACTTTGGGATTCGGAGTAGATCGCCACCAATGGAAGTGATGTTGGAGATATACAGAACGTTGAAGGCTTTGAACATGGAGTGGAAAGCGAAGGGTGACCTTGGTGGATTAGGCGGAATCAACCAGAAACGAAGAAATGGAGAAAGAGCAAAGTTAGAACGAGCGAGAGAGTACGACGGAGGTGGATATGTAGATTTAAGAGCAGCGTCATCAATCTATTTCATTGAGACGAGGGCAAGGGTACAGGATGTGGTTGTAAGTCTTACGTCTTCTCATTTAACCCTTATACCGGTGCTTCGATTCCTTTGCGTTGTTTACCTTCCCAGTCCTTTCATTCCGACGGCTTTCCTAACGTTCCTTCTTTTCCTTCTTCTCAGGTACTCATGAATCTACAACTCTACATGGTCGACTCAATCAACTACCTTGTTGATTTCCATCACAAGAGAACTTATAAAGCTTCAGTTGATCCTGAGGCCGGTAAGTTCGCTATGGCTCATCCCGATTTCAACCTTTCGGAAACTGCCTCAGAATCAAGTCGGTCGATAAAGGACGTCAGTGTACGTGAAGAAGAAGTTATCTCACCGTTTGTTTTCATGGATGTTGCTTGTCGGTTGATATTGGAGTTAGCTGGTGGGTCGGAGTGAATACGCGAATGTAGTTCACTCTCCCTTGCTCCTACTTCTATTGATCCTGCTCCATCTGTTGTATCTGGTTTCGCCTTTCCTCTCGCTTCGTCTTGCTTATCGTCGGAAGTTGTTGTTTGTCCGTTATGCTCAATGTGTTGTATTTCCTATTCGTTTCTCTCATACTTTGATCACTGTCATGCATTTCATCTTTCATATCTATCTTAGTGTTCCTTTTTGTTCGTTGTCGCTCTTTTCATGTTCTATCCTGCAAAGAGTTGCTTAGTATGCCTTACTCAAGAACATGTGTATTTGTACGTCGCTGTAATAATCTATCGTAGGTAGTCGGATATGCAAAATGCCCCGTTTATTATATATTCTCCAAAAGAGAGTGTTTCAAGTTGCAATTGATATTGTTGCGCAAAGACAACCTTGCCTAACTAACAATGCGAGGGTTGGATTCGACGAGATGCATTACATGCGTGAAAGCGTTTAAAGGGAATAAATATAACAAAGGACCAATGTAAGCCCTAGGGGGTGGATATGACGACATCAGAGATATATCTACTCTGCCACGAGTCTACCGTTCGCCCAATCTTTGTACGTTTGGGTATTTTTGATCCAGTCAATCAACTCTTCCCGTTTGACTTTAGTACCTTGGTCTGCCGATTGAATCTTCCTCTTCTCGCCCTCAACGACTTCCCATTTTTGTTCCTTGACAGTTACGAGACCTGCTTTGAGTTCATCGCCACCGAGGATGATAGCGAAAGGAACTTCATCTTTTTCGCCTGCTGCGAATTGAGCTGGGAGTTTAGGTTTGTTCTTGAACAAGAAGTCACTCTGAGGAAATATGGTCGAGTCAGATATTGAACGAAAGGAAGTAGACAAAGAAAAAGTCGAACCTTGATTCCAGCTTCTCGCAACTGAGCAACAAGTTCAACTCTCTCTTTCAATAATCCATCACCAGCACTCATAACAAACACCATAGTCTCTTTACTCCTCATGCCCTTCTCAACCCATTTAGGCCACACCAAAGCAAAGATTCGGTCCAAACCGATACTGACACCAATACAAGGTAATCCAGTGGACTTTTTACCTTCACCGGCAGCAGCAGCAGTGAACATTCCCACTAGATTATCATATCTACCTCCTGCTGCTATTGAGCCAACTCCGACTTGTGATTCGTCAATTTCTTCTTCTTCACCATCTGCTGGTGCAGCGGAGTGTTTTTTCGACTTCTTTTTGTGGGCTGGTGTAGATGGTGTTGCGGGTGGCGAGAGAGGTGTAGCGGTAGAGGTGGAGGTAGAAGGTTCGGAAGATGAGGATGCGAAGGCGTTTGCTTGTTTGAAACCTGGTGGAGCTGAAGCTTCAACAACAGCTTCGTAAATGATACCAGTATAGTAATCTAATCCTCGCGCTAGTGACATGTCAAAGGAGATCTACAATACGTCGTGAGCATTTTCCTCAGCAAGGATACTACTATGTTTACTCTACGTACCTTGTCGAGAACATTGAATGCTTCAAGATATGTGAAGAGAATACTCATATCGTCGATACCTGACTTAGCGTTCTTGTTACCAAGAAGTGACTCGTCGGATTTTAATTGTTCAAGAAGCGCAGGTCCACCCTTGTGCTTCACATATTCGCCAATCTTATCAGCTACCTCGGGTGATAATCCTTTCTCTTCAACCATTTCTTTCTTAACGTCTGCCCAAGCCATCTACAGTAATGAAATGAAAACAAATTGAGATAATAGAAACTTGCGTATCGAATGATGTAACATACCTTGTCCAGCTTATCTACCGCTGAAGAAATTGCACGGATGTTCTCGGCAGGTACTCCACATACTTCAAAGATACCATCAAGGATTTTTCGATGGTTGAGCTGCATTCAAAACAAAGAAATCAAAATGGCTGTGTTAGTAGGGATGCTGGAGTGAATGGGCTGTTGCAGATGGATTCACCTTGACGGTGAACTCGCCAACATCTAGTCTTGTGAGGACTGTGCATAGTAAACTGATGATTTCAGCGTCAGGAATCATAGGATCCCAAACACCGGAGATATCGAAATCCTACGGAAACACATTGACGAAGTCAGTGGTTTATGCTACATTCAAACGAATAGAAGACATACAGCTTGGGAGAATTCCCTCATTCTTCCTTTGGACATTACAGGGTTATCTCGTCTGTAAACTTTGCCAACTTGCCAAAGCTTGTGTTGGGCATTGATGCCGCCGTTCATGGCAAGGTATCTTGCGAGAGGTACAGTGTGATCGTATCTCAAAGCCAATTGTTCACCACCTTGATCCATCAAGTCAAAAATCAACTTGGCATCTTCTCCGTACTTTCCAGTGAGGACCTCCTTCCTCTCGAAAACGGGTGTATCCAGGCAACCTCCACCGTATGTTGTGAAGCATTCCTTGACAATACGTTCGACGTGTTCTCTGCAGAACATTTCACCGGGACCATAATCCCTTGTTCCCTAAGTTAGTTGGAGACGGGTGAGATTGCAATTGAGTGCCCTCGATATGAATGGAGTCATACCTTCGCAGTCTTGAGCAACATCCTCTCCTTCTTCTTTCCAGCATCCTTCAAACCGCTAGCAGCATTCAATGTAGCAAGACTCTTCTTCAGCTCTCCGAGTTTCTTCCTAACCTCTTCCAGTACTGTAGCATCCCCCTGTTGTTTCCTGAGTTCATTGTACTTGGCCGAAGTCTGTGTGATCTCCGCTTGGATTGATTCTATGGTAGCAGCCATGGTCGTCTGAGTTCTCCTCGTCGTCAAAAGTGCTGTGATGTGAGTTGGAGGTCTGGGGAGAAATAATGAGGTCTTTTGTAGTGATCGATGGAAAAGGCGATGCTGTTGGGAGCGGACAGGTTGAAACAGCATTCAAGATAATTCAATTCTTTCACAGTCTATCGCTGAGAGCAAAGGAATTTCTGTCGATCATGCCGATCACTGACTCGAAATCGGCATCCATCTTATCTTATCAATTTCATATTCAATTGTTCTGAATCTAACAGCCTCATGGCAACCAACCACCACCTTCGAATTCCATGTAGCTTCATATAGGGTTCATAATATTAATATACTACAGTGTCGCTCAGGCTCATATTATGTCTCTCTGGATCCTGCAGTACAAGTAATATTTCCAATGGCAGCATGTTGAACAAAGGTCATGTGATCATACACGGTCACATACCTTATTAGCGGTCACATGTTCATTTATTCTATTTTCATATCTTTTATTTTATTTTATCTTATCTTTGTAGATCTGATTATGTAATATGACCTCAAGCAGTACAACCTGTTAACTTGGTCGTACCTCTTAACGTCATCGATCTATTTTTAGAAACTCGGACTTAGATAGTGATTTTAGATAACATTTTCTTGTATTCAAGTTTCTCTTCTGATTGATAATATGCCTTATGCTGATTGTGCAATATGTGCACCATATGTACTCATTCTTGTCTTATTCTCTAACTCATACATTATGCCAAGACATTGTTCTGAGTAGTATAAATAGAAGACTTTGTTCATCTTGACTCTTCAGTTGTTTATTCTCTGACTGAAGAGTAAGTCTCCTTTTGTATATCTCTTTATACTAGTACTTATTACGGCTCTTATCTAGTTACTCTTATTGTATGTTACTAGGTATTGTAGTATCAATATTATCTAGTTGTTTATTCTCTGACTAAAGATTACTCTTATTATGTGTTACTAGTTCCTTAAGCCTTCAGGTTAGTATATATCTATTTTTCACAGCAGAAAATTAGATTCCACTATTTATATTTTGAGAGGCTACTAGCTAGGGTTTGGTTCTAGTAAAACATATAGTTCATTAGATGTTATACTGAGTTGTTGTAAATGAATAACCACAAGAAATAACCCAGGACAACTAAAAATTGGTACTATCTTCTGATAGGTTTGTGCTTCTTCAAACATGATAGGGTGATATTCTGTTGTATTAGGCTGATTACAGATTCTTATTTTTTTTTCTTTTTCTTTTTTGAGGTAGTGATAACTCATGTACAAAAATCTGATTAATGTTTATAAGCCTGACTATATATGTTACAGGGATTTCTGATTGTTAAGGATTGAGCTTAACGTGACTTCGTTACTGTGACTATGATGTAACTGTGACTGTGATCTTCGACTTAAGTAGTTCGGATGACTAAGACTTGATTACAAATCAAGAATTAGTATCGAGCTGAGACTCAAAGTACTCAGACAGACTATGAGACTTAACAAGTCTATTGCTAAGCTAGGAGAAAACAGGAGGTCGAAGTTAAGACTCCAACTTAGCTAAAGTACAGGTATTTATACATCTGCCTTAGTCTGATGAAATGCGAGAATATCGTCCAGGTATAAGGAGTAACTATGGATAAATAGAAGGAGAAACTTCGGGGAAACCTAGGAGAAACGTTGGAGAAAAGACATGTGTAAAACAAAGGAGAAACTATGGAGAAACTAGATAATACAACATTAGTCATTACGCGGGGATTCCCTTAGTGCTAGATAGTCCGCAATAACTCCGTATTATGTAAGAAAAGGAAGAAAAAAGATAATCGTGCCCATTTGTAACATTACCCCATTACTAACCCAATGATTCCATCATTGATCTAATCAACATTCTCCAGACAGATTGTGTTCGCCTTCAGATCCATAGTCGATGTCGTCATAAGGTTCCTGGTAGAATGAGTTGGGTACTTGCTCCGTGAACAACTTCCCAAACGATTTCTCTAATACCCTTTTTCATTCTCCATCAGAGCCGCTGCTTCGACTGGCCCCACTGTTGGATTGGTTACGAAACGAGTATCCCTTGCGAGATCGTCGAGAAAAATAATGAGGTCCCTGTCCAGCTTCCAGTTCGCCGGATACTGGGGACGTGGTTCTTGTACCGCAAGGTTTTCTTCGACCGTGATAATTTCCGTCCTTGTCGACGAAGTGGTGCTTATTGGAGTAGGAATGGACTTCGAAGAAGTCAATCTCGATGAAGCAGGTTGGAGGTACTGGGAATCGGAAAGGTGGGCATTGACTGCAGAATTTGTAGTCGGAAAAGTTGGCATGTCTGACGTTACCACAGGCAGCACATCGAGGTTGGTTGCAATGAGGTGCCCAGTGTCCATGTCGACCACATCGTTTACAAACGTCGAAAGCTCGAGGACTGGTTCGAATGGGAACGTTGTGGCGGTACTTGTTGAAGGCGATCTCGTCCATGTTGGTGGTGATGGCGATGGGAAACGGGCGATTTCGGCTTCCCAACAAAGATTCGTTAAACGCAGGGGTAGCTACCGGGACAGCTGCTCGATCAAGGATACTATTGTTGAAATCGTCCAAGGACATTCGGACGATTTTTCTACTTCGGGTGTCTTCGTTGCGCATCCTTCTGTTGGCTCTTCTATTCCACTTGGCAAAGTCCTTAGTGACTTCGCAATCAACTTCTGCAGGATTCTCTGGCAGAGGTATTTGCGGGATGGATTTGCTGATGAGAGCGGTACCGCGCTCAGCTCGGAAATGATTTTCTTGAGTCTCTGAGGAAGAAGCGTCTCGAAAGGACTGCTCGATAACTTCTCGAGCTACTTCTTCCAAAAGCTCCTCAGCTCGTCCCCAGTTTCTAATTGCTTCTGCTTCGGTCTCTGAAGGAGATGACGGAATGTAAATGGGTTCTTCTGGATTTTCACCAGCGAGGGGAGGTGGAATAGGAATTGGGGAAGAGGAAGATGCTGATTCGGATTCGGGAAATTCAGGGAGTTCGTTGAGGGTAAAAGGAGTTGGAGTGCGATTGTCGAGACGGTCTTGACCAGGATCACGAACTCCTAGGTCGACTAAGAGCCTTGCTAGCTGCTCTTGGCCTTCCATGGCGAGGTGATGACATTGGTTCACCTCTTGAGCGAGATCCTGACATTCCTTGATGACTCCACTAAGTCGCTCGTTCATCTGGAGGTGACTGGTTCGAATGGTCTCAAACCGGTTGATAGTATCGAGGACGTGATGGCCTCCACTGATGGTATAGCGGATTTCGTTGCGAAAACCGGGTTCGTGAGTTCGAATGGCCTTGAGAACTCGTTGATCGCGTTCAGTAAGGGTGTAGGGGTTGAATCGAGTGGAAGTAGAGGAGGAGAAGGTCTTCATATTGCCGAGCGTAGGATGAAGTTGAGTAAGTTGATGGGAGTGGTTGTTGTGAGTGATCGTTGGGGAATGGAGAGAAGAGATTCAATCTCAAGTGTCTTTTATCTAGTTTTCAAATGACCCGGAGTTTCCTTGGAGTTTCTTCAGTGAATGTAGAATGACTTTTTCTCATGTTCTTTCTTGTCTCTTCTCATCGATGGGAATAGGAAGCTTATTTCTCCGAAGATATTCCAAGAACATGAGAAGATATCCATCATCTTCATCAAAGAATTCGGTTGCCGTGATCCATGAGTTTTCTGATGTGGGATAGTCTTTCCATTTGACCAGATAATGACGCTTTCTCCTGATCATCTTGTGAGCAATGATTCCTTCGACTTCGTACTCCTCTTCTTCATTGATAATTTCCGGAGGAGGTCTGAGGTAGTTTGGCCCATGTTCCAAGGTTTCTATGTAGGGAGATAGCAGAGATACATGGAACACATTGTGAATCTTCCATTTTTCTGGTAACTTGAGTTGATAGGCAAATGCCGAGATGACCTTAGTTATCGTGAAGGGTCCTTGCCATTTAGGAGTGATCTTCTTGTTTGTTACTCCTAAATTTAGATTCTTTGCTTCTAGCCAAACCTGATCTCCTTCTTTGAATGGTTTGAACCCCTTGCTGAAGGTTCGTGCTTTCATTTTTGCTGCGGCTAGTTCAGTTGCTGTGATTGCTTCCCTTCTAGCCTTAGTCAGGAGTTCCATTCATTCGTTTAGTGATGGAAGATTGGTTGGTTCGAACGATAAGGGAATCAGAATGGGTTCCTTTCCAGAAGCTAGGTAGAAAGGGGTGGCATTTCATCCGTCAGGTAAATGCGAGTTGAACGATACTTCCATATCAGTGATTAGGTCACTCCATATCTCTGGGTTGTTCGCACAAAAGATTCTTATGTAGGTTTCTACAGTTTGATTCGTCCTTTCTGTTTGACCATCTGTTTGAGGGTGATAGGCAGTAGAGAATCGTGTATCGATCTTAAGAATTCTTCCGAATTCTTTCATGACCTGAGAGTGAAATTGTGGTCCACGATCCGATATAGCCGTTTTCCACAAGCCAAATCGTCGGTATACTCCATCATGAAGTAGCTTTGCCGTTCCAATTGCATCAATCGTTTTGGTGCAAGGAGATAAAATTACCCCCTTTGTACAGTCGTGGTCCACAACGACCAATAAGGAATCAAATCCGTTGGATGGAGGAAGATCCGTGATAAAATCATAGGTGATAACATCGAAGGGTCCTGATGTCGAGTTCGGCATAATTGGTTGTAATGGTGGAACAATAGGATGCGTGTTGGTTTTCATTTGTTGGCATGAGGCACATCCTTTAACATAATTGGAAATCATTGCGTGTAATCCTGGCCACCAATAGTATTGTACTATTGCTGCATGTGTTTTAAAAACTCCCGGGTGGCCTGCTTGTGGAGAATCATGGAATCGACTAATGATTTCTCTTCTCAAAGAAGAGTTTGGTGGAACATATTGCCGATTCTTGTAAAAGATTCCTTCTTCGGTGACTTTCCAGTCTGACAGGGTGGATCTCATAGGAAAGGGTCCTTTTCCCTTGATTGCTGCTAATGCTTCCGTTACAATGGAATCTTGTTCCGTGGCAATCTGAATTTTCTCCACTAGGTTCATATCGATTTCTCTTACGAACAGTTCTTCCGGTAATAACGTCAACATGTTTTCTTTTCCTTCTTCAGTGTCGAGATAATGTTGTCGGGTTAGTGGATCTGCCTGAGTCATTTTGGTTCCTGGAGTGTGGACTAATTTCAAATCGAATTGCGATAGGAATAGTCTCCATCGTGCTTGTCTTCGTGTCAATTGCTGCGGGCTTTTGAAATAAGTTAAATTGAGGTGATCAGTAAGCACGGTAGTAGGAAACGTGGATCCTTCAAGGTAGTGTCTCCACATTTTTAGTCCCCTAACTATTCCTAGCAGTTCCCGGTCATAGATGTCGTAGTTTTTCTCTGGAGGGGAAAACGATTGAGAAATGTATCCACAAGGGTGCCAGTTACCATTCCCATCTGGTTGTCGAAGTACTGCTCCCGTAGCTACCAAAGACGCATCCGTTTCCAATACAAATGGTTTATTCTTGTCAGGCATTTGTAGAACCGGTTGTGAAAGTAATCTCCGTTTGAGTTCTTCAAATGCTTCCTGACATTCTTCAGTCCATTTCCAAGGTTCGTTCTTCTTGGTAAGGTTTACTAATGGCCTTGATATATCTGAAAAGTGTGATACGAATCTTCTGTAGAAATTGCAAAATCCGATAAACGACCTGACTTGTTTAACGGATTTCGGTATTTCCCAATTTCTAATTCCATTCAATTTTACTGGGTCCATTTCCACTTTTCCGGCTTCAATTACCATTCCCAGAAAGTCTACTTTTGGTTGATCAAATAGGCATTTCTCTGGTTTCAGGAATAGATCATGTTCTCACAATCTTTGCAAAACCCGTCTTGTCCTTTCATGATGAATCTTCAAGTCATTCAAGAAGATGAGGAAATCATCCATGTAGATTACTAGCCATCCCTCATCTATCATGTCTTTAAAGATTTCGTTCATCATTGCTTGAAAGGTTGCCGGGGAGTTGCATAGTCCGAAAAACATTACCATAGGTTCAAATAATCCGCGATTGGTTTTGAACGCCACTTTCCATTGATCTCCATCTTTAATCAGGATATTATTGTATCCTGATCGGATGTCTCCTTTGGAAAAGATGGTGGCTCCTTGTAATTTGTCCAATAGTTCGGAAACCAATGGAATCGGGTACCGGTTCTTGATCGTCCATTCGTTGATATACCGATAATCTTGACAGGGTCTAAAGGTGCCGTCTTTTTTCCCTACGAAGAAGAATGGTGCTGCTTGAGGAGATTTCGATGGCCGAATATACCCTTTCCTCAGATTTTCTTCCAAAAATGCATCTAATGCCTCCTGTTCTCTGGGAGACATCGGATAAACCTTACAATCTTTTGGAATAAAATCCGCTTTTAGATCGATTGCATGATCATAAGGTCTAGGTTCTGGTAGCCATTCTGATTTTGCCTTTTCAAAGATGTCTGTAAAGTCTTGAAGAAATTCTGGAATCATTTCTTCTAACTTTTTCTTGACTTCTTTTTCCTGTTGTTCCTGTGCCATTTTCATTGCTGGGTTTACCTTGAGTCGTATCCAAACCGATCTGAGTTTAACCTTTTCCTTATCCTCTGAGACCCAATATTCATGATACCGATGGAAATTATCTGTGTCTGGTGCCATATCTACCAACATTGATGTTCCTTTATCTTTCATCAAAATTTGTGCCAATCTGATTCGTTTCTTTCTCTCGATGTGTTCTTTGACGTATTGCCTGAGGTTTTTGTTCTGGATTTCCTTTATTCGGTCTTGACTTAAGTGGACTCTTCCTTTCTCCCAATCTATGATTGGATTGAATTGTTTCAACCAAGGAAGTCCAATGATAACTGATTCTTTCCCTATTCCGGTTTGGAACAATTTCTGAGGAATAAGAGAATTGTTGATGTCAAGAGAACATATCGTGTAATCAGTTATCCTTCCTTGATTATTCTCCATTCCATCAGCATTGAATACCGAAATGGGTTTATTCAGTGATCTTGATGGGAGATCATGTTTCTTTGCGAAGTCTTTATGAATAAAGATCCCACCTGCTCCAGAGTCGATTAAGGCTTGGGTTCTGATGATTTTATCTCGCGCTCTTAATGTAATAGGAATTCGAAATGACTGATATTCGGTGTTTGCTACTATTACAGGAGAGAGCGAGATTCCGAGCGATCCACACACCAGTGGTGGTCGCTTCTTTAAAAACCCAAGTCTTCGACACGGAAACCGACATCATTGAATAGATCGATTGCAGAATCTTTTTCGTCATCGTCTATTGATTGAATTATAGCCCTTATTGCAGCCAACTTGTCCTTCTTTGGTTCTTCGTGTTTAGGGAGTTCTTTGGCAACTTCCTCTATCTTTGCTCCTACCACTTCGGTTACTACTTCCCTAACCTGTCTATTGTTATTCCCATTCTGCTTCTTCTTTTGGCAGTCTCGTGCCATATGCCCTTTGTCTCCACAATAGAAGCATCTACCTTCCTTCCTGCGTTTGTCTCTTTCTTCATTAGTCAACGCTCTTGTGTTAACCCGATCAACGTCCATTGCGTTGGGGTCCCTTTACCTAGATTGCCCCTGATTGTGGGACTCATAGTTGTTGTTGTAGAATCGGAAGGTATTTCCTTCCCTGTGAAATGCCGCTCGGCGATTGTTATCGATGGTTGAAGTTCTCTTGATCTACCCTTCCAATGTAGTGGGTAGGATTTCGGTATTGAGGCAGACCAAGAGTAAACTCCGATCAAGTCCTCGCTTGAATAATTCGATCTTCGTGAGTTCTTCTCCGATTCCAGTCCTACTGAGTATATCCAGAAATCGGGATGCATATTGATCCGCCGAAGACCTTCCTTGTTTGAGATTGTAAATCTCATCCCTTGCCTTTTGTTCGATATCCCCTTGTTCAAATTGGGATTTGAATGCAGCCACATACTTTGGCCATTCATTCATTAGCCTCTGATCTTCTGCTATTGCTGCATCTATTTCTAATTGGTTGTGGACCCTGGTGACCCATTCTCCCGTTGTTCCGGCTTCAGCCATGAACGATAAGGAGTAAATGATTTTTTGGATTCCAGTTAATCCTACGTTTACCATGAAATACAGATTGCAGTGCGCCAAATGATGTCTGACTTGCTCTGGCTTCCCGGTAAATCTCTCGGGTTTGCCGAGCTTTATGGTAGGTGCTGGTGCCGCCATTGGTGCAATTACGATGGGTGGTGGTGGAGATGGTGGGTTGTTTCCTGGCGGAGTTGGGTTGTTTCTCGGGGGAGGCTGTGGTACTGCTACTAATGCAGTTTCTGGTTGATTCGGGGGATTCGGACTTGGCGGTCTGGTATAAGGGATTTGAGTGTTATTTGCTCTTTCGTAATCAGCTACTGCTTGGTTAAATCCTCCTAAATGATTGGTTCTATTGGTAAGATCGATTGCTTGGAGATAATTTCTGTAGCGATCGTGTTTGTATCTTAGAGATCTGTTACTAGGGTTCTGAGCACTCCAATCGTTAAAGCTGAGAACTGGTGTCTGAGATGCTGGTGCCACTGGAGTCGCTGGTCCAGTAGGTTCAACTTCAATTTCTGAGTCCGAGTCTTGAGTTTGTGGTTCTCGGAAGCTTCTGCTTCCGCTGGGTTGGTTTCTTGGATTCATGGTTCTTTAGTTGTGGCGCCTTCACTAATAATAAGTGGGCGCTTGTGTGTAACTTCGACCTAATGTTAAGGATTGAGCTTAACGTGACTTCGTTACTGTGACTATGATGTAACTGTGACTGTGATCTTCGACTTAAGTAGTTCGGATGACTAAGACTTGATTACAAATCAAGAATTAGTATCGAGCTGAGACTCAAAGTACTCAGACAGACTATGAGACTTAACAAGTCTATTGCTAAGCTAGGAGAAAACAGGAGGTCAAAGTTAAGACTCCAACTTAGCTAAAGTACAGGTATTTATACATCTGCCTTAGTCTGATGAAATGCGAGAATATCGTCCAGGTGTAAGGAGTAACTATGGATAAATAGAAGGAGAAACTTCGGGGAAACCTAGGAGAAACGTTGGAGAAAAGACATGTGTAAAACAAAGGAGAAACTATGGAGAAACTAGATAATACAACATTAGTCATTACGCGGGGATTCCCTTAGTGCTAGATAGTCCGCAATAACTCCGTATTATGTAAGAAAAGGAAGAAAAAAGATAATCGTGCCCATTTGTAACACTGATATGAGTTTGCTAATATACTAGGGAAAATACATTTACATACTATTATATAGTTAAAAGCAAAGTGTATATTAAGGCTCAGCCTTAATACTTAATATTATTAATGATTATCTATGAACTTTCTGGACTTTGACTTGTAATTCAGATAACTAAGTTAGAAACTTAGTATCGAGCTGATACTTAAGCTTATTAGATGACTATGAAGATGCTTAACAAAGATCGATTGCTAAGATCAAAAGTAACTAAAGAAGGTCAAAGTTAGGAATTTGACTTCTGCTAATGTACAGGCTTTTATACAACTACCTCAGTCTGAATAGTGTAAAAGTATTATTCAGAAGTGAGGAGTAATCAAGAAAAAATAAAGGATAAACTAAGAAGAAACTTTAG